>JAUMJJ010000006.1:12400000-13079867 GCA_033556795.1 Tapera naevia | reverse complement strand
CATGGAGGGACAGATAATGAGTATATTCGCTGCCTCGCTCTCAAGCTGCCAAATGTCATTCCTTTTCAAGTCTTTCTATGAAACATTAATTGTAAGACACAAACCTAATTAAGGATGGGGAAGCGGCAAGACACCAATTTCTTTTCCGCTCCCTTTGGAAAGGAGAGCCCTGTGAGCAGCACACAGGAGGATGGGGGGCAGCGGAGATAGGGGCAAGACATACTCTGCTTGCCTTGCTTTTCCAGCTCGGATCCCACAGAAACCTCCGTAACGTCCCTCTCATCACCACATCCCACTGCTTCCCCATGCACCGACATTACAAGGTGATTTAATAACCAAAAGTACAACCGATGACTGGTCCCAGTCTGGCAGCACCCACCACCTCATCCCTGGGGAGAAGGAGGCCAAATCCAGCTGCCTAAGAGCCATGCTCATCCCAGCCCACAAAGAGTCAGCACACTTCCTCTGGGAGCTGTGCAGAAGAGGGTGCGGACAGAGAGGAGTTTGCTATGAGAGATGAGGTGCTGGGTGGGGATGGAGAGTAAGCAAGAAGGATGGAAAGCACTAGAAGAAAACATTGAGGGAAAAGAGACCAGAAAGAGGGACATCATGCTGCCACGTGCTCTGTTACCCCATCCAGGTCAGCACGACCGTCCCCAGTCCCTGGCCAGCTGGAGAAACCCAAGTTAGAACCATCATCTCCACAGGATCCCCCATAAGAAGGGAAAAGAACCTCCAAAAGACATGTTGCACCATAGCTGGACATAGCTCTCCAGAGGGCTCATCCTCTCCATCAGCCACAACAAAAGCAAAAAGTCCCATTTTTCCAGGCGAGAAAAGGCAAACATCTCAGACCATAGGAAGTCTCTGGATAGTAGGACCAGGCTACCCTAAAGTGTCCAGCATCAGCATCACCTCATTCATTCAATCCGTTTGGAATTATCCCCCTCGCAGCCCTTCCGGGTTGGGGAAGCAGCGCAATGGTTTGCAGCTAATTGCGTAATTACATTCATTACACACATTAATCAAGATAAACAGCCACCAACCTTCAAACCTCTTCCCTGTCTCTCCTCTACGGCAGCAGCTGCCAGACAAGCCTCCAGCGGGCAAGAGGAGCCTGCACTGCCCCAAGCTGGGCAGATCCCACCTTCCCTCTGGGCAGAGCAAGCCGCAGTCTGCTGAGACCACATTGCTGGGGATTCAGCCTCATTCCACTATAAAGATAACTGGGTGTGATTTCAAAACCAAACACTTATGGGTTTCTTGACATGCATTTTCTTTTGCATGTGTTCAGAGCTTGAAAGGATTTTTTTTATCCCCCTTTGCAGCCGGATGTGCAGCTTTTTAATTCACGGAGGAGGAGGTGGAGGCATCCATGCAACCCTATGACTCCAGGAGCAGGAGATTTCGGAGCCAAGCAGGGGGAGCTTTGCAATGATGACGCAGAAGCTGGCAACAACACAGAGCCATCAAGCCGTGCAAAGACAAGGCGAGCATCACACAACTGCTTCCCTCAGCCAGGGAGCCCGGCACGGCGGTGGTGGCTCGGGGGCCGCGACCACCCCTCCGCTGCCGGCGCCCACATGCCAGGCCTGCTCCGAGATGTGCTGGCCATCTGCTCCTGCCAGCCGGGGCTGGGGCCGGGGCTCTGCGCCGTGGCTGGGGATGTGCCAAGCTGTCCCGCCATTGCCACGCTCCCCAGCTGCACCCCCCGTCACGACTGCACCGCTGTCAGGGCTCCTGGCCCCCAGAATTGGCTGGTGGGGTTCCAGCACGCTGCCGGCCTTGCCCATGGTGGGGCTTTGGGATGGGGACATCCCCGTGTCTCCAGGTCCTTCCTATGCTTGTGGCTCTGCCTGGCCCATGCAAACCCACTGTGAGACATCTCTGAGCAAGCAAGGCACAGCCATTCCTATAATCATGTGGATTTTAAGTCTCTAGGCTAGTCCCACTCTTCTTATTGCTTCCACCACCCCTTCCCATTTATGATCAGGTTTGATGCTGGTCCCCCCTAAAAGAAATGTGCCAACAGAAAAGCCAATCCCTGGCCACGAACACAGGGGCCCCGCAGCCTGGACATGTCCCCGCGGCCGCTCTGCAGTCGGGGAGTCGGCCAGGACGAAGCCTGAACCTTGTCATAGTTGAGACTTATCAGGTTTGGACAAGCGCCGGGGCTGCTGCGGGATTCAGGATGTTCTGTAACGAACGTCCTCTGCCCCAAATAGATGCTGTCCCAGGGGCACGGGCTTGAGCAGTCCCTCTCGAGAAGCCTTCTCCATCAGCACTGGGGAAACTGGTCCAAGAGTGACCCTCAGCCCCCCAACTCCTCAGCTGG
This sequence comes from Tapera naevia, assembly GCA_033556795.1. Classification (NCBI taxonomy): domain Eukaryota; kingdom Metazoa; phylum Chordata; class Aves; order Cuculiformes; family Neomorphidae; genus Tapera; species Tapera naevia. Next base: position 13,077,532 of record JAUMJJ010000006.1, on the reverse strand, counting down.
CATTGCTGTCCAAACTGCCCATGGGTCCAGAGTACTGGCCCAGGCACCCAATGAGATGGGTCTTTAATCCTTTCCACTCCAGGTCGTCTCTCCCAAGGTCTTCCTCTATACGAAAGGCAGAGAAATGTAAAACATCTGTTTTAATAAATGATTCCTCAATTCTAGAGTCCGGTAAGTCAGATACTTGCTTAAAACTGCCTGTAACACTTTCCACGGGTGTATTTATAACTAAAGGCATAACTCTGCCTCTTGCACTCTGTCATTAACCCTCTACAGCCTTGTTATAAACAGAGCTCAGAGAGCAAAGCTAGGTGTCAGAAAATACTGCATTTACTCATCTGTGGCAAAACACCCCAACAGTAACCATTTGGAAGAGAAATTAGCTTCTTTTAATTAAAAAGAAAAAGAAAAACAAAACCATCAACAGAACAACACTGGTAGGTAGGACCCCAACCTCTTCCTCAACAGCCCCAGCACCGGTGTTTCACATGCAGACACCCCATCCCTCTCACCCAGCAAGCGTCACTGTGCCAACGGAGAGGCCCCTGGAGCCCAGCTCCACTGGTGGGAGCACTGGTACTGCAGGGAGGACTGGCCGCTCAACACCATCGCGCTGCACGAGGAGTGTCAGTCACACGCAGTAATTAATCAGCTCTCTGCTCAAAATAATTACTTGGTCCATGAGCAGTGGCTCTTCCCCTACGCGTTTCACACTGAAAGACTCAGCACCAGCACCGTGGTGGAGACAGGCACAGTGCTTGTGTGCCTGGGGAAAACACTCAGCCCAAAAGACAGGACAGGCAGTTTGGGCAAAGAAAGAGGTTTTTTTTGTTAAATACAGTTGTATGTAAAGGTCCATAGATCCTGAGGAAAGAGCTCTTTGGAATGCTGCCCCACATCCTTGCTGTCCCCCGATAAGGAGTCGCACCACCGGCACAGCAGAGAACGCTGCTGGGGGAAAGGAGGGAGCAGGGACGTAGACCTTCATCTCCATGCCAAAAAAACATAGTAAAATAAAATTCAAAGGGACAACAACATGAGAGAAGGGGGAGGCAGGGGCAGGAGGGAAAGAGATCAGCAGTAGTTCAGGGCTAAAACCATTCCACCTCGGGGAAACTGCCTGCCACAGAGCGGCTCCCGGGCTCAAGCAGAAGTTACCAGCCCAAACACAGTCGGGAAATAACAAGGATAAAAGGTGCCACCACCAGAGCCTAGAAAATATTTGTGGCATTATTTTTTTTCCACAATAGCCCTGTCCACCCTGACAGCGAGATGGGCACAGCAAGAAGCCAACTGCCACACCGATTTCTTTCTCAGCCAAAAGACATAGGAGAGTTTCAGGTCAGAGCCGGCTTCCTGCGATCAGGAGCCGCAGTCGAACACGGAGAGTGAAACCCATGCAAGCTGGAAAGGCATTTCTACAGTAATAACCAGTCCAGTTTCCCTATAAAGCTCCAAATGAAGGCACAGGTGAAGAAGAAAATGCTAATTAAAATGTGCTGGAAATGTATGAGAAATGGTAGCCAGATTTCTATGGACAAACAAAATCTTGATGAATTTTTACCCCACATAACTCGGCTCTCTCCACTCTCGCAGCAGCTAATTCTTCCGCTCTTTCGTAAACATTTGAAAACAAGGTCACGCGTGCAAATTCTGCTTTCAATTTGCCTTGTATCCATAGTGATTAAACTCAGACCCACAATACAGGACTTAAAGGAAAAAACTTTAAAAAGGCCTGGAGCAGGGCTAGCCCCCGGCACGCTCGCTGACCCGCCAAAGGCCAGGGACGAGAGCTTCACCGATGACCGTTTTCTCCTAAAACAGCAACCTGGGAATTAAATCACAGGGCTCCAGCAGCCGTGCTATCAACATAGCGAGGAATCCAGCTCCACTTCTACTCTCTTCTCAAGAAACAACCAGCCCCAAGGCTACACAAATTTAACGGCTCCAAAACCTGGCCAGGGAGCCGGGTCCAGCAGGGACGGCAAGAGCGGGATGCACAGAAAAAAAACCAAAAGCAGCTGCAGGAAAAGAAAGACTTGACAACCTTCTCCTTATTCCCAACAGAAAAGTTTCTCTTAAAAATAAAGAAAAATAAATTTCTCATCATCTTTCTTCCCCTAGCCCCACACTCTCCAAAGGGGAAGCATTTGGGCTTGAAGCTTTAACCACCTACATCCAATTTCCTGCTCCATCACAGCCCTAGATATGGGGAAAGCCCTCACCGACTGATAGAAAACACTCTGAATTCAGCAGAGCCTTCCCTGCTCCCTGCCAAGCGCCTCAGTTTCCCCATCCAAGCAGGAGGAGCAATAGCATTGAATCACAGAGTCATAGAATCACATAATGCCTTGAGTTGGAAGGGACCCACAAGGATCATTGAGTCCCACTCCTTTCTCTGCACAGGACAACCCCAAAATCCACACTGTGTGTCTGAGGGCGTTGGCCAAATGCTTCTTGAAGCATTTTCCTGACTGCGGATATTAGGAAAATAGTCCTGTCCAGGACTACATCAAGGAGGATATAATGTAATACACGCAGTAGGAAAATAAAGCCAGAGGAGACGAGGAAACACTTTGCCCCGTCTCCCCACAGCCCTGCACTGAATCGGGGGCTCACAGGCTCCCCTCAAAAGGCTCCTAAATTCCCCGAGCACAAACCGAGTGCAACAAAACACCCCTAAAAATGGGAGAACCAGGGGTGCCAGGAGGCTGTGGGGGAGAAGCACAGCTCGCCACATAGCACGGTAAGGCCAGCGGCTCTTGGGCCACAGGGGGTAGGGGCAGCGGGGGACACCAAGCCCCCCGCAGTAGAGCAGTGGAAGTGGGGCAAGGGGGGTCACTGGGGGGCACGGGGGCACTTACTTCTCGTAGTCCAGCTTACAGTAGAGCTTCTTGTCGCGGTAGAAGCAGGTGGTGTGCAGGGGCTCCTTGCAGGACGTGCACTGGACGCACTGTTCGTGCCACAGGCTGTCGTTGAGGCGCAGCAGGAACCGGTCCGAGATAACTCGCTGGCACCCCTCGCACACAGACTTGGGGGTAGCGGCTCTGTCTGCGGGGAAGGACCGTGGAAGGGGACACGGATGGGGCTAGGGATGGGGCAAGGGAGGTGAGGAGCATCCCGCTGCTCTCCCCTCACCCACATAGGGCCGGGGTTGTGCGGGGCGCTGCTCCGGGATGCGGGAGGAGGCTGTGCTTTGGGGGAGCTCCGAGGGAGGGTCAGCGCCCCTAATTTCGTTCCTCTTGGAAAGGCGGCGGCAGAGCCGCAGCTCGGGGAGAGGGCGATTGTTTGAAAGGGATATTAAAACGAAGGGAAATAAAACGAAATAAATGATTTATTGTTCGATACAGAGGAAAGGCTTTCGTTGCGCCGGGGCGGAGGGGGGACACACGATTCAATGCAGCCGCGGAACGAACTGGGAGCGGGGGAAGCAGGCGGGCACTGCCCGGGCGAGCGGAGCAGAGCGATGCCGGCAGGAACGAATCGGGGTGAAAAGCTGCCCCTGAAACCCCCCGGATCCCCTGTGCCCATCGCTCGGGACACCCTCGGCCGTGTCCCACCCTGGGGGTATCCCCGGGGTGCCCCGACTTACCCAGCAGGGAGGAGAAGGGGGCTGCGGGCTCCAAGGCGCTCTGCAAACTCTCCTCCATCTTCAGCCCGTCCAGCATGGTGCGAGCGGGGCGAGGGGCCGGGCCGGGCGAGGGGCCACGCCGCCCGCCTGCCAACACAGCCCGGGCTCAGCCTCGCCGCCCCCGGCGGGGTCACCCCTCGCCCCCTTCCCCTCCACCCCCCACCGCCCGGCGGTAGAAACCTCTTCCCGGACCCCCCGCTACCGGCCGGGTGACAGCGTCTCCGCAGCCCTGGTGTAGGGAGCGGCCGGTTCCGGGACGCCGCGGCAGCGGGACGAGGGGATGCGGGACCGGAGGGTGTGGGACTGGAGGATGTGAGGCAGGGGGATGCAGGACGGGAGGAAGTATGCGGGGCGAGGGGACGGGGGGCGATGGGATGCAGGATGGGAGGGGGGATGCGGGGTAGGATTGTGCGGGACTGGAGGGTGCGAGGCGGGGGGGTGCAGGTTAGGAGAATGTGAGACGGGAGGGTGGATGCGGGGTGAGGGGATGCGGGACAGGAGGATGCAGGACCGGAGGATGCGAGGCGTGGGGGATGCGAGGCGGGGGGAATGTGGGACGGGAGAATGCGAGGCGAGGAGATGGGGGGCCGGAGAGTGTGGGACGGGGGAATGCGAGACGAGGGGAAGGATGCGAGACGGGGAGAAGAATGCAAGACGCGAGGATGTGGGACCGGAGGATGCGGGACGGGAGGAAAGATGCTGGGCGAGGGGATGCGAGGCGAGGGGATGAGGGGCTACCGTCGGCGGGGCTCGGCCACTTACCTGGGGCTCAGCCCCGGCGGTGCCTTCCCGCGAAGAGCCGGCTGGAGAGGTGTCCGTTGTCACCGCTCCGAGAGGGTCCCGCGGTGCTCCCCAGGCCGGGCTCCCGCCGCCGCCAGAGGTGACCCGGGTAGGGGAGCAGAGCAGCGCCCTAGACGGCTCCGGAGCGGAGAGCAGCGCAGCGCAGTGACCTGCGAGGAAGCGCCCGTCCCACTGCTGCCCAGGCACATTTCCTGGAGCTGACACCTCCCTGCCCGACCCCCACCCCCTGCCCTCCCCTCTCCATCCCACTCGAAATAAGTTGCCTCCCCGCTCTCCTGCCTGGCTGTAGGCACCGGCCCAGCCACGCACGGCCGGGGCAGCCCCGGTTCCCTCCCGCTGTCTGTCTTTTTCCCTTCTTTTCTTAGAAAGCAAACCAAAAAGACGAAAACGGTAACAAAAAAAAAAAAAAAAAAAAAGGTGAAGGGTAGTGTCCCGCCACCGCAGCTCTGTCGGTAGCGAAACCAGCTGGAAATCAGCTCCCTCTTTCCGGAGAAAACCCTGACGGGAGGATTTTGGGAAAGCCGATCCCCGGCTCCGGGAGGGATGGGGTTCCCGGCCCCGAGGTTGGATGCGGTCCCCGCCTCCGGGGTGAGATGCGGTCCTCAGCCTGAGGAGGGATGCGGTTCTCTGCTCGGGGATGCACTCCCGCGCTGCGCATCGCCTCGGGCGCCGCGCTCCCAAGAGTTTAAGGAAAATGAGTACTGGGAGGAAAAAAAAAAAAAAAAAAGCCGGAGAGCTGCTCCGGAGGGCTCGCCGCCTGTGCGCAGGGCCGGCCCGCTACGGAGGGACGGCGACCCCAGGAAAGCGCCGCTCCGGCCCCGCAAACCGTATCGTTTTCGGGAGGGAAAGCCCGGGGAGGAAAGATCCCACCCAGCCAGGGAAGCCGGAATGTGGAGCTTCTTCATAACCCCGGCGATTTCCTGTCCTGCCCGTCTCTCCCCTTCGTTCCTGCCCGGGGAGATGAGGGGGTTCGCTGTTTTTCGAGGAGTTTCACGGTCCCTCAGGTCCAGAGCCACCCGCGGCGGGACCCGGGCTGCGTACCTGGAACTGTGGGAGCAGCCTGGGGGCATTTCTCCGGCTGGGAGGGGAGAAACCGGCTGCAGAGCTGCGAAAGCCCTGCCACAACAGTGTCCTGGAGGTTTTTAGGAGCCTCACCTCCTGTGTTCACCGGTGACCTTGGCACCGGGGGCAGGAGCGCTGCCAGCCTCTCCGTGGGACATCCTCGTCACCAAGTGTTCCCCACGCCCAGATGACGTGGGCGATACAGGGACCAAGGTCGTGTCCTTTGGGAGCTCATAAGAAGGAGAGAGGCCACAGGGTAGCATGGGCAGATCACCATCGTGCCAAAATCCTGTGGGAGAGGGAAACGGTCCTGGGACAGCCCCACTGTATCCCAGCACAACGGCACTGGGAGCTCGGGCACAAAAGCATTGGTACCTTCGCACAGGTCAGCATGAGGCAGCTCTTGATCCCTCACATCCAGGAAGACTGAGCTGCAGCTGCAGCAAGGAGGCACTGAACTCTGGTGCCCCCATCTTTGTCTCTCCTGAAGGTCTCCAAGCAGCACCAGCACAGTTTCTGGGTAAGCAGAACTATCGGAGCCACATTGGCAAGACACCAGCCCGGCAAGGACAATGTGACCAGGGGCTCTGGGAACCACACCCTGCTCTTCCTCCCAGTGCAAACCAGCACAGCTATCCCACCCCACTCCAGCTGCAATGCTGTGCAGGACAGTAGGTTTTCCTTACACAGAGAGGGTTCAGCCCCACTAGGTGGGAATGCCATCCTTGAGCTCTGCTAAAAACTGTGGCCCTGTACAGGGCACCTCACTTGCAAACTCAGACTGCTCAGGTTATTTTGATCTGATCAGAGATGCAGGAACAGCTGAGAGGGAGGTCATTCCCTGCTAGATCTGTCACCCTGTGGTGTTCCTTCTCCTCCTCGCCAGGCAAGGAGGGGTCTGGAGACTGCCTTACCTCGCAGCTCTTGCGTACCTCCCAGCTCAGTCTACGAAGGATCAGGCTTGAGGGATGGGCACGGTGCATAACATCAAGGGGCTGCAGCAGGGTGGTACTGCTCCTGATTTAAACACATCCACCAGCTCCCAAACAGATCACAAGTACTGCAGCCACGCAGTCTTGTGCAAAGGATGGTCACCAGGTGAACCAGTAAAATATGCAAGAAATACACTCCAAGCTCCCTCACCCCTAAAGCACACCTTCACCTCGGGCAATGGCCCTACAAAAGAGGGGGAGAGTATTTCAGCCAACACACTGCAACCAGGCTTTCCATGATTAGCTCACCCAGGGCTGAATTAGGTGCAGCAGCCCACAGCCTCAGCAGCTGAAGAGAATTAAACCAGAGGAGAAGCAGGACTAGACTCTCTTCTGGCTCTGCAGGGTTACAAAAACCGGGTGGTCTGCAAAACAGCATTAAACAGAAGCTCCCTACCAAATGAACAAGCCCACAGCAAGAGGCTGCAACATCTTCCCCAGCCATCTCCCTTCTGGAATTGCCCAGGAGATCGGGTGGACAGCAGATCCCCATCGTTCACTGCTGCAAGGAGATCAGCACTCAGCTCCAAGGGCGAGTAGCCACAGTCACAGCAACAGACTTGGCTCCAGATAGCAGGGAGCCAGATCTGTCCTCCAGTATCACCTTAACTCAACCCAGCACAGTAGTTGCAGGCCTCTGCAGGAGCAGGAAGGGCTGGACTCAGAAGCACCCATGTAGGAGACCAAGGAAGAGGGTGGTTATGACTTCTGTCCCCCTACACATGCTCCAGCTGATTCCCTTGGGACAAGAATCACTGGGCTGGCTAGCCAGCATCATCAGGGTGCCTTTAATGCCTGAAGCCAACTTGATCCAGAAGACAAAGTCCTGTCTACCATGCAGGGCCATCCCTCTACACCACTTACCCCATAAAGAACACACCACCCTCTCCTTCCTGCTGCCCTCACAGCCCTCCCAAGGCATCAGCTGCTGCACACCCAGCTGGGCTGGCCAGCCCTGGAAGAGAGGCAAGCCAGGAGACAGCCCACTGCCACACCAGTGACAGATATACATGGAGTGATAAAGCCTTTACCACCCAAATTCACCAAGCCAAGCCTGTCTTGTGTAGAGAGGCATAGGGAGAGAGAGGAGAAAGGTATGGGGTGGCAGCCGCTGGCGTTGTGTTGGTTGGGCCTTGTCCATTAATGCTGACAAAGGCCTGGGGATCTATGAGGGCTTCCCTGTCTTTGTACCTTGCTTTCAAACAGTGTATTATACCATGAAGTAAATGCATCATCCCCTGAAAGAGCATACTCCACTGCTTCCCACTGTTACCATCGGCTCCGGGGAGGCTCACAGGCTTCCTCATCAGTGTAATCCCCCCTTTTTCTCCTCCACCCCATGCTCTCTGGTGCTGTAGGACAGGGGTGTCAAACTCAGGGCTCCCACTGTTCTCCTGCTCCTGCAGTGTAACGCGCGTCACACACTGCACACGTGCCCACCGCTGGCAGGAGCACAGGGGCAAGGAACTCGGCGCTGCCACTGGGTAGAAACAGGGTGCTGGGCTGGATAACACAAGGTGGAGGGCTGGATTTGACCTGTGGGCCATGAGTTTGACACCCCTGCTCTATCAAGTATCAAGTCATCACAGCCTCCCCAGCTTCCCACCTGGCATTTGATGGGACAGAAGAGATCTGGGAGGGGCAGAGAGGGGCTGAGCAGAGAAAGCAGGCAGCAAAGAGAGCCTCTCAGGGGAGCTCAGGTGTGATGGTGAAGGCAGTGCAGGGCCAAGCCCATACAAGAGGTCCTTGAGGAATGGCCAGTGGTGGTGGCACTTGGTTCGGAGTCACTGTTGGTGACTGAAAATCATTTCAGGTCTGTAGCACATGCCCTTGGATCACTAAGTGCAGCAGGGAGCCCAGAGCTGAACTGAATGCAAACCAGCTCAAACCCTTACAGCTTGGAATTTATTTTTTTTTATTCCCAATCCAGAACTGCTGGTTTGAAACTTAAGTAGAAGCAAGTAGAATCTGGCAAGAGTAAAATTCAGAGGAGGCAGGAGGCTTCAGTAGGAAGGGTAAGTGTCTGGACCCTGTTGTGCTCTCCTTCTTATGTCTGAAAAGTAGCTGATGATACCTGGATTTGGAAGGCACCATCAAGGAAAAATGTTCACATCAGAAAGGACTTAAATATTGGTATTTCTTGTTTTTTTCAGTTGCTCAGTGTTAGTTCTTTGTGCTGCTATAACTCCACACAAACGGTGGCTGAATGTATGTCTGAGGACAGATTTCTCTGGCTTATCCATGACTGCGATTATATGAAAATTAGGTGTTTGCAGGGCTGTAGATCAGGTAAACTCCAGTTATGCCAAGCTGAAGAACATCTTCTGCAGCAATCCATCCTGAGGCAAAACTACACCACTGTTACCAGCTGTTTTGGGGTCTGCTCCGTGGGGCATCTGTAGAGACTCACCTCTGTGGATTGTAACGCTAGAAGAATTGTTGCTCTTGGGCAGCATTTTGACACCATTGTACTAGAGGCCTACAACATGAAGGATGAACCTGATGGTTAGGACCAAATCCAGGAGATTGCATCAAACCTCAGGTCTTCAGTGACTGCAGATAGAGCTCAGTTCCTCAGTGACTTCTTTCCTGTGCCCAGTGACACTTCCAGATGAGCAAGTGGTCTCCTATTTACAGAAGCCACGCTCTGTGACTCATGTTCTCGCTGCCCTACCAAGCACAGGGTGGGGAAGTGTGTTCTGGGGTGTGCACACAAAATTTAAAGAAATAACCCAAAATCCACTAGGCACCTGAGAAAGAGGGCGAGCCTTGCTCCAAATGCACCCTGGAGTCCCTATGGAGACCCAGAGACCACCTTTCCAGGGTGTCAGGCTAGACTGCTGAGAGTGAGGGTGTCCAGGAACAACAAACAGCCACTTTGAGACTTTCTGCCCCAACCTTGGTTATCATATCCCATCACTTCCAACTACAAAATGTTCATAGTGCAGGCAGTGGTCTGGATTTGCTTGCAGCCAGTGGACTGAGACCAGCACCAAGGCAGTCGAGCTGAATTGCTCATGGGACTTAGCAAGCTCTGCTTTGCACTGGCTCGAAGCAGGCACACGCAGGGCCATCTGGGCTGGGTGCTGGATCCCACTCTGCTGCCCAGTTTGTTGCTCTCTGTCGCCCATGTGTTGAGCTGTGCTGCCAATGTGCAATATCAGGGACTCTGAATCCTGGACTCAAATTAATCCAAGAGGCATCACTATGCCAACATTAAACCTGTATGAGAAAAGATTGAGCGTGGCCCAAAGCACTTTTGAGTGTCTTGGCTAAACTAAACTCCAACCTTGCAGCTGAGTGTAAACACTTACGGTCACAGCTGCAACAACCATGTGCTGAGGACAGCCTCTGACTGCTGGCTCATCTCAAAGTGTCACCAGTAGACAGCTGTCCTATGCACAGGGAAAGAAGTCACTGGAAGAGACAGCACTGCTGGTGTGGAAGCATCCTGTCCTGTCCAGCTGGCTCAGCCTGCTGCCTGCGCAGCAGCTCACTCAGAGCCAAAGCACCCTCTGAGTGCTGCAGGGCTCCAAAGCAGTACTCAGACACCACCTTCACAAAAGGTCTGCTGCATGCATGAGGACCCTCAGGTTCTCCTCTATAAGTTTCAGCAAAAACCATCAATACTACATTGTGCCATCAGCTTCTGCAGCCTCTCTCTTGCTAGGCCTGCTAAGACCAACCAACTTCCTTGATCTAAGCCATCAAACCTGTGAGCAGGGCAGGTCAAGAAAAACCCAGGGCTTTAAAATCTGAAAACAAAGCCAACCCACCCAGCTGGGGACCAGCTCTTAGAAGCACACGGCTCTCAGAAGGGGAAACCTGTAGCAGCCCAGGCAGGAGGTAACCTCTTGCTTTGTCTGGCCAGCAGTGTGGTGTGGGGTACCACCTCAGTGTGATCTGCATGCAGGCTCTCAAACTCTGGCAAAGCTCTTACAATGAGGAGGTTGAATATTTTCTGTCTTTAAACACCTCCCTTTTAATGGAAAACTACCTTTTCAATTAAAAATAGCCCCTTAGTCAATGCTCTTCACCTCTTCTGAAATTTTCCCTGTCTTTTTCCAGTGTCATTAAAAAAATAGTTTTCATAATTGTGGATTTTTGCTTTTTTTTTTCATTTTCCCTTTCTCATTTTCACTGAGAAATACTGGAGAATGAATCATGTCCCCGTGGGGGAGTTTTTAACAAAAGGGTTCATTTTTATCCTTCTTTCTTTCCTGTTGTCACTCCTCTTTTTCCCCAAACCTCCCCGAGTTGCTGAGCGGCAGATGAAGCACGGCTGCACCTCGCCGCACTGAGAGGGTCAGAAGGGGCAGATCACTTAACACTACACCTGTTTTATGAATAAGAATAGAGGCAGTTTTGCTGGGTTCCTGGGAGGACGTTTTCCCACCAGGATAAACTCAGTGGATTGAAGAAATTCATGCCTTTAACTCATTTGACTCTGGTGAGCTCGGTTGAGGTGGGAAGCTCCAGCAGTACCATTTCAGCATGGGAAAGACCAGGCAGACCTTTGAGGTAGGTTTTTCTAGAGTGTCTTGTGCTTTCCCTCTCTGCAATTTTCACTTATGGAGGTATGAGATAATAGATCTGGGGCTGAAGAGCCTGTTTCCAGCTGAGGGAAAAAAAAACCAAAACAACTGAAAACAGGTTCCATAAAGCTTCAGAAGAATGAAAATTATCCAGGAGCACACCAAGTTTGGTCACCCTAAAATACTCCACCTAAACCGAAATGAAACGTTTTGCTTCTTCCCTCAGTGGCTGGATAGCTCAGAAAAGAAAAATACATTAAAAAGTCACTTTTTAAATTACTTAAAAAAAATCAGAGTTCAAATATTTTTTTTTTTTAAGGTGGTGGGATGAAATGTTCTGGTTTGAAGCAGCAAGTTGCTGCAGGTCTTCCATTAGCAGGAACATGAAGCAACAATACCAGTTCTCTCTTGGCCAGAGGATTGTGCCCCTCAGGACACACAGCCATATCCCAAGTGATCTTCCTGCTCCGATTTGGGCTGCTCAAGAGTCTTGGAAAAGTCCCTCAGCCCCTGTGACAGTAGCAAAAGAGGACACTGCTCTGCCAGCTCCAATCAGTGCCTGCCTCATAGTACTTTATTTGTTTTGTTGGCTTTTATCGAGAGTGAAAAAATAATTTAAAGCAATTATCTGTACAGGGGGACAGGGGACTCATTAGCTGGCCAGAGGATCTGTGATTCACCATGGCCAGGACACAGAGGGCTAGAGGGGGTGATTTACAGCTGTACAAAACCACAACAATCCCACCGAGGAGGAGCAGAGGGTGCAGGACATCTCTTGAGCTCTTGTAGGCCCAGAGCAGAGGGGTGGGAGGCTGTGCAGGAGCATGGGAGGGCCAGGGTCTGGCCAGAGTGGAGTCAGACCCTCAAGTGACCTGCAGGGGTGTCTCCAGCATCTCCATGAGGAAGGTGTCAATGGGGGTGTCCCCAATCAGCTTGAAGAAGAAGAGGTGCTCCAGGCACTTCAGCCCAATGGATCGCAGCGCTGGCAGGCGCAAAAGGAGTTTGGCAAACCTGGAAAAGAGCAGAGTCAAGGCCATGCAGGAGGCACTGGCCACCCTCTCCAAGCTTGTGCTTCCAAGCCTACATCAGCAGAGCCCAAATCCTCCCCAAAAAATGCCTTGGAGGGTTCTCCATCTTAGATTCTCCTGTGCTATCAAAATAAGCATTTCTCTCTGCATGTGTTGAGGAAATACCTATCTTTTCAAAACAGAATGTAGCATTTTTTAAAAATTTTTAAAAAAGAAAGAAAGAAAGAAGATACATCCAAATTGTTTCTCCAAGACCTGAACTAGTGACTAGTGCTACTGAAATCCTTCTTGAGACAACCTTCAAAAATCCCCAGCCTCCCAAGAAGGTGCACAACTCCTCAGCAGAGCCTCTGCCAGCTCTGCCTCCTGTTGCGAGGCGCGGGTGCAAGGGGGTGCAGCAGGAAGGCTGCCTCCTCCTCCTCCTCCTCCTCTCCAGGTCCCGCTTGCAGCGCTCTGCAGTCACACCCAGAGCCAAAACCAGCAGAAGATGCTGTGGGCCCATAACTGATGAGGACGGATCCAGCTGCCGGCGCTTCGAGAATTTGGCCAGCAGAGGGTAGGATTGGATTGAAAAGCAAGAAAATTGCATCTCACCAGCACCCTAAAGGCTCTGGCACAGGACTGAGGCACTGAGGACAAGCCAGCCTGCGGGAGCTCGGCTGCTCAGGCAGTTTTGGCTAGTGTCTTGCCCTTGCTTTGAGGGTGTCTCGGGCAGAGCCTGTGCACATACCTCTGCCTCAATCCCCTCTTTGCAGGGTGGCAGTTGTGCTGCCCTGATGTGCCTGCCTTGCCCGGGGACACTCACCGCCCTGGCTGCTCAGGGTACTTCTGCTTTGTGTAGGCTTCCAGGGTGGCATAGACCTTCTCACGCAGTGACTCCACTTCTGAGGGGCTGGACAAACCCTTGGCATCTGGATGAGGGAGAGAATACAGGTAGGGAAGAAATCACTGCAGGAGGGACCTTTCTGCTGCCAGCAGAGTGAGTGCATGCGTGGATGGGAGAGGCTCTCCTTAATGACACATCCAGTGACTGGGATAAATCTTCCTGCAGTTCTGATGCTCACTGCCCCACCCCTCCTGACTGTGACTTGCCACGGCCCAGAGGGTGTGAGGGACTGACCCAGGCATCAGACTTACCCGGGTTGAACAGTACAATGGCTCGCAGGCACCCCAGCTCCGACTTATCCATCTGCATGTCTTTCATTTTGGACACCAGCTCTGTCAAAACCCTGCATGTGGGGGACATAAGTGGGCAGACAATTAAGAGACAGCAAGTCTAGGGGCTGAGAAGCATCTGGGACAGGCACTTGGAATAGACCCAGTTCCTCTCTGCAGCTTTTAGGGACAGCCACAAGTTTAACAAATACAAGTGCCAGGTTCTACACTTTGGACACAACAACCCCATGCAGAGCCGTAGGCTGGGGACAGAGTGGCTGGAGAGTAGTCAAGTGGAAAGGGACTTGGGAGTGCTGGTAGACAGGAAACTCAACATGAGCCAGCAGTGTGCCCAGGTGGCCAAGAAGGCCAATGGCATCCTGGCCTGCATCAGGAATAGTGTAGTGAGCAGGACCAGAGGAGTTATCATCACCTTATACTTGGCACTGGTTGGGCCACACGTTGAATACTGCGTCCAGTTCTGGGCCCCCCAGTTTAAGAGAGATGTTGAGATGCTGGAGTGTGTCTAGAGGAGAGCAACGATGGTGGGGAAGGGGCTGGAGCACAAGCCCTATGAAGAGCAACGAGGGAGCTGGGGGTGTTTAGCCTGGAGAAGGGGAGGCTCAGGGGAGACCTCATTGCTCTCTAAAGCTACCTAAAAAGAGGTTGTAGTTGGGCAGGGGTTGGTCTCTTCTCTCAGGCAACCTGTGACAGAACAAGAGGACATGGTCCCAAGCTTCGTCAGGGGAGGTTTAGGCTTGATATTAGGAAAAAATTCTTCACTGAAAGGGTGATTGGCCATTGGAATGGGCTGCCCAGGGAGGTGGTGGAGTCATCGTCCCTGGAGGTGTTTAAAAGCAAACTGGATGAGGCACTGAGTGCCATGGTTTAGACAACGAGTGGATGTTGGTGTTGGGTCATAGGTTGGACTCGATGATCTCAAAGGTCTTTTCAACCTTGTGATACTGTGTGTGTGATACTTCTCTCATCTGTATCAGCAATATTCATGGACCTGAGCATCAGATTTGTTCCCATCCTCACGTTGCTCAGCATGTGCTCCCTGTGCTCTGTTCAGACTGTGGAGAACAATTGGCATTCACTTGGACAAAACTACATGTTTTTTTTCTTCACATTTCACTGTGCAAAACACAGGCACTGCCCTTACACATGCCAGTTGTGTAAGGGTGGCAATGCTGTGCCTTACCAGGCAGAGAGCAGGCATGGCATGGACAGAAGGTGTGCAGTCATTATAGCAGCAAGCTGGGCTTTAAAGAGCTAAAGCTCTTGCTACTCAGATGTAGCTCTAGATCCAGTTATGGCAAACTCTTAGAGAGAAAGCATTTCCCCTCCCACCCACCCAATCAAGGATCTGCTTCTGCAGCTGCAAATCCCTTCCGAAGGTGCCTTCACCTCATTCTTGATTTTTAAAGCATTTTAGCATCCCCTCCCCATTCTGAGCCAGTTCTGCCTCAAATCACCATGGTTCTGCTTTAGTTTTCACTAAGACAGAGGCAGCCTGGTTGCTGCTGCTAGAGGATGACAAGAAACAGCCACGTACCTGTCGAAGATGGAGCCCACCCCAGCACTGTGGGCACTGCTGCGGTGCACATGCAAGCCTGTGGCCAGAAGGATTCCGTCTTGCACCGACACAGAGCGGTGGGAAAAAGAGGCAATGAGCAGCTCATTCCAGCCTGTAAGAGAATGTGTGAAGGACACAAGAGGCAGTTCAGCAAAATATCCATATGGAACAGGAGAGCTGGCTTCTCCCTGCTGGCTTCAGACTCAGCTCGCAGAAGAGATGGGACCCTAGGTACCAGAGGCACCCTTGCCAACGCTGCAAGGGGTGGCAAAACTTCACCAGCAGCACGGAAAGAAAGAACAAAAAGAAGAAAAAGACACAAAGTGCCAAAAAAAGGAAGAAAATATGCAGTTTTTTTCCTCCTAACACCCCGATATACCTTGTATCAGCAAACCCCTTATATTATTTTGTGTGCTACACACTAATGAACTCCTCTTGTAAGCTCTTGTAGTTGAAGTAATAGTATACCCAGTGTATTTCCTTCCAAGTTCTTGGCTCCACCATTTCTTGCTACCCTAAAATCAAGGCATGAAGTGTGTTTTTAAAGAGTGCTCCTTTTTTCCCAACTAATTTTAATCTTTGACTTTGAATGACAATTTATTTGTAAATTAAGAATAAGTGTGAGTAGGAAGGAATGGATAGCCCAGGTGACAGGTAACAGATACACAGTCTTTGATTTATAGCTTGCCAGTTCATATTTGGCTTAGATCTGTATTGACAGAAATTCATTATCATCTGATGGCTGTTTGGAAATCTGTGTGAAAGGAACTGATGGTATTCACATTCAGAAAAACAAAGCTGAAGTTCTGCAGTTACAGGAATTGTATTAAAAAGACACATTTATTCACTGTCCCCCAGTCCTCCAACAGGTCTGCATGAAGAGAGGAACAAACAGGAGATTCTACTGCTCCATCCACAGCCTCTGCCAACTGCTCATCACGGCTCAGGATGGGTTGCTTACCCTGTGACAGCAGGGATGGATCAGCTCAGGGTCTCACATTCACCGTTTGGCCTGGCTGGCATAGCCCACGGCCCAGCAAAGGGAAGGAGGTACCAGGAATAGCCCCAGAGGCCACAGGTGGGGGGTGTTACCTGCCCGGAGGAGAATGACTTGGTCTTCCAGCGTCAGGTCGGAAAAGTGAGGGATTCGCTTGGCCCACTCGACCAGTGTGAAGAGCTGCTTGTCAGCTGCGTGGCATATGTTGGTGACAGGGTCATTTGTCTAATTAAGGGCAATATCAAAAGGGATAGATCAGAGGAAAAGAAGAGAATTTGTCGATGTAAAACCTTTGTCTGCACAATATCGGATCAAGTTAACGATACACAAGGAAAACGATGTGTCAATAAACTCAGCTGTGCACTGTTGGGAAGAGAAGGTATTTATTACTGCTCTCCCCTCCACAGCCAAGCAAATCAGCTGGTTGCTAGACTTTTCTGTTTGCTTCCTGTTCTTTGCAAAGCAAGTCCTGCATAGTGTGCTGCAGCCCTGCTCCCAGGACACCTCTAAAAGCCAGCAAGCAGCCTCCGAACAGGCACAAACATCAGTTTTATCCAAACCAGTAAAACCACAGCAGTGAACTTGCTCTGCCCAGCTCCATTCCAGTCTTGGTTACTGGGGCAGAGAAGCAGTGTCCAGGGCTGTGCAACTGTGGAAGCCAGCACTGGGTTCAGACTCTGGCATCCAGCTATTGCCTTACTCATTGAAACCAAAGGGAACTGGCATAAAATACTAGGAAAATAATGTGTAGGCTGTTCTCTCGTTGTGATTCAGAGTAGCTTGAAAAGAAAAAATGTTGGTGATTTTTAGGTGGTGCAAAGCATAAACCCCTTGCAAAATGCTAGCAGTAGTTCACATGGGGTTTGCCTTCTCAAATCACATCTGGCAGGCTCTAATCTCAAAGTACATGTTATTTTAGTGCCCCTTACTGAGCTCTCCGTGTTCACGTCGCTGTACGCCTCCGTCTTGGGTTCCACTGCCAGCTCAGCCTCCAGGATCCTCTCCACGGGCATGTCCTCGCTGCCACTGCTTGTGGATTCAGCCTCATTCTCACTCCGCTCCCTGCTCCTCTGTCTCTCCTCCTGCACAGCTGCAGGACAGAAAAAGTGCGTCTTTGCATCCACAGCAACACTCACCTTCTCCCAGTGAGTCCCCTTTCCTCTGGGATGAGGGATAAGAATCCCCCTGAGGAGGTGAAGAACAGAAATTAAATGGATATTTCAGATGTACGTTTATTAAAATTGACGCCTTCACCACCCCCCAATAACGCTGAGGTTCCTGTAGGCCAGTGGCCTACAAATTTGACAAAAGGTTGTGATTTTCAGGGTATGAAGCTTCAGAATAGAAGAAAGAGGAGCTGATGCCTCCAGGTGGCAGCCTGGACTCTGCTGGCACTGGATCCTGAAGGACGCAAGAGGGATTCCATCACCCAGAGAGGTTTTCTGTGCTTGCTGCATGCTTCAAACAATTCCACAGCAGTCAGAGCACCCAGCAGCAGTGCTGGATGGTCCCTCACCCCCAGGTGCATTCACACACTGCCTGCCCAATGCTTGAGTGGATGCCTGGCCCAGCTCTGGCATCACCCTTCCCTCCACCACCTCTCTTTCCAACCTTCCCCACTAGAAAGCAGTTCCTGGCACCTCGGAATGCCCCAATGCATTCATTCTCTTCTCCCATTGCTGGACATTTTTCAAAATATCTGCTGACTGGAGGAAAAGAATCACTGAAATTCTCTCCAGATCTCAGCTATTAATTCTCAGGGCTGCTGGGTGTGGGGAGGACAGGTCAGCATAGGACATGTGGACACGTGTGCCAAGCCTTGTGCTCAGTTGAACTCCTGTTTTTGTTGGAGAAACCCCAAAGACAAATAAAGACATTCTGCTAAAGAAAAAAAAAGGCAAGTGACCGGCAGGTGTGGTATCAGTTTAGCTCATTGCTGGGGAGAAACATCCCAAGACACCACCACTTCCCTGTAGGATCAGGCACAGAGGCCTCAGGTACCCCATAATTCCTAAGGGACAGGAACACAGCTTGTCTGTCCTCAAAGAACTGCCTGTACTGAGCTGTAGGCATTCAGACACCTGAAGTGAAAGGTTCAGTGAGGGAGAAGATACCTGCAAAGCTGTCCCCTTGGAGACATCGGTGCTTTGCTATTCCAACAGCTTAAACGTCTTCCCCACCCATTAACTAAGCATCCACCCATTAGCTAAGCACCAGGCAATCCCGTATCCAGAGGAGGGGGAAAACCACCAAGGCCAAGGGATAAAAAGTTCTTTAAGAGGAGAGGGGTCTTGCAAAAGCACCAGGGGACAGCGAGAAAGGCACCAGCTCAGCAAGCCCAGGGCTCACAGCAAGCCTTGAGGGAGTATTTGATCCCCATTTTCTAAGTTAAGTAAGTGCTGCTGCAAAAAGGGTGTGACAAGCTTTTAGGTCAGATACTTGGATCAGGAGATTCCTTTCCCATTTGTAGTGCTGCTGCTGTTTGCAGTAGTGTTGGAGCATAAGCCCTTGCACCACCCTTGCCTTACCCTGGCTCATGGGCTTTCAGGGGAAGGGCCAGACCTTTGAAGTGACCACCTAGTGGGAGATTCCTCAGCTCTGGATCTCAGGACCACTATGCAATGCTCAGCTCTTCCCTACATTTCTCCCAGCTGCTGGGGAACTGGCAGCACCCAAGGAGATGGCTCAGTGGGGCACCCAGTATGGTGCTGGCGAGGGAGGGCAGTGCAGGGCACACATGTGCCAGCCAGCTGGGGGGAAACAGTTGTCCTCTTTAGGGTAATGGACAGGAAAAGGCCAGGGAGGTGTTTCTAAAGTCATCAAAATCTTAGTGGAAGAAAGAGCATGCCAAGGCAATACCAGTCTCCTCACTCAGTCTCCAAACTCATCTGGGATTCTTTGTTTGGGGTGCAATCTGATCCCAGTTCCTGCAGCTCCTGGAAAGCCCCTGTGATTATTGCAGCCAAACCCCTGCAGGATCCACCAGGATACTGGGGTTTAAATTTACACGTTCTGCAAAGGGTGGTTGCATTGTCACCCTGGACCTCTGAACCACTTTGCACCCAGCTGGAAGGGAGAGCTGTGCCTGGGACTGGGTTTTTGATTCAAGCTTGGCATTTTGTGGTCCCCCACTGCCCTGAGTGGCTGAGGTGGCACAGCATTGGTGATGCTATGGGGAACAGGTCAAGGCTCAGCCTGTGCTCAGCATTACAGCTACTTCCCCAGGCTCTGCCCTGCACAGGAACCTGTTTGCATGCTCTGCAGGGAGACAAGTGTGGCCACAGAAGGGACAGCCACACCACCTGCTGGCATTCAGCACTGCACAGTCACTTTATCTTGGAAAAAGCAGCTTAAGAGCTGTGCTAGTGGTCACTCCCTGACGCCGCATCTCTCAGGACAATTTGGGAGACAATGCATCTCAGCGGTCCTTGCTCCTCCAAGGGAGCAGCCAGCTGCAGGGGGCACAGGTAGACACATACACACCTGTGCCACTGGGCTTGCCTGTCCATACAGCAGAGATTCACTCAGTGGTGGCTTTTGCAAAGACTTGCATTTTTTGGAAGACGGCTGGGAGAGAAGGAGGGCTGTAGCACCCACGTGTCACCCTCAGCAACTCTTGGAGGGTTCCTTCAAGTCAGCGCAAAAATCCCTCCTTAGGTCCAGTTGCCTCAGGTTGAATCCTTGCTCCAGATCAGCACCTTAAGGTGGTTTGGGCCAGAAACACAGTCCTTTAGGGATTGCAGTGGATTATGGCAGAGGCTGCATGAACTGCTTCCATCCAGTTCTCTCCTGCAGCACAAAACCACCATGGGGTGTGAGTTGTGCCACAGCTCGTCTCCAAAGGTGAGGTTAAGAGTGGAAATGACAGAGAACTATAAAATAAAAGATAGAAATGAATAATCCACCCTTATCTTTCAGTGCAAGAAGTAAATTGTGGCAAAAGAAGCCAGTAAACTGAAAACAAGAAAGGAGGTTGCTCTTCACACAGGAGACAAGCAGGTTGCAGGACCCCTCACTGCCATCCACAGCTGGGGTTTTACAGGGGTCCAGGCCACTAAGGGCCACTAGAAAAAGGCAAGCTTAGGTCAAAAGCAGTTAATATGCTCAATAGTCACCTCTAAGTGTGTTTAGGTGGGATGGGAAGAAAAATACGGTGTAATAGCTCCCCCATCAGCCTCCTTTCCTTCACAAAATGAGGTCAAAAAGGCTCTGATCGTTGTGGGTTTTTCAAATGCTCCAGCCCCAGAGGGCCACCAAGAGCCAGATTTACCTGAGTGAATGGAAGGAAAATTTCTGTCAGCCCATTCCTTCCAGCAGCCCACACGTACCTTCCCTCTTCATCCCCATGGCGAGGCACTTCTGATAGCGGCAGTACTGGCAGCGGTTGCGTTGGCGCTTGTCTATGAGGCAATCCTTGTTGTCACGGCAGGTATAGATCAGGTCCTTCCGGATTGTCCTCTTAAAGAAGCCTTTGCAGCCCTCACAGCTGTACACCCCATAGTGCTTCCCTGGGCAGGCAAGAGGAGCCATCAGTGGGCAGGCATCTGCTCCTCCCTCCAACGTGGGAGAGCTCAAATCCACCCCAAAAGTGAAAACAAACTGGCTGTGGGGTATCACCTCAGCAGGCCTGACCTGCCTTTAGCAGCTCTTGGCAGGAATAGAGACCAGCAGCAGTCAAACTAAAGGATTACCACCTTCCTGTGCTAAGGAGGGACCACAGCCCAGGGGAAGGATGTGGAGTCACATCTCAGCTTCTGTGCAAGTGTGGAAAAGCCATAAGTAGAAAATGGGGTGCACTGATATGGAAGGGAGTTGCAAGGCATGGCCAGGCTGCAGGTCTCTTGGGTGGGAGAGAAACCACAGGTACAGCCAAAGCCCAGCCAACACAAAACACAAGCAAATGAGGACACAGTGATATTCATAGAATCATAGAATTACCCGAGTTGGAAGGGACCCAAAAGGATCATGGATTCTGGTATATTTACTTTTGATAATCAGGGACAAAATGTAAAATGAGATTGTATACTTAAGGGAGAAGGGTATAGCTTATAGGTTGGTTCTCTTCTGGACACAGCACATTTGCGCTTGGGTAAGTCAAACACAGCTACAACCCCTGCAATGTCATTGTGGCCCCAGCGAGCCTCTGGAGTGTTCGCTCCGGCACGAGCCTCGCTGCAGGGCATCAGGGAGGGTTTCATTGCACAAAGCCTGCCCCAAGAAAGAGAACCTCCTACCTGAGGACCTGTCCCCACAGATGGCACAGATGTGTTTGGCTAAGGATCCTGGGCTTGTAGATGGATAATTCATGTTCCCAATCCCCGGGAGCCCCGGCAAAGGCTTGACATCCTCTGAGCTGCTGACATTGTTCAGGAGGTTGAGCTGCAGAAGCAGAAGCCGTAAGGCAGGTTAAAGGGTGGAGAGCCATACCTCAATAAAAGCACCTCTAAATTGAGCTGACCCATCCCCTGCTGCCTGTGCTGATCTCAACCCACAAGTTTATCCCCAGAAACTCCATGGAGCTGCCATGGGCAGTCAGACATCCTCCCGTGAATCCAGCTGGAGGGGTTTAAGCAGATGCCTGGTAGCAGATATTGCCTCTCACACTGCCCTGATGCTGTAACTAAAGCCAGGACTAAGCAGAGTGGGGAAAAAAAGGCAGGCAGCAACCCTCAGCTGCTCAGTTACAGCTTCAAACTGACAGGGCTGCTGGGATCCTGCCTGCTTCATTAGAGGATGCTGATCACTGGCTGCTTGCAGCCTCGAGCACTAACAGCTTAGTAAGGAAGAGCTTTGCAGCCAGGCGATTTGTTGCAATTAAACCTGCACTGCTGCAATAGCTGGGGAAGCTGTAATGATGTTTTTAAAAGAAGTGTGAAGTGGGTTAGCTTCCCTGCCTCATGATATGCAAATCTGCATAAATGCATGAAAACAAGGCCATCGTGGTCACTCCCTGTTCCCAAACTACCACAGGCTGGAGACCTGAGCAGATTCAGGGTTGCCAGATTGCAAAAAAAAATGGGAGCAGGCTGAGCATCTAAAATCAGCTGCAGTGAGTGAGATGCAGGCGAAAGGCTCAGAGCCCCCAGCTGAGATCCCCGGGAGCTGCTCAGGGCTGCTGCAAGTTAAAGGTTACAAACTGACATCGATTAGAGACAAAAGCCTGATGTTGCCCAGGGCTTCATTTTATTGCTGTTTGCTTTGAGCTGTTGTTGGCAGGGCAGGGAGGATTAAGGGCCATTGAGCACGTCTTGTCAAAAACTGTCTGGGCAGAATACGTCTCTCCAAACCCAATCAAATCATCTCTCCCATTGCCATGCTTTGAGGGCTGGAGATGGTTTCTTCATCATTGAGATTGTTTTTAATAACCGCCTCAATTTATCAGACAAATTTCATGTTCCCAGCAAAAGGGCAGAACTGGACACAGAAAACAAAGCTTTGGTTGAAAATCCAGCTATAGCCTTCTTCAGAGTCTCCATTATAGCTAAACCACTAGATTTCAGGTGTGCTGTTACAAGTTCTCCACTTGCTCCATGAAAACTGCCCATTCACTATGAAAAAGTATAATTTCTACAGGGAATTTCAGCAAAGAAAAAAGAAGGGTTCATCCCACTGGGATTTTTAGACCTGTCATTAGAAAAACAAAAAGATGAAGCCTGTTTTCACCTCTTCTCACCCTTGTCCCTCCATTTTCAAAGCTTCAGTGGTCTCATGATATCAAAAATACAAATTATGCAGCAAAAAAATTACCACATTGGGAGCCAACTTGTTTTGCTGCACTAGAAAATAAAAGTGTATAGGAAAAAATTACCCAGAGATTCACTCTCACCAACTGAGACCCAGCCAAGGCACTGGACAGCAGTAAACCCTTAGCTTCAACATTCAAACTTGGCCCAAGGCAAGATGAAATCAACCTTTTCCTCCTCACAAGTGTCCAGCCACCTTTTTTTTTTTCCCTGAAAACTTCTTCTTGGCAAAATGCTGAGCCTGAGAGGAACTTTTTATGGTTTAAAGTGCTACTCAGAGCTCAGGTACCACCTTTTCTTTCTCTCTGGTTGCACTTCGAGACAATAACAGGGAGAGAGGTTGCATGTGGGTGGAGAAATGGGGCAGTTTTAGCCATCAGTGTCCTCAGAGCTTGACTCCTGCAGGTTAAGTGCAGTCATGTATGATATCTGGGACAACTGCTTGAGCCCAAATCCATTAGCTGCCTCCCTGCTGAATCCCCAAGGCCCAGCTGTCTCCTTACATTAGAGGCAACACAAATGAAACCCACTCCTCGAAACCAGGAACTTGGCGTGGTGCCCACATCAGGGAAACTGCTTCCCAGAGCACCCCCAGCCCCAAAAGGAAAGGTTTCCATGCAGCCAATGCTGCCACCAACTCCACCACCACAAAGTACCTGCCCTCGGATGCAGGGGCACAAAATATTGTCAGGTCAATGGTGAAGAGTCAGATGGTGCAAGGAGAGGAAGGATGCCCAGCACACCTGCTGCAGACAGCCCAGACCCCTGCAGGGGTTGAGGTTGCTGGGGAAAGGTAAGCCAAATCTGTCAAATAACCCTTACACTCCCTCAGAGCTCTTCCGGGATCTCCCCACTTCATCCTTTCCCGGCCGGCCTTGGTGGCAGGCACTAGAAAAAGCAGACAGACTGTGGCCACTGGGCAGCAGGGCCTGGGGCAGAGAGGGCTCTGAAGCACTCCTTGCCTTTAGGTCCCACTAATAAATGCAAAATCTTGTTAATAAAAGACAGAATTCCAACTTAAATTTGCACACCCAAAGCATTTCAGCACACAACCCAAACCCCACAGTGCCACCTGTGTTCCAGCCGTGCCAGAGGCGGTGGGAGACTTTTTGGGGCAGCAGGTCCCTGCCACGGGACCATCCATGGGTTTGAGGAGACACTGGCACCATCTCCTGGGTCCTCCCCCTGTCGGCGACTCCACCCCCTCCCTGGGCAGCGCATTCCAATGGCCAATCACCCTTTCAGTGAAGAACTTTTTCCTAACACCAAGTCTCTCTCTCTAGAGAGTCTCACGTCTGTCACACATCTCTCTCTCTCGAGAGTCCATCTCCTTTCCAAATCACAAACCAAAGCAGGCAGATACCCTTTTGCAGGAGGAATGGGACTGCTTTCTAAGTTGCAGCCCTTGGTTGCCCTGATTATTTCCACGTGCAGTAATTACTCTCATTGCAATAGATGCAGTAGAGGGGAACTGGCTTGTGTGGGGAGAACAGACCTGGAAATTAGTTCTCTCCCCTCATCCTGCAGGGTATTTTGAAATATATACAGGTGTCTTCTCTGCATCTGTGCCATGGGGATTTATGCTGAAAGATACACATATTGGAATGGAAACTCCTATTTACATATGATCTCCCTAAGTGGCCAAAACACACGGGATCCAACCAGCCAAGCCACCCCTCAAGTTTCTGGATCGTACCCCAGCCTCTGAGCACCACGAATCGTAGGGAAGGAAGCGTCCACCTTAACCCACCTGTGGATTGCTGTGTGTCACAAAATTCATGCCCGGGGCTGAGGACAGGGTGACGGGGTGTGAGCCGAGGGAGGATGCAATGACTCTGTACGGCGAGCCCAGTGCGTTCACCGGGGACCCGATGGCGTTCATGGGGGACGGCAGTGCCCGGGAGGCGTTCGCAGACGCCTCGAGGTAGTTGTGGTGCCCTTCCACTGAATTTCCCGTGGAAAGGCTTGATGATGGGCTCACAGATGTGGAGCTGGCATGAACAGGGGAATCTAAAGGGAGAAGCAGAAAGATTAAATAAACTATGAGCGAGGCTGGCTGCACAGTGGTCAGCTGCCCAGCCTTTGGTCGTGTCAGCTTAGGTGCTGGCCAAGGCTCAATGCCAGCCAGCAAACCTGCCTCATGCTATAAAAGGAAAGAGCAAAACACTGGTTATAGTACAGGACATGAGTGACATACAGCAACAAAACATATGAAGATAATAATCAAATCTTCCTTCAGTGCTTCAGCTGACTTGGAAGGCACTGCTGACCGCCTGTCTCAGGCTGGTTTTCTGAGCTGTTCCCTGAGGTCCCATTTCTTATGTCCAAAGTGGCTCTAGAAACAGCAGTGAAACTATGAAATCCCCACTGACCAGGCTGGAAACCCCAAATACTCCTCATGTCTTATGAAGCACCATTGCTTCCTGCAATGTCTCAGGCATCGTGCTTAGCAGGTTCCTCTTCCCAATGGCTCAGCTCTTCCTTTCCCACCCACTCACCTCTCCACTGTGCTATTTCATGTGTTCCTCCAGCTCTCAAAATTTGATACCAGCATCTTCAGAGGTAGCTGAAGAAAAGCAGGACAGAAACTGCCTGTGACACAGTAGCAATGCAGATGACAGGACAAGGCACCCACAAAATATTCTGCCCATTACTTTTCCTCACTTGCTATGAGACAGAACAGAGGTTGTGGCCACGCAGTCATGCTTGGGCAGTCTCACAGCCACAAGAAAAGCAGGTTTCCTCCTTCCACTTTAAAGAGCTCCAGTGCACATTGCGAAACCGAGCCTCTCAGCAGTCTCATGAGATCAATCTGTCCCTGAGCCCCACTGGGGAAGAGGTGGCATAGAAAAGCATCATATCCTCAATCATTGCTATTTTGGGGCAGCCTCTGAGGCTGAACACCTCATTCAAGGCTTAAATGTTGTCTTCCACAAGACCCATCTCAAATATTCAGAGGGTACTTGGATATCAAATGTCCACTTAGTCCCGATGCGTTATGTACCTAGCTGTATTTTAAAGATTTATACGACCTTTTCTCCCCTCCCCTAAAATTTACCAACCCCAGTCAGCATTAGCTGTAGTTACCATTTCAATGAGCCATTGTTTCTCTGTTGGGTTTTCAACACAGGAGATCACTCCCTGGAGTAGCAAGGCAAAGATGTTGTCTGGGAAGGTCACACAGCTGGTTTTCCATGGTTGGCACAGAGGATGCTTCTTCCCATTGCATTTGCAAGTAAGGCAGCGCTTTGGTGTTTTGTTTGTTTGGGTTTTTTTCCTCCTTTTAACATTATTGCAAAGTTATTTACGTGACAGTGCTTGTTATTTTACCTGAAGTAACAATCAAATCTGATTCAAAGGGAAGATGCACAATAAAGACGGGAAAAGGTCAGCTTGCTGAATAACATTAAAGACATTTGTCAGAGTCAAGGAGGACTCGATCCACCGTTATCAACCCACTTCAGACTTAATTCTGCAGAGGGAGGGGGAGAAAAGGTCTTTGTCAATTCTTGCTTTGGCTTTTTGGATCAATTCTCCCAGTGGGAAAGCGATGTGCAGCAAGAGGAAGCCAGCTCAATGACAACAGTAGAAGCCTTGGAGGCAGCGAAGCGGTCTGGAGGCAGAGCCAGGGCTCCTGCCTGCTGCTGCAGAGAGTCACCCCACATCCCCCTGCCACCACCATGGAGACACGAAGCCTGTTTTCTCTTAGTAGACAGAAAAATCTCTACCTTGTAATGGCTTCTAAGCACAAAAGCCTTTCACCCCAGAGACAGCTGCCAGGAAAGCCTTTGGCAGAGGCAGAAAATGTGCCATTTGCCTGGCCCCTGCCTTTCCTAAGCTCTCAGCTCACAGAGGTGCCTTGGTTGTCTCCTGGGACTTAAAAGAAGCACCCTGACTTGTGCCATTATGGTCTTCAGAGAGAACAGAAAGCATTTCTCATCACCTGCAGGCCTCCTGGTACCATAGCACGCAGTCCTCCCCAGCATCTCTAGCACAGACTTATAAAGAAATGAGGTTTATGCCTCTTTAAACAACCACTGCCTTTGAGGATTCTTCAGCTTGGAAAATAAGCCACTGAAGGGGAAACTGGGTGGAAATCTATCACATGAGGACAGCTAAGGAGAAGAATCATTCTTCATCTTCTCCCATTAACACAGAAAAGGGCGTATTTTGAAAGTATCACTAAGAAGATTTAAACTGATAAGAAAAGACTCCCAGGAGAGTTATTTAACTGTTTGCATTTACACCAGACCTTACAGAAACACTGTCACCACTAAGTTTCTCCATTAGAAAGGCTCCAAGTTTCCTAAGGACACAGAGCAAGGCTTCCACCCAAGGAGACTGCTTGCCAGGGCAAGCCCCATGGTGTGCTTGTGTCCGTGCCAAGAGGCACCTATTCAAGGGTTATGGCCAGGGGAATGTCATAGCCCCCAGGATGGGATCAAAGGTTGAAGACAGGAAGCTTGGAGGAGGGCTTGTGCCTACCTGGCTTACCCAGCAATGAGACACCAAAGAGAAAGCAGGAATACATGAAGGAGTGTTTGCTGCTAGAGATGGATGGATAAATGAGAAAATCTACAGGACAGCAGGGCATAAAGCCAGGCTCTGCCAGGGCCTGATTACAGAAACCAGAGTTAACAAGCTTATTCTGAAGGTGCCTGGGCACACTCTCCTGCCAGGGCTGGGACAAACCTGTTGGTCAAAAGAAAGAAAAACTCCTCGATTTTAACTTTCCTTTTACTAATGAACAATTTTATCCATTACAGACGGTGACAGAAACCCCACTTAGAAAGGAGAAACAAACAAACACAAAATAAAGAAAAGAAAAGCACTCCTGCAATGTGGTCCAAACTTTGACTTCCAGTCCCTCCCTGCCAAGTCAGACCCCCAGGGAGCAGAAACGCACCCTCCTGCACTTGGGCAAACACTCCTATTCACATCTTATTCACAGGCTGGAGGGTTCTGAGGGGGATATATGATGTGACTGCTACCAGGTCATCAGCTTGTGCAGAAGGTGTGTAGGAAGGGCCATGACAAGGCATGGGGTTCTTCACTCCCCAAGCTGATCACCCTCAGAGTTGTTTCAGTCTGAAGGAGCCAGGCTGGTTTGGACTCTGCCAACAGCAGAGCTTGCGAGTCTGATTGATTTTGGTTCAAAATGATGAAGTGTAACGAGCTGCAGGAAAACACTGACGGTCCATGTCCCACATCTCCCAAAAGAAAGCCACCAGAAAGGCTTTGGGCTTTCCTCATGGCATTTTCCCCCATTATTTGGGGGACAAATGGAAACATCAGCGCGGCAGCAGAGCGGGGCCAGTGAGGAGCTGCTCTGCAGCAGGGAAGCAGCTCTGGGACAGAGGTGAGGGGACCAGGGAGATGGGACTCAGTCCTGCACGCCAGGCACAGCCTCTGCCTCTCCAGTGGCATCTGGCACAGGTGACATTCGCACAGGCCCAAGTGAGCCCAGAGCCTGTCCATCAGGTAACAAGCGATGCTGGAGACCCAGCCAGATGCAGTGGGGCCCTGTGGAGCAGAGGGCAGCCCTGCATTGGGATGTGAAGGCTCTGCTGCTGGCATAGCCCCTGTCTCCAGTGCCAAATGCGGTGCCCAGACTGGCCAGGACCCTCCACATCTGCTGGGAAAGACCAGCTGAGACCCTCACCCAGCATCAGGGATTGCTGCTGCTTTTAACCACTTACTCTGGATTCAAGATCAGCTTATTCTGATCTATAAATGGGGCTGTTTGTGTCTTTCTTTCCTGTCTCCCACCTCCACATTAACACTTGAACAGGTAGGTTCCTGAAGAGATGTTCAGGGAAGCCTGATATTGTATTTATTTCTCTCCTGAAGGAGCAGAGGAGGAGAGGACAGGAAGGAACTGCCTTGTGTGGATTCTCTGATGTCTCCACTGCAAACGTGCAGGGTCCAGAGAACCCAGTGCCTCAACAACTCTCCTCGTGTTCTTTTGTACAGAATCGCACACACACTTGCCTTCTCTTTGTAGGCAGCAAAGTTCAGAAATAAGAAACTTGCTTCTGGGTGCTTTGCTGTTTCTAACTGACTTCACCATCACATCACTTGCTGCAGAGAGCAGCCATGGGTTGGAAGCATGCACACAGACACAGCATCCATCCCGTTGCTTTAGCATTCAGAATAAGGATCACATAACATGGGAAAGGAATAAATAAGGAAAAAATAAACCCTAAGAACCACTCAGTTCTCTACATTTTGAAAACAGTGCCCTTGAGGACACAAGCAACAGCATTACTTCCACCCAGCAGCCACTGAAGCTGAGCAAGGGCACAAAGCTTTGATACTCCACTCCCACCCGTGTTTCACCTCTGCCTTGGCAAAGCTCTGATCCAGGTATTGGATATTCTATGCATAGCCTCATAAAATCAGGAACAGAAGAACACTCTCCATATCATGGCAAGTGTGTACATGTCTGACAGATGCACCAGCAGAACACAGAAGTCCACGTCCACCACACCAATGCCAACCAGCCAGGTGTGGGCTAACACAGCTAAACTGGTCCAGGACCAACGCTAGCCCAGTAAAGCCAGCTTGGATACCCCTGTGCTTTGAGCACTTCACAGGTAGAGCTGGGGTAGGTGTGGAAGCAAAGACATGCAAGAGTGCACAAGTGACCCCCAAATGGCTCGGCAAAGGCAGTAGGAAGAGAAGCATCCAGGCTGCAACGAGTAAAGATGTCTTGATTTTCATGTAAATAATGGTAGGAAACATCAGTCTCAGGAATTATGTTTGAGCAAGATGTGGAATAAGAGCACACAGAGACCAGAAACATCCAAGCCCTACATACACTGTTTAACTAACTCGGATTGCAAGGGGTTTTTTGTGGTTAATGCCTCTTCAGCAAAGCCTTGAGAGGAAAAGTATCTGTGTTCAACACTGGGGTCTTTCTTCATCTAGGGCCTAAAGCAATCCTTCCTCCTGAGACCTGTGGATCCCTGGAAAGCCTAGAGATGATGATATCTTCAACCTTCACAGTTCTGTTTTTAATGTCAGAGAGAATCAAAAGCTGGAACTCTTCAAATAATAAAAAACATGCTTGTGCTTCTGAGGCCTCAGGTAGACATGGAAAGGGTTCATTTCATTGGCATGATCAATTAAAGGTGCCCTGCCAGACACATAACTAGCAAAACTTTGCAGACACTTCATCCTCCTCAGATTAGAGAGATCTGAGAAGTGGGAAGAGACAGGCAGAGAAAGGCTGATTTCAGGAGAGGAGAATGGCTGTGCGTGGGAGGCACAGCCTGGTAGGTAGCTCGTCCTTGGAGATGACCTTCAAGGGAAAATACCTGTGAGAAACACTCCTGAAAGTGGATGCAGTTATGTAGCAGGGAGCCCATGTTAACTGGAATCAAACAGTTTTGCTGTTATGACTGCAGAAGTCATTATTGTTTAATGCATGGAGGCTAAACAGAAAAACTCTTCCCTTTCTGGTGATATTTTTAACTGTCCAAGCAGATTTCCACGGGCAGTGCAGCTTGCCATGCTAATATCCTACAGAAAGGTTATTGCTTTCACCAGGTCCAGTAACATTCGTGCTTCCATCTTCCTGCTGAACTCTGAGCCAATAATTAAGGCAGCCTTCCCCTGACAGCTGATGCCATCCAGGAGCAAACATTTTTGGAGGTGTGCTGGCACATTTGTGAGCAGGGGCTTTGCAATGGGGATGTGCACAGGGCCAGAGACCGATAAGGAGGAGAAAGTTTCCCTCAGCTCTCTGGGTGGTGGGAATTGCTGCTCTCCTCTCAGGTAACGCTCCTGTGCTGCTCTTGCAAACAGGGGCCACCCAAAACAGGCCCACAAGCAGCAGCAGAGACCTTCACCTGGCAGGCTCAGCATCAGATCCTATTTGGAAGTTTGGGTCTGATTCGACTGAAATTGGACAGTGCATTAATAACTCAACATACCCAGGGACATCTGGACAAGACACACCTGCACTGTAACCACATATTCTCCTCTCCAAGAAGCCCAGTTAAAGAGGAGGGAAGGAAGGGAGGCTGGAACCAGAATATCTTTAAGGTCTCTTCCAACCCAAACCGTTCTATGATTCTAAGGAGCAAAAGCCACAAAAGCTACACAGGTTTTGCCATGACTTTGTCAGAAATCATGCAGGGTAGCTCTATGGCTATGGTGATCTTGCCAAACAAAGACTCCTTTAGCAACTGTCCATCAGGTAATTAAAGTAAGGACTGCAAGGCAAATTTACTCACCCTAACAAAGTATCACCACATGTCCCTGGTGATCACAGTACCACACAAGAGCTGGATAAAGTTTCTCATCTCCAAAGAAATAGAAGTTGTTGAATTTGAGTCCTGAAGGGTTTTTCATGATTATCTGATCAGATTTCTCAACTGGGGCAGTGGGATCCCCTGCACAGCATTGGCCAGGAAAAAAGAAGCACTGATTCCTACAGTGGCCTTTAAACTCCTGGACAGGTTACAGGTCCCTACCAGAAAGGATCCCACTGGCTGCCCCACACAATTGAAGGCAAGTGTCTCCTGCTTTAAAATAAAATAAAACTAAAATAATCTGCATTTCCTGAGCTGCAGGAGGTGCCCAGTGACTGGATTTTCTCACACCTTTGCTGGGTCAAAGAGCCCTCTTTCACCTTCACACACACAGTTACAGGTACAGACATGGCAAGCCATGACAGCCAGGGAAAAGCATCTTGCAGGTCACAAAACCTGGAACCATCACAGGTGAAAAAGGTTCCAGCTAGCCAGGCAGCACTCCCACTCCAGAGACAACTGAAGTTTTCCTGTCCCTAGCCCCCAAACGACCTGGCCTAACCCTGCTTTGCTTGGAAGAGCTGACAAGATTGCAGCCGGAGGTGGTGTGGCCACAGGCCAAGTTACATGAGTGCTAATAAAAGAGACTTTGTGGAAGAGCCAAGTTAGTTCTTGTCCCCAACCAACTGTGCCAGAGAGTGCTCAGAGAGAGAGGACAGCCAGCACAGCATCTTTCCTTGCCCTGGGAGCTGGGCTCTGGATGAAATGCATCCTCTTGGAGAATAAAACCACATTTTTCAGACCTTTCCTTGCTCCTACAGCACAGGCTGTGAAGGCAAATCCATCTGCTGTAGGGCACACCTCCTGCTTTAGATATCTAAGGGTGACTCATCTGAACACTTTCCCTGCTCCTCTACAAACTCATCTGTAACACTTCAGGGTCTGACTGTCCTTTTTGTCATCACAAATCATGTGCTTATTACCAATTTGTGTAAGTACATTCTATGACAAATTTGGTGGTGTTATTCAGACATTTAAGACAAAAGCAACGGTTATACACACCATCAAAATTGTGCATCTTATTTCTAACTTGAATGCAGGTAAAATAAAGTTAAAGCATATGTAACAGTTACTTGAATACAAAAATACATGTTTTTTTCACTGC
Source organism: Tapera naevia (assembly GCA_033556795.1). Classification (NCBI taxonomy): domain Eukaryota; kingdom Metazoa; phylum Chordata; class Aves; order Cuculiformes; family Neomorphidae; genus Tapera; species Tapera naevia. The sequence continues at coordinate 13,045,586 of JAUMJJ010000006.1, read as the reverse complement.
TGTGCTCAAAATGAAGCCTGGAATTTCAGAGCTAAAGGAAATCTGAATGCAGTAAGACCTAGACACCACAGCAGCCACATCACCTTAACTCTGCCCTCCAGCAACACAGTGCAAGAACAACAAATGCAACAGGCTGACACTGCCCCTTTCCACCATTCTAATGTCCCCCTTCATGGTGCCAGCACAGGCAGGACTGTATGAGCAGTTTGACAACCAGGTTAAAGGAGCAGGGAGCAGCAAAGACCATCAACACATCGTGGGCGTGATGGAGATGCAGGCTGCCTGCATGGGCTTTGTGGTGAGGACTCCAAAGCACTGGGAAGCTGTCATACACCTCCTTCCTCAGTGGTCACCATGATCTGTCCTGCTTCATCCCTCTCAAAGCTTGACTGTCCTCTTGCACAGCCCAAAGCTGTTTGGCCAGAGCAGCAATTCCCTCTTCAACCAGCCAGAAATTTCTCTCTGCAGGACAAGGGACACAAGCAGAAGCAGCCCCCACACTGCCCCCAGCCCCACCAAGCTGCCTCAGGGGTGTGGAAGCCCTCCAGCTTTGGGATTGTAGATGTAATTGGTAGCCTGCAGGTCTGCAGGATGTGGGAAGCATAGGACAGGCCAGAGCAAGGGTTTTAAAGCAGCCCCAAAAACCCCTGGCCAACGCTTTTGCATCTCTGACAGCAGTTCACCCACAGAAAACACCTCTGTTTTTCTAAACCAAGCTAGGAGCAGGTTAAAACACCAGCCAAATATACTTTTAAATGAAAGTTAAGTCCTAATACACAGAACTGTTAGGGAGCTGGAGAACAGTCTCTTCAATGCTATTGGTAGAGCACAAATAGCTCTGCTCCTACTACCAATTTCCTCTTCTAGAAATCTCCCAAAACTCTGCTGAGTACTGTAACCCTGTCTCTACAGGGATCTGTGCCTGATTTCTCTGAAGATCAGTTTGAATGTCACTTTTCTTTCACTTCCTTGTAAATTTGTAATACTCCACAAATCAACACAAATAACACTTCCATTTTTTCACTCAGTGCAGCAGTAGGAGAGAGCGTAGCTTGTCTGTGCTTGTTCCTTTAAAACATCAGTGAGCAGTGGATTCTTGTTCTTTTAGGCAGAAACTGCCTAAAAAGATATTTTGGAAAGTCAAGCTTTTGTGAAAATTGGGGAATAACCTTATGCAATACCAGTGGCTTTTCTGGAGTTGGAGAATAACCAGAGGTGAGCAGCTGGTGCAAGAAGGAAAAGAAAAAATTATACATGCAGTGGAAACATCCCATGTGCAATTTGATGCATGCACCAACCTCTTCTCTAGCAGAGAAATAACAAGTTGATGTATACAGCCTGGGGGCCTCCAGAAAGGCTCCTGGGGACATTTATCCACCCGGAAGGGCTGGGAACAACTTGAGTTTTCCAGCAATACTAAGACTTTGCACATCCATAAGATATAATGCACTTCAACTTCCCCGGAGCAGCATTAATATTTTGTCAATAGCTGATACATGGGTGCTCCCAGCTCCTCAGAACCAAGCACTGCAACCTGCCCGCAGCACCCTGCCTTGGTTGGGGAACACCCTACAGCTCCTTGACTCATCCCCCTTACACATCCCCAAGTGTGACGAGAGGAATAGCTTCAGAAAAAAATAACGAGCAAGCCCCAGTAACTGCAAAGCTGGTTTCCCAAGGGCAGCTCTGGTTTTTGGAAGTGGGGCTCACTCACAGCTGGAGTGTGGGGGAAGAGAGCAGCTCTGGCTCTGTGCAGCCTCGTTCAGCTCACCAGACACTGCTTCACACGACTGTGGTGGTGTCTCTGTCACAGGGGCAGGAGACGGCCACTGGTCAAGGGAAGAGCCCTCTTTCAGAATTTCCTGGGCTCTGTTTTATGTTTTAAAATTATTTTTTCCTCCAACAACTTAATAAAAACGCAATTGGAACATTATTTATTTGGCCTGATCCTGTTCTTTCAATGAATAGACTTGGTCCATCACACACGTGCATCTCAAATGCCATGTACTAAACCTCCGAGCAGGCAGTCGTGGTTCGACTCAAGCCTGCATAATCTCAGGCAGCTTGGTTTGGCTGTGCTGAAGTTCACAGCACATATAAATCACAGGACAGTTTCAATCACAAGTGCAAGACGCTGTAAGTTACACTCACACACCAGCTAGGTTAAACATGTTTTTCAATTCCCTCTTCCCCCCCCATACTGTGAGATCAGTTCCTTCACCTAACCCTGAAGGCACAGATTGCAAACGCAAGTAAAATACTTACTGCCAAAGCCCGCAGGAAACTTAATGAAGTGAGGATAATTCCCATACATGTTTAATCTTCAGTTCATCTCTTGCCTTTCTAAACACAACTGCCTCCTCTAACTTCAAAGCTGCCCCGAGCGTGGCACAGCCTGTCGGGGTCGGGCCATGGCTCTGCAGGAGCAGGGGCTCTTGGAGGGTACCAGGGCAGCTGTCTCTTCCAGTGGCCTCATCCTTGCTTCACTCCGGCAGCAGCTGCTCGCCGGGATGAGACATCCTCTTGTTCTCCGCTGCTCAGGGCTGCCTCCCGTGCTCAGCTGTCTCGGCTCCCTGCAAATTCACGGCAGACCCTCCTGGCAGCATAATCACACGGATAAGACGCTGATCAATGCATGACGGCTCCGGTATAGATCAGTAATTGGGAGGGGGGGGAGGGAGGTTAAGTTGTTTAGGGGAGGAGCATCACGGGGTGGGAGGGGGGTGCTTTGCTTTTCCACCAGTGAAGTCTTGATGCGATTTTATCAGCTGTAGTAGCCCCAGTCATGTGGAGGTGTTTTCTGGACATCACCAACTGTCACGTGGAGGGGATGGTGTGCTGAGGATGGGCCAGATGACAGACAGGGCAGGAGCACTCGTGCAACCACCCCAGCAATTTGGGGCTAGGGCTGTGTGGGGCAGGGAGCTCCACGCTCCATCCCACACCAAGCCTTGTCTCAGTTGTGCTTCTAGCATCAGGTCATGCCCCTGTGGTGCTGGACCATGGTCACCCCTAGGAAATGCAGCCAGGGCTGAGGAGGACCAGGACCTTCTTGGGGCTAGCGGAGCTGGAAGCTCAACCCCCCAACCCCACCCAAAGGAGTCCAAAACCCACTCAGACCCCCTGTAAAAGAGCATCGTTATCCAGTTGGTTTGGCACAGCTGTATAGGATGAGAAAAGGTGGGAATGTGAGACAAGAGACCAAGGGACTCAATCCATGCAACATTACTCATACAGTCAGTAAAGCATTCACAGCCATGGAAGCAGAAAGCAGCAGGCTTCACAGACAGTCCCATATGTACATCCACAACTTCAATTTAATGCCCACCCACCCTCACAATGAAGTCGTGCCGGAAATAGGTAGAAATAAGCAGAAATAAGCAGCCAGTTTCCCAGTCGGGGCAAAGCCACGTGTGGTCTGCAGCAGTGCCTCCTCCAGGGACTGGCACCCTGGAGGAAGAGCAGTCCCAGTTCCCTGCCTGGCCAGCCCCCTGCCCAGCTGCTGCAGTGCTGAGGAGAGGCATGGATGCAGGCAACAGCTCTGACCCCTGTTCCTGGTTTCTGATCTGGGTGACCTCGGATGAAGTCACCTCAAAGGAATGGAGGAGGGATGGATTTTGCCTGAGGTTGTAAAGCAAGCAGAGGCACTGACCCAGCGCTCCCAGTAAGGCCCTAGCACCCCTGGGTGCTCCAGGATGGACCCCAGCGCTCCCAGTATGAAGGCTCTAGCATCCCTGGGTGCTCCAGGATTGATCCCAGCATTCTCAGTAAGGATCCCAGTGCTCCCAGTAAGGACTCAGCACCCCTGGGGGCTCCAGGATGGATCCCAGTGCTCCCAGTAAGGATCCCAGCGCTCCCAGTAAGGCCCCAGTCTGCACTGACTGACGTGTGCTGGAGGAGGAGGTGGGCTGCAGCCCTGCTGTTAGCACCAGCCACGAGGCAGAGAAAGGGGGCACAGGGCTAGAGCACGGGGCTCTGCCTTCCCAGGGAGACCATGATGAAAAGAGGCAAGAACAGCAGATTAGGATGTTTGGCATCATTCAAGGGCCTGCTGGCTTTTGGCCACTCCAGGTCACGCAGGGCCCCATGCTGCCCTTTGGCACCAAGCATGCTACAAGGGGAAGGCATGGAATATGCCAGCAGAGAGCTGTGCACAGCACCCAGCAGCAGCTCAGGTGGATGCTGAGTGAGGTGCTGTCAGCCCTGAGGTACTGCGTGTGCAGGAGAAGGAAAGGTTACCCTTTTTAGCTCTGTTTCTTGCTTCAGTCTTAGACATTGCCATAACCCCTTCTCTACAGCCACAGAGTTTGAGCAAGAGAAGGGTGTTTCCCCCATCCCTCATATTAACAATTTATAAATTATTTCTAAAAGGTGATTTGGGTTCCTCCAATTTCTGCTCTTCATCCTTGTGGAAGGACCTGGTAATGTGCAATATCAGGAGGATACCATGTCATGGACACACAGCTTTTTATGGATCACAGGTACATCTACTCCAGTTTACATGGAAATGGGAACCTCACATTAGGCAATATATCTCCAGGCAGCAGAACAAATGGATAACCAGACTGCTGTCAGGACCACAGAGGTTTGCAGGCAATAGTATCAGCATTCAGCATAGCCCTTTAGCTGTAGTCCAGGTACACATGCATTGTTTTCTCACAGCTAAATAAAAGAGGATCAGTATTCAGAGTAGGTTCTACCAAGACAAAAAACCCAAGTAACTGCGGTCTTGCAGGGGACATGCAAACAAGAGATTGCTCTCATATGTTCCATCTGGCCACCTTTCACATGTGATTTGTTTTATTGCACAAACACAAATAGCACTGCAGAACTGTTTCAGAGGAGGAGAGGCAGCCAGACAGGATGCTTGCACACCCCGCTCGCAGGCCACAAGGTTTGAATTCTGGGGAAGGGAGACCAGGGTTTGGTAACCAGCACAAGACATAACACAGGACTGCAGGTGCTATGTCCTGTCCCTCTCCCTCTTCAGCTGAGCTTGTGTCCTCCCCTGCCACCACCCCGACACACAACAAGGACACCCCCAGTGAATGTGCTCAGCAAGTGTCAGTCCTCTTCCAAGCATCCACAGCTACATCCAAGTGCAGAGCTGTAGGCACAGCTCTGTTTCAGTGAGTGCTGCCCCACACTCACCTGGCCATGCTCTCACACTCCCGTGGGCCCCTCCAAAACCATCTCCATCCTACGCTAATTCAAGTGGTATCAGGTCACTGAGAACCACAGGGATTTCTAAACTGTAGGCAAAGTTTGCTCTTTCAGGATAATGCTGGCTTTGCCTGTGGTGCTGTCCTTTAGCAGCCACGATGGGGATCCTTGTTAGGGGCAGGAGACAAGAGCCAGGCATGGAGCACGGATGCCCCAAGGCCCCACAGAGAGAGACCTGTGGTGCTGCAGAGGAACTGGCTGCAAGGTGGCTTGTTTCAATCTTTGGATAGAAAATTGGATTTCTCAGCAGGGCAAGTTTTTTTTTCCCTCTGTGACAAGACTGAAAGAAACATTTTTCAATCAAAAACCCCAACAAACACTCTGCTTCCGAAAGAAGTGATTTGCTCACACCCCCTCAATAAGATTCCAAACTTCCACAGAAGAGAGGGTCTTTGGGCAGCCCCACACACAGCCTGCCAGAGGGATGTTTCTCTGATCCAGCCTCAGGGGAAGGTTCTAGTGCCATGGGGAGCCTTCCTGTCCGGTATCAACCCAGAGACTTCTCCCATCATCTGTTCACCACCCCCAGTCCCCAAGTACCCACCAGCACTCAGAATTGAGCCACTGTTTCGAGACAAATCCGTTCTTGCACAACAGGTTTGCTTCCACCTGCTTGAGTCGCACTGGGGTACCATCCCAGCCTGGCTTGTCCCTTTCCCTCAGGCTGGACAAGAGGACTGTGCCCTTGCCACAGCTGTGGGGCAGAGCTGGCTGCCTGGCAGCACTGGGAGAGGGAGGTGTGAGCAACGCAGCGGCTTTGCATTTTAAGCACCAACTGTGCTGAGATTTAGTAGCACCATTAATTCTTACTGACTACATGGGATCTCAGCAGCTTTAATTCCATGCTAATGAAGTTTTAGTGGGGAATTATTTTTATTGATCTACCCAGAGCAAAGAGCCTGATTTTAGTCCAGCTCTGCCGGCACCCCCTCCCCATCCCTCTATTCTTTCTGAGAAGAAAGGGGAGAGGGAAGAAGACAAAACAGCTCTGAGCTCCTTAAAAAGGTTGGCAGTCCCAAGCAGTAAGTGGATTACTTTATTGATTTTTAGCAGATCTGGGTTAGCGAGTGCTTAGTGCTGCAGAACACATGGACTCATTGAGGAACTCCAAGGAAACCCCTCCAGGCCCTTTTCTCAGGTAAAGCAAGCATCAGGCAATTCATTTAGGGGTCCAACGTGGATTTTGGGGTGTGGAGAAGCTCCAGCCCCTGCACCTAAATCAGACTGTGACAGGTTCCAGCAACCAGCCCAGTCTCTCTTAAGAAGTACTGCAGGACCATACAGAGGCAGCCCCTCTATTTCTCCTAGAAATAGCACAAATCCCTGCTTCAAATTATTGAATGTTTTGTATTCCCCCCACTTTGTTATGTAAAAGGAGAAGACATTCTAACTGCCACCATTATTTCAGGAAGGAAAACCATTGCCATGCTGCACTCAGGTGGGACTCAGTGCTGCCAACTGCCATCCAGCAGCCACTCCTTGGAGGTCATCAGTCAGAGCAGGACTCTGAAGCCAGCTGAGATGCTACATTTTGTTGGGCTCCCTGACTCACACACCTCCCCTTTAGCTTCCCAAGGCCATTGTATTGCAGCCAATATTTCAGCAGTGTGGTGGAACAACATCTCAAAGGCTTCCAGCACTACTCCACCAAGCCTTCTGAGATACTGGTCTCTGGAGCCAGATCCTTAAGCTTGTAAAAGCCTATAGTAATCTTATCTCACCCTGCCTCAGAACCAGGAAAGATAGAGATTAAATATGGTCCCTTTTCCTTGCACGTTGGATTGAACCAGGAAAACCCCAAACAAAGCCCATTGTCATCAGTCCCCCATCCCATCTCTCTTAAAGGCAGAGGTTGTGCATGTAGCAACAGCACATGCAAACAAAAAGCTGCACATGCATCTTCTTCCTGACACGCTGCTTCGGAGCTAGAGTCCCAGAGAAAACCCACTGCCCATGGGGTGCAGATATTAGAGCTGGGGCTCCCTTCATGTAGCTAGTGAGGTGCAACCAGGACTGTCAGGCTGAGGGCTCCAGAAGCCAAAACTCCCTTCCCTGCTTGCCTTTGCAGAACACGTGGGTATCGGGTGACGTGCTCAGGGACAAACAGAAAGTCAGTGGCACAACAGGGACTTGAAAGTGGGTTTCTCGAGGCCAACTGATGGAGTAACCCAACCTCATCTATCTGCTGTACTGGTTGGCATTGGCCTGAAAGAGATGCAAATCACCAAAAGCAAGGTGCCCCCAATGATCCCTGGAGCTGGAGAGGAAGGGAGCTACTGCATCAGCCCTTCCCAGCCCAGCCCTGCCCTTTCTCACCACTGTCTCTTGTAAAGCAATAACCACAGACACCAAGCTAATGAAATTAGCCCCAGAGCCCCACCACGTTAATGCAATTACCGGCAGCAGCATATTCAAAGGGCAGCATCACAAACACACCTGCAGCAACACAGCCTGCCCTCTCCTTCTTCCCAGGCCTTCCTCATCTCTCCCTGAGCCCCATGGCTGCCACCCGATGCGTGTCCCCTCCCCAGGGTTTGGAGGGCATGGGCCATCGTCCCCAGGGTCGTGCTGTTCCTGGGAGGGCACTGCCTACCTTGCAGAAGGCACAGTCCCATGCAGCCAAGAGTAGCCTCTGAGGGAAGATAATTCCCAACCTGTTTAAACCTTGGGAGACCTTCTATTACCAGCACTGTAATGAGGCCTTCGACGCTAATCAGTGGTGTCACTGAATCCTCTTAAGCCTGCCTAAGCACCTCCAGCAGCTTTGCAGGGCTTGGTTGCAGGGCCCAGCTGCCCACTCCTCCAGGGAATTACCTCCCCAGGCAAGCATCAGTGGTGGCACAAGCACATTTTGACACAGATGCAGGTGAGATGACAGATGTTCCAGATGACAGAGTGGCTGACATACCTGAGTAAGGCTCCTGTCCAGCCTAGAAGGCACCTGGGACCAAGCCTGCATTGGAGGTGCACTGGAGTGGACAAACATTGCAAAATTACGATGGAGAGATAATTTAATCCTAATGTTCGAACTTGAGATGCAAAGGGCAGGTTTACATCTGAATATGAAGTGTCATCCATATCATCAAGCCAAGCTCATTCTTTGGGATGCTCAAAGAAACCCTTCTCAGCCCCTAACTGTGGCTGCAGGTGACCCCGTCCCGCTCCGCTCCCCTGCCCTTGCGCTCATTCCCAAGGCGACAGGCAGCTCCCTCCACACATCCGTTCTGGCTCAAGCTTTCTGCTCCAACAATGCACTTTTTAATATCATGCGAGGAGCAAAAACAACAGGTCCACTATAACACTGAGATATCCTGCGGCAGAAAATCCATTCGGAGCCCAGCTAGAGAGAGTCAAGTCAATTAGACACTTTCTGGGGCGTCAAGCTGCCAACAATCCCAGCCTTTGTAACTGTGAAGAATCGCTGCCTATGTGCTTCCCAGAGACTCCTCCTTGCCAGAGCAGAAAGGTCAGCGGCGGTAGCGTCATGGAAAACCATGCAGCAAAGTATTCCTGGGAAGGTGGATCCAAAAAAATAGTCATTTGGGCCCTCTGGAAAATAGTTTATTTGTCAAAAGCATCCATTGCTTTGGATTGGGTTCAGGGAGGACTAAGGAAGCCCATAATACAAGAGATTTGTGCTACAGCACATGGATGTTTAGACATGCATTGGATTGAGATAAATGGTTGGGTCAACAGTGCTAGCTCAGGCTTTGGGAGCTCATCACTCCCTGCCTGATTTCAGACAAGTCACTCCACTTTTTTAGCTTTGCTGGAATGAAGATCCTAGAGACAGAAAAGAATCACAACGCTGCAACTGGGAGAGCCTCACATCCCTCTGCACTTCAAGGTAAGCACCTGGCTTCTCTTGTCAGCGGTGCAAGGCAGCAAACTGGGCTGTAAAACCGGGATTCTAGGTTGGATGAGGACCCAATGAGGGCAGGGTTTCTATTAGCACGTGCTAAAGTCACCCAGATCCAAAGGCAGATCTCTGAACAAAAGCCCTCATGTGCAGAGGAGATATTGGTGGGAAATGAACACTCATCTCTTAACAAAGCCCACTTTAATGTATCATTTGGTGCTCACCAAGGGGCTTTCCAAGGAGAGGTGAAGAAAAGGTTCACTTGATGCCACCCTGCAAGCAAATTTTCCAGTCAGAGTGCCAGAGGACCTAGAGGTTGTCATCCAAATGCAAGCCCCTCTTTAACCCTGCTGTACACATGAGGTGAAGCTAGGATTTCTGCAAAATGCCTGAAAACAGCTAGGTTACCTTCCTTCAAAGGAAACGACACCCTCAAGACCAAGATTTCCTCATCTCTTGAAAAAGAGTTCTCAGAGAAACCTTAGAAGACACAGCCCATGCAGGTGCCTGCACTTCTGTTGGTTTGCCACAACAACCACTTGTCAGAGGAAACACTTCAATAGGAGATGGTTCCTTCACCAGGTTAACTCTACATTACTGCTTGTAGGGAAAGGAACTAGAAAAATCACCCTCAGTAACATAAAAGCCACGTATTTCAGGGCTTCTTTGACTACTCAAAAACAAACTACTTAAGTGAAAGTTGGAGTGAAAGTTGGTCCCCCTACCTATCTCCACAGAACTCTTGGAAAACTTTCAGAAAGGCTTTTTTTTTTTTTTTTCCCTGGATCTTGCTCCATTCTTCCCACTCTTTTGCTGGGAAATCTGGATTTCCACAAGCAGATTACGTTCCCCTCCTTGGCACTGGGTGGCACACAGCTGGCAGGGGACAGCCCAGCCACACAAGGTGTCTGCTGGACATCACACGTGCTGATGGGCACTGGAGCTCAGCACAGGGTGGGGAATGTCTTGTCACAGCACTGCTCTGCACAAGGCCACAAAGTGCTCCCACCTGCATCCCCCCTGGCAGGTGCCACATCCCACTGTGCAGCTGGGGCTTTGCTTGCCACTCTCACTCTGTGCATCCCCACGTTCATGCTTTTACATTTCCTCCTGCTTCAGCAAGTGCAAAACTCCAGAGACGACCTGTCAATCTCCATCACATCTGGCTGCCTCAGATGGTCTATTTATACCAGACAGGCAAATCTTGGAGTTCAAGGTAACAGGGGTCATTTCTGCTCTGAGTAACTCCTGTCTCAGGGGACGAAAACTTGGAGGCATCCAAGAGAACAGCTTCGCATTAGGGGCTAGCACCAATACCTTCATGGCTGAGGGCACAGTAGCCACCACCAGCCACAGCCTGGCCCCCAAGGTCTCAGCCACAGCAGCTGGGCCGCAGAAGCCCCAGAAAGTTGATATCTGTCATAAGACACCTCATCCCAGGCTCCCCTGTATCCTGCCATGGGAGAGGGGAGATCAACATCTACCTTTGGATTTCTAACCCATGCTCTCTGCAAGCCAGCAAGCTTCGGGCTTGCTCATGCTGGGTTTCTCCTCTGAGCCCTGCCTGGATGAGGTGCAAGTGTCTGAATGCACAGGGTCATGTTAATGCCATAGCGAGGGCTCTGGCTTTCACTGACTCACTCGTGTCTCTCTTGCACTTTTGTCTACAGTATGATCTGCTCTCTGACTGAGTATATCTGATCTGGGGTAGAGCCTGCCTTATCAAGTAGGCCCATTACGATAATATAAAAATATCTGAAGAATGAGAAGGCATTTACACCAGATTAGCACTTCGCATCACGTGGCCACGTAGCTTTTGATCTAGACCGAGGGCCGGAAAGCTACATCTACCATGTCGAGGCAAAGAATCAGTTTGCACTTCTCAGCCAGCTCTCTTTGCAGTTTAGTCCTTGCTTCAGTCAACCAGGTATTATTTATAAGCCACAGTGGGATGGTGGGGCTGCTGCCCCTTTCATAGGGTGGTTGCAGCTCCTCTGGAGCCAGGCAGCTCACCTGGATCGAACCTCCGTTTCATTTCTCTGTATACCACTGGCTCATTTACCCTTTTCCAGTAGATTCCAGACTGTCCACTGGGTCCTCAGAGAGCAGGAAAAGAAATTAAACACAGCTAAAGCACAAGTGTGTCTACATGAAAGAGGGAGAGGTAGATTTCTCAATGCTTTGCTGTCTCCCCTAATGCTCAAAGATCTCATCTGCTCCTGAGCTCATCTCATCTTCGGAGCTCCACTGAGTTTGAAGCAATTCTTGGAAGAAATTTCCATTGCTCCAAATACTCTGATCCAGTGCCTCTGGCTTAGCACAGCAACCCTGCACACTGAAGTCTCCAGCTCACACCTATAATGCCTCTGAGTCACCAGAAAAATCCCCAAACAATAAAGCAGACCACACCTTTGCCCAGAGACCCACCCTGTTTGATGCTATGCTGCAGGTAGCTGCCTATGCAGCCTCTCCACACACAGCAGATTGAGAAACACAGCCTAGGCATGGCAGTTGGAAAAAATGAAGCACAACCATGCCTTGCTGCCTAAGCATGTGAGACACAAAATGCTTCATTCAATTCAGATGAGCTGAAGCCCAAATGTACCCTTCATTAGTCAGCAGTAAAAAAGGACAGGAGAAGGGGGGTGTAAAGACCTTTCTTTGGTCCTCACTGCCTCTGCCCTCACCAGTGACTTTGACAACTCCATTCTTGATAGTCTGGATCCTGGAAAGGGACAACCCTTTGCAGGGGCAACTCTCCATGGGGAGGGTTAGGGACTCCCCATGTAGAGTTAGTCATGGAGATTTGTCCAAGACCCGTCTGGGTCTGTTCCCTAAGCTATGTGGGTTTCTGCTTCACAGAAAACCAACACGTTCATTTTGTGATCATCTCTTTATAGATCCAACCATCATCAGCTCAGGGCTTGGCCAGTGTGGTCTGCTTGACATTCAGGGGATGAAGCCACCTCTTTACCCTGCCCTGACAGATACACACATCTCTCATCTGTTCTAGTGGCTGTCCTTCCCCTGGGACTCACCTTCCAGTGGCAGCCAAAGGGGAACAAACATAACATGAAACTCAGCCAAAACTTTCTCCCACGAGATCGGTTCCTCTCAATGTTTCTCTGAAGAAGCTGTTTAAAACCCTTCGCCTCTCTGTGTAGCCGAGGGGCAGGTAAGGAGCTAACAGTGAGCATCACTTTCCTCACCAATGCCCTCCGTTGCCTTTCAAGCATATTCTACTCTCAAAAGCCTCATGCTCCCCTGTACCAAATGGAAAAATCTGCTGTTATTTAAAGCCATGGAAGCATGACAGAATTCCTTGTGCCCCAAAGAAAGGAACAGCCCTGGATCAAGCCAGGTACAGACCACACCGCATAGAACCAAGGCAGCACAACAGTAAGGAGAAAGCACGTGAAGACTTTGCAAGGATGTGGAATGACTTTTGCTGGCACCATGAAATATCTGCTCTCTAGCCCACAACCTCTTCCCAGTAGAAAAAGAGAGAAAGAAGGGAACAACAGCCCCCAGCCAAAGGTTTTGGCCCTATCCTTTTGAGCCACTGAGCAGAAGGAGCAGCCCCTGCACAGCAGAAGCAGAGAATGGTCCTGGGATGATGGGGGCACAGCAATGTGTGCTCAAGTACTGGTGCTGCACTGATATGCACTGACTTAAGTGAGCTTGTTAATGCAAGCCCTGAGAATCCCAGAGCATCTTGTCCAACACAGAGCTGTCTCCTTTTCTGGCCAGGCATAGCCCAACTGCAAAACCTCAAGCCTAGTCCCTTTTCAGATCTTAAGCTTTCCAGACCAGCAGCACAGCCCCAAAGTCTGTTCTATACCAGTAAATTCATCAGCCCCAGGGTCTGTTCTGCTCATTGTAAACACAGTCATTGGCACTTTCCATCAAACAGTTCCCAAGCACAGTTTGGGAGTCAGCACAGGCCAAGGGTTGTTCCCGCAGGGAGTTTTGGATGTTTAAGAGCTAAGCCATACCCACACAAATCAGTCTCCCCTGGATTATATAATTAATGAGGCTTTTAAATCATATCTATCAGCTACATCCTGCAGCCCTGGAGCCTACAATCCAGGGTAGCAAAGACTCAATACTTCAGGCACTCCACAAATTGTGCAAGACACATCCCTCAGTGCCCTAGATACTTCTCTGGATCCCCCTGGGCACCTGTGCCAGGTGGAAAACTTTCCAGGAAGGCTACTTCCCCAAGACATAGGCTACTTCAAGCTCCCACAGGCAAAGCAGACCCAGTAGATGTTTACATGCCGTGCTGTGGCACGTATAACCTCTGACCTAGGATGACACAGCAACAAGGGAAGATGAATATTGATGAACCCTTGGTCAGGTGAAACAGAAGAGCTAAAACAGTCAAGGGCCTCAGCTGACACCAATGGGCACAGCTCTCTGACAAAAAAAAACATCCCATTTGCAATACCCAAGAGCTGCCTCTGTGCCTCTTTCTGGATGGAAACCAAGCTGTCAGTGTAGACTGACTCCTAGGACCCTCAACAAGCACACTCAAAAGTAGCATCCCTGTCAGGGCTCTCCATCCCTCCTGGTCCTCTAGGAAGATGCACCTTTCTGTGAATTCCCATTGCTTTCAGGCAAGAATCTCCCCCAAATCTCCCCCATGTTCTGTAATCCTCATTGGAGAAGATCCTTGCTCATGTCTCTGCTGAGCACCTGGTGCTGCTGTTCCCTCAGAGCAGCCACCTTTGTGGCCTTTGTAACAAGTCAGCAATAAGATCATTTACATCCATTACCGTGTATGTGGCAGTGAATGGGACTAGGGCTGTTGGAGAAGAGCCAGGCAAAGCCCAGCCAGTGCTCTGCAGGAATGTCTGTGCAGATATCACTACTAAATTCAGGGGAAGCCAGTCCTGGACCCACATGATTATCACTGAGAGAAGATGCCAAACAATTCAGGGCAGAAGCTGCTGAGAGGTATCTGCTGGAGGAAGGACACTTGGAGCACACTCTGTTCCTACCTTCCCTGTAAGCATCCACCACTTGCAAGATGGATCTCTGGTTTGGCTGCATCTGGCTGCTTTTCATACCTATGGGATGCTCTCACCCAGCCCACGCAGCTCTGGCCTACCCCAAGTCCCAATCTCCACACAGGGGCTAAACATATATATATGTATATATTTATATAAAGTCACAGACACAGGTTCAAACTGCAGCATCGCTTTCCTGGCCTGCTGAGGACGGCAGCGAGGATGCAAGAATGCTTGATGTGAGACGTGATGTGATCCCTGCCTGCCATCCCAGACTCTAAAGGGCACCAGGATCCCCAGCCACCTGCCCCATCCCCAGCTGCGCACGCGCAGCCATCCCCCAGGGCACCTGCAGCCCTGTGCGTGCAGCTGGAGATGGCCCAGCACATCAGCCCACCCCACAGGCTGGCTCCCTGCACGAGCTATCTGTCAGCAGAAGGGGCCATCACCCAGCATAGAAACAAGGCTGAGCTCTTCCCAGCTCCCTCCGCACCATGGACCAGCAGGACCCAAACCCAGGTGTGTGATGGGGAGGCAGAACTGGCCAGGGCTGCCGAAGGGAACAGGCAATTTTCCATTTCGAGTGCCCAAGATGCTGGTGCTACTGTGGAGAAGCTTGTGCTGGTCCCTAACAGGTCCTCAAGGGCACCCCTTCCCCCCCCAGCAGGACTCAGTGCCCTGTTTTCCTGCCCACAGCAGTCAGAAGTGGAAGTATTCACCTGCTCTAGAGTAACTCTTTGCTTCTGTAGCCATATATCCCTAAGAAAACTCATCCCAAAGGATACGGCAAGCCCAGCCTGCCTGCAAGCCACCATCCCCCAAATGCAACCCCATTGCCTGGCTTGAAAACCTGTCCCAAGTGCCCTGCTGTGCTCTCCTTGCCTCATGTATGCCTTTAACAGTTTGCTGGGTTGCCCATTGCAACTAAAATAACAAAGCTACAAAAGAAGAGGGCAAACAAATGCGATATTCTGCAGCAATTAGGGCTAAAGAGGTAAAAGGGGAGCAAGGAATGAATGGACAATGGGGAGGGCAGGGACGTGGCAGCCCAGGCCCGGGCAGGCTGGGCACGAACTGTCCTCAGGAGGCAGAGTCTGAGCCAGGGAGCAGCGAGCTGTATGTAAGGAAACACAGGGAGATGAAAAGCGTTATTTAAACAAGCACCAGGCAGTCCCCACAAGGCCTCCCCGTCCACTCGGTGTCCAGGGAAGAGCAGCTCCTGCTTTTCCCCCTCACCGAGTCCTTTTTGGGTGGCGGGGGGACGCTGGCAAGCCTTGGTGGGGTCCACTCAGAAAGGAAGGAATCCATTAATCTCCCTGGTAATTACTGCCACATATGGATTTGCACAATTACACTCCGTTAATTGGTTATTACAGGCAAGACAGATTGATTGGGCAGAATGGCTGGGCTTTAACCCCTTCGCTGCCCCCAGGGCCAGCCAGACACCGAGGCAGCTTTCCTCCCAAAACACTGCTGTATCCTCCTGTAACCTTGCTAGCTCCCATGCCAAGGACCAGCAAATGTGGCTCCTGGCACCCAGTCTGAGGTACCTTTGCTCTGACGCCTTCCTTTCAGCTGGGGATCCCAAGGAGACAGACCCAAGGGAAAGGAATGAGGCTGCATCTTCAAAACACCCAAGTTCCCCAGCCAATTGCATCTGCTCTGGGTTTGCAGCAGGCACACCACATGCTCCCCACGGTGCTGAGGGACTGCAAGCTGAGATGTTGTTTGTTTTTAGAAGGAGACCCAGATTCCTCATGCACTTCGACTCTGTGCCCTCGAGCCCAGCAGGGCTGGTGCCAAGGAGAGGAGAATCCACTCCCAAGTCTCTCTCAGTCTCTGAACCGAGCTTCTCCAACTGGCTTCTCTTCCTCAGTCAGAGCACTGAAAACAGAGGCTTTACTCCAGTAAAATATATATGTATCTGTAACCACAGTAACATAAATTATGACAAAAAGTACAGCTAAAGCCCTTGTAGAACTCCAGACAGCATAGGACTTCTGCCAGTTGGGTGTGGAGGCAGCGTGGCCTCCTCACACTGCAGCCATCACCTCCAACACCCCTCACGGGTAACAGGCAATCCTAGACCTGGCCCCAAAATGTCTCATTTGGGGTCCAACCGTGTTTCTGGAGAAAGCTCAAAAGAGGCAGGCCAGGGGGAGAGTGATTTCTGCCAGAATCACGTCAAAGGCTTCCTGTTCAAAAAGCTGTCAAGAAAGCAAACAGGAGCATTGCAGAAAACCCAGCGGGCAGCAGGGCCCAGCTGAGGCAAGAGCTGTGCTCAGCAGCCTCTAACGCTTGAGGACAGGGCAGGCATGAGCATCCTGGCATGTCAGAGCCACCACACCACTGCTTGGCTTTTTCAGGCTATGGGATGCTCCTCCACCAGACAGGGCACATAGAAACCACCTGCAGACAGCTCTTATCACCCAGATGGAGAAGCCTTACACATCATTGCTTGCAGGGCACAGCAATGCACCTTTGTGCCTCCCCATCCCAGCACACTCCGGTTTGCTCTCATTTATTGCATTATTGCAGTTTGCTGGAGATTTCCTCTCTACTCTGATTGTCACGCAGAGGAAGCTTGAGATAACACCCTGCTGCCCCATCTTCTCCCTGTCCCAGCACCCCTCCCCACAGAGGCAGCAACTACTCAGTGACAGGATATTCCTTGGTACAACGAAGGCACTTATGAGAATACTGGAGCTGGACCAGGCATCACACAAGACACAGGGTGAGGACTTTCAGCTCAACTTGGGAATCACCTCAGCAAGCTACTGCAGCAGGAACAAGGAAAGAAACCAAGCAAGATCACAGCATGAAAAGCAAAATCACAGCATGAAAAGCAAAATCTAACTCCCAATCACCCTCTGACCTCATCATCTCGGTTAAAAAAAGTCCTTGAGTAGCCCGCCTTGGGTTTTCAGCTGAAGTAGATCAAGATGAGACTCAAAACACCTGCAACAAACACTCAACCACCCTTTTCCATCCTGCTATCACTGCAGTAATGCCTACTACAACTCTCTGGCTCTGTCTTAGGAGAAACCTGCTTCTCATCAGTTAATTAAAGCTGATTTACTGTCCTCCCTCTGCTGCAAGGAGCAGGTCCAGCAATAAAAGTCTTCTCCTTAGGTCACTGGAGTTACAAGAAAGTTGCAGTAGGATGTGCTCCTGTTGTTTCAGTCACCTCTGAATTCCCAGCTCCCTGACTTCAATATAGAGATCTCTTTCTTGTGCACAAGCCAGCTCCAAACTCACACTGTCTGAAAGGGCCCACCACATCCATTTTAAAGGCAGCACCTCCCAGCTCTCTGCCAGTGTTTTTGGGTATGCGTGAGCTTGTCTTTGAGGAAGAAAAAGACAGGCCAGCCCTGCACCCACCAAAGGTTGCTGATCCCTGCTGTAAACCAATTGCCTCTGCAAAGTTCGGAATGAATCTTCAGACCTGTCAAAGGGAAGATCGGGCAGAACCTGCAACCGTGCTTAAAAAGGTCAGCTGGGAAAAGTCAGGATGGGAAGGACGCTCGCTTTATTGACAGATGCAGAGTGGAAGGGGCCAGCCTGTGAATACCTGCGAGCTGCTTTTGGCAGCACACGCTAGACTTCAACTCTGGGCTCTGTTGGCTGGAGCTGGTGACAAATCCTTTGTGGATCACCTCCAGACAACAGAGTCTGGGGACTAACCCTGAAATCAGAATGAGGCTGAGCACCAGGCAGAGCTCTTGTGCAGCCTTCCCTCATCCTGAGGGATGAGAATGGCTGGTGGGATGCAGGCCTTTCTAGCTCTCGTGACCCAAAGTAGCTTTTTAGATCTCTGAGACTAGAACATGATTTTCTTTCTGTCCTTTACTTACAAGTACACCTATTTGTCCAGGTTTCTTATAGGAAACAGACTGTGAGCATCCAGGCATTTGCTGGCAGTTTCTCATGTATAAAGTGAATCACCACAGCAAAAAGCCAGGGAATCTTCCAAAACTGATGGAATTTGACCCGAAGTAGTGAAACACATTGGGTCAGACCAAAACACAAACCAGGTTCAAAGGGATCTGATATTAATTAGACTATTATGGTGTTTTTTCCAGTGGAATTCTCTCTCTCTCTCCATATCTGCACATACACACACATATTTGATGTATTTGACAAAATCAATATTTATCCAGGGTGAGCTTCAGCTTTTGGAGAATAATCACTTTTAAGAAAGTATTATTCTCACAGAAAAATCTGAACTAGCTTTATTTGTATCTTCCACCTGTCGTTTATTAACCTTTATGAGCTGTGATCTCCAGAGCTCCTTTAGTACAAGCCATAAATACAGTATCCCCTTCCACAGCCTGAACACATTTCTTTCCCTCTGTTGCAGGAAGAAAGCACAGACTCACAGACAACAGGTCTGGAAGTCACCTGGCAAACTCATCTCACCCATCTTCCTGTCCCAGATCAGACCAGAGACCTTCAGAGACAAAGCTGCCACCTCCTTCCCCAGCCCACCACATCTCCACAACTCCCATTAAACAGCTTTTCCCAGTGCCTAAACTAAGCCTTCCCTCCTGCAGTGGAGAGCGCAGCACAGTGCTACGAGGGTTTCTTTCCCAAGCCTGCACCTGAATTAAGCTCCCACAAAGGCTCTGCTCGGTTGCTGCCCATTTCTATAGGAGCAGCTTGCCCAGGACACTGGGCAAACCCCACAGCTCTTGGCAGTGGCCGCAGTGGTGTCCCACCACCCCTCGGCGCAGCCACCCAACCCACAGCCAAGCCCAGCTGATTCGCATGGGGTCTGGGCAAGGACTTACAGAAGTGAGGGAAGGAGCCCATCTCCAGGGAATACGGAGCCTGTGTGCCCGGCTGCATTTCCAACCTCTGTCCTGGCTCTTCAGCAGACTCAACCATGAAGGGAGGTTTCCGATAAACTCTCTCAGCTGTGTTGTTGGAGAAAGAAAGGAGTGTTTACATATCTCAGAGCAGCATCCTCACGATCCGTCCTAAGTTACAAATTTACCTCCCAGACCTTGACCAGAGCTGGAGTTTCCTGTGTTTGCTCTCTGGGCTCCTGTCTCTTTGGAAAGCAGGAGGTGTTGCAACAGTGGGGGGAGGGCTGGCAGCCCGGGCTGCCTGGGAAAAGCCCTGCAACGCAGCAAAGGAGTTCATCCAAAATGGCTTTGCTAAGAAAGTGTCTCCTGGAAGTGATTTCTAACTCTGGCTCCTAAGGAAATGACACCAAGCAAACAGCCATCCTGCTTGAGCATCTCACTTCTGCTTTCCTCCTCTCTGCCAGATGGTCTTACTTTTCTCTTATCTGCAAGTATACTCACTCTATCTGATAAAAAACTTTGCCATCAACAAGGTGGTAGCACTGTTCACATCACCCCTGGACTCCAGTGGAGGCCAAGCATAGCTGGCTTTGGCCTCACTGAAGCTGTTTGAGGACCGTGAGGGGAGGTGACAGGCGAGCAATGTCCTGTACGCGTTCCTGGATAGAGTCACTTGCTGCTTGCAGGTGACCTGGACAGACCCTTGTCTCCAGAAGGTTTTCAGAAGACAAACAGTCTATGCTGCAACCAGCTTTTCTTGTGCTGAAGTTAGACCCCCAGGCTTTGTCCCTCTGCCCCTTTATCTCTGTTACAGTCTCAAACACTGCGCAGGCGGCCTCCTGAGTCTACATTGGATTTTGCCAGTCCTGGTGGAGAGGAGCTACAAGCAAACAACATTCCTCTCCCCTGTCTACTCTGATAATCTCAGATCTCATCTCCTCTGTGCTCCCCTTCAGGCTGTGTCAACATCACAGGGGTTGTGGAGGGCAGGATTGCGCTGACTTCACTGCCCCATCCCATGCACTGTGTGCTGCCCGGCCCAGAAGAACCACACAAAGAATATTCCTCTGGGATGTGAGTCAGACCTTCTAGGGGGTTTTAACCACCTTCCCCTCCTAGATTTCTCCACTTTTACAGCAACAAAGCATGCAGATCTCAGAGTACAGAGTGATCTCAAGGCTTCTCCTTCCAGAAGCTTTCAGAAACTGGAGCTCCTGTGCTGCTTTCACCCCCTCAGAGCAGCAGACAGAGCATTGCTAAAGCCAAGGTGGGCCACACAGCCCCTTCCACACCAGTTCCAACCACTGTGACACCTCCTGCAGGAGAAGTAGCCACAGGGAGTCCAGGCAGGCAGAGCCTAGCAAGGGCACTCAATTGCTGCTTTGACTTTGCTTGCACTTTCAAAAAATTCTTAATCAGAAATCGCAACAAATTCACGAAATTCAAGCTCTCACGGAGCTGAAACTCTGTGGGGTAGTCTGGATTGGAGCCAGGAGGTGAGAAAAGAGACATGGAAAGATAGGACACCCTGTGGCATCAGATCTGTGCCTGTTCAGGAGCCATAGCAATCTGTCCATGTGCTCTGTCTGCTGTCTCTTCCCCACATGCGTTGGCCCTCTCACATTCTTGCTCTGCCCTGGGTCAGATGGATCCACACTCCCTGTTTTTTGTTGCTTTTACCCAGGGTGGGCTGCTCAGCAGTCCAAACACTGGTCAGGGACTCCAGATCCTCTCAAACCTGCCACTGACCTTTCAGATGCACTCAGCTTTGCCTCCCCATTCCCCACAGACAGCAAGATCTCTCTGCCCTGAGCTGAGGTGCCTGGATCCCTCTTGCTGTCCCTTTCCCTTTCTCAGACCTGACGTATCACAGCAGATGCCAGAGCATGGAGCCACTCCAGAAACAAATCCGCAGCGTTAGGTGGCATGGCTTTAATTACAGGACAGGAGCCAGAAGAAAAGCTATGAAACAGAGATCTTACAAGACCTTAATCTCAGAGCACTTCGCGTGGCTCCAAGCAGAAGCAGCAGGACATGAACGCTGCAAGCACACACAGGAGCCAAATCAAAGTCCTGTTGATACAGCCTGGCAAAATAAGCAAATGATGGACAGGACTGCAGGTTTTCATATGTGAGAGAAGGATGTACAGTGATACCAAAGGAATTATTTCAGGTCCACAGTGACAATACCCACCCGCTTCCTTGTTATATTTCATTGATCTTGCCCTAAATACACGTGGCTGGAGGAAATGATGCACAAAGTACTAACGAGTTAATTTCTTGCTCCGACACAGACTCGCAACAGCCCTTTGAAGGGGAATCAGGAAAGACAATGTGTGAAAGGATAAAGGCAGGGAGACACATGCTTGGATGTAATAATCCCATGTGAATGATTATTGCTGCAACTAATGTAATCTAATAATGAAGAATTTACGCCAGATGTCCCACAGAATATGCCAGGCAGACTCGAGGTTCAGCAGTGGATCCATTTCTAAGGAAACCTTGTTAGGAGATAAAAAAATGCTGTTGCCAGTTTGTCAAATGTGAGGCTGTTTCTAGTTGGAGTCGCAATAAAAGCATACCTTAGAAAGCTTCTTGGGAGTGTGTGTGCGTTAGGCCTGATTGACAGTTTCTTTTCAGGTGAAGTTTGAGATGTTGGGTTTGACCTATAAAGCTCTGGGAGCAGCCCTTACCCCAGGCCAGAGCTGCCACCAGGACTTCCCCTGTGTCTCTCTGGGGCAGAGAGGGAGCTGCTGGGAGGGCAATCTTCAGGACAGGGGAATGAAGAGTGGAGAATCACCTCCTTTTATTTTTTTTTTGAGCTTGCATCCTTTCAGCTCCCACAAAGATATCCTAGACAGGAGATCCATCCCCATCCTGGGGCATGATGCACCCTATACATCCCATTCCTTCTCACAAGATGCAGCATATGGAATGTATAGAGGAAACGAAAAGAGAGAGCTCTGCACCACTGGTGTGCCCAGGCTGTTGCAAAATGAGATCAGCTTCACCTTGGTTCATGCCCTTTAGAAGCCCATTTTGCAGCAGGCAGGTTGAGCACAGGCCTGGTAGAGTTCTGCTGGTCATCCAGGACTTCATGGAGACCTGAACTAGACTAAATTTGTTTTCAAATAGCAGACCAGGTTTGGAATGATGTATTTATTATTTCAGATCCAGCACCAAACCAAATGCTTTTCTAGCCCAGGTATGAGAACAACACTGCCAATAGGCGTCAATTTCCGTGGCATGTCAGGCAATGAGACAAACCAGAGACCTGACATTGAGACTTCCCCTCTCCATTCAAAAACCCACATGAGCTAATTTTACAAAACTGGCACAAATCAAGCTTTTTACTCTCCCTCCTCGCCACTGCTTAATCATCACCTCTTTGAAGGTATTTCATACAGCCATTCTAAACACCTATTCTGGTCATGCTTTGGGGTTTTAACTGTTGTTCATAATTCCTCCTTATTAACCACTGTTATTTAAGTTGCTCTAACAGCAAGAAGGGGGATGGGAAGCTTTAGCAAGATCCAGATCCACTAAAGCATAAACTACTAAGCCCCATTAACTTAATTGGGAATGAATATCTTGTTCCCTCATTGCTTTTTGCAGAAGACCTAGAGATCTCCACAGTGAACCCATATGACTCCAATACTGACTCAGGGGCACTATACGAATGTGGTCTGATTGTGTTAAAATCCCAGCCATGGTGCTTCTCCCATGATCTCCTTCATCAGCCAGTTTGATAACGTGGGCTGCTTGTCAGTGTTGGAATCTATTTCATGGAGGTTCTTTGATCTGTACCTGTGTGCTGATGCTTTGTTCTAACAACAGGTGCACAGCTGCTCCAAAGGGCTTTGCAAACAATAATACAAACATAACTGCACTTAGGACTTGCAAACCCTGATTTTAAACAGTTTGTATGTCAGACGTCACCATGACTAGGAAAGGCTTACAAACAGGACCAAAGATCAGGCCTAATTTTAGCAAGCCTTTTGGCTCTGCATCCCCTGAGTGTGCTTGTTTTGATGAAACACGATCATGGGATGAAAGAAAGCAAGAACCCAGCTGGCACCTGCTGGGAGGGCAGGGAAAGGGAATCTGGCAGACAGGAGGTTCCTACAGAGATTGCCAACACTACTACACGTCTGTTTTGCTTAATGGGCAGCATGGTGAATCCAAAGGTGATAAACATTTGGTTTGACCAGCCAGACAAGAAGTGTCCACATCAGATACTGCGTTCTCCCTCCTCGCTCACTTGCATCCCTGCACCACTCAAGACAGCTCCTTTTTCTGTGCTTCAGGTCTTCAGCCCCTGAGCTTCAGAGAGGTTGCAGGCTCTGTTGGGCTGAAACTGGTGGTGAGCTGCTCCCTTACAAAGATCAGGCTGACTGGGCTGCTCTATACCAGACATCTGGACAAGCAATTTCAAATTGCACTTTGCAGCACAACACAAGGATTGCTGTCAGAGGGCATCTGTGAATCTCAGGAGCCTTGGAGGTATTTCTGCAGTATTTTTAGGACAGTGGCCTTATTTAAAATTCAGTGCCTTGAAAAGACAAACTTTTAACTAAACTGGGAATGACTTTGTTCTCCAAATGCTTTGAATGAGGGAGAGTGATTCTGAAGTGAAAAAAGGCTTGCTGTTGTCTGAGCATCAAAAGAGGTTAGTAAAGATTCTTGACTACCCTTTCTCTTGGTCTGAAGGCCTGAAGAAAGGATTACAGCCCAGTGGTGCTCTTTAACCAAAAAGCATTTAGAATGTTCTCTTCCCTCCAGTCAGGATGTAATTTCTTTCTGTAAGTATCTAGTGTTTACTGTGCCATGGAACACCCAGGTGAGCAGGCTCTATACATTTGTCAGCCGACCCGAATGACTCATTGCCCCTGCAGCAGCAATCAGCAAGTAACATCCTCTGATGGAGGACAGACAGACAAGTCAAACCCCTGGGCTGCAATAACCCTTGTTAGGTTATAAACCCCATTCCTCACCCGCGCTCTCTCTCCAGAGAAGCCTACAGCACCTCTTCAGAGGGCTGGGCAGGAGGACCTGCACCCTGGGCCCACCAGCTGGGTTTTATGGAGGTGGTCTGGCCTGCTGGGCCCCTTCTGGGGAGGAAGGGGCTGCTGATAGAATCACCCTGTCTGCAGTCTATCGCAGGGAGCGGTGCCTGTCTGCACCGGAAACAACGCGCAAACCCTCGTGGAAGCTGCCGCAATTAGGTTAATTAAGAGCCAGGGCAGTCCCATATGTTTTCTGATCTGTTGTTTTTCAGGTCCCTTGTTGCACCTGTTCCTACAGTATCCAAACACCCTGAAGGCTTAGATTTTCCTGCTCTAGACACAGGAACAGAAGGATGACTGTCCCAGGTCAGAGCAAGGGCCTGTTTGGCCTAATGTCCAGCAGTAGGTGGAGAGGGCAGGAGGGCAGGAGCAGGACATGTTCTCACTCCCCTGGTACAGGTACTCTGCTCTTCCAGGGAAGGTCTCAAAGTACTTCTCTAAGGAGTTCAGTAGCATTCTGTTTTAGACACCAGGTAGAGGCATGAATTTCCCAGCTGTCAGAAGGGCTGAGAAATTAAAACTTAGTGCTTGTTTTTCCAGGCCACAGCCTCGATGTCAGAAGAGCCAGTCTCAGTGTGGGATTTCTGAAATAGTCAACTTTATTCAGGCATCAAATCAACCCCATTGTCCAGGACCTGTGCACCCAAATCCCTCAGGTCACCTGGAGCATCCCTGCATCCCTGCATTGACTGGACAATCCTTGTGGGTCCCTTCCAACTCAGGTCATTCTATTCTATTCTATGCAGACGTGAGGTGCCACTGCACTGGGAACCATGCAGAGAGTCCCGGGTTTTTTTTGCATGGGATGCACAGACAGCATCAACTTCCACCTGTAGTGCTGTCGCTGCCAGCATGGGAGATGTCTTTGGAGCTGGCAACTTCTATGGGTTCCTCAAATCCTATTTCCTAGGATTCTCTGACAAGTCTTTTCCTCAGGTGCAAGTTCTGGGAGAAACCTGATCTTCAGAGACAGTTTTGCTCATTGCAAAGTCTAGTGGAGTCCACGTTCCCAAAATTCCTCCAAGACAGAGGGTTCATCCTTGCACAGTGCATTTCTCTGAGGCAGAATCACTTTCTGGAGCTACATTTCAATGCCAACATGAAAAATAAAAGACTAAAGGACTAACTGTTTGCAACCATCTTTTTTTTCCCCTCTGCTCATGCTGGAACAAAGTGCTTTAAAAGTCCATGGAGTCTCCATCACCAATTTCTGTCACCAAAAGTCTGACCCGCAAGGCTTGCTCCCACTAAGAAGATGGTGAAGGATATTGCGAAGGGTCATTCATCATTTAACAGGCTGAGAACCAAAACCTGCCCTCCCTGTGTGCAAGGAAACAGGAAGCAAAAGTGACAAACCCAAAGCATTGGGTGACCCATCGCACGCGGGTGCCCTGGCGCGTGTGCATGCGTGTTATTAGCTTCATCTGGCAGCACTTGAAACACTGCTGTCAGCACCTAAAGAAACTGCTGCTGGATTTAATGCAGCCCAACTGAATGAACTGCAGCCTGGAGAAAAGGGTGATACGTGTCTGAGCTCTTTTCAGCACTTCCATGACTTCAGTGAGGCAGATGTTTGTTTGTAAGTAATTACAGTCACTTTACAAGGAACTTCTTATGTCCGGTATGTTTTTGAAATATGGATTTTAAATTCAATGTTAGGAAAGTCATGGATTTTTTCAATGTCCCGCATGCTCTCCTCCTGGCACATCAGCTGAGATTTTATACCACTCCGAGCAGAAGCTAAACCTTCTCCTCAGGCAGGGCAAATTAAACAGGGCACTGAATATTCCTGAAGAAAGAGCTAACAGAAGGAAAAGAAAATGAACCAAATTGATCTGTACTGACCTCAGCAGTAATATCTAACTGCCCCAGTTCAAAAAAGCAGTGTGACAAATGCATTCAGGTGAATGACTGGCCTATCTTTAGTGCAAATAAACCACCAGCCTGAGCAAACTGCATGTCTGAGGAGTGTGTGCAAAATTCACTGTGGCTTTACCAATTGCCTACACAATGCAAACTGCCACTATTCCTTCCAAGGCAACGTGCCAAGGGTCTCTTACCAAAAAAGCCAGGGAGAAGAGCACAAGTGATAGGAAAAAAGATTTTGCAAAATAGAGATTGAGCTGTTCTTCCCTCCAGGAAAGCAGTGGAAAACTTGGGCTGTCTCCCTTCTCCCTCCTGCGTGACTCCATCACAGTATCACAGTATCACAAGGTTGGAAAGGACCTCTGAGATCATCAAGTCCAACCTATAACCTAACACTAACACCAACCATCATCTAGACCATGGCACTCAGTGCCTCATCCAGTCTCCCTTTAAACACCTCCAGGGTCGGCGACTCCACCCCCTCCCTGGGCAGCCCATTCCAATGGCCAATCACCCTTTCAGTGAAGAACTTTTTCCTCACATCAAGTCTAAACTTTCCCTGACGAAGCTTAAGTCCATGCCCTCTGGTTCTGCCACTGGTCACCTGAGAGAAGAGACCAACCCCTGCCCGACTACAACCTCCTTTTAGGGAGTTGTAGAGAGCAATGAGGTCTCCCCTGAGCCTCCTCTTCTCCAGGCTAAACAGCCCCAACTCCCTCAGTCGCTCCTCATAGGGCTTGTGCTCCAGCCCCCTCACCATCTTCACTGCCCTCCTCTGAACACAATGATAACTACATGTAGTTATCCATGATAACTACTTCATCACTGTCAAGTGTTTCAGCCAAATCCTCTGCCTTTAGTTGCAAGAGGTGACTGACACAGGTGATTTTTTTCCTCCACGAGTGCCTTTGACAGAGTAGAAGAAGCTTTGCTACATCCAGTTGTTGCAAGGGTTGTGTTGGTCAAAAGTGATTTACTGTAAAATATCAAAGATCTTCTCCATTCTGTGACAATGACCCAGCAGTTCTAACTCACCTGCAAACCTTTTCTCTGCTGCCTTCGAGGGCCATCCAGATCAGACTCCAGTCTGGGAACAGCCCCATAACATAGACAGCATTTCCTGCTTTCCAACCAGACACACACCTGGGGTCCCTGGGACCAACTGAGGCAAGGAAGGAGGAGGAAATGCAGCAAGGAGTGCAGAGGGCCCTTTCTCTCTGCCTTAGGACAGGCTTTCTAGGACTGCTGCCACTGTCTTCCTGCTCAAACTGCATCATTTCCCCATGGGATGTCTTCGTTGTTCATGTGATGCCAGCATTTCACCATGTCTGATTTTCGTGTTATCTGGATTGTTTGCGCTGACATGAGATAAGGTGAAACAGGGACATTGCTCTTTCTTGCAGGGTGGGCTGCACTATGTTTTCCTCTTGGTTTAGGCCAGGCTGGGCTTGATTTCCCAAGATCCCAAAGTGAACACATCCTGCCTAATTGCAGCCCCTCCTTTCCCAGAAATCATCCCGTGGAATTAGCCCTGAACAAAGTGTTTCCTGTCTCCCCTTTAACTCTTTTCCTTCCACCCAAGAGCTCCGTGAGCCCAGGCCTCCTCCAGAAGGCATGGATTCAATGCGATTCCCTCTTCCTGCCCACTCAGAGGCTGTCAAAAGCCCAAAATGACAGCACTGGAGTGCCAGAAGCAAGCAAGTCACCTGCAATTTCACACCTGCCATTGCTGCTTTCATGGCAGCTGGCGAGGCGAGAAGTTGATGAAGGTCCCACTTGGCCCAGGCTGAAAGTCAAAGCAACTGTTGGGCTTTTCAAGGAATGTCCTTCCCTGAAGTGGAAAGGCAGGTAGAAAACCTGCTGGCAGCTGCCTGGGGGCATCTGCTGCCTTGCTGAAGAGGCATTTGTGCTATTTGCATGCTGTCCTGTTCTTGGCAGCAGCTTATTCAAGCTGGAAAAAGCATTGGCCATCATCAGCTGTGGAAACACTTTCTGGGCTGTGGAAACACTTTCTAGGCTGTGGATTTCTTTCTCACCACTGCAGCCACAGCTGAACTGTGTTGGCCAAGTCTACCTCCCTTCTAGGTGAGATTTAATAGTGCCAGGTGAGTAGCAATAACCATCCAGCAGGTTGAGACTCCACTGGCCAAATCTAACCTACAATTTCGCTTGTCTTGCCCTAAATGTGTGCACCAGAGGGGCTCTAAAGCAGGGCAGGGAGACCCATAGTACAATCGTGCAAATGCTATGACAGACTGGGCTCTGATGCCTGCTTTTCTGCCCTTCACCAAGCTTCTGCTGCCCACTGCCAGCAGGAGGACTGCCTGCCTGTCAGTGGGGAAGGTCATGCTGTATTTCTCATTTGATGAGAGTTGTGAGTCCCAGGGAACCCAGTTGTCTTGCTCTCTGTCCCTGACCAAGTGCCCACCGTGGCAACTTTCTCCTCAAGGGCTACAGGCTGAAGACCCTCTCCAAATACCCACCACCAGCCACCCATTAGCAGCATGATCAAGCCAAGAGGAAGGAGCCAGCCCCCTGCAAGAACCAGAGGAATTCAAACAGAAGCAAGACTCGGGACAGAAAACAAACTAACAGAGGCCTGAATATGTTGCAGTTTGGCTCCTGGCCCTAATATCCCCTGATAGCTCCTGGAGCAGGAGCTGAGCATGTTGGTGATTTGATCACGACACCAGCTCCTGCGAGAGCTGCTGCTTCCAAGTCCCTGCTGCCAGTCCTCAGCAAAGCACACAAGGAGGTGCAAAGACCTGCAGTCTCCAGAGCCTGTAGCACTGACTTATCTTCATGAGTGAAGAAGTGCTGGCCAAGTGCCGGGTCCAATTCAGCCCTTGAAAACTGGAGCTCTGGAAGGCTACTTCAGCCAGGCCCTGGTAAATGACTGTTTGTTTGATGGTTAATTGCTTATGAAAACAGAAGGCACAAGCCCAGTCCGGGCAGGGTTTATACTGTCCAGATCGCCAAGGGCTGCAGAGACACCCACCCCAAAGCAAACACTACCTGTCTGTCTGAGATTTGCTGTGAAATTCTGTTTCTAAGTCCTCTTCTGTCAGACTGCAGATGTAAAAAGCCAAAGCCACCTGGGTAGCTTGGTTCATCCAGAATGTGTTAAGTTACACCACAAAAAACATCTCATTGCCAAGCAGCAAACACATAGAGCTGTGAAAGGACTTGCGTGCTTCCCAGTTAATGTCACCTTCACAGCTTCCATAGGTCACAGCACAAGCAGACATCCGTTCTGAAATAAGATACCAGGCACAGCACAGATTCCATTCTAAACAATGCCCCAGGCCCAGATGAGGAATTTAAGGGAAATGGGACAACAGGAAAGAGGGAAATTCCCTCCAGCAAAGACCCTGTGGTGGTTGCACAGCACTGCAACAGTTAGAGGAATGATATAACTGAGTTACTCAAGGAGCACCTGGCAGCAAACACTCCCATGGTTGCTCTTGCCAGCACGGGAATAACACAGGATTCAAACAACAGAAGAGCTGTGTTCACCATCACTGCAATAAAGACACATCCATTACAAATAAAATGATTTCCTGAAGATCGTAAGGGCCTGGACACAGCATGCCATCATAAATGGTAAGTCATATCCTGGCACAGGAAAAAACAGTGCCAGGAAAGGACCAAGAACCAACGTGGACAAGCAAAGGCTAGGGTTTTGCCTGTGTCCTGGACGAATGTTAACTACAAGAATAGATGTAACCCATAAGTCTCTGAAAGGAAGGAGATGCCCTTCAGGGGTTCTTTGTCTGGCCTAAGGATTATATGGGAGAGAGAAAGGACTAACCCCACTCAAATGTGGTCTTACTCCTACTGCCTCTGGCAGTCACAAAGGATGAAAGTTTGGAGGAAGAGAGGCGCTAATTTCATAGTCTCATTTTTGGCAATAAAGCCTTTCTTGGGTTCCAGGGAAAGCTGCTAGAAGCACCAGCCATGGTCAGGTCCTTGGAGAGGAGAAGCTGGGCTGCCCTGACTGCAGCAGGGTAGGAGCCATGCTGGTCTGAGCAGCTCTCTCCAGAGGATGCTACAGGGCCATGCACATAGAGGACAACAACAAGGACAGGCTGGGGGACCCATGTGGTGGTTTAGCTCTCAAAACAGCTCCTGCAGGGATTCAGAGCAGGGCGTTTCGGGCTAATCTCAATGTTCCCTCAGGGAACCTGAAGGATTATTGCTCTACATCTGCTTACATGGTTGGGCCCCCACCTTGTCAAGGCGGGGGAAGCGCTGGCAGCCGCTCTCCATTCGTTAATCGGTTTGGGATAAACAGCAATGGGCCCTGTCCACTGTGGCACAGCACTTCTCAATTGACTGCCTTGCTCACAGGCCTGATGGCTTCTCTTGAGTTTTGCCTAGGGCAGGAACGCATCTTGTGCTTCATCATCAAGGGCTGGCTGCTGCCAGGAGCTCTGGAGAGCCACAGCGCGGTTTCCTCGGCAGTGCCAGGGGTTGGGGAAGGGCAGACACAGGGGTGCCCGACCACCGTTGGCACCTGGCCAGCACTAGCCCCTGGCAGAGCCTTTGGATGGGAGTGGAGGTCCCTGGACAGCAGTCACCACTAATCCTCAGAGGTGGGTTTTCTCCCGTTAGCCCATCATCTCCTAGCCCTCAGATAACTTCCCAGCAGAAAGGGCTGCAACAAAAGACCCAGCTAGGCTGAGGGGTTTGTGTTGTTAACTATGCACCAAGATTACCTCCTTGTTCCTCTCTCTGGTTCTCCTCTCGCTTCCAAGCAAACATCTTGCAAAGCTGGTCCAGGCACCTGCTTTACTGGACACAAGGCTGCGCCTTCCTCTTCTTCCCAGCACTAGGGATGCTGGATTGGGCTCCAGCCCTGGCTGTGCCAGCTCCCAGGCACTCAGTGCCATCTGCTGGCTACTCTTCCCTTCACTGCTAGGAAAACACGGAAAGCTAAATAAAGGACAGCCTCGCTGGTCTTCCCCCATTGTGCTGCTGAAGCCATATCCACAACGCTGGCTTAAATCATTTAAACGATGCACGTTTCCACAAAGGGAGCATTAAATTTAAAACATTTTATTAAAAACTGTTACAAATAGGGCAATACATATCAGATTCCAAGTCAGAGATTCTTAATTTATGATTATAACTTAAACATAACTTATTAAGAAAGACTTTGAAAGTCCTCTAACAGTTTAATAAATCATACTTGCAATACATATACACAAATCTCATGCTTCTGTTTTATTTGTAAATAATACATACAAGCATTAAATCCTTACAAACACCTCTGAGTTATTTTTAAATTACCTGGGCCCATATCAACGGCCACAAACTTACTCAGGAACAGGTGTTTTATAATACATTTACAGTTAACAGCACAGAAATATCCACAGTAACAACTGCACAATTAAATATTTATGTGCACACCTGTATTACAGTGCATAATCCCACAGGGATGAGACCATTTCAGATCTATTTGCTGCATTCAGAAACCAGGGCACCAACTATAAGCACTATGAGCCCTAGTGCTGTTACAAAAAAAAAAGTCCCTAAGCTTTCTGGGACATGCAGCAGAAACCCAAACAATTGCCCATATCTCTACAGGCACATTTATTGACCAGGACATCCTCTTCAAAGAAACTGACTTCAACAATAAACCAGATCAATGGTTTAAAATCTATTCAGTTGAATATATTTTTCACCCCAATTATTTGGTTTCCACAAGTATAACCCATATGTCTCCAAAGAAGACATCTCCAGCAGTGTAGTAAGTGATGTGAAATAATGCATGTCTTCACCTCACCCACGTACCTTTGACTAGACCAAGAGGAGAAACCAGCCTCCTCTTTAGGCAGCAGCTTACTATTTGCTCACCATCTGGACAGGAGATGGCAAGCTCCCAGTTATGATAACTACATGACTGGATGTAGACAGTATTTTGCCAGAAGGCCAGAGTTTTACTCTCTGCTTGTCTTCTGGAAATACCAGACAGCTTGAGTTCAAAATTTCTGAGCAGTACTCAAGGTCAATCATCTTGTCAGCAAGAGGTAAAAACATCTGGACAGCTGCTGATTTGCATGCAGTTCCAGCCTCTGGAAATCTGAGACGTAAGTAAAAATGACTTCAGCTCCTGCAGAGAGAACAAAACTCCTCTATAAATTGGAATATTGGCATAGATTTGTATTTGCTCTCATTTCAGAGGAATTTTGCATGCGACAGGTAGCAAAGCCACACAAAAGTGCTCCTAATACTCTATGCAGCTGGACAGAATGCTAAGCACAACCATCCTTAAGGAGCTGATTAACCATTTTCTAAAGCAATAAATCCATCAGTCTGGTTAGGAACTTCCATGCAATGCCAAGATGCATATTAGGTACCGCAAAGCCCACATTGGTATTTCAGCAATTGTACAGCAATTAACAGCTCTGATTGATTGCTTGTGTGATTAAAAGGAAGGGAATTTGTGATTGCAGCCATCTCATGTCCTTACCTGAAATGTTTGGAGTTAGACATTCTGGCCAGCACTTTGGAAGCTACCTTCGATGGTGAGGCTCTGGCAGCTACTATAAACAAAAAGGAGGAGTACTTTAATGACAAATGGCTTAAAAAATCAAAAGGACTTTAGCAAAGTGATTACAGGGGGTTTCATGCTGCCTTTTGAGAAACAACTTACCTGGAAGGAGTAAATTTCTTTGCTGCAAAAAGAATATGAAAAAGTATTAGCATTGCAAGATGACAGCCCCTTTATGCAAGCTTTTTCTTCTGCTAAAACACCCTCTCATTTCTGAATATCTGATAAAAAGCCATTATCTACAACAAACCTCACAGGCAGTTATTACTGTATTGCCATTAGCCCATCTCAAATTCCCATTCACTTTCCCAGGCAGTAATTACTGATAAATAGAATGTTGGGTTTTTTTTCTAATTCTTGTTTCCTGAAGATCTGTCTTTTACTATTTTTGAATGTTCACCCAAAAGCAAAACATGGCAGGCATTTTGGAATTTGTTTAAGAATGGGAATTTTCACTTTTTCAAAAAAGCAAGGTATTGGGTTGTGGAGGTGGGGTTTTCCCTCCACTGAATTTTTTTCAGGAAAGTAAATAAACCAGTGGACCCAGTCCAGTTGCTCACCTTTTCTTTGGAAACGTCTTGCAAGCCAAAGGAGGAATGATGCTGTGGACAACAGAGAGGCACTCGTGGCTGCTATGCCCACAGAGATGTAGCTGACTTGGTCAGAGGCTGAAAGGATAAAAAGTTTCAGTGAGTCCATGAGGTGTGCGAGGGCCTTCGAAGCCCTCCCTATTGTTTCTTTTCCTTGTGCTCTTCAAGAGGAACCAGAATTGCAGCTTGTAAGCCTTAAGTTTTCTCTTGCTGAGACAGGACACATCCTGTACACAAGGTAAAAAGCTGCCTGCTAAAAATTAGGCAACAAGCTGGCTACAGCAGGACCTGTCTAACCTCCAGCTTCACATGACAGTTTATGCTCATCTCATTTTTCATGTTTCAGTTATTTTTTCATTCCCACTGTGCTGTCTGCCTCTTTGAGGAATCCCATTGAGATCAATGAAATTATTCAGGAATCTAAGTTCTGCTCAAGCAAATAAAGTGGAGTTGAGCTTTTAGGACCTCAAGCAAAAGTGTTTCAGGCAGGCCAAGTTCCCACTGAAGACAAGGACAGGGCTCTTTCTGCCTTGAATGGGAAGGCAAGGCTGAGACTTCTGTCCTGTAAAATTACAGCCTTTGTCAGAAAAGCTCTGTGAGGTCTTTTGGCTGAGGAGTTCACCCAAGAAGCTATCAGAGTAAATAAATCTATAAGATTTCCACTGAGAGAGTTATGAATTCAGATTTCCCCACAAGATTCTGTTTCTCCAGAAAAGTTTTTTTCTTTATTCATACAGAATAAAGCTCAACATGAGAAATATTTTAATTAATAACCAAATAAAACAACTCAAAATCAGGTGGCAGGTTTTGTGTTTGTATAAGAAATCAATATTTTTCACCAAGACCTTTAAGGAATTTTTCCCCCTTCTATTTTCAGAAAGCATACTGAGAGATTTTGTTGGGATTTAATTCGTGGACTTCAACAGAATTTCTAGTTCACTGGTTGGTGTTACCTCCTCCAGCTTTCCATTCCCCATTTGACTAGAAACCCAGTGCCAGCTCTCTGTGGCTCGTCACGGTACCTTCACACGTGGGCAGAGCAGCACTCCAGTTTCCAGAATGGCTGCATTCAAGCACATGAGAACCATTGATCCTCCATCCTTCCAGACAGCTGAAGTGGCAGGAGGTGTTGTACATGAAGTTCCCAGCACCATGTGAGCAATCCATAGATCCTTTCTCAGGAGAGTTCAGTGGTTCACACTGCACGACTGAAATACAGAAAGAAATATTTAAAGCTAAGGGCTTTCCTGTCTTGGCCCTGTTTTTCAGACGAGTAGATGGGCACTACATTTTCAAATCCTTTGAATCTGGGATGGGAGCAGTTCACAGAGCCATGAGCAGGCATTTGCAAGGCAGGGCACGTCACAGTGGAAAACCTGAGAGGTAGCACACAGTTTAGCTTGGAGTGTAGTGGGTTGGCTTTTGGATTTTTAAGGTCTTCCTTAACAATGGCCTTTTTAGGTCTTGCTTATCAATGGAGGTCAGGATCCATGGAAGTATTCCATATCTTCCTTTAATGTAACACAACATATAAATAAAGCATAGATAAGAGAGTTCATCCCTTTTCTTTTCTGGAGGCCTGGGATCAGGAGCTCCCTTGGGTTGATCCTGTCTGGAGCTGAGCCCTGCAGTGGCTGCCATTGTCTGCCCACGCATGGGGGAAGAGTGCTGGGTGGGATTTGGCTGTTGTGCTTCCTCAAGGGAAGTGATAAGATTTTGCTAGTTCTTTCCTTTGTTATTTACCAGGTTTTTCAATTCTGCAATACCTGGCTTGTTTGTGTTCCTTTTTGTTCTTTTTGCCCATTTTCCCTTCCCCTCTTCCCTTTCTTGGGAGTTTTGCATGATATCCTTGCTGTGTGTAGTTAAATATATGTAGAAATACACATATATTTAGTGTGATTTTGGGTTTCTTCTAAGTTTTTATAGTTTTTTTCCTTTGTCTGAGGGGAAGTGGGGAGGGGGTGAGGGGTTTTTCACTGAGCATTTGGGAGTTTTTGACGGGAAACCGGCTCAAACCCCTCAGATTTTGGACCTTAAAGGAATTCAGCTTTCAGGGTGCTGTCCAGTGGCAAGAAGAGTGTATTTTCCAACCCATTAATTCTTACCTTTGCATTTTGGCAGTGGCTCTGACCACTGTCCCTGCGCTGTGCACTCAGTGCTGGATGGGCCATCCAGAACGTAGCCCTCGCTGCAGTGGAACTCACAGCGCGAGCGATGGGTGAGCTCTGCAGCAGCGTGGTCACAGCTCACAAAGCCTTCTTCTGGCCAGGTCACAGCCTCACACCTCACAGCTGCAACACACACATCACAACAGCAATCAGCACAGATGCCTCGGGAATTCAACATGCCAATGCTGACAATCCCCACGTGCTCAGGGGAGCAGGGATAAGACAAGGTACCTGCACAGGATGGCTGCTGCCTGTCCCACGCCCCAGAAGACCCACACTGCAGCGTGGCTGGTCCTGTCAGGGCAAATCCTTCCTCACAGGTGAACACGCAGGTGGCACCCCAGGTGAGCTCCACAGAGGGCTGGGAGCAGTTCACAGCACCATGAGCAGGCACCTCTAAGGCAGGACAAGTCACAGCTGAAATGAGGAGAGACAACACAGGGCTTAGCTTGGAGTAGGTTGAGGTGAACATTCTTCTTTGAGCTGACAAGGGGACATGCCCTGCCTGGAGCTGCCACCTCCAGAGCCACAGTGCTTCCCTTCAGACCTAGGAGTGTCTCAGGAAACAGGGATTTCACATGTTGCACAGTGCAGCCAGAACCCTTAAACTTGCTCCCGGAACATGCGAGCTATCCTGGACTGGCTCCAGGTTATACTCTTGTACTCCACAAAAGGACTGCATAAGCAGACACTGGGTCCCATTTGGAGTGTAGGGGATAAATAATTTCTGTCAGAAAGCTCAACTGCAGAAGCCTGTTATCATATGTGTCAGGGACACAGTTCCTCAGTGCTGCTTGTCACCCTGCACTGCTGTTTCCTCTTTAATACAGAAAGCTAAATGACTCCCATCTTCAGAGCTGCTCGTGAAAAGTGCTATAAACACACTGGGATGACTGTTATTGAGGCGGTCTCTTCAGACTATTTGAGCTACTTGAAGCTTTAATTGATGATTTCCAACCCATTAATTCTTACCTTTGCATTTTGGCAGTGGCTCTGACCACTGTCCCTGCGCTGTGCACTCAGTGCTGGATGGGCCATCCAGAGCGTAGCCCTCGCTGCAGTGGAACTCACAGCGCGAGCGATGGGTGAGCTCTGCAGCAGCGTGGTCACAGCTCACAAAGCCTTCTTCTGGCCAGGTCACAGCCTCACACCTCACAGCTGCAACACACACATCACAACAGCAATCAGCACAGATGTCTTGGGAATTCAACATGCCAATGCTGACAATCCCCACGTGCTCAGGGGAGCAGGGATAAGACAAGGTACCTGCACAGGATGGCTGCTGCCTGTCCCACGCCCCAGAAGACCCACACTGCAGCGTGGCTGGTCCTGTCAGGGCAAATCCTTCCTCACAGGTGAACACGCAGGTGGCACCCCAGGTGAGCTCCACAGAGGGCTGGGAGCAGTTCACAGCACCATGAGCAGGCACCTCTAAGGCAGGACAAGTCACAGCTGAAATGAGGAGAGACAACACAGGGCTTAGCTTGGAGTAGGTTGAGGTGAACATTCTTCTTTGAGCTGACAAGGGGACATGCCCTGCCTGGAGCTGCCACCTCTGGAGCCACAGTGCTTCCCTTCAGACCTAGGAGTGTCTCAGGAAACAGGGATTTCACATGTTGCACAGTGCAGCCAGAACCCTTAAACTTGCTCCCGGAACATGCGAGCTATCCTGGACTGGCTCCAGGTTATACTCTTGTACTCCACAAAAGGACTGCATAAGCAGACACTGGGTCCCATTTGGAGTGTAGGGGATAAATAATTTCTGTCAGAAAGCTCAACTGCAGAAGCCTGTTATCATATGTGTCAGGGACACAGTTCCTCAGTGCTGCTTGTCACCCTGCACTGCTGTTTCCTCTTTAATACAGAAAGCTAAATGACTCCCATCTTCAGAGCTGCTCGTGAAAAGTGCTATAAACACACTGGGATGACTGTTATTGAGGCGGTCTCTTCAGACTATTTGAGCTACTTGAAGCTTTAATTGATGATTTCCAACCCATTAATTCTTACCTTTGCATTTTGGCAGTGGCTCTGACCACTGTCCCTGCGCTGTGCACTCAGTGCTGGATGGGCCATCCAGAACGTAGCCCTCGCTGCAGTGGAACTCACAGCGCGAGCGATGGGTGAGCTCTGCAGCAGCGTGGTCACAGCTCACAAAGCCTTCTTCTGGCCAGGTCACAGCCTCACACCTCACAGCTGCAACACACACATCACAACAGCAATCAGCACAGATGCCTCGGGAATTCAACATGCCAATGCTGACAATCCCCACGTGCTCAGGGGAGCAGGGATAAGACAAGGTACCTGCACAGGATGGCTGCTGCCTGTCCCACGCCCCAGAAGACCCACACTGCAGCGTGGCTGGTCCTGTCAGGGCAAATCCTTCCTCACAGGTGAACACGCAGGTGGCACCCCAGGTGAGCTCCACAGAGGGATGGGAGCAGTTCACAGCACCATGAGCAGGCACCTCTAAGGCAGGACAAGTCACAGCTGAAATGAGGAGAGACAACACAGGGCTTAGCTTGGAGTAGGTTGAGGTGAACATTCTTCTTTGAGCCAACAAGGGGACATGCCCTGCCTGGAGCTGCCACCTCCAGAGCCACAGTGCTTCCCTTCAGACCTAGGAGTGTCTCAGGAAACAGGGATTTCACATGTTGCACAGTGCAGCCAGAACCCTTAAACTTGCTCCCGGAACATGCGAGCTATCCTGGACTGGCTCCAGGTTATACTCTTGTACTCCACAAAAGGACTGCATAAGCAGACACTGGGTCCCATTTGGAGTGTAGGGGATAAATAATTTCTGTCAGAAAGCTCAACTGCAGAAGCCTGTTATCATATGTGTCAGGGACACAGTTCCTCAGTGCTGCTTGTCACCCTGCACTGCTGTTTCCTCTTTAATACAGAAAGCTAAATGACTCCCATCTTCAGAGCTGCTCGTGAAAAGTGCTATAAACACACTGGGATGACTGTTATTGAGGCGGTCTCTTCAGACTATTTGAGCTACTTGAAGCTTTAATTGATGATTTCCAACCCATTAATTCTTACCTTTGCATTTTGGCAGTGGCTCTGACCACTGTCCCTGCGCTGTGCACTCAGTGCTGGATGGGCCATCCAGAACGTAGCCCTCGCTGCAGTGGAACTCACAGCGCGAGCGATGGGTGAGCTCTGCAGCAGCGTGGTCACAGCTCACAAAGCCTTCTTCTGGCCAGGTCACAGCCTCACACCTCACAGCTGCAACACACACATCACAACAGCAATCAGCACAGATGCCTTGGGAATTCAACATGCCAATGCTGACAATCCCCACGTGCTCAGGGGAGCAGGGATAAGACAAGGTACCTGCACAGGATGGCTGCTGCCTGTCCCACGCCCCAGAAGACCCACACTGCAGCGTGGCTGGTCCTGTCAGGGCAAATCCTTCCTCACAGGTGAACACGCAGGTGGCACCCCAGGTGAGCTCCACAGAGGGATGGGAGCAGTTCACAGCACCATGAGCAGGCACCTCTAAGGCAGGACAAGTCACAGCTGAAATGAGGAGAGACAACACAGGGCTTAGCTTGGAGTAGGTTGAGGTGAACATTCTTCTTTGAGCTGACAAGGGGACATGCCCTGCCTGGAGCTGCCACCTCCAGAGCCACAGTGCTTCCCTTCAGACCTAGGAGTGTCTCAGGAAACAGGGATTTCACATGTTGCACAGTGCAGCCAGAACCCTTAAACTTGCTCCCGGAACATGCGAGCTATCCTGGACTGGCTCCAGGTTATACTCTTGTACTCCACAAAAGGACTGCATAAGCAGACACTGGGTCCCATTTGGAGTGTAGGGGATAAATAATTTCTGTCAGAAAGCTCAACTGCAGAAGCCTGTTATCATATGTGTCAGGGACACAGTTCCTCAGTGCTGCTTGTCACCCTGCACTGCTGTTTCCTCTTTAATACAGAAAGCTAAATGACTCCCATCTTCAGAGCTGCTCGTGAAAAGTGCTATAAACACACTGGGATGACTGTTATTGAGGCGGTCTCTTCAGACTATTTGAGCTACTTGAAGCTTTAATTGATGATTTCCAGCCCATTAATTCTTACCTTTGCATTTTGGCAGTGGCTCTGACCACTGTCCCTGCGCTGTGCACTCAGTGCTGGATGGGCCATCCAGAGCGTAGCCCTCGCTGCAGTGGAACTCACAGCGCGAGCGATGGGTGAGCTCTGCAGCAGCGTGGTCACAGCTCACAAAGCCTTCTTCTGGCCAGGTCACAGCCTCACACCTCACAGCTGCAACACACACATCACAACAGCAATCAGCACAGATGTCTTGGGAATTCAACATGCCAATGCTGACAATCCCCATGTGCTCAGGGGAGCAGGGATAAGACAAGGTACCTGCACAGGATGGCTGCTGCCTGTCCCACGCCCCAGAAGACCCACACTGCAGCGTGGCTGGTCCTGTCAGGGCAAATCCTTCCTCACAGGTGAACACGCAGGTGGCACCCCAGGTGAGCTCCACAGAGGGATGGGAGCAGTTCACAGCACCATGAGCAGGCACCTCTAAGGCAGGACAAGTCACAGCTGAAATGAGGAGAGACAACACAGGGCTTAGCTTGGAATAAACCATAAAAAGTTTTTTTTCTTTCCTTAAACTTAGCAACATACCCAGCAAAGTGAAGCAGCTTTAGATGGGTGATCTACACACTGCCATTGCAGAAAGCAGAGAGGAGTGGAAAGATCTCAAAATGGAAGAGTGACTCTTAAGGCAAGGCTGTAAACTCATCTGCAGCTTGTGACAGCAACTAGTTACAAACCAAAATTTTCCCATTGTGACTGCTACATGGTGATGTTTGATGCTTTTGTTTGTTTCAAACAGCAGCTTATTCTAAGCTGAGCACCTCAAAAAAAAAATATTTCTACAGCAACTGGATCATCTCATCATCTCAGTTCTCTCTTCCCCACTGAGAGGTGGGAAAGCCTTTCCCTACAAGAAACTCCAGGCCAAGGCCAAAACACTCATCCTGCCCATTTCACCTCTTCAGGAACAAAGAGAACTGCGTGCTGCTATAAAATAGCACCTTTATCACATAATTAAACACAAAGAAACGAGCCAGAACTTTGATTTGTACCTACTAACAGAGCAACACTGAGGTTTACAGAGCTGTGTACAGTGTGGAAAGCTCATCTGCCACTGCTTCAGAAGCTCACCTTTGCATTCTGCAAGAGGGGCAGACCAGACCCCAGAAGAGGTACAGAACACCAACTCCAATGCAGTCAGTTCAAAGCCTTCATCACACTGAACTGTGCAGGATGAGCTGTAGCTGAAGGGCTCCAACGGATGGTTGCACTCAAGGCTCCCATGATCAGGTTTCTTCAGTGGATCACAACTCTCAACTGCAAAGAAACACAAGAAGGTAAACAGTCTCGTTGACCCAGCAGGTAAGTGAGAAGGCCAAACTGGGCACCAGTTAGCGTGGATATCGCCCTGGTTGGAAAGCAGGGTGGAGTCATCTTACCAAACTCGCATTCAGGCCCATAGAATCCAGGGTTACAATGGCAGGTGTGGTTGTTAATAGTCTCTATGCATTCTCCACGGCCACTGCAGAGAGATGGGTGGCAAGATGCTTTGGGGGGGGGGGAAAGAAAAGGAAAAAATACAGGAAATTATAAAAAGAAATTACAAAAGAATCTGCAATGGTCACTAATGAAACCTGGCTAGTGCTTTGACTACCTTTCTGCCAATAAAGCACTTGGGATACCTAAAGAATATGAGGGTGTTGGGTACGTAAGATCACCCTGTCTTTTCACAGAAGCATTTCAGAAAACTCCACCTTTGACAGGCTAACTCACAGTGGAAGGATTCTACTGGCAGGGAACTCCATAGCCACTTGTTCTCAGGTCAGCAATATTTCAAATACAGAAGGAACAATACAATATGAGGTAGGTAGAAATCCTCAACTAACTCACCACAGCTATAATTTGGCTGATATTTCACTTGGTTTTTCTTTTTCTACCTATCCTTAGCCACCTCTCCATGGAGTGTCCAATCTAATCCAGTGTTCTATAGTCAGCAGACTGATGCATCCAAAAGGGCCGTTCTTATCTAGCTGAGACACCCACTTGAGAGTGGAATGAAAGTCACCATCTGGAAAAGCCTCTTTCTCTCCACTGGTTATAGAGAAGGTCTGCTGATTTGCTCATAAAAGCTGTATAATATTCTGGGAGCTAAAAGGTAAGTGATATCGACCCAGCTCTTAAAACAAGAACAACCTCAGCCCTCTAAGTAAGGATAAGTCCACAAGTGCTACAGGGTCAGGCAGTTAACATGCAAGACTAGGTTAAATGACTCATCCCATCCCTCATCTCCACAGAGCCACACTGGAATGGCCTTTATATACCTTACCTGTGTAGCACAAGGCAACCTTCTTTTTCTCACACTGCTCATCATTCCATTTGCCATCATCTTTCCCTCTTTTGATGTAGATTTCAACGCAGTCCTCGTTGTTCCCTTTGCCATTTGGCTCACCCGAAGCCCAGTTTTCTGCCTCTTCTGTCAGTTCTTTGTTAGTTCCAATCCAGGTCCACACCTCATTAATTTTTCTGATTCCAATCCAGTAGTAACCCGGATTGAAGGGTAGGAATTTATTGAGATAGCTGATTTCCTCCTTGTTCTGAATGGCAACCATGTTCGTGTACCTCTCCTTGCACCACTGCTCTGCTTCCCTGTAGGTCATGTTTGTGTCTGAATAATGGTATGTCCAGCAATTCACCCCCTGCAGTACTGTAAGTCCTGGAATGAAAAGGTGTCAAGAAGTTGGTGTCTGACTTTTTCCCTCCTCTCTCCCTAGAAGAGGGTATATGAAGCTCTATAAATATTGCTATCTTGTCAATATCTGAAGCTGCTTAAAATGTAGTGGCAATTTTACAAACAATTAACTGGAAAGCTTTGAAACAGACATGTCAGCATCAAGTACAGGGACTTCAGCCTGTGAAACAGTCTGATCACACACAGCTTTGCAGACTTCACAGCAAACAGTAAGAGCCAATTATATATTTGATAGACAAGCAGGGAAACGTGCCATTGCAGCTAGAGGTTCTTCAGTGTGAACCCAGCCCTCAGGATAATCAGGGCACGTTCAAAAGTTCTCTTTAATTCTGAGTTCAAACAGAAAAGTCACACTACTATTACCTTCCAACTACTTTACTACAAAGACACTCACACTCACCATAAGCAAGAAAAGACAGGAACCACAAGCAAATCATGTTTCTGAAAGTTTACTCTTCTCTTTATCTTTTAAGTAGATGGCTAAAAAAGATCAAAGGAACACATTTGTAAAGAACAAATACTGACTTTTTACCATTCAATATGAAATGCTGTCTATGCAAATATTCCTACACATCTTTTAGCAATTATTCTAAAGGCTTAAGAATTCAATTTTTAGGAAGCAATTAATTTTAAAACAGTTCTTAATATTACAACAGCATTTAAAAGTAAACAGCTTTTAAAGTACACTACCAGAGAATTCCATCTGTCCAGTTTTCCTTTAGCTGAGCAACGAAACAGAATAACATACTCCATTTATACTCACAGGCTGTAGTTTGGTGACCAGGTGGCAAAACTCCTCGGTGATGTTTCTCAGTGAATGCTTTCCGTCTCTAAGTTGCTGAATATGGACTTGAAGATTAAGTTCAGCTCCAAGTGCCTGCACTGTGTGATCCCCTGCCTTTACTACAGCCTTTTATTCTCTTGACTGGACTGTCCTCCACGAGATGGGAAATTACGTGTGGAAAAAAATTTCTTGGAAAATCCCAGGATCTGGCCCTCCCACCCATTAAGCCTGATGTTCTCCCTTGCCAAATCAACCCTCCCACAAAGACACAGTCTGCTGACAAACTGCCAAGTGCTGCATTACATAGCTTTACTGACAGAAACACACAATTCCAGGATATCAGGAAGGAGCAAGACTCTTAGTTTCAGTTCCATGAATAAGCAGATTCCAACTTTCCACCTAGAGCACAATGTCTTGCACCAAGGAGATGCCAGTTCTTGCCAGATCTCAG
Source organism: Tapera naevia (assembly GCA_033556795.1). Taxonomy (NCBI): domain Eukaryota; kingdom Metazoa; phylum Chordata; class Aves; order Cuculiformes; family Neomorphidae; genus Tapera; species Tapera naevia. Next base: position 13,002,401 of record JAUMJJ010000006.1, on the reverse strand, counting down.
TAAGAAAGGCACCAACAGTCAGCTATTAACTGGTTAACTAAAGTTTGAGTAAAAGCTAGTTAACTAAGTTTGAGTAAAAGATAGAAACTGCAGCACTGGACAAGCCCTTCCTTGTGGACCACAGCATGAGCTCTCATTTATGGTACAGTTTGCCAGCCCCAGGATTGCTGGTGCTCTTCTAGAGTCTTGCTCACAGTACAGGTTCATCAGTCACTCGTAGCAGTCAAGCTTGGAATGTGGACTTGGACAATATGCTCCAATATCCTTACCTCAACAGAGTTACAATTCCTGAACAGGTGTGTTTAATATTTCAGGTGGACAAGACAATACACTACTCTCATACTGAATTAGTACACCTTTGTTGTGTATACACTGATTAATTATGCTGCTGCAGAGAGCAGACAAACACACCTGAGCAACCACAGACACCGCAAGGGCAGTTGGTAAGCAGCCCCAGAGTGCACCTGTGTATGTGAGAGGGCAGCAAGTATGAGGATCAGTGACTCCTTCCACAAGTCTCCTGGCTGCACCCCTTCACTCTGTGATTCTCATGTGCAGTGCCAGATAGAATCATAGAATCTTCCAGTTGGAAAAGACCTTTGAGATCATCGAGTCCAACTGCACCCATCATCCACTAAACCATGTCCCTCAAAAACTCATCTCCCTGTTTTTTAAACACCTCCAGGGATGGTGACTCAACGACCTCCCTGGGCAGCCTCTGCCAGGGCCTGATCACCCTTTTGGTAAAGAAATTCTTCCCAATATCCAGCCTGAACCTCCCCTGGTGCAACTTGTGGCTATTTCCCCTTGTCCTATCACCTGTCACTTGAGAGGAGAGATCAACACTTGCCCTGCCACAGCCCCCTGTGGCTGTCTGCCACTTCAGTGATGAGAGGCCTGACACACCACATGCAACAGTAGGCTTGGATATTTTCACTTAAGTATCCTTCTCATCTCTGTCACCAAGTACTGTGACATGTCACAGTAGGGAATGAGTGGCTTTAGTAGTAGACTCATTAGCTTGGTTCTCAACCCTATGCAAAAACATGTCACTAGAAGCCTGTTGCAGAGTCCACATTCCCCAGCACTCCCAGCCCCAGTCTATTCAAAGTGGGTATTTATCCAGCCATGTCACCCCAATCTCTTGTTCCTTGTTGACTCAGACACTTGCTATGGACACTCCACCAGACAATCCAATGCCAAACAGGTATCCCAGGCATAAAGATTCACCATTATGGGTGAGTTTTAATGATGCTCAACATTTGAAGGACTCAACAAGGGTTTTGTCACAGGAGGACACAGGGTAGCACCCACTTCATATCTGTAAAGCACAGTTACACTTTACACAGTATATGTTGGAGCACTTACTTTGGAACCCCAGCTTGTTCTTACAGAATAAAAAACTGTGGGGCTCCTGGATTCCATGCTAAGATCTCAGCTGGTATCAATTCCCAATTTTTTTCACAAAAAAAAATTTGTCAAGCAGCCACACCTTAACAGACCTCTCCCTGTAATCCATCACAGAAAAGAGAACAGAATATAGAGCGTATTCTAAACCAGCCTCAGTTATGAGACTTTACTACAAACCACAACAAAGTCCTAGAAAGCACATTGAAGTCAGTTACTGAGTAGCGTGAGCACTAAAATACTGAATACTTGTAGGGAGAGGAACGCTTTCCTGCAGGTGTGAACGAGCCCAGCTAGAAACACAAGTAAACCCTCAAGAAACACCAGGGAGTCGAGGGTAACCCTTGGCCTTGCTGCAAGCCAGGCCTGGGCCAGCTGTGCTCAGAACAACAGCCTCCCAGGGACTTGCAGGTAGCACCAGATCAGGACTGCCATCCCTTTAGCCTCGGCTGCTCATCTGTAAACTGAGAATGAAGACACTTCCCGTCTGCCAACTTCTCTTTGTCTGTGGTTTTCAGGTTGCAAACATCATGCAGCAGGGCCACACAGGTGCTGTAAACCATCACCTTAATGCAACAAATTAGAATGAGTTTTGACAGGGCAGCCTTATTCTTTTTCCTAAAACATTGATCAGCTGTTATAATTTACAAAGATTAGACAACTCCAGAACAATTTATATCCTGTCTGGAGACAGAAGGCAGAAAGTCCTACACCTTTTCCTGGAGATTCACTTTTTCAAGTCATTTTATGAACTTCCTACTGGTAAGTGCTCATCTTTCTGGTGGCACAAGCTCTGAAGTTGGGAGAAGGCAACTTTATCAGAATCGCTTTGCCAGTGGAATCTCCGGAGGAAGGAAAAGAACATTTCATAACATTTCATAGTTTACAACAGTCTTCCTTCACAGGGGCTGTCTGAGACCTCTTGTCTGCAGCTGATAAAAAAACACACACAAAAAAAACCCAAAACACCAAAGCCTAAAAGCAATCTGCGTGTAAAAAAACCCAGACTAAAAAAAGACTGCCTCTCTTTGTTGGCAGAATTCCCTTATGCATCATTGACTTGGGGCTCTTTTCGGTTTTTCCCAGGGAATTCTGCCATTCACTGATTATATTTTTATCTCCTTTTAATATAATGATGAATACAAATGCAAAATTTTCAGAAAAAAAAGAAAGCCTGAAAATCATCTTCAAATGCCCACAACTGAGAGGTTAAACTCTCATTATTAAAAGTCAAAGGCACTTAAAAACTTCAGCCCTGTTGCTCAGAAAGACAGCTGAGGTTCCTGTGATCTAAAGCCCCTATTGGATATGAAGTCACACAGGTATTTCAAAATAAATACCTCCAATACAGTTATTTAGGTTGAACTGCAGATATACAATTTAAAAATGCCATCCAGCCTGCCTCTTAGCTGGTTTGCATGTTACTGAATTATTCTTTTCTCATTGTTATTTCATATTTGTGCTTTTTTTCCTTGCCAATTGATTTGAGAATATAAGAACCTCATTTCTTGTGCACACTAAGCTAGGTGCATTTGTCCACTCCTCTCTTGTGCAACATGAACACAGACAGAGTTTCTTAAAATTTATCCAATTCCTCTCCGCTAGAAAAATGGGAGTCAACTTAAATCAAGTCAAATTTTTAGAAGTGCTGAACGCTTATTTTTCCTATACACTCTAGACCTTCATTTCATGAAGTGAAAGCCCAGCTTTTTGCAAGTGAATGGGAATACTCCAGATTACACCTTTCCCTCACAAACTGATGTTGCTAACCAGGATTACCTAGCAGCAACCTATTTTCCAGTTGGAAGGTTTACTTGATAGGCCACTATGAAACAAAAAAAGGTAAGAAAAAGCTATAGAAATACATTACAAGTAAGGATAAGAAAAACCAGTCAGGTCTGCTATTTAAAGGAGGTCAGTAATGGACAGAGGACACATCAAATGTAATTTCTTTCTATACAGAGAAAAGTTAATTGCAATAGCACTATGCATTGGGAAAAGAGAACAGGTCAGAGAATGGAGAGACTACAGTGAAGATTATTTAGGTGGATTACAGCCAGTCAACTTACTCTTTAAGGACCCAAACCCTCTGTAATTACCTTTGAGAGTATAGGGAAAGGTTTCAGAAGGCTGGCAAAAAGCAAAGATTGCCTCTCTGTATCTAGGATCCTTCCACTTGGGCACCTAGAAAAGACACCAGAACTGTACTGAAAATTTGCTAAACAATTGAAAAACCAGCAGAAGTCTGCTCAGCTGTCAGGAACAGCTGACATTGATATGATTGATTTATTTTTGGCAGATCAATCTGGCTTGTACTTCAAGGCTGAATGAGTAACAAAGAAAAATTAGCGTTGCTATCTTTTCCTATAATTAAGCCTTTTAATACTGTCCCATGAGACATTCTTATAAGCAAACAAGCAAAATCATGCTTAGCTGTAATCACCATAAAACAAGAATGCAAGAGGTGTAATCACTACTCAAAGGGCAGTTTCTCAAAAATCACTGTCAGTCTGAAATTTAAGTTGGATGGCAAATTATCATCTAAAACGTTTAGAAAATTTGCAGGTGACACCAGGCTTCGAGGAGCTGGAATAGTTCCAAAGGCCAATGTAGGACCCAAAGATTTTGATTAGTTAGAAACGAGATCCAAAAGAAATGAGGACAAATCAATAAAACCAAGCAAAACGGTCTTAAATAAAAATAATCATAATAACAGAAACAAACTGGGAAACTGCTGGCTGGACAGGAGCATTGTAGAGAAGGAACTAGGAGTTAGAGCAGATCACAAATTCAATATGAGTTAATGATTTGTTGACATTTTTAAAACTAGGAAGTGCTGGTTTGATATGTATTAACAGGAATGTTTTATTTAAGACAAGATTTGCAATTATTCCATCCAATCTGCCATTGCCCAACCTCATCTGGTGTATTGCACCTAATCTTAAGTACTGCAGATTTAGAAAGATACAGGCAGTCAAAACACAATCAAATCCTGAGCGAGACAGGTGATACATTCTTCAGAACAAGATCAAAGGGGTTTCTTCTCTTTTGGAAAAGAAACTGGGAGCATCTCGTACAATCTTGACACCCTGCTTTTATTTTCAAAAAACTAAAATATATTTACTGATTTTATTTATTATGAACACCCTCAACTTGTTTGCTTCCCTGAAAACATATATATGCTTGTCTAGCTTGTAAAGAGATTGTAAGTGATCTCATCTTCCAAAATATCAGCTCTCCACAGATCACAGTTCAAGTAACACATGTTCAGAAAATATGACCTGTGTCCAAACACTGAGGGCATTTAACTGTTTTATTCACACTCCACTGTAGAAAAGGATGATAATGCAGAGAAATCTACATAATCTTTTAACATCCAAAGGTATTTTAGGGCACGTAGGGAGCATGCAATGAAGATTTCTCTGTCCACTTTGTAACAAGTAGGGTTTGGATTGATTTGCTCCGACAAATTTTAAAGGATTCTTTTCTAAATAAGGAGGCCATTAAATGCTAGAGCAGGAGTTTAGCAGAATCTGCATTCCTGATGGAGATTTTTAAGCACTAGTTTAAGAAGGATTTTTCAATACCTTTATCATCAGCTTATGAAAATGGAATGCAGTAGGAAATTACTTGAGATTCTCTAAAATTCTCTGTTGAAGTTGCTGAAATCACAAAAATAATACAAATAGAGGATGTGATGGGATCTCAAGTGACCAGAATAAATACTTGTATGTAGGTGCATATAGAAAGAGACAGAGATTAATTTCTTTCTTTTAAAGACTGTTTCTTTATCTACATGATAAGATTACAACTGCATTTACATATTTCCAGGTCTTCCTTGTTAAACATCTTATCAATGTTTTTATGTCAACAGACAAAAATACAGAATTAAGTACCTCTGGGTAACCCAATTCTATTTCTTTTCTAGGAGCTATATTTGTCATTCCTAAATTAGAACGCTTCATAAATATTTGTCCAAATAGTTCGTACATCAGACATTTATCCCATGGAAAAGAGCTGTAAAACTACTTGAAATTTTGAAGTAATGGAAAAAAATCCAGCTTCACCCAGAGTTAACAGTCAGTAGAAGAGGAAGAGTAAGAACTTTAGCCAGCCTTGAGGGGAAAAAGAGTTCTGGTGCCAGTAGTGAAGATGTTTCCTGTTTGGAGAGGAGCTTGAAACACTAATTCTTTAAAAATTCAAAGACAAAAGGTCTAAGGCACAAGTTTTCCTGGAGGTCTAGATGGGAAAAAAAGATAATTTCCCAAAACACACTCATCCCTGAGCCTCTGTGTCTCATTAAGTGTGAATAAGGTACGCAATACAACTGTACAAAAGTGGTGGAATTTCTCGGGCTGCCCAGGACAGTCTCCACTCTGTCTGGAGTGAAACCCCAGGAGCCAGAAAATCTTATCTCCACTTCGTATGTCAGGAACTCTCTGACGTGACTCATACTGCTCAATTTCCTCCAAAGAGGCAAAACCCCCACTTTCAAGAATCTAACCTGAGGCCAGAGATCACTTGCTCTGCAAGGTGTGATTCAGTGCATCGAAACATGAAGCAGGATAAAAGAAGCCTTGGTCTTAATGTCAAGTACAGTTGCAGGTGGAACTGATCCCATGCAGAACTTGATTATTTCTAATGCAACTGTTGGAAATTATGGCAGAGAATCACTTGGAGCCTTGCAATCCTTCATGCACAGAGGCAGCAGTATTGATTTTACTGCCCAGGTCTGTTCTATAGTCAGTCCCATACTCTTGTCAGGTGAGATGTTCCAGATCTGACACTGATGGGGATGCTTGATATTTTTGTACTGTGCTGAATATTATTTTCCCCTGGGTTTATAAAACACTAATTTATATTTTCTACTTTACTATTTTTTAAAGAAAATTTGAAATCAATAAGTAATCTAGGACTAGCACTTGCTTTGCTAGCCCTGGCATTGCTCTGTAGAAAAGAAACAAAGTTTCCTTTCCTTTTTTTGTTTTGTATTTTGCAATGTTTTTCTTAATGTTTATTTCCTCTTCTGACGAAGAGAATGGGCATTGAGTAACCTCATCCAGTGGGAGGAGTCCCTGTTATGGCAGAGGGTTGGAACTGGGTGATCTTTAAGTTCTATTCCAATCCAAACCATTCTATGAAGTTTCAGGATTAGAAGACTTAGTATGGTTCTGTAAAAGAGGGCATAGTGACAAATATTTTTGTTTTAAAAATTCTTCCATAACTTCTGCCTCCCTCTGCTCTCAGAAAACCCTGTTTTGACTCATCAGATAGCATGTGAACTGTCAGCAGCACTGGAGAGCTGACATGACCTCCATTCTCCATTTGCAGTGCTAGGAGAGAGAAACTACATTAAAAAGGTGAAAAGAACAGTAGCTTCACTTCCTCAATAATACATCTCACCATCAGTTTGTGAACTCCAAGCCTCAGGTTTGTTCTTTTTAGTGCTTAAATCAGTTTCAGGTAAATAGTTTTTATACTTGAATGGACACAGTATTTAAAGACCATAACATAATGTTCAGCAACACTATTTTAATCATTAAACATGGTGCCTTGTAACTTCACTATTGTAATTTCTCAGGTTTCTCCTTCAGTTTTCAGCCCAAATTGCCAGGAGTTGTACTGCTTTGGAAAGAAAGCATTCTGAGCAGGCCAGTACAGATAGTTTAGTCCTTAATGTTTTTTACTGAGAAACAAGGAGTAAAACTTCAAGAGTTTTCTGCAGATCATAAATTAGAGAACCACATTTTGGAAGGATCTAGAAGTTTTGATCATATACTGACTTCTGTATTTAAAGCCAAGCCCTGTCATCACTATCTGATGTCATTTATAAAACTAATAAGCAGAAAGGTGCATCTCCAAAGCTACTGGCATTCTGTGGAACGAGACCTTAACACTTGGTATCTGAAATCTTCAAAGCAGAAAAACCAAAGCAGAAGCAACAACTGCACAGCACCAAGAAGTAAAACCTGAACCGTAACAGCCAGCAAAGAAATATCATTCATACTACTCATGACTTGTCTCAGTCAGTAAACCATGACAGAATGGAAGTTCTTGAATCAAGTGCTCTTTCAGGAGCATTCTAGCCACTCTGTTGGTAAAGACCCATGATATTCTTGAGTATTTTAATTATCTTAGAATCATCAGACAGGCAGAAGATTAACACCAGATGAGTCCCAGTTAAAAATTATCTTTCATAGTTTTTGTGGCATGGGATCAAAGTTTGTTCAGCTTTTTTTTTTCTACAGATATGAGAGACTAAGCATTTGGAAACAATAGTGTAATTTACTAGCATGACTTTTCAATGGGGAACCAGTAAATTCAGAAGTTCCAAGCCAGCAGTTTGGACATACTGAGCCAATAACTGGGAGGAGAATGGGAGGCACTGACTGACAGGGAAACTTGGCAGGTAGTTATTGCAGTGACAACCACCAAGCTCCCCTAAAGACTCCCTTGGAGCATGTGCAGAAGGTGCAAGGAATGACTTGGCATTTATTATAATTACATGTAAATACATGATCACTTTTATGATGAATAACACGTGGCTTTGTGCAACTTGGTGTCCAAATGACAAACTCCTGGAGTTGTGCTAGATTTGAGGGAAAATTCCAAGCACCTGGGATTTGTGCAAACCTGAATAAACCGACGTCTCTCGTTGATGTATTTATTGGCTTATTGCACACTGGGTAACAGATCTGACTTTTTGGAGAACAACTCCACCACCAGCTTGCCACAACAATACCACCCATGAATTGTTCCAAGAAGCAGTTTATTTCTATTAGCTAGATAAGTAATTGCTTTTTTTAGGACAGGCATGTTTAACATAAGATCATTAGCGGAGGGGACTTCAGTCAATGCATCTAGTAATTGTTTCAAGAACAAAGAAATTAATCACTAATATTGAAAGCAATGGTGCTAAACTGCTCAATTTTATTATTTTCCTGGACACAAAACAGCACCACAAGGCTTTTAAAGTTCCACTCAGCTGGCATCAAGATCATTAGGACTGTACTTATTTGCTGGGCTTGAAAACAATACTTCAACTTTCCAGTGAAGATTTCGCTTTTCCGCCACTTCCAGATTTCTTGACTCATCAGGAAGGGTGAGTCCATTACCTACCCTGAAACCACCACACTTTTATATTTGAGCCTAAAAAGCAATCCACAAAGCCATTTTTCTCAAATGTAATGCATGTACCCTGCACCCTGTTGATAATCCTTCACAGAAAGGGCTATCAGGCATCGAAACAGGCTGCCCACAGTTGAGTCACCATCCCTGGATTTATTTAAATGATGTGTAGACATGGCATTTAGGGTGGTTTAGTGGTGGAGTTGGCAGCATTAGGTTAATGGTTGGACTCGGCAGTGTTATGTTAATGGTTGGACTCAATGATCTTAAAGGTCTTTTCCAACCTAAATGATGGATTCTATGATTCTGTATTTATTATTACTGTGCATATTAGTAGGATCTTCTTCTCTCATTTATTAATAGGCATTTACTCATCTTTTGCAGCCACATATGATTGCAATCAGCAGCAGAGTGCTTATTTAGACCACAGAAGTAATAACTAGCTAAGATTACTTTCATCACAGGTGCTGGATCAGGAGGAAGTGAAGGGATTAGCATTTATCATCTATAAAATAATACCAGGCCTGCATACAAGATTCTTATTGAAGCAGTTAGAAGTTCATTTTATTCATACTTCTAAGCAACAAAATCCCCATAATGTTAGACTGGTACATAAACCCCAAAGGGGAAGCTACCTTACTGTCAAAATAGAAAGATGCAGATTTACACCTACCTGAAGATAAGTAAATTAGGAGTGCAGTTGCTCTGTACCCTCTAGAGTCAAAGACAAAGGTTTAACTAAAGGTTAAGTCAAAGGAGATCTATTCTCTATTCAAAAAAATGAAAGCAAATACATTTTCTTAGGTGTTTGCAACAAGAGGAAAAGAATTCTGAATTGACAGTATTGTAGTTTTTCATCTCTTATTCAGGTTGTGCCATTAGCTACTGAAAATGTAAAAGGTTGATGGGTTCTATGGGTTTGTTTCTATCTTCTAAAGCAGGATTAAGTTTTCTTCCCTTGAAATGAACAGCGTATGTATCCTTTTAAAGGCACTTCCCTCACTTACTAGGGTATGTAATTTAGCAACATGGAGCAGCAAGAGTGCATTCCTATGCATACCAAACACTGTTCCCTGACCGGGGCACTCACTGAATGCCAGTATTTGGGCAAGCAGATCTTTGTTCTTTTGCAGTACATGAGATGTCCCCTCTCTCAGAGCAGAATCATTGCCACAGCTAAAACAGCCCACAGACACGAATATTAGTAGAGCACAAGAAATAAAAATAACCTTTTTTCCTTCAATCTATATCCAGAATTCTGCAAGTAAGACTTCATGCAATTACATTCACCATCCATCTTTTCTTCTTCATTCCAATTTTTCCCTAGGGAACTGAAATCCCAATACCCACTTTCAGGTACCTCCAGCTCTAAAAGCACCATTAAAAATACTCTTGTATTTCTGCACCATTTGTGCAAAGGCGTGAGTTTATCTTGAAGAAAAGCAGCTGCAGCTGAAAGGTCTTCATATTCAGGATGTCATATACCCCACATAAATTAACACCAATCAATTAAAGAATTCATTCACACTCTTCATCTCTACAGACTACAAAGTAACAGCTGGGACTCTGGAATCATCACCTGCACACCCTGCTTCTTTGTGCCCCCAGCATATGCTGGGAGTTATAGATATGAAGGGCAGGAAAGGACAACTGAAGGACAACAGAGCCCTGAAAACAAGCCCAGCGGACTGGTTTCACCAACCAAGGGGGAAGAGTGGGGAAAACATGCAATCCTGTGACAAGCAGGCAATATTTATGGTCATTCAGTAGGAGAGATAGGAGAATGACACCTCCTGGTAGCAAACTGTAGACTGTCCAAAACAGTATAAATAGTCCATGAAGTCCTATCTAAAGAAATACCTTCCTAGGTGCCTGTTAGAAGCTTGTGTTTAAGTCTGGGGAAGAGGAAGCAGCTAGGAAGGCTCAGGAAGGACATGATGGGCTCTAAAGAAAGTGATCAAAATCTTCTGGGATAAAGCTGGTCAAAAAAACCCAAAAGGGTACAAACTATCTGTGAGTAAAGGTAGACTGGAAATGAGGGGTTTTCTAGCCAGCAGAGCAATGAGGTTATAGAACAGCCTTCTAAGAGTAGCAGAACTAGGTTTTCATGCATACCTTGTTTCAGTTTCTGCGAAGGGATCATACAAGAGCATTATTCTTGCAAGCAAGAGGTAAAGAACCCCAGCAGAGGTGCTTTATGCTCCTGTATGCTGGAGGCTGGCTTGCATTCTTACCCTTCAGCACACAAACCAAGCCTCTGACTTCTGAACTGACTGTACAGACACAGATCCACAAAATGTCAAAACCAAGAGAGATAATGTTATTATCCTGGCTTCATTGCTAATCTGAGGAGATGCTAACCAAGAGTTGTTGCAGAAAAATCTTCATTCAAAGCCTATTAAAATGACTGGGCCAAGCAGCAAAGCAAACTTGTGATCTTTGATGTCCATGAAAATCATAATTTACAGTGTATTTCATTTGCATCAGTTTATTATGTATTCTTCTGCTCAACTCAAGGGTGCATTCTCACTCTGAGATAAAAAATTTGCAAGTAAAGCTGAAAGTTAACCCTCATGTTATTTTCTGTCTTGCACAGGTTACATGAAATGGAAATTGCCTACTTCAAAATTATTTTCTTAATATTTTCCTGTAATACAACAATGGGCCAAAAATACCCTTACAACTTGTGCCCTGCTGTCAAGGAGCTCAATAAAAGGAAAAATTTATAAAGTTGGAGTTCAAACTAATTGCTTCCCTTTTCCTGACTCTGATAACCTGGGCTGGCCTAATGGCTTGAGAGAATCCCATGGCAAGGCTCACTGCATCACAATGTATATTTAACTTAGTTACATAAAACTAATATTCCTTTTCTAGCCACTTGCTGTTCAGACACTCCTGGCTAAGAGGCTTTTTGCCTGTTCTCAAATGAAATGTTACATTTGATCTTGAACTGCAGTCTGATTTCTTCCTTTTAAGGTGTCATGAAGGTCAGCTGGCGTGGTCAGGGCACTGAAAGCAACTTAGAGATAGCAGGTCTGGGACCTGCACAGTAAATCCATCCTGGGTAAGCCCGTCAGGTCTTAACTCTGTTTCTGCAGCCAGACAGCTTCTACTACCTGACCTTGTTCAGTTAAACCTGGCTTTGATATCTCCATATACAGCTGCAGTACAGCCTCAGCTTCTCCTCCCATTCCTCATTCCTATCTGCACTGACAAAACAAGTGACAGTTGTCAATAATCAGTAACAATTTCTCAACAAAAAAAATCCACTCAAGGCCAAATTAGCTTTTAACTACAGACCAGAAAGTCTCACAAGCCATCACACACAAACGTTAGCCCATTTGTGCTTTCAACCCAGGTTTTTTCAGGGACCCTCTCTGTTACTGGGTTACTCAAAGGGAAGCCTGTGTGTTTTCTTAGTAACCATCAGTTCCAGTCTACTTAGTGAATTTAACTGAAAGCTGTAAAACCTATATAGAACACAAGGAGTCATTTCAGATACTCAGCCTAAGTGTTGCAGTGTGAGTCAAAATTTAATCTAGTCTTAGAGCTGGACTCCTGACATTCAGCCCAGGAGATGAGCTGAAATGTTGTACACAGTGCTTTGCTTGGATTTTAAAAATAGCATCATGAGTCATGAGCCTACTTTTCAGAACAGCTGAGGTTTGGTATCTATTTAGTCTGATTTAAAAATCTATTTAGCCTGATTGGTTGAAAAATACCACTACTGACTACATAGAATCAGTCTGGAGAAACGGAGGGAGAAGCTATGAACCTTCTATCCACAAGGATTCTCTTTTTTGAAGATCTAATCTTACCATGCATGAAAACATTTAAGCAGGATGTTGATGTACACATTTATAAGCACACACATCTAAAATAAAAAAAGCCCCACTTGAATTTTGTGAAATAGCCCACATTGGAAGGAACTTCAAAACACCACCTGGACCAACCTTTTGTGGGAAAGGGAGCCTGGATGAGCTCATCTAGCACCGTGTACAGTAACACCCTTAGAACCTCCAGTGATTTGCCCTGCTTTATACATGCACAGCTTTTTTTTCAGAGATACTTAAAGGAAAGGTTAGTAAGAGACTCAACCTTTCAGCTTTTATGGCAAAATTTTTAGGAATCCAATTAACAGATGGGAATCCTGTAACAGCCTTCTCAGGTGTACTCACAGCAAGAAGAGAAGGGAAAGAGACAGAACAAATATAAGAAAGGGATGACTGGGCAGAACTCCCCTGGAAATCCTTAACAAGGCACAACACTCACCTTGCTCTGCTAGCACCTCTGCCTCAGGAACTCATAGGGACCTATCAGCTGACGTAACTACAACTGTGTTGCAGATATTCCACACATTCTGTAGCTGGACTACCACCACACAGGAAGAAAATGCAGCTGAAATTACATCACCCACCTGCGCTTTGCTCGTAATAAATGGAAGCCAATGATTTGATTATTTTAATTTTTGTTTAGCTTGCCTGTAGCACATTCTTCTGCTGTTAGGTTTAATACTGGCACATAACTGGATTCCTTAAAACTATATTCGGAACCCATGTTTGTTTAAAAAATAGTGTTTAACATACTTACGTAACAATCCATGTAGTTAAAGCCACAATTTCCAATTTTTTTTCAGAAGGAAATCTTAATCTGAATTGTAGTTTGAGCTCTAGAGCAGTATAAGGCTAGATGATATAAAGACCTTAGACAAAGTAGCTCTGTTTTGATGTGTCAAGCTACTACTTACATCCAAATAAACACTCCAGAGCTAATTTTTAAGGGCACTACACTCAAGTGGAAATCTCCTGTCTCCTCCAAGATTATTTTAAGACTGTTTGTCCACCTCCATAGCCAAAAAAATAAAAAACTCTAGGAAAAAGATTAAAAAAGAATGCTCATTAACCATACACAATTCCTGAAAAGTGCAATTTTTCTTGGGGGATGGAGGCGCATAACAGGGAAGAAAAATCATAGAATGACCTGAGTTGGAAGGGACCAACAAGGATCATCGAATCCAACTCCTGACCCTGCACAGGACAACCCCAACATTCACACAGTGTGTCTGAGGGCGTTGTTCAAATGCTTCTGGAATATTGTCAGGCTTAGTGCCATGACTGCTTCCCTGGGAGCTGTTCCAGTGTTCCATCACCCTCCAAGTGAAGCACCTTTTCCTAATATCCAACCTAACAATCGCCTGACACATCTTCCTGACATTCCCTCAGGTCCTATTATTGGTCACCAGAGAGAAGAGATCAGTGCCTGCCCCTCCTCCCCTTGTGAGGAAACTGTAGACCATGATTAGGACTCCCTTCGGTCTCCCCTTCTCTAGGCTGAACAGACCAAGTGAATTCAGCCGCTCCTCACATGGCTTCCCCTTCTCTGTGTCCTCCTCTGGACAATTTCCACTAGCTTTATATCCTTTTTGTACAGTGGCACCCAAAACTGCACACAATACTCAAGGTGGGGCAATATTACAGCCTTAAGTCTACCACAAAGGCCAGCAGAAATGCAGTTAAGTGTGACAAAAAGAATATATTTGTCCCCTATCAGCAGTCAACCAAATACTTCACCCAAGACAGAGGAACACTCACAGTGTCTCTGTTCTCCACCTATTTTCATAAAACCTGTAGTAACACTGATATCTCTGTCATGATCTCAAATTCAGCTGACATTTATTAACACTTTCAAGAGTCATTACAATGAAAACACACAGTCACGGGACCCTCTTAGAAGGAATGCAACAGAGAACACAAGGCTATTATCTGTTTTATCTCTCTCAAGACACTCAGGAAGTACTTTTAGAAGGTAAGAGTATGACAGATACCACAATATATCAAAGCTTTATGAAAATGAACTGGCATAACTACAATAGTTACACGCAGCTACCCCACTATGTCACATGAATCACATTTTTGTTGCTTCTTTTTAACCTCTCTGATTGCTGGAATATGTAGAGACTTTTGAACAAGTTCAGATGCAGTAGCTCAAACAGTAACTTGGTTGAGGTACAGAGATTCATCCTAACCACATGTTCTGTTACACCAACAGTTCAATCCACTTTAACATGCGTTGCAATATTGGCAAAATCCAAGCTAATGTAAGGTTTGGTGAATTTTACAGGGCCTTGTGAATTAAAATAATCTTATGATAGAAAGGGCATAAACAACAACAGTGCAATTCTATAGTGACTTGGGTGCAGTCCAAAGCCTGCAAAACTTAGTGGAAAATCAGCCCCATATTTAACATAGAAGAGGAAAAAATGCTGGCAACACTTACCCTTATGATCTCGCTACAACTACTCAAGAAAAATAACCACTATCCTATACTAATCATTATCACATCAGCTGTTACCTAATTTGAGATATCTACAATGCTCTTCCTCAGAACAATCATTTTTGGGACACCTGTTTTTAGCACTTTGAAGATACAAGATGTCACTTGGCCAAATAAATTACAAAAACACCCTAAATTTTTCAGAAAATAGTGCCAAACACATTGCCAGAGTTAGATAAGAGTAAGGCCACTGCAAATGGAAAGTCCCTCCAGGCAGTTTGATTGGAGGCAGGCTGCCTCTGGTTTGAGGCTCCTGTTGCCCTGTGCCATCCGCTTTGCCCCCTCGAGGCCCACAAAGTGACTCACAAACAGTTCCAGCTAAAAAGCAGGGGACTTTCATCTTTGGCCTAAAAGGCCAACAGGAAGCTCCTATACCTCAACATGGCATAGGAAGCTACTCTTGGATAAGGTGGGTGCTTGGGAATACAAAAGCATTAAGGAAAACAGGATAAAGTTCTATTTTGGCCATTACTAACTCACAGACTTATTTGCTCAAACTCATGTCAGCTCAAGCCAAATACCTTCTCTCCTCATTGAGGACAAATTCCTTGAAATTTTGCTTCTGTCTGAGGTATGCCATAAGTATTTCCTTTGCCATCCTTGCCCTTGCTCATCAATGTTACCATTGTTTGTTGCTAGTTCCTTCCGTGCATCATAACTGAAACAGGGCAATAAAGCTTTCCACGGCCATACAACAGACTTGTATGTTTAAGGATATGAACTATCCTATTCCAGTTAAAAATGAAAAGGCAAGGTTTATTTAAACAAGTGAGCTCCCTAAAACCTTAATGCTATAGCTCTAACAGGATATAAATAACATCATATTGGTAGACAAAATAATCAAGGATTAAGCCACGTACACAAGAAAAAAAAAATCAAACAAAAATAGACCTTTGAGATTGCTTGAAATAAACTTAAATAACTAATGCTACAATAACCTACAACCCTTTCCTACTGAACAGAGGTAGCTTGAGCAACCACCTCAGCTCCACAGAACTCTCTCAGCCTTATGATCACAAAGAGCATCACGCTCAGACACAAATTTTATCACTTTCCATGCCTGCCTTGGCAAATCCAGAACAGCTGAGTTTGTAGGCTTGGGGTCTGTCTATAGCCCTTCTCACGTCTTTATCTCCTAAGATACAGAAGATATCCTACACTTCAATATCTTCATAAATGACCTGGATGAAGGACTTGAAGGTTTATTGACACAGTTTGCCAATGACACAAAACTGGGGGGAGCTGTCGACACTCCTGTGGGGCAAAGAGGCCCTGCAGAGGGATCTCGACAGATTGGAGAGCTGGGCAGTCACCAACAGCATGAAATTTAACAAGGGCAAGAGCCAGGTTCTGCACCTGGGACACAGCAGCCCTGGATACACAGGCAGACTGGGGTCTGAGGGGCTGGGGAGCAGCCCTGCGGAGAGGGACCTGGGGGTTCTGGTCAACAGCAAGCTGAACATGAGCCAACAGTGAGCTCTGGCAGCCAAGAAGCCAGCTGTGTCCTGGGGTGCATCCAGCACAGCATTGCCAGCTGGGTGAGGGAGGGGATTGTTCTGCTCTGCTCTGCACTGGGGTGGCCCCACCTTGAGCAATGGGTGTAGTTTTGGGCACCACAGGATAAAAAGGACATAACACTACCAGAGAGTGTCCAGAGGAGGCCACAAGGCTGGTGAAGGGTCTGGAGGGGATGTCGTATGAGGAGCAGCTGAAGTCATTTGGGCTGTTCAGCCTGGAGAAGAGGAGACTGAGAAGGGATCTCATAGCTGTTTACTGCCTTCTCACAAGAGAGGGAGGTGAAACTGGTGCTGATCTCTTTTGTGACCAATGATAGGACCTGAGGGAATGGCAGGAAGATGTGCCAGGGGAGGTTTAGATTGGATATTAGGAAGAGGTTCTTCATGCAGCGGGTGGTAGAGCACTGGAACAACTCCCCAGGGAAACAGTCACAGCACTGAGTCTGCCAGTTTTCAAGAAGCTTTTGGACAATGCCCTCAGCCACACAGTGTGAATGTTGGGAGTGTCCTGTGTAGGGACAGGAGTTGGACTGGGTGATCCTTTTGGGTCCCTTCCAACTTGGGTGATTCTATGATAGCTAGCAAGAATTTGGCCTACTTGGACTCTGGTTCCTCACATTGATGGTGCTACCCTGTGCCCAAAACCATAACTAAAAATAGTTTTGGAAATAGCAAAATAGTAGTAATTAGCAAAGACCTAGGACAGCTAATAAAGTGCATTACTAAACAACTTTAATTGTGAAGTAATAAATCACAGAACAAGTTCTAAACAAAAATTACCTCTCCTCTGTTAAAAAAATTTAAATGCTGTATTTAAGATGCGTATTTTTTCCTTAAGATGAAGATTTTTTTTCCTTACTGATGAGTTTATGCATTACATCTCAGTCCACACACTGCACTGTTTCCATATTGCAGAACTACTATCCTTAGAGAAATTCATGCCAACAATGGTTTACTACTTGTATGTATTTATGTAGTGCTTAAAAGCTGTGGCTGTGCTGAAACTCACTTGTGGGGACTCAGAAACCTTAGGAAAAACTTCCAATCTTTAAAAATCTTAAAACATAATTATTCCCTCTTTTTTTTTTTAGAGTAGGCCCTTGATACAAAGCCGTGCTCAATTCTTTTTTCTTCCAGTAAATTTTATGGGCTTAATATCCAGTAAATTGGTGCAGTTACTCATGCTGGCTGTGTGTGACTTTATGACATATCTGCATGGAGCTTGCCTTGAGTGGAACCCATAGAATAAGACGAATAGGAGGTAAATCACAGAATCATTGAATGGTTTGGGTTGGAAGAGACCTTATAAAGATTACCCAGTTCCAACACCTTCCCCTGGACCAGGCTGCTCAAGGCCCCATCCAGCCTGGCCTTGAACACCTCCAGGGATGGGGCAGCCACAACTTTCCTGGGCAACATGTGCAGTGTCTCACTCCCCTTATTGTGAAGAATTTCTTCCTAATGTCTAATCTAAATCCCCTACCTTCCAATTTAAAGCCATTCCCACTCATCCTATCACTACAAGCCCTTGTAAAAAGTCCCTCCCCAGCTTTCCTGTAGCCCTTTCAGGTACTGGAAGGCCACTGTGAGGTCCCCTTGGAGCCTTCTCTTCTCCAGGCTGAACAACCCCAACTCTCAGCCTGTCCTCATAGCAGAGGTTCTCCAGCCCTCTGATAATCTTCGTGACCTCCTCTGGACCTGCTCCAACAGTTCCACATCCTTTTTATGCTGGGGATTCCAGAAGTGGACACAGGACTTCAGGTGGGCTCTCACAAGAGCAGAGCAGAGGGGTAGAATCCCCTCCCTCACCCTGCTGGCTGTGCTGCTTTTGGTGCAGCCCAGGACACATTTGGCTTTCTGGGCTCCGAGTGCACACTGAGGGCTCATGACACAAGAAGTAGCTACTATTACAAAAAGTGGAATATTTTCATTTAAGTAGAGTAGTTTTTCAATAGAATTGTTTTTCTAACTCACTTCAGTTAAGCGCTATCTAAATGGCAGCATTTTTGAAAGTCAGACAGGCACAGACCGTTCTGATAGTCTTGTTTTTTTTCACTGGTGCTGTTCCCAGACAATACAGTCCTTCCTTATCTGACAATGCCAGGCTGGACAGAGGGCTGGCTCTGAAGTTCGAATGAGCAGAGACTTGTTGAGAAGTTCAAAACAAAATGAAAATTAGTCCTTGGAAAGCAGCAGAACACGCGTGAGATCTCTGGGAGAATTTACACCTGTGCATGTAAGCGGGATGTGTATTGTGTCCCAGCCCTTGTCCCGGTACACGATTGATGGAATCATCCCCTCACGTGCCCAGTACCGAAATACAGGACACTGCTTTCTACGACTCCGAAACGAGCCTTGGGGAGTTTATTTGCGGGCAATTTGGCTGTCGCCCATGCCCAGCTTCTCGCCCACCAGCACCCCAGACCCTTCGTGAAGCAATGGATTCCCAGGGGTCCGGCTCTCCCTGCCCACAGCCTTTTCCCCCTCGGTGTAACAAAACGCTTTGACTCGGGGGTTCGCGGGGACCGCCCTGCCCCAGCGCCTCCGCCCCCAGCAGCTCCGCCCCCAGCAGCTCCGCCCCAGTAGCTCCGCCCCCAGCAGCTCCGCGCCCAGCAGCTCCGCCCCAGCGGCTCCGCCCCCAGCGGCTCCGCCCCCAGCGGCTCCGCGCCCTGCAGCTCCGCGCCCTGCAGCTCCGCGCCCTGCAGCTCCGCCCCCAGCGGCTCCGCCCCCAGCGGCTCCGCGCCCTGCAGCTCCGCCCCCAGCGGCTCCGCCCCCAGCGGCTCCGCGCCCTGCAGCTCCGCGCCCTGCAGCTCCGCCCCCAGCAGCTCCGCGCCCTGCAGCTCCGCCCCCAGCGGCTCCGCCCCCAGCGGCTCCGCCCCCAGCGGCTCCGCCCCCAGCGGCTCCGCCCCCAGCGGCTCCGCGCCCTGCAGCTCCGCGCCCAGCAGCTCCGCGCCCTGCAGCTCCGCCCCCAGCGGCTCCGCCCCCAGCGGCTCCGCGCCCTGCAGCTCCGCGCCCTGCAGCTCCGCCCCCAGCGGCTCCGCCCCCGGCAGCTCCGCCCCCGGCAGCTCCGCGCCCGGCAGCTCCGCGCCCTGCAGCTCCGCCCCCAGCAGCTCCGCCCCCGCGCGCGGGGCGGTGGAGACCATGGCGGCGGTGCGGGAGGTGGAGATCGACCCCGAGGGCACCTTCAAGTACATCCTGGTGCTCCTGCAGCGCCCGGGCGGCGGCGAGCAGCGCCGCATCGTGCGCGGCACCGGCGCGGCCGAGTTCCATAGTGCGTGGGCAGCGGTACCGGCTCCCCCGGCCCTTCCCTCGGGATCCGAGGCGGGTCCGTGGCTGCGGTGGCTGCAGCCGCGGGCAGAGCTCGGGAGCCCCTTCCCCCCTGTATCGCTGCCTCATGCGAATGTGTTGTTATTATTGTCTCTAAACTGGAGAGGTTTGATGGAGGGGACTGGGACTGCTCGGCACTGGGGCGGCTCCCCCTGGGATGTTGTGCTCAGTTTGGGGCGCCGCAGGATAAAAAGGACATCGAGCTCCTGGAGAGTGTCCAGAGGAGGGCACAAAGCTGGGGAAGGGTCTGGAGGACAAATGACACGAGGAGAGGCTGAAGTCACTTGGTCTGCTCAGCCTGGAGAAGGGGAGAGTGAGGGGGGACCTCGGTTTATTGCTTCTTCACAAGCAGGCGCTGAGCTCTTCTCTCTGGTGACCAATGACAGGACCCGAGGGACTGGCAGGAAGATGTCCCAGGGAGGGTTAGGTTGGACGTTAGGAAGAGATTCTTCACCCAGAGGGTGGTTGGGACCTGGAACAGCTCCCCAAGGAAGCGGTTACAGTGCCAAGGCTGACAATATTCCATAAGTATTTGGCCAAGGCCCTCGGACACCCAATGTGAATGTTGGGGTTGTCCTATGCAGGGACTAAATGAACCTTGTGGGTTCTTTCCAACTCAGGTCATTCTGTGATTCCTTGAAAATGAGTGGAAAATAGCTGAAAATAAGAGTTCTGGAGTCTTTGGTGACTGTGCTTATTCTAATGGCTCTAACTTTTCCTTTGTGCAGATCACATATTTGAAAAAGTAAATCCTGAGATGGA
The DNA here is from genome assembly GCA_033556795.1 of Tapera naevia. NCBI lineage: Eukaryota > Metazoa > Chordata > Aves > Cuculiformes > Neomorphidae > Tapera > Tapera naevia. Next base: position 12,981,927 of record JAUMJJ010000006.1, on the reverse strand, counting down.
AAAGCTGGGATATGAGTGCAAGTGCCTTGGAGGAGGGAAAATTGATCACAATAGCAAAGAGAAGAAAATTAGGGTTTTTGGTCTCTCCACAGTAAGTGCATCTCTTGTATTCCTTCAAAGCCTTTAGTCTCTGTTGTTCTGGGAGTTTTGCTTTACAGTATGGTGGTTTTCAGTAATTTGAATCACATCAACTGGAAAACTTGCCTGGCTCATATGGGACATAGATTAGAAACACTCTGTTTTTAAGGGCAGGAGACCAAAGCAAAAATACTAAATAACAATGCTGAGTAATACCAGCATTAAGTTAAGTTATAATCAAGATTCATAGCCTATGTTAGCTCTCTTGGCTCAGAATCTTTGTCTTACTGCCAGAGCAGAAATAGCCCATTTGTAGCTGCAGGGTCCTGATCCAACCCTATTGTGACTTTTATTTGCCAGTAAAAACATCGATTGATCGTCAGCCTAAATTGTGTTTGTGTTGAGTAGGAAGAGAAGAACCAGTTTCAAGTGTGGTGAATTTCTAGTAGGTGAAAATGTAGTTTTGCATGAATGCATTTTGTGGGAATAAAAGTAATTTCCAAGAGTATGGAAACGAGAACAATTTTGTTAACCTGTTACTGTTCTGTTTAAATTAAATTTCTTTATGAAAGGCTCAGTGAGTGGTAATGATTTCTTGAATGTAGGGAACATGCTGTGGGATGTTTCTAGTGTTGTTCTGTGATGAAGCATAGCTGCTTCTCTAGACAAGAAGAGTTCTATTACGTTAAATGAATTTTTCATGAGAAGTGGTGGTTACTTCAAATCTTAGATGAGCACTGAAGGCTGGTCCTGGAATGTGTTAGCCTTTTTTAAATGTTAGTGCTGCTTTTGTTTCAAGATGACTCATGCTACCTGGAATTGTAAGCAAGAAGAAACTCTTGAGAATTTTTGTGGAGTGTGAAGGCAGTGTATTCTACTAAATTCTTGTGTTTATAAGTCCTCATCGTAACTGCATTTTTAGATGAGGCTTGACCACTTGTGTTATTAATTCAGCTGTGAAGTAAGTGTTAGAGGCAGTGGTCAACACTTGTTCTGGTGATGCAATGTCTACAGAAAATACCTTGTTTCTTTCCTTTTGGTGCCTTGACACTTGGAGATGAGCACCAGATAAAAGCAGAGTTTTATGACCAAGAGGGCTGCAGTGAGGCAGAGACCTGGAAGTCTGGAAGACCTGAGTTAGCAGGTCAGAAGTTAGTGTATTAATTCAGTTGTTTTAATGCTTCTCTTTACTTGAAGGTTTGGTTTCAGACTCTAAAATAGCCCTATCTTGGTGTTTTATGAAAACCAGAAAAATAGTCATTGACTTCTGATAAAGCAGATGCTGTGCTTTTACTTATAAAACCAGATGAGGTCTTCAAGGTGATTACCAAGGCAAGAGTGATCTGTAGGTCTGTTGTTTTACCACTGGCAGTATAAACCTGTGGTATTTCAGATATGAAATTATGCCATTACCAGCTAAGGCGAGATTGCAAATAAATAAAACATGAAGACTGATTTCTTTAGTGGCTAGAACAGTATTGAAATATTCACACCTGTGGCTCCTTATTCCCTTTTCCTTCAGCTGAGCCAAATTAGTTGGTTTTATGCTCATACATTCAAGTTGGTTAATGCAATCTATATGGTTTAAAAGGACATTCAATAAATATGGTAGCTGAGAGATTGGGAATATTTTAAAACAAGCTTTCTGTCAAGAAATCATGATGTGGAAAATGTGTCCTCTATTTCTTGAGAGTTTGACCTTTGTTTATTTTCTGCAAATCAGGGTGGGGGGAACTTGAGAAGACAAGAGAAAAATAGTAACCGATACTGCAAGAATAACTCTTAGAACCTGCATTTGATTTGTACCTGAATTACTTGAAATATCAAATCATAACTGGCTAATTTGTGTCAACAAGAACTCAGTGGCTCTGTGGAGTTATTTTCTGTAGGTGCCCAATAAGCACTTGCTCTCTTTTGCAGGGCTATGGAAAAGCAGATCATGCGGTGACTGTAGAGATACTGAAAAAAGTGTACACAGATTATGAAATTACATGGTCGGATGACAAGAAATAAATCAGCCACATAGGAACACAAGAAATTCAAAACTGGTAACTGTGTGAGCTGTACTTTGACAAATAAAAGTGAATGCATTTTCTGTGTATGTTACCATAAATCTGGAGTAACTGGGCTCTGCTGTAATTTATCATACAGTTAGTAACCTCAGATATATCTCATTTTTCAGATCATTCCTATGTGCAGACTCTGTGGTTCTAAGCCTTTCCTCTCCTTTTGACCTACCAACTGATTAAATACTCCCACATCATCCTACCTTAAGTTTGTTTTCGTCCAATGCTATTTCACTGATATGTTGTAGGATACATCAGGATTTTACCATCGGCTTAAACACCACAGAACCAAACCCATTCCCCAGACTTTTGACCGGAGTGTTTTCTTGTTTCCTTTATTTTCTATTGCTCTTTAGGTTTTTCAGCTTTCTTACCCACATTTACAAAAATCAGAGGGAGGGAAGGATTGACTGTTGAAATTCTTCACCAGTTATCAAAATCTTCAGTTTACTCTGTGGTTTTGAAAATTCAGTATTTGTGTTCCACACAAGTAATGACCAGGATCTTTTGTGTTCCTGTAAGATCCTTCCCTGCAGCAGAGTGACAGTGATGTCAAAGTCTGACAATACTTGTTTCATTCTGATTCCCCTGTATGTACTACTTTTACTTTTCATGAGTGTAATGATGCTTTTTCAATTTTTAATGGCAGTAATTATCTTATAGTTAATGACCTCCCAGCCAGACCAGTACACCTAGGCAATGTCTGAACTAACCTCTGGTACCTGCTTCTTCCTGTTGTGGCAGGGCGTTGCCCTTCATTTGTTGTGAAGCTGCTGCTACAGTTTTTACTTTCTTATTTCCTGCCAGTCCTCTCTTGAATCTCATTGTGGATTTCAAGGTAGTATCTTTTGCTCTTGGGCTTATGTTGTTGACTTGCAGTCTTCAGGAGGTATTTCTGTATAAATCCTGCTTCTTCCCTGTGCTGTGGTTCCTACTGCACTTACCTACCAGTATCTGGTGGCTTTTTCTTTTCAGTGTGCATATGACTGTTAAAGTACAGTCTGAAATCTGGGAGGCTTTAGACCAGTTCCCACCACAAAAAAAATCATGCTGTTACTGCCTTGTTACAGTAATTATCCATCTTGTGTCACCCTTCTGTATCTTTGTTTTGATTGGTTGAGCAGAGAGGGATTTCCTGTTCTCATCCTCAAACTTTTCAGTCCATTCCTCATATCTCCATCCCAATAATCCCCTGGGAACAGGATTTCTTGAAACTGCTGTTGTGGGTCTCTTGATTGGCACCTGCTTCCCGTCAGATGCAGCTTGGACTTTCCTCCAGCATCCTTGGGTGCTTTTGCATCTGCTGTTTGTGCTTTTCTTTGTGCTCCTGTGCAATAGTCCCCTGGCTGCACCGCTTCACGTGCCAGGATAACATGGATTGCAGCTTTGTTTTTAATTATCAAGATTTTGATTTGAGAACATGATTAAATGCCTGTGTACCGAGTAACTAAGAATAGTGTAAAAGTCAATAACTTGCAAATTTGGCACTTCCTACTTCAGTTTTCCTCATGTTTTTTTTCCCCTAAGCTTTAGTAAAATAACTGTAACGGATGCCATTTAATTGGTGCCAGTATACAAACTTGATTGTTTCAATAGCCTCATTTCCCCAAACTAGCAAATAGTCTTCAAAGGGAAGTCATCAGTTAGGGAGAGCGCCTGTTAAAACAAACAAACTTTTTCATTTAGTTTCCTGAGACATTTTATGACTGATTTTAATGTTTCTCTTCACAATACTTACGGGAAAGACATAATTTAGACCGGATTTCTTATTGTGATGTCTCTTGGGGCAGGCAGAGAAAAGGGGTGATGATTTAGAATGAGCTAATAAAGAGAGTTACCAGCTAATCTCTACCTTTCTTTCTTCATACAAGAAATTTGGTCTGATGTAAAGTTTTGTGTCATGAAAAAATACTCTGAGGGTCTTCCCCATTCTGTTCTTTTCTAGTGCGATCTCATTTTGGGAAATTTTCATTTCCCTAGCTATGAAGTAATATGTACAAGTATTACAAGTGAGTGTAAGATTATTTTTATTCCAGGTCACAAAGAGAAGCAGGGAATTGGTCAGTAGGGTGGTGATGATTCAGGGAGCACAGAAAGCCTTGATGTTGTAGATTAGAGAAGCCAGTATTTGATATTGAAACACCAACAGAACCACCTAAAAAAATTTAGTGTTGAATTCTGCTTCCTCATGCATGTAACTACTTAAGAACAGAATAAAATTCATCTGGAATTATGGAAATCCCAATGCTAATTTTTGCTGATTTCACCAGAAAAACACATCCTTTTTAATTCCACTCTGTATTTCTGGAAGTAGGAACTTAATTATACTGTGGGGGCTTTCCTGTTTTGCAGGTGTGGAATCACTGTGAGATTGTGGCTCTAGCAGTCTTCAGTTGAAAGTCCTAAAAAATCTGATTGCTTATTTGCACAAAACCAGAGCAATCCAGGAATAAAATAAGGATGCTGAGCAAAGGAGTAGTATATTAAACCCAGGACAGTGAGTTTGATCATGGAGTATTTTCAAGAGGAAGCATTATGATAGGAGATTAAGTACCTCCTTTATTAATCAAAAAATACATGAGATTCTTGTTCTTAACCATACTCATAGAGGCCAACATTTCTTTTTAGTTTGGATACCACTCTCTGGAGCAGCATTAGACCTCGTAGTGTAGAACATGCTCTTCAGTCATTATGCACAAGCCACCATCTCTCTTGCAACTGAAGTTTTAAAAAAGGCAAGTGATAGTTGCTTTGCTTCCAACTTCCCAGTTCTGACAAAATAAAGAACTGTTCACAGTACTTTATTGATCTGCTGGAGCTAAACCTTCCTTTTGTTCCCTGATTTGTAGTCAGCAGTTGTCTGTCATCAGTAAGTTGCAGAGTTGATAAAGAAAAATTTCAAAGTGCAATCACAGACACAGCACAACTGACTGCTTTTTCCCTCTCTGTCCTATAAAAGAGCAACTTCAGTAGTCTGGGAAGCCTCCCTTTAAAATAGCCCACTTACAATTGTTTTTGGAACAACAGTAGTTGTTAGGGCTCTTTTGTAAAGTATAGGAAATCCTCTATCACTATCTTAATAACAACACGGTCACAATAGGAATCTTTCAGTTGACTTCCTTGACCTTCAGTGACGGGAACTTTATGCAATAATTAGTAATTTAGGTCACTGCTGTAATGTTTCTTTCTGTCCCCTCAGACTATTGTCCTTTCTCCCCTACACTGAGTATCTTTGCATCCAGTAATACTACAGTATTTGACAGTCTCAATTTATATTTCTGTAAGGGCAGCTGATAAAGCACTGCTTGATGATAAGCAGTAACTTTGATGTGTATGTTAAAGTTGTGCAATACATTTCTGTACAGTTTTGGTTAAGACAAAACACGCAGTGGGCTTTTTTTGTGTGAATTGCTGCTCACGCCAAGCAGTCAGGACCAGGTTTTTTAATTCTTTGGGCTTGTTTTCATTTCAGTAATGAAATTTCTTCAGTGACACCACTATCTTCAGCCTAGGACACAGGAGTGACTCGTGCACAGGCTGTTCTGAGCGCTTGCTGCCCTGCCAAAGTGCCAAGAAGATTGAAAAGGTGTGAGTGTTCAGCAGTACCCCCCAGCAAGTTTTGAAAATGGGCTGTAGGATCTGGGCAGTTAATTTCTGGGAAAATCTTGCTAAAAAAACACTATAGCAAACAAGTTAGCAATCTGCTGTAACAGTGCAGTTTCTTTCCCTTCCCAGTTGTCACTTAAGGCTCAGTTCTGTCACCCTCCAATTTCCTGGTCTGCATTTTTAGGTTGGGTGGTTGGTTGTTTTAAGGAGCTTATCTTGTGTAGCGTCTTTCTGTTTTGAATACAACAGAAGTGTTGTATTCATTTCTAAAACCAGTACGGCTTTTCCTAGTTACTTGTGGAAATATTCTGAGAGGGAGGTCAAAATCTGAATCATGGAATGGTCTGGGTTGGAAGGGACTTTAAAGCCCATCCAGTTCCAACCCCCCTGCCATGGGCAGGGACACCTTCCACAAGACCAAGCTGCTCAAGACCCCATCCAGCCTGGCCTTGAAAATGTGAAAATGTACAGACCACACCAGTTCTCTGGTAATGCTTTTTCAAAGGCTTGAATGAAAGCTCCATGTGCATTACATGTGGAAACATGACAGAGATTTGAGAGACTGCTACCAGAACAGAACACAAGTGATAAATACAGTCATGTCCCCCTCTGGTGGCGAAGCAATGGAGCACAGGTACGCAGCTGATACTGGAACTGTCCCTGAACTGGGAGCTTGACCTTTGGGAACCCCTCTGTGCAGGATATTCAGGTGCTGAATGCTCTCACTCAGGCCGTGCTCAGCAGCTGCTCCTGTGATGTACAGTTCTGGCCCTACCAAAGAATGCAGGAGGGGCACGAGGAACAGCGACTTGCTTCATTTTTAAATATATAAAAATGACAATTAATTGGCATAAACAGATGGTGATTTAAGCAGAACTCCGTATTTTCTATGCAAAACCAGCATCAGGAGTCCTTGCTTCTAGACAGACATCACCATTTGTCAAACATTTCAACAATGAACATCCTAATTTGTCAAAGCAGAATAACTCAACAGAGGAAAAAGCAAAGAGAGATAAGGATTAAAGCACTGTGTCTTTAAGATATTTTTGAAGGACCAGTGGTTGAATTTTAACTGGAATCTTTAAAGGTCATTTCCATAATGCACCGCTGCAGTCCTTTATCAATTGTTTTAACTATGCTGCTCCTAAACACGTTCCTCTCTTCAATGAATTTCTCAAAGAGGTAGATTCCACCGCCAACCCCAAAATAATGCGATTTGCTTGCCAAATACACACGGCCATTTTTATCCAAGAGCTCAGCCAGCGTGTCGTGCAGGGCACTGTAGTAGTCAGGATTATAGATGGTCTCGGATGTGAGAATCATATCATACTTTGAAAAGGGCTTGTTGGTTAGCAGGAGCTGGCAGACTTCAGGCCACCCTCCAGAAAAAAATCGGCACTTGCTGAGCGCACCAGGTGAGTTCTCTGCTTTCTTGGGCCTCTTGGGAGGAGGCACGCCAGTTTTCCTAGTGTCTCCACTGCCCTTCCTGCTGCCTTCACTGACACAGTTAGCCACCACGTTGGGCAAGGTGATTTCATCAATCACAGTGCTGTTGTAGTCCTGAAAGTGGACTTGTTCAGCGTTATCCCTTAAAGCAACTATTCCCAGCAGTCCCGCCCCACAGCCAAGATCCAGTACAGTCTTGTTGGCAAATTGTATTTCAGCCTTGGAAAAGTAGTCTATGAGGTCGAAGGTGCATTCCCAAATTTTCAGTCCTCCCTCATAGACTCCTGGGATGAGATCAGAGTGAGAAGAAACACTTTTAGACACAATCCCTTCTGCATCAGCACCGTCCACACACGTCATTTCCACTGCAGACATATTTAGGTAATACAGGCCTGATGCTGTTTCCAAGACTTTATTTTCCAAGACTTTGTTGAGATCTCCAGGTACCTGGTGCTCCTTGGCAGCTTTAGAGCAGATCTTTTTCTCTGATGGTGTCTCATCTCCATGCTCATCGTGGCCCAGCCTTGGACTGGAGCCTGCCACGGCCTCGGCAGTTTGCCTGCTCTTTTCTGTAGATCCCTGTGTATGCTCAGGAGAGCAGAACTGCAAGTCTGTCTCATCAAGGGTGTCTGCTTCATCAATTGAAAAATTAAATCGAAAAGCCATTTTCAGGAATAATAATTAAAAAAATTGGCTCAATATTAAAGCCAGAACCTAAGAGCAATGCTGTACAAAGACTTCTTTTCTTTCATAGAGGATGCTTTTATGTGGTTGCCGGGATGGAGAACAGTGCTTTGCAGGTAAAACATCAGATCCTCTGCAAATGAATCAGGCAGATTCCTCCTAGAAGAGAGTAAACAGAATAATAAGATCACTTGGTTGGAAAAGATCTCTGAGATCATAGAGTCCAACCATACCTGTCCACTTCTGAACAAGACCCCTGAGCACCTCATCTACCTGTCTTTTAAACACCTCCAGGGACGGTGACTCTACCACTTCCCTGGGCAGCTGTTCCAGTGCCCAAGAACCCTTTCATTTGATACTGAAAATGCCAGGAAATAAACTTTCTAAGACTCGTTTTGGAGTTTTAGAAAGCAGCAGCCTTTATTTCAGCACTGGAGACATGAGGGAATGATTCCATCAACTATGCACAACGAGAAAAAAGCTGGGACAGACTATATTTCCTACTTATATCCACATATGTAAATTTTCCCAGGAATCTCATGCACATTCTACTGCTTTCAAAGGGCTAAATTTAATTTTATTGTGAACTTCACAACAGCCAAGTCTGCGCTCATTAGAGCTTTGGAGCCAGCTGTCTGACCTTGCATTCTTAGATAAGGAAGGACTCTATTGTCTGGGAACAGCACTATTTGAAAAAACAAAACTATCAGAAGAACAGTCTGTGTCTGACTTATTTAGGTACCACTTCTGTATTTAGATACTGTTACTTAGATTTTGATTTAAGCTAAAGTAAAGTTTCATCTAGGTAACCGTATTTTTTGAAAGTTAGAATATACCTCTGACAGCATGTTTTCTTTATAGCATGGCGTTTTGGTTTTTTTTTTTCCAAATACTGTTCTTTGAATAAAAAAAAGACAGATAGCACTTAATAGAAATTAGTTAGAAAGCAAATTCTACTTAAATAAAAATATTCCACTTTTTGTAATCGTAACTACTTCTTGTATCACAGTGAAGATTTTTTTTCCTGATATCCAATCTGAACTTCCCCTGGTGCAACTTGAGGCGATTTCCTCTCGCCCTATTGCCTGTCACCTGCGAGAAGAGAACACCTACCTCGCTACAACTTCCTTTCAGGAGTTGTAGACGATTATAAGGTTTCCCCTCAGCCTCCTCTTCTCCAGGTGGAACAACCCCAGTTCCCATAGCCGCTCCCACACCCCCTGTGCCCCGAACCCTCGTCCGGACGCCACCTCGCTACAACCTCCTTTCAGGCGAGCGTACAGATAGTTCAGCCTCTCACTGATCTGCCGCGCGCCGGCGCACGTGCCCACCACTGCGAGTGAGAGGATGCGGTCCTGGCTCTGTCTCCCCGCGCTGTACCGGTACCGGTTACCAGCGGCCGCCGCTCCACGTGGAGCAGCTTCCTCTTCCGGGTTCTGTACGGCGCATGCGCGCACCGGGCCGAGGGCTGCGCGCGCAGAGGCTGTCGGGATAGCGGCGCGAGCGGCTTTCCCGCCAGTTCCCCTTCCCTGAGGGGGGGGGGGGCTGTGGCGGTCACCATGTCTCAAACAGACCCCGCGCTGCTCCTGCGAGAGATGGAGAGATGGGACTGGGATGTGTGCCGCAGGGAGCTGCCTGCCGTCCTTCCCCGGCTCCTCATATCCTTCCCGCGGCGGGGGGGGGGGGGGGGGGGGGGGGGGGGGGAGGCGGCTGTGGGACCCCCCCTTCACCCCGAAATGTGGGGTGTGGGGGAGGCGGCAATGGGGACACCCCCCCTTCCCTGAAATGTGTGTGTGGGGGGGAGGCGGCTGTGGGGAGCCCTCCCCAAAATATGGGGGAGATGGCTGTGAGGAAGCCCCCCTTCTCCCTGAAATGTGGGGTGTGGGGGAGGCGGCAATGGGGACACCCCCCTTCCCTGAAATGTTTGGGGGGGGGAGGCGGCTGTGGGGAGCCCTCCCCCTCCCAAAATGTGGGGGAGATGGCTGTGGGGAGCCCCCCTTCTCCCCGAAATGTGGGGTGTGGTGGAGGCGGCAATGGGGACACCCCCCCTTCCCCGAAATGTGTGTGTGGGGGGGAGGCAGCGGCTGTGGGGAGCCCTCCCCAAAATATGGGGGAGATGGCTGTGGGGAGCCCCCCTTCTCCCTGAAATGTGGGGTGTGGGGGAGGCAGCAATGGGGACACCCCGCCTTCCCTGAAATGTGTGTGTGGGGGGGGAGGTGGCTGTGGGGAGCCCTCCCCTCCCGAAATGTGGGGGAGATGGCTGTGGGGAGCCCCCCTTCTCCCCAAAATGTGCGGTGTGGGGGAGGCGGCAATGGGGACACCCCGCCTTCCCTGAAATGTGTGTGTGTGGGGGAGGTGGCTGTGAGGAGCCACCCAAAATGGGGGTGGAGGCGGCTGTGGGGGAGCCCCCCCTAAATGGGGGTGGGGGTGCTCTGCCCTCAGCTTGGCGCTGTGCAATCAAATAAATTTATGGGAGGGGGAAGGCAGCGCAGCCATTCAAAGGGGCTGGCACACGGCCTGAAAAGCAGGGCACTAGGCGTTTTCCCTGCATCCGTGCATCCCTTCACTGAAATGAAAGCTTCAGGGTAGGAAATAGCATGTGGCGCTGTCAAAAACTCCCCACAAACCCCAGGCATGGAGCAATAACACTGTGGAGATCCTTGTGGTGGTATCGAGGTGCCTGTGACTGAGGGGAGTCCCCGCGGGTGCTCAAAGGACAAGATTTTGGAGTTTCTTTAACGTTTTCACTCGATGTTTCAAGAGTCTGAAGACTGGACCGAGCACATCCGTAAGTACTGACCCAGAAGTGCCTCTCTCTCCTAAAGACCGTGGTGTTGTGGTGGCTGTTTCAAGAAGTGGATGCTATTACAATACTTAGCTACTGTTACAATAATTGGAAGTTCTCAAAGCCAGGTTGGATGGGGCTTTGAGCAGTCTGGTCCAGTGGGAGGTGTCCCTGCCTATGGCAGGGGGTTGGAACTGGATGGTCTTTAAGGTCCCTTCCAAGTCGAACTATTTTATGGTTCTATGATTTGAGCTGAAGTAGAGTTAAGTTTCAATTAGATAACTGTATTTCTTGAATGTTAGACAGAATGTCCCTCTGACAGCATGTTTTTTTCTAGTATGTGTTTTTTCAAACTCTTTTCTAGACAGTGTTCTTTGAGAAATGATAATGCCTTGTGTTAAGTATGGTCTGTGCTGAACAGATTTGTCATTCTTTAATCACCTTTGTTTGCAGTCTTTATCTAAATTGTGAGGTCAGATGCAGAGCTGGATCCAAAGCTCCAATTGGCTGTTGTGAAGTTCAAAATAAAATTAGTCCTTGGAAAGTAACATACATAATATTTCTGGGAAAACTTACACATATTTATGTAAGTGGGAAAAATATTCCGTCCCCAGCTCTTGTCTCATTGCAGGATTGATGGAAATCATTCCCTCGTGCATCCAGTGCTGAAATAAAGGATCTTGCTTGTTGAAACTCCGAAATGAGTATTAGAGAGTTTATTTGCCAGCGTTTTCAGTATCGTGGCACTTTAAATTCTGCAGAACTTAAACATTCTTCTGCTATAACTAGCATCTTCCGCAGTTTTCCAATCCTGCTGGACCTTGCATACTATGCTAATTGCATGTTGAATATGCTTTCTAAAACTCCATAAATAATCTATTCGTGTAGTCTGCTTTTTCCTTCCTGCTACTTCTGATTGTTAGATACTTGAAAGAAAATTGCTTTTTATCTTGTGTTTTATTCTCTTTTTGGCTGTTATCTCACAGGTGGCAAAACTATGGAAATACCTGGTAGAGATAAGAAAATGAGGCTGATAAAAGTAGCTGTTCAGGAGTCTTGCTAACATGCACTGTTAAGTTGTGTACAACCAGCACATTAAATGTGCTATTATTTGCAGTTTGGAATACAAAAAATTCTAGTTCTATGGGCAAAAAACCTGTTCTATGGCTTCAACTAAGCACGGTCAGGTGTGATGCTGTTATTCATGGGTTTATGCTTATTGGAGCTGCTACTTGATTTTTTTCAGATAATGCATCAGTGGGAACAAAGTCAAATATCTGATCTGGTTTTGCTTGATGCAGTTTCATACTGTAGGTTGCTATTTATTTCTGATAATCGCATGCTGGTTTTCTGTTTTGCTTTGTAGGTGTTTTGAGGATCCTGACTGAAATGTTTTTGCCCCATATCAGCCTTGCAGATCTGGAACAAACTTTTTTCTCAAAAGTGTTACCTAAGGTATGACAACTTCAATTAAAGGTGGAATTTTCTGTCAGTCCTGTAGTAAAAACCTGCTATAAATGCAGTGATTCTTTGTTGAGGTCTCAGGATACAATTATTGCTTTGGATACAAAGCTTGAAATGTTAAACTTTAAAGGGTAAAATTTAAAATTTTGTGTCACTGTATTGTTTCTGTCATTGTTGCCGTTCTTTACAGTGGGGAGAGATACAATGTTCTGCTTTCTATATTCAGTAACAAAAGTGGGGTTTATTTCTTTTGTGAAGATTGGGCTTTTCATAAAATGACCAACGTGGAAAATTTTTATGTGAGATGGCCTCTCAGGACAAATATACTGAAGAACCCAACACTCATATATCATGAATAAATACTGTGATATTTGTGAATAATATAGAGAATTAACTTTTAGACCATACTGGCCTAATATATATTCTGTTTTTGGTTTGAATGTTGCAGCATTTTGTGCTGTAGTTATATTAAAATTCTTCAGCACCTACATTTTAACTGAAGTAAAGCAATGCTGAATTACAGATACAAGTTTCAGGCCTCAGTGTGTCTATTTTAAGAAGCCTGAAAAACTGGCTGCTTGATTTTCACTTACCTTATTTTATATCCTGTGGCAAATCTTGGAGATTGCAAGAATAAATGGCTCATAACAGGGATATCCTGAACAAAGATTACTGTGCTGTACCGGTTTATGTAGGCTCTTTCACATGCCTGGAAACCGCCTGCTACCTTTGCAGCCTGAGCAGTAACACTCCTAAAGATCGAAAGACCTCAGTGGAAGTAGAAATTATTGTTGTTTGTGGGTCATAGACTTTATTTCTTTATGTATTCAAGCTGTTAATGATAATTCTCAAGAAAAAGAAAAAAAAAAAGTTTTTCTGAGACAAAATGTTTTTTAGAAGGGTGTGGTTTTAACTAAGAAAAAATATTTGGTAAACAAGTGAAATAGGAAGTTTGTTTTACTGACAGATTTTATAAAATGTAACGGCTAATATAGCTTCTGCCTATAGTTTAGGAAAAATGTAAAATTACTTTTGCCTTTTGGTATATCATGCTGTATGATTCAAATGCTAGAAAGTGTTATTTTCTCCTTTGAGTTATCTCAAAGGAGTCCAGGACTATGAGCCAAGGAAACAAGTAGATACAGAATGGTGTTGCTGTTTGTTTGTGTGTATTTGCATGTTTAAATTTTGGTTTGTTCTGGCAGGCTGTACAGTTATTTGATAACTTGATGTATGAATTATCCAGTGAGGCCAAAGGATTAACCAGCCAGAATTCTGAGTTATGCACTACTGTAAGGAATCTTTTACAGGTAAGCCCCATGAAATAAGTTGTCACTGAATGTTTACAGTATCCTTTGTTTTTACCTAAACAATTAGAATGTCTTTATAATGTGTTTGTTAGCTACTGACCAGCTATTAATAATGTAATTTGAACTGCCTTTGCAGTTGTTCAGTTAAAATTTTGGGGATGATTTGATTACATTTAGTGTGTATTGCTAATAAGAATTAAGAAAAAAATATCTAATGCAAATGGGATTCTGTTCTCCGTATTTAAAGAGTGAATCTGTTTATATAGTGTTTTAATTCAGAATTTTCAAATTTTTGTAAATTGAAAACAGTAGTCAGAAGAAACATGAAACATTTAAAGAGTAAATGGTGTTGGAGAAAAGGTCTGGAATTGCTTGGTATTATTTTATGGTGCTTCATTCGTCTTTAACAAACTAACTTATGCGAATAGCAGTGAAATTTAAATGCCGTAAAAATCTTGGTGCAATTCAGCTAAGAAAAGATGCTTTTGAAATTATTGCAGGAGTGAAAAGCATTAATTGTTGTTTATTCTTGCTTTAAGACTGTGGTGCAACTTTTGGAAGCTCTGACCAGTTGTGTACACTATGTCTGCACACTGCAGGAGTGTGTGTCTCTGGAGCGTATACGCACCCTTCCGTCCACAGTTCTTTATGTGATAAAGAACACATTTATGCACTGTAAGGTATGTCTGTGTTAGAAGGGGAAGAATTTCTTTCCCTAGTTGGCTTTTAGGAAACACTCCCTTTGTAAGAAGGTCCTATTTTGAAGTGATATTGTAGTCAAATTATTATTTTTTTTAATTAAATTTAGTAGTTAAATAGTTTACAGGATGTGCTTGGTGCACAAGCACAAAAGTGGTTTTCCAGTTGCCAGCCCAGCAAATCTGACCTGGCAGTGAGAGGCACAGACTGTGCTGTGTCCATGTTTTACATCAATGTGAACTGAACTTTTGCTTGTGAAGGAGGGCTCGTCGTGGCATCTGTGCGCTTCAGAGAGCAACAAATAGTTACCAAGCTGGTGGTAGCTACCTTATTTCTGTGCAAGTTCGAGAGTGGCTTGAAAGTTGCAATCAGGATCTTTATGTTGGGTAACAATGATTAGCACCTACCAGTTTCAGATCTGCATTTTTCATATGCGACAGTAATACCCTCTGCAGCAGTGAAAATCAAACAAGGTTATCATAAGGACACAAAAGCTTTCGGTCAATGTTCATTTTCACTTTGCATTTTGTTTTTTATTCTGGGGATATTTACAGCAGCTTTCCGTGTCAGGACTTGAACCCCAGTGCTATACTTTTATTTAACAATTTTGATTTGAAAGCATTGTGAAATATTTGGAATGCTACTTTCTTTGTTGCAAACTTTGTACTGCTTTATTCGGAAATAGTCTTAGGTTCATGCATCAAGGCCCAATCCAAAGCCTGGTGAACTCAGTAGAGCCAGACAGCACTCATTAATTGTTGATGAGGCTGTAGGTAAATGCCATTTTACAGTTAGTGAACAGGGGCTGGTAGCAGGAGCTACAGATCTGGCTGTATGCTGAGGTAAAATAGGTATGACTATGCCTTGGGCTTTTTTGCCAGTGAAATGTCTGACAAAGCTCTTGGTGTTTTCAGCATGTGAAAAATCAGGCTGAACTTTCTTTTTTTTTTTTTTAAACCTCCTCCTCTCTGTTTCCTACAGGACAGTGAGTCGGTGTACTGTGGGCATCTGCACTTGATTTCTGACCTCCTACAAATTATATTCAAGGAAACTTACTCTCTTCAGAAGCAGCTGACAGAACTACTTGATATGATATCCATGGACTCTGCTTCCACTGAAGATAACATCACAGATATGGTGTCAGGTACCTATTAATACTCTTTGTAGTCTTGCTTAGTCTCTCTTTCCACAAAGTATATCTGCATTTTTAGAACAGGGTTCCGAGCATGCTCTGTTCCTGCTGTCCTGACCAACATTTCAGAAGGCAACAGTTTGCAGCTTGAAATGTTTCCATTTTTCTCCTGAAACGTTCTGTGTGGGATGGGCCATAGGTGTAGGTTTGCAGGAAAGAGGCGACACTTGAGCCGTTTTCCTGAATCAGTCTCAATGCAGTAGTGTTCTCCAGTGCTTCTGGTTGCTGCTGGCTTCCTAGGAGAGTGGTGTAGCGGTGAACTTTGGAATCTGATTTAACTCAGTTCTTGCTATTGTTATTTCCTCTTTAGTAATCCACACCGTGCTAGAGATATGCTCTGTCATTTCCAATATGGACCATGCTCTTCATGCCAATACGTGGAAATTCGTAATCAAGTATGTCATTGAACTCTTTGTTTATATTACAATAAAATCCAGACTGTCGTTTCAAATAACCAGAATTTCAGATAAATTTTAAGGTAGAGAATTCAATTAGCTATTTAGTTGGTAAAAAAACCTTAGAAATTTATTCACAAATTTAGCTATTAAGTAATATGAAAGACACTGTCAGTGAATGAGTCGTATGTGAAAAAGCAGTAGAAGCTTGTCTTTTTGTATTACAATACAGAAGAAAATTTGAAACACTGTTCTCTGAATAAATAACGTTAAGAGGTCTGACCTGTGATCCTGTAGGTGTTTTTTGTCTTAAGTTCTGCTGTCTTGCTTGCACTTTCATCCTGCCTCTCCTCTGTGTTTGTTGTGGCTATGAAGAGGGTTGTGTGTATACAACCCTAAACAGAAAAATTAGTTATTTGGATTTATGTGAACTCATTGTGTGATCAGTTCTGGCATTTACTTATCTGATTGTGTTCCTTTCTGTCAGGCAGAGCCTGAAGCATCATTCTTTGCTGCGGTGCCACCTGAAACACCAGGACATTCTCAGTGGCCTGTGCAAGGACACTCTTCTTTCTTTTCACTCCTGTTTGCAACTGGCTGAGCAAATGAAGATGTCAGAGATACAGGTGAATTAAAAATCTCCCCAAACTGCCATTGAGCTTGAGGGGGATAAATTCTTCACGCTGTATTATTATTTGGAGTGGTTTGGGTTTTGGGTTGTTTTTTTTTTTTAATTTCATGAGGTAGGCAGAACATTGTATTCTTTTGAAACCACATGAAAATGAGGCCCATAACTTTTTTTTAGATTGGGGATGTATTAGTGAGGCGCTGAAAATAAGTTTCCACTATATCTATGGGTTTTTTTTGATTTCCTGAACTGATGATATCCCATGGTCAATCAAAAAAAAGAATATTTCAATTCTGAATGTTGCTATAGAAACCTTGGGGCATACTGAAGACTTCTGAAGTTTTTCCACTATAGCTGCAGAGCCTGGGGAGAATCAAGCTTGAAATAGGTTTTGAACCTTGTCAGCAATCTAACTTTCTTTTTTGTTGTATTACTCTGTATATAAAGTTTTAGAATTGTTTTTTTTTTGGACAGGAGGACACTGACCTTAGGCTGTTCCAGAAGACTGTCAAGCTATGCAGGTTCTTTGCTAATTCCCTTGTACACTACACCAAGGTAGGCTTTAATAATTGAGGTCTATGTTAGTATTAAATTTAAGCCTCTGGTCTGCAAATTGAATAATTTTGTACTGCATAATATCCTAATAATTTATGACTGTGCTATATGGATAGTATAATTAAGAGGTGCACAGTCTGCTAAGTAGTGTTTTCTCTAAAGCCCAAGCAGAATCACTGCTCTGATTGAGCAGCAATACAAACAGGAACCGTAAGCTCTTATGAGCGTTGTCACTGGGGAACAGTAGGAGATGTCCAGCCTGTACAGGCATTGTGTCAATGCAGTAGTAGCTTTATCTGGAAGAATTAAGCAGGTACAACCTGTTGCCAAGCTCTCTATGGCTGTTACAGCTGTACTTATTTGTGTAAGTAAGCCTATACATTTAATTGTTTTACCTACAATATATGTAAGCAGTGTAATTAATCTTAGGAGTACTTTCTTTATCATTAGCTTTGCAATCCCTTTGAGCTGTGGATAGTTAGTATTTAACCAATGTTTGCAATGTAGTACTTTACATGCCATGGTAGCAGAACGGGAAGATCATGTGCTTTATATTAAAAGTATCACTCAAAATTTGCAGGAATTCCTTTCTTTCTTCTCTGAGTCATGCTCTCAATTACATCAGCTCTTTCTTCAGATATACAGGTAAGTGAAGTACAAATAATTGATGATTGATGGCATCTTAATAACATCCCCATATTGCATTCTTTAAAGTTACAAGTATTTTGAGATGTAAAAATACGGTTCACATTCCAGAGCTGTTGCTTTCTTTTTTCATTTACAGAAATCTAAATTTTTATTTTAATAAATGGGGTATTTTTGTGTGGCACTAATTACCTCAACCCCGTTCCCGATCAGTGTTGTGAGTGTCTGATACCTATTCCCTTGTAGTCCTCATTCCTGTTTTATACATAACACAACAGCCATACACTTTTTTTTATGTCTTAAATTCTATTGAAAGAAAAAAATCCCAGCTGAACTGCATGTCAGCAGCAGACAGATTGCTTCAACTGTAAGATAAAATATGGAACATTCGTTTCTGATCCTCTGTCCCTTCAAGACAGAGTATCCTGAAATTTTTCATGGCTTTTGTGAGATTTGGCAAGATTTCCACAACACTAAAGGACCCTGTGGTTCTTCCAGAAGCAAAACCTTTTTGGAGTGTTTTCCTCATAAAGCATAACGTTCTGCAAGCAGCTTATTCTTCTTTCAAACGTTTTGTGTTGTTTGCTGCAGCACTGGGGGAGTTGGGCACAGTGGGCTTTATGCTAGAGGGCTGATTTCAGTCATGGTTTTGGAATTGAAACTGGATTCTGTGGCGAGATGCACCTGAGTTCACTGCATGTTTCACTGCAAGATCAGATGGTGACTTTTATTTACGAGATTCTCCTCCTCACTTTACTTACCTTGTAGATCTTAGGTGAAAGGTTGTAAACTTTTATTTGTTCAGCAAAACCAAGCTTGATTTTTTGAGTAAGTAGGTAGCATTTTTACAGTCACTTTAAAAGTGGCAAGAGTAGAAGGTTTTCATTTTGTGATCTTTTGGCTTCATTCTGGTATCGCTTTTTTTTCCTTTTATTGCCCATTAGTTTTTTCTCTTCAAAGAAATTATTTTACCCTTCTGTTAGTGTCATGTGTTAAATTAGGGCTGTCACATTTGTGACTGTAAAATTGTGTATGCAAGTGTTCACTTGGCTTTTCATTGCCTGACTACTTTTGTGATTCAGTATATTTCTTATATGTTATGTATTTTATGTGCATTTTCTGTGAGCTCCTAAGATTTTTCTGTCAATATTTACCAAAATATTGGATTGTGATGCCTAGTTTAAAGGCTGAATGCAGAGCTGTAACTCTCTGCTATAATATATGTTCTAAAATGGGGAGCCTTTTCTGTTTTATTCCACAATAATAAGGAAATAATGAATTTGCTTTTTTGTAGTTCTTTTGAAAGGAAACGCTACTGAGAATATTTAACTTTTTTTCCCCTTCCTTTCTCCTCAGCAAATTGCCTCCCAGTCTCTATGCTCCAGAGATCTTGGAAGCTCATCGAGATGAAATATCACGGGTTTTCCTTGTGGCTCTGGACCCTCTCATCAGCCAGCTTATTCCATTTACCCCTTTCATGGAGAAAGTGTTAAGTGACAAGTTAGGTGGGTTTAAAATACAGCAACCACTGCTGTGTTATTGTGTAACCATCTCTAAGGGATCACAATTGATACTTTGACTTTCTGGGCCACCAACAATGTTCTGTACTGGTTTGCTTGTCTCTAACTCTTTTGTAAGTACTATGACTTAGCAAACTGCCTGCTAACTCAGCTGAATTTCAGAACCGATCATGTTACTGTTGAGATCATCTTTTGCAAAGTATTCACAATAACTTCAATATTAATGTGGTTAACAGAAATCCTATCAATTCTGCTGTTTTGTGTCATTTCAGTCCATGTTTGTCATAAACTTTCAAAGTAGACTGAAATTTTTCTGCTGCTGTGTTGGTAGGGGAAGACAGCTGTTTTTTCTTAAATTAGGTATTTTCTGTGAACAGTAGAATGCCTTTAAACTGCAAAATGATCAGCTTCTTGTTGTTATAACACACTCCCCTCCCCATTTTCAGCCCTGACCAACCTGTCATCATTCTGAGATAGCTGACTGGCACCCTTTGAAGAAAGCATTTTGTTTCCTGTGCTTGAGGCATCTGGTGCTTTCAAGGAGACTGGAAGCATGAGGAATTCAGATTGTAACTCCTTTGCAGCATCTTGCAGTGACAGTGCAGAACTGGAATATTTTAGATTTTACCTGATATGCTTTATTTCATTTATTTCTCACTTCAAATGCAGTGATGAAACTGCCTTTTTTTCATATAGCTGTGTCTGTAAGTGATTTTTTTAATTACTTGGGACTTCTATGTCTCACCGTTTGTTCATCATTTGTCACTTTCTTAAAAGCCAATTTACACAGACGATATATTTGTCAGGGAAAATACAATCATCTTAAAAAAAAAACCTCGCTTCTACAGGTCTCCCTGCTGACCAGCAGCTGCCCCAGTGTCTTGTCCTGATCACCATAATGGACAAGCTGTCCTCTCAACCTGAAGAAGTGCAAACTCTCTGGAACACAGGAAAAGGGTACTAAGAAATTTCACTTTAATTCTTCACCACAGCAGTTGGTGTGTACAGGCACTCAGAAGGGCTTGGTTCCTGCGGTTTTCCTTGCAACTGAACAGTAAAACTTGTCAGACAATGGATTTACACCCTTATGCTGAGAAAACGGGTTCTGGTGTTTAATGCTTCAGGAGTGCAGGGTGAAGAGGCAGAGATATCTCTTTTCAGGAAGGGATCAGTAGGGTACTTCCAAGATCAGAAGAGAGCTATGTGTGTAATTTGATGCTACATAAAGTTAAAATCTTGCATTTTTATACCTGAACCCTCTAATAATCACCTGAATTTATAAAAGATGAAGGTAGTCAGGAACGTAAAACTACTATGAAAGCACTGGGGTTATTGCCATTGTTTCCAGTTAAAGACAAAAATTCTGCAGAACAGATGTTCCTTGCAGAATTTGGGATTTGCATATCTGTAACTCAACTGTTATCCTTTTTTTTTTATTCCCCTTCTTTTTTTCTTTTACCCTTGCAGCCTGTCTTTGCTTTCAGCTCTCTTCTTCAGTTTCCAGCAATGTTCTGGCGAGCTTTCTCTCCCTGTTCATTTGTCAGAGGTGATCAGTACAGGACAGCCAGCAGTTCCCATCACCCTCTATCACTATATCTGTGTCCACGTCTGCTCCTTCATTGCTTCCACACTCCCATCACAATTTCCCCAGCTGGTAAGGTTGGTTTTTGCTTATCATCTCTTCAACTGCTGTGATGCAGAAGTGCTATTAAAACCAAAGTGCTTTCTCATGACCTAGCTCCAAAGAGATGCTTAGGTATGAAGTTGTTTTCTAGAATTCTGCTGTGACACAGTGACATGGTTGGAGTTCAGTTTTACAGCAAACATCGCTTGTGGGAAAGGAGAAAATAAAGCTGAATTCAGGTTCTCTTTGGGAGAGGTCAAGTTGTTGTAAAAGTTCAGTGCTTTCTTTTGTGCAGCATTCAATTTGTATTAAATTTATCAGGTTTTGTTAGTGTGTACTATGAAGTAATAAAATGACATTTAATATTTATGGTAAATTATATTGTTGTAATTCCATCTAAGAACATACCATAACTACATTTTTCTACTCTTAGAGGAGTTTTCTGGGCTTTGATTAATGCTTTAGAAGTTTTTCACTTTTTACTGCTCATAGACCAGAGAACCTCCAGATAAATGTAAACCTTCATAAAGTTAACAGCTTTCACAAAAATTATAGCCCTAAGTAGGGATTTTTTTTTCTGAATGCTGCACTCCTCTCTCAGTTTAAATCTGTGATCCTAACAGAGGAAAATGTTTTATTTGGTTTTCAGTAAGCTGCCAAGAAAACTGAAAATGCATTGGTTCAAGAAAGAATACTTTGCATAAAAGTTGCCTTGCGAGGAAGGGATGCACATAATGAAATGTTGACAGACCCTCAGCCCACTGAAAATTCAAAGTATGCAAAACTAAAGGTGTAGCTGAAGAGAGAGTATGAAAATAGTTCTTAAAACATTTTAAATTGGATAAACTGAAAATCTTATTAGGTTTTATGGTAATTACTGGAGTAAAAGTAGGCCAGCAATCAGTTTCTACATGAATTTTGAATCTGTGTTTTCTCCTCAGGAGTATGCTCTGCTGGATGCTGTGCTGGGTTCTAGCATGATCAGCTCTCTGCTAGCAATGGATGCGTGGTGCTTCCTTGCCCGGTAAGACTTCCATCTCGAGCAGGATTCTGACAGATCCAGTTAGTTCAGTTGTTTATGTATAGAGTTCCTTGAGAGAAATTTTTTAAGAGAAAACTGTCCCAGAATTGGATTCTTTTCAGACAGAGAGAACGTTTTGAAAATTAGGACAGAACTGGCTTAGCCGCTTTTGCATTTATGCAAGGAAGGGGAACGTGCCTTTTCTGTTATTCGATAGTAGTTTTTTGGAACGGTTCTCTCCAGTAAGTTGTGTCTGTGCATATCAAGTTTAAATATGTTAGAGGAAATGGCCACCTCTCAGACAAGATTTCTAATATTTGGTTGGTAAAGGAGTAAGAACTGTGGGCTCATAAGCTTCTGCCTCTCACATTGCAGGTATGGAACAGCTGAACTGTGCGCTCACCACACTGCTGTGATTGCCCACTTGGTATGAAACTCAGTGACGTCTGCGATTCAGCGCCTGTTCTAATCCTAGTTCTACTGGCATGCTGTCTAGTTAACAAAGACAGGAATTTCATTTTTTTACAACTCCAGGTGGAGACTGGTTTAATTCCTCAGATTTGGTTAATAGTTAGCAAAAGCAGTACTGTAAAAATATAAAACAACATGCCTAGTATTTCCAGTGTGTCTTGCAATGTTTTAGTTAGGGTGTTACTGCTGTGATCCCCTGCGCAACAAATCTCAGAACGTTCTGTATAGAATTAACTTGCCAAATAGTGATTATTTTTTTTCCCTAAATTTAATTAGATGCATTACACTTTTATCCTAATGCAGATAAAGTCTTGGCCCAGCAACTGTTACCAGGTCTCTGCCTTGGGTGTTCTGCTGAGGCGCATGCTGTTCTTGATGGCCCCAGATCATCAGGTAAATACAGCCCCAGCCTCTTCTGTCTTTGGTAGAAGAGATTCAAATTGGTAGCCTGTGCTAAAATGTCTTCTTTTAGTTCCTCAGACATGACAAGATGTTGAGAGCTTGCTTGCTGTACTTGATATTGCACTTGTTATTACTTGTCATTGTGGATCCTAGTTTGTGCAGACGTGCTCTTTAAAACAAAAGCACATTCACCTTTCTGAGAGTGGTCTTACTAGGTGGTAAAGAAGCCCCTTTGTTGACTGAGTATGAGAACAGCACATCTCCCAGATTTGCAGAAACTGTGTCCCCTGTCATTGCATCTGACTGGCATTCACAAGCGTTCTCCTGTCATCAGAGAGCATTGTCCTTTCCTGTTGGTGCCTCTCTATCCACCTCAGAGGCCAAAGCTCTTTCCGTCACTCGTTACTTCAAGCTGGTGAAAGAGTAAGCTAATCATTCTGATGTCCTACGTGTGACAAGAGAGGTGGCAGCTTCAGAAAGCTTTTAAATTAAAAGTTGGATTTTATTTAAAAGAGAGGTTTTACACAATTTTTTTTATCTAATATTTTAAAACAAACTAGTAGTGCGTTTTGGCTTCTCAGCCTTCTGACAGAATTATCAAATTGTTTTCTGATCTGTTCAGTTCTTATTACCTTCTTTTTGCAGGTAGAATTTTCTCGTAAGTTTCTTCCAGAAGAGGTGGAAAACTTGTCCGTGTGGCAGCACATATCTCTCAAGGCCCTGAATCCTGATCTTAGGAAACGAGTGGTGTCTCAGCTCTGTGTGGCAGCGCTCGCCCAGTGCAAGCGATGGCTGAACAGCAGGCGCCCTTTGGGAGAGCTCCAGCCTGTGGTAAAGGAGCTTCGGTTCTCTTTGTGAAGATGTGTGAACTCTGGGTTTCCAAACTATAAGGATTCTATCTTTATCACCTCAATTCTATTTTAATGTGTGTTACACAGCTTTTTTCTGTGCCTAAGTGGCAAATGTCTGAGAATGAATTCCATTCTAGTATTTTTTTTCTAGCGTGTGGCCCCTCTACACCCTCTGCTCTGAGGGCAGCATAGTGGAGGTTGTGTTTTACTATAATCATTACTCTAGTTGTTATTTGCTTTCTCTGTGAGCAGATGTATTTTTTCTGATCTATGCTATGTCATACAAGTACTTGCAAGTGTTCAAGTCCTGGCTGGTTTTATGCAGTGTCAATCTGAAAGAACTCGCTGGTCTCCTTGGTGAACGAGTGTGAGAAACCTGAGACTTCCATATGAAGTGTCGGCCGCCAGCTTTTGTCTGCCAGTGCAGCTAATGACTACAGCACTGTGTGAAACTTGGAAATAACGGATGGCT
The DNA here is from genome assembly GCA_033556795.1 of Tapera naevia. Taxonomy (NCBI): domain Eukaryota; kingdom Metazoa; phylum Chordata; class Aves; order Cuculiformes; family Neomorphidae; genus Tapera; species Tapera naevia. Next base: position 12,958,013 of record JAUMJJ010000006.1, on the reverse strand, counting down.
TCCTCACTTTGGAAGCTTTATTGGCCAGTCGCCCAGTGGATTAGCTGTACTGTACTTCTGACACAGCACAATGGGCTTCTTGCCATCCTGTATCATTTCAGATGATTAATATAAGCCATGGGGCTTCATTTTACATGCAGTTTTTTTCATCTTATATGTTTTTCCCTGCTAGAATGCTGCCCTTTCTGTCCTGCTGGCTGCCTGCAATTTTGCTGGTGATACTCTGGAGGCAGAACTTCAGACATCTATCTTGGGAGTGCTTGGTCAGTTCTGGACTTCTCTCCAGGCTAAGCAGGTAAAAGAATATCCTGCTCCAATGGTGAAAGCACGATGTGTTTGAGAGGCTGATGCTGTTCCATGGTGTGTGTGTTACCAAGCTGTTCTACCTGAATTGGGGCCATTTCTGTAAAGTACAGTGTAACTGCTGCACATCTGCTGTAAGCTGGTTTATGTATTAGGCAGGCATGTGCTCTGGGAAGTGGAGTTTGAATTTTCCTAAATGTTACTTATGTGGCTTTGCTACTCATCTGTCACTGAGTGTCAGACTCAGACTTGCTTAAGGAGAAGTCAGAAGTGCCTTATTCTGATTCATAACAGTTACCAGTTTGGCCTGGTTTAAAAGTTCATTAGAATGTGAACAAAACGTGTGGTGTTTTAATTAGTACATAGCACATGGAAACCCATTGAGTCAGCAGCCTTCCTCCCATATCAGAGCACAAGGGCCTAAGGGTGATTCCCTTGTGACTGTTCATATCTGCAGTTGCAGTGAAGGAAAAAAAGATTGTAATGGTTCGTACCCTGGATTAAAAAAGGGGGTTTGAGATTAGGAGTGAAGAAGAGCCAACAGTGTTGCCCCTTCTGAGGTTTCTTCCAACTTCAGCTGTTCTATGAAGACATCTGGCAACTGATATGTGAAAAGAAATAGTTCAGATAAAGTTTAGCTGCTTATGTTAGTGGAGGAAGGAGATGAGGGATAAGAAATATAGTTGATAAAAATCAAAGAAAAGGATCTTGTCAAATATGACTACATAGAAATATCGATATGACTATTTTAATATTCTTTTCTGCTTACAATGTCTGTATTTTATGTGTGTAAAGCTAGGCTGAGAATTTTGGAACGTTACTGTAACTTTAAATTCTTAAGTAGTTATTCCATAAGCTCAGATGCAATGTTACTAATATCTGGTGATCTGTTGAAGGTCTCAGATGAGCCAGGTCTCCAGCAGACACTGTGTTTATTACTTCATCTTTTGGAATTTTTCATCCAAGCATTAGATGCTCAACTGATTACTCAGGTAAAAAAACAAAACCTTATGAATAATCTACTTCATGAAAACCAAGTTGTTTGAGATTTACTAAAACCTCAAATGAGTTATTTCGTGGTCTTTTAACACAGAGAGGCTCATAATTTTATTTCTTCCTTGTCTACTTTCCTGGCCTTTAAAGCAAGTTTACGGTGCTTCGGTTAACTCTGCTTTTGCAAATTTCATTACTCTAAGATAACTGAGAGACACAGATATGCTATAGAGTATGCTTAGTTCTTTCTGAAAAGCACGCTGCTGCTTTATCCTAGCTAGTTTTATTCTAGGTGTAATTTTCAGTCCTTATTTTCAGTCCAGTTTCTTAAAATCTGATTTAAAGATGAGACAGAACATTTTTCGCTTACACTCTATTTGATGGAGCTTTGCTGGGGTTTCTCTGCAGGTGTTTGCACTGCAGTCTTCCCTTTTGCAGCTGGATCCCCCGGATCACGTTCGTTTAGCAATGGTGGATTTTCTCTCTTCTATGGGAAAGATGTTCATACCACAAGAAGCACAGGTAAATAAATTTGTAGCCTTAGTGACATAATCTTCAGTCATTTGGTAAAAAGATGTGTTGTTTATTTACATACAAAATTAAAAGATCAAGTTTATCAAATACAGGAGTGTCAGGACATAATCGTCTTGGAAACTTAATGATCTATGGCAGTCTTATTGTCCATTGAAACAGGTAGAGTGTGTGTAGGATCCTTGGCTTATTCGTTTGCTTCTCAGCAGTTAGAAGAGACTGGCATTTGAACCTCTGAGAAGAAAGAACAGAGCATGTCACCTCCCTTATGGTATTTTTCTTTGCCAGACAGGGCGGTAGTGCTCTTGGCATCTCACAACCCTCTTCCTTGACCTTAGAGCAATTCTTTAATTATATATTGTGATGATAAGACAGGCACAACTAACTCTTTTGAACTGATAGATGTTTGTTCCTCTTTCAGAGGCAAGTTGTACCTCAGTTGGCATGTTTGTTTGCTTCTCTGCTTGCTGACCAGACCTGGCTGATTCATCAGCACGCGCTGGAGGCGTTCACGCATTTTGCAGAGGTAAGCACAGCAGAACACTGGGCAGGTGTGTCTGGCTCTGGTAACTTTTATTGTACAGAAATTCTTCTGGTAAGCGTTTACTGCTCTTCGCTAAGCAGTTTGGATCTTAGTATGACAGATGCTATTGTCATCAAAATGAATGAGGGCTGGAACCACTGTAGCTGGAAGTTTCAGGAGCTGGAAGTGAAGGAAGATTAAGCATTAGTTGAAAGGGGAGGGACTGTCACAGGAACACTTCACTTTGTCTTTTCCTTTGTTAATGTGAGTGTACCAGACAACTGTTACTCAACCTTTTTGACAGGAAACAAGCCATGAAGATGTTGTTCCTCGGTGTCTTAATTCTGAAGAGACCAAGAACAAAGTGGTTAGTTTTCTGGCTAAGGTATGTCTGTAGTTGAACAATTTTACTGCTTTCTCAGTTGATGTACACACCTATTATAAGCAGTACATGGCCTATGTCTGTGTCTGCACCTGCATTATCTGCGTGGCAATTAAATAACAAACTTTAAAATAAATTGCTCTGTTAACTGGGATCTGGTGAAAATTTTCTACTTGCTTCACCCAGCAGAATTGGCAGCTACAATTCCTTTGCTGCTCTTCCAGTACTTCCCAAATTTGATTTGCTTTGCTTTTCCCTCCTCTAACAAAACAAATTATTAAATCTCAGTTAGTGTTGTAAGTGGAATATTTTTTTATTAAAAAGACAGGGATTTCATCATTTGGTTTGTGTCATTTCCTTCCTTTTTCTCTTGGATCAGTTTCTGAAAGCTAAACAACTGTGTATGAAACACCTTGGTCCTTCTCGCATGTGGGAAACCAGTTCTTTTGGGAGCAGTTCATGCAGAACACGGGCTGGTCCTGGTTTAGCTGGAGGCAGGAATATCTTGATGAGCAGTTTCTGACAAGCGGATCATTATAAAAGTAACTGAGAGCTGCCTGTGATGTTACACCAAAGCTTTAATCTACTGCTCAGAAGGGTGTGTGAGAACCTAGATTCACTGTGAACTGCACATTAAGATCTCCTCCTCCCTCCCCTTTGTTCTGGCATATAAATTGAGCCTATGAAGGCTGGTAGCACCGCCTTGGTTCTCTTACCTCTCCTGTGGCTTTCTCCCTAGACGAGGCAAGTAGAAGAGACAACAGAAGCACGATCAGAACGCATGAAGCAAGAAAGTATTACCTGCTGTGCACATTTTATGAAGATGAATGGAGAACTGCAGTCAACAGGAGAGGTATGTAGACTTCTTCAAACTACCTTGGCTCTGTTCTCAATTTCTGTCAGTTCTCAGAAGTATCTGAAAAGGTTCAAGATAGTCTTGCTGGCCTCTGTTGTCTTAAGAGCGATCAGGTTGCAGTCTTTGCCCTCAGTGTTGTACCTGCATGCTCTGTACTGCCTACCAGTAAGGCAAGGGATTCTCTTCCAGGGTTTTCTTGCATTTGGATGAAGATTCATCCCTTATGGAGAGTGTTGTAAATGACGTCTCGTGTTTGCTTATATCTGCAGCCTCTGGCAAAGAGAGCGTGTCACCCGCCCTCTGAGGAGCAGTACAAGGCAGCAGTCAGCACGATGGAGGGGGCACTGGAGGCTGTGAAGCTGCTGCTCCGCAAAGGGTCACCCCCGGCTTGGTTTGCGGTGAAGCTGGAGGCTCTGCAGACGGCCATAGCGCACCTCAGAGACAGCGTACGGTAAGGTGGGGGCAGTGACACAGCACAGCTCCCGAGTCTGAGGGGACAGGTGCCTTTGTACCAGGAGAAAAAAACTGACCCAGGGCGATGCTCTGCTGTGCTGCTGGCTCACTTAGTGTGCCAAAATGAACAGAGGCGTGAGGTGTTGGCCCATCTTTCCTACTAACTGGCCGGGCAGTGATGTGTTTTAGTGGATACTGTTGTGCATTGGAGTTGTCATTTTGTATATTGCCCATGTATGGCTTGCTCTCCTAAGCTACTGTATGGCCATAAACGTTTTGAGATTGAATTTTGAATACTAAGATGTTTGAATCTGTTGTAAAACTAACAGTTACCTTTGTTCCTGTCATGTACAGGTGACCAGGCAGTGTTTTTTATCTTAATTTTAAAATATACTCAAGAATAACAATTTAAGACTCTCTGCTGTTCTCTGAACATAGCTCTGCTGCAGATTCCACTCCACGCTAGGGTCATCTTTAAAAATAATCTTTATTGGTCACAGTTAAGAGCAGAAAGAATGTGGTGCTTAAGCAGCTAATGTTCAGTGGTCTTTCACTGAATGGTTCTTAGCACCACTCATGCCATCCACTGACAGAACTATATAAACAGAAATAAATAAGTAAACTGTGCATTCATCTTAAAAGGAGCCATTTATGAGATGATTTTAACTTTTAGCTAAGGGCCTTAATTTTCTGAAAAAGGAGAAAAAAAAGGCACATTAATGAAGGAACTCAGTGTGACTTTCCTTTATTGTCATTGGTTTTTGAGAGCAGGGATGAGTTCTGGAACAACTGCTTACACCACTCTTGGCTCCAGTAGCACATCAGCACCAGCACACCCATCACGCTGCTCCTCTTCCTGGTAGCAGAGGCACACACCACAGCTCGGTGCATTGCTGGAGCGCAGGCCTCACCCCTGCAAGTTTTGGCACAGACTGGACAGAAGCATCCATTGCAAGAGCTGGGGCCCCACGGGATCTTGCTGGCAGCTGCAGCAAGTGCCTGCCTTGTGGCAGAAGCAGCACTGAGGTACTTATCCACTGTACTGGGGAAGCAGCAACTTCTCTTAAAGAATCCAACACACCAGGAACGGCCTTTGTCTCTTTCAGTCCCATTACCAGTTAGTATCATCTTCCCAGTTCAACTCTTCTTCTTCACCCCAGCCTGAAGCTTCAGCCTAGAATCACATAAAATGATCAGCATTAAGGCAGGTGTACTGTTCCTGGCACAGCCACCATCCCAGGCAGTAGCCAATGTGGCTTGTGATTTATTCAGAATGCTAAAAGCCCCTCCTAGCACCAAAAATGAAGTGCTGGTATTTGCAGCTTTCTGCCTAAAAGGGAAACACATTAAAGATAAAGAACAAATTAACAGGGAGGTGCATGTATATTTTTTTTCTAAAATGAAAGCAAGAACCTCTTTTCATTGAGAAAAGGATGCTATAAAATTCATGCTTTCTTTTCCCGTAGGAAACAGCTGTTCTGCTGTGTTCTGACTTTGATCACACTGACAGAGCTCTTCTCCTCCACAGCACTGGCTACACCACAGTGAGCGACCCACCCCCACACCCCCCCGCACACAAAATAGGGTTGGTATCATGACAGAGCTGCTTAAAAAACAAGTGTGCCATTTCCAAATGTCATAAACAGCTTCAGTTTACATCCATGGCTCTTTTCCCTCTGCCACCTGTGGTAGCTCTCTTGAGGCTGAATGAGCAAAACAACTTGAAATCAACACCTGCTCCCCAATGGAGTTCTGTGATCCCCTCCTAGGAAACGGAAGCAGTCTCTGGAGGAGTCTGTGATGGGGCTGGGCTAGAGGGATTTACTGCTTACCTAAAAAGGCAGGTTTATAACCCGCCCTGGTCCTCTCAAATGGAGAAATGGCTCAACTATTCCTTCATGAAAACGAGGCACTCAAAGCTTTTTTCTGTAATATAGAGGTTCTGTCTGGCTTCCTGGTCCTTTATTTACAGTGCTGTTAGGTTTTCCTAGAAGAGCCAGGAGCAACACTGACTCCTTAGCATCCTCTGTACTTGAAAGCTTCCTTCTGTTTGTGCTCGGGGCCATCCCTGTTCAGAGAGAATCCAGCCTTGTTTTACCTGTCTGACAAACCAAGACTCTCCCTAATGCAGTGCAGGGTCCTTGCATCCCAGACACAGAAGCACACATGAAAAGCAGGAGTTATTGCAAATCCTTTGGCAGTGCCTTTCATAGCATACAAGTTAAGTCTGTTCCATTAACACAGCTCTCTTGCTGCTACAGAAACAGCCCACCTGGAGCCTGATCAGATGCATCATTCAGAGCTCAGCATCTCACTCGCAGGTAAAGACTCAACTGTACAGTGTATGCTGCTGCTGCTTCCTTATTTATCCACCTGATCAAGGAGCCAGCTGGTGCTCCCTGTGCTATGTCTGTGCTTTAGGATCCTCTCCCTTAGTCCCTTAAACTCTGCTGTTATAGCCTCTTACCTCAATAACATCTGCTGCTGCAAATTTGGATGAAAACAGCACATTCTGGGAGGCACCTTCTCTGCTGGATACCACACCAGAGTGACTGGGAGCAACTGCTTCTGTCCTCACTTCAGGTAAAATTAAGATAGCCGAAGAAGGTTTAATGTCTGGGATCATGTCTGCAAACCAGTCCAGCTCAGGGTCTTGCACAGGTTTCCTCTTCACTTTGATCGTGAATTCTTCTCCTAGGCCAGAGTCTGATGAGGACTTCAACCTCTCCTGAAAGGTCATTTTTGGCAGCTCAGTTTCTCCCACTTTTTCCTGGTGGTCCCACTTGTCATTACTCCAGCTGTTCCCAGGGCAGGACTTTGGGGGGGGACTCAGTCTGAGGCTTTTGAATTCTTTGTTCAGTTGATGGGTGCCTGGCTGAGACTTCGGCCTCTCAGCAGCATCAGCTTGTGTCACAGTGAGACAGTTTCCTGAGGACAGATCAGGACTGGGGCTGCTGGGCTCAAAGTCATCCCAAGGCTTCTCATCCACATCGTGTTCAGCAAAATAAGGTTCCATGCTGCCCCGTGGCTCCTGGGGCTGGATTTGAATGTTCACAGTTTTCTCAGTGTCTGTCTCCTCTGGCTCACTCCAGTCTGGCCACTCTTCCACTGGCTTTTCAGAGGTAGTCAAAGAGCTCCTACTGCTCCCTAGCATATTAATGCTTCCAGGAATTCCATTCAGGGGAGACAGAGTGTCTTGCTCACCTGCAGAAGACAAAGGTGTTACATAACTGATTTCAAGAGAGCAAGTGTAGATCCAGAATTGTGCCTATAGCTCCTTGGTGTTGCAGGTAGCACCTGGCATGGAACTAAGCCAGTAGTGCAGATGGGAATGACACTTCAGTGCTAAGCACCTCTCACAGTAGAAGGCACAGCCACCTCCCTGCTTAGACAAGAGGGGCAGTGACAGCTGACTGCTGATAGGCAACAGGGGACTGGGAGAAGGCCATGAGTGTAACCTGGGTCAGCTTCCAAGGCAGGAGAGTGAGCTGAGCTGACCTGCAACTACAGCATCTCTGCCAAGCTGCAGGAGGTGGGAAAAATACAGCAGAGAAATAAAAATCCAAGGCCAACCACCACTCTGTGTATCACATTTCCAAATAACTGTTCCCTATGAAGTTAATAAGGGTCAAACTTCACCGTTACTTTCGCTGGGTCACTGAAGCTCTTTTACGTTAGAAATTGACATCTTTTCCAGCACTGTTTCATCTGTAGGACACTTGATTTCTAAAAAGGAAGAGTGAGGGTAAAATCTTACCTGTCTTTAAAGCCAGTGGATTGTCTCGTTGTGCAGAAAGCTTCTTGGCAGGTACACTTCCAGAGATGGGGAACACACTGCAGTTCTTCAAAGGCCGAGTGGTTCGGTTCCTCTGATTGCTTAGGACGCGACTGGGGGAGTCTGCAGGGAGAAAAGGGAGGAAAGGACACCACCTCCACAAGGTGCACTGACAGTCTTGGCTGAAACTGCCTGAAGCACTGCAACATCCTTATTTAGAGAGGGCTGGCGCAGCGCTCCACCAGCTGCACCTCTGGAGCATGCAGTATTCCTCTCTTCCTGCCACCAGCAGCTCTTGCCAGTGCACAGTCTGGGCAACTGTAAATGCTCAGGTTTTGCTGATGTGTTCTTTCAAGAAATATACAATGAACAAACTGATTACAATCACAACAGATGCTTTAAAAAAAACCGCTCTCTGCCACCTGGCTGGATCCAAAATCCCAGCTTCTGTACTGCACAACATCATAAATCCCTCTCATACAAAAGCAAATGCAACTACACTGACCATCCTCTTTATGCCTCCCTGGGCATGAGCAAAGCAGCTTGTGGGAACCAGAGGCTCCGGCCCGAGTGCTGTGTGGCAGCCTCCCTCGTGTCACACCAGAGGTGGGGCAGGCTGGCAGGAAGTTAAGGCCATGCTTTGAAGCTGCATGGGGCAGTTTGTTTCCCTGGGCCAGTGATGCCAGCGTGGCAAAGCACCGAGTTCTAGTCCATTTTTGGGAGCTGTGGCTGTGGTTACCACCACTGGCCCTGCTGTGTGAGGGAGGCTCTCTTGCCATTGCCCCACAACAGCGTGGCTGGGGCCAGTGCTGCATCTGCTTCCCTGTGGTTCACCCCTGTTCCCAGCACAGCCAGAGGCCCATGGGCTGTGGCACTGGAAAGGACTGCAGTGACACTCAGCACCCACCCTGGCCCCAGAGTGCCTTTGATAAAAGACATGTCTGTTTAGGGGCTTAAGCAAGCACCTTACTAAGCCTCCCGTGCTGTTTTGCAGGTCATCACTCACACTGAGGACAAAGGTGACTGGTTTGTTATTTGGCAATAGTTTAATTGGGTCTCATTTTAAATATATTGTGAAAAATAAACCTGCATGCGATCCAGAGGTTTTTATTTACTCTAGGCTACTACAATAACATAAAGCAGGATTATGCACTATCCACAGATTTTGCTAATGGATGGAAGCTGTCAGTACACGTGATCAGGAAGAAAACATTTGTATTCACTTTTGGTCTCTGTCCTGCATCGCATTTGGTATCTGCATGTCTAAAGGGGGACAAATGCCGACTCTTCCCTCCCATTACAAGCATTCTGAGTGACTATCCAGAAAAGCTTTCCCTTAGTACAGTTGGTTCCAAGTTATCTAGCAGCTGCAGGGACTACTTTCTTCACGTGGATTAGATGAAGAGCCTCCTGAGAGCTGAGAGAATAGGGAAGTTCGTATTCCTTTTCCAATCTATGAATAGAAATTGGGGGGAGAGGATGAGATTTACTGTTTTAAAACCAGTGAAGGACAGAGGGAATATTAAACAGCTACCTGGATAGATACTGGAGTGCGTAGGAGGGTAGAGAAGTTTTTCCTCCAAACGCAAACAGACACACTTCATCTCCTTTGCTCACATAGATACTTAAAATAAAGATGATACTTAATTTTTTTTTTCCCTATGTATCTCCTACACTTACTTAAAATACTTTTATATAACTCCTGGTATCAACTCTGTATCTGCAAACAGTCAGCACCTGGTTCAGAATTAAAATTTAACTGCCAATGAGCTTTTTTTCCATTAACCTGCCAACAGCAGAAGGTTAACCCGAATGGTTAAGAATTCTGCCTGTGTTGCCTGGGCAGAATGGGCAAGAATCCCGAGAGCTCTCTGACCGCAACCTTTACCTTCTGGGGAGAGATCAGCAGTTTTCATGAAACTTGGCACAGAGCTTTTGAAAATCTTCGTTCTTTCTCCACCTACAACTACTTCAGGTCCGAGCAGGGAGACGAGAACTGCCAGGCTGTGCAGTGTTATCGCAACGATGGAGTCACTGGTATCTCGAAGGCCCAGCAACACCTGCACCAAGAATGTGATAATGTTACCAAGAACAGAAAATTCTGCTTTAAAATGTTACATTTCCAGCACATCTCATTTCTATGATCTTCCACAGCTCTCAGATACTGGACATTATTCTACAGCATAAAAGCAGCTTCTGCTTTGTGTTACGAGCTAAGGAGTGTGGCTGATCCCAGTGCCTGCTGCACACTGGGCTGTCCCACCAAGGCACCCTGAGCTCTGACCGACTGCGCCTCCGCTCTTGGCAGATGTGGTGGGGAACAGGAACAGCCTCTTGCTGTGAGGCTGCCAGTCAAGGCCGATGGCTGTTGGACAGAGGGCGTCAGGTTTAACAAAACCAGCACTCCTGATCAGGGAGGGGGGGTGGGGTGTGTGCAAACTGTTTGTGGCCAGCACTGTGAGATCCTATCTTTAAGCTAAGAACCAACCCGAGCCGCAGAAATCCCATCTTCTAGGATACACCACGTATTGTTTCGCTGTCCTTAACCTGTGGCAATATGATGTTTTTCAACTCCTCCCGCGAGAACAGTTCTGCGTAGGCATGAATGTGAGACAGCAACACCATTCGCACGTGCTCCTCGTGAACCTCAAACAGCTTCAGCAGCACAGGAATGACGTGCGTCTGGAACAAGGCTGGTGACAGGAGGCAGCTGGGCTGGCTTTCTCCATTTTGCTCTAGGGAAGAGAGGTGAAGATGGGAAAAGGCTGCTTCCACAAGAGACAGCTCACCCAAAAGCCACTCACTCAGAAACTGCCACAACTGATCCAGTGTCACCTCACTGCCAGGTCTAAATCAAGGTCAGCTGCCAACACAGCTGGGATGTCAGGGAAGGTGGGAGGGAGGAGAGGCAGCAATGCCAGCATCCACTGCTCAACAGCAACGGCTCTGAACACCAATGGTCAAACAGGGACAAGAGAGGCATTGCTTGGCTGAAACACTGGCAGCCAAGAGAGAGGAGGCAAACAGCAGGGACAGAGAAAGCTGAGGATCCAGCAAGATGCGCTGAATGCACCTTATAGAGGAAAGGAGGAGACACCAAGCACCCTTTAAAGGAGAACAAGTGCAGTGGCAAAAGGGAAGAGTGCAGGCAGGGTAGGGGAAAAGCAAGAAGAGGGATATACAGGGAGCATTGGGAAAGCATGGGGTGGGAGGATAGGAGATGTAAACCTGGAAAAGGGCCCAAGCAAGTCCCAGTTCTCCTCCCAGCATCAGCAGAGCAGTGGAAAGTACTGTAAATCAGGAAGAACACATAACTGTCCTTTCCAGTTTTGTACATTGCAGTATTTGTTCTAGCTAAATACACACTGCTATTCCCTTGATCCAATGGAACAACCACTCTGAATTAATTCCAAACTTGTCAGTGAAGAGAGCAAGTGTTTAAAGGTCACCTTTCTTCGGACCCAGCAGATGAGGAAGAAAACTCTTGACAGCTACAGGTTCTGCAAACACAAGCTGATTGAGTAGAAGAGGCACCAGCCGTGATGCTATCAGCTCCTCTGACAAGCCTGCCACCCTGTCCAGCAGGAATCTGTGTTCCAGGAGAGAGCAATTAGTATCAAGGCAGCCTTCCATGCCTTTATGACTGCTACCCTTCATATCGTTTTCCCCTCTTTTTGTGTCTGCCTCGTCTGGTAGACAAGTCCTGTCACAGCCTCTTACTCGGCGAGCACCCTAACTGAGAAGAAGGCTTTGCTCCTGCCTCAGGCTTTCAGGCAATGAGAACACAAAGCAAGAGCTGGAGACACATCCTGTAAAACCCCGTGCCCGGATCACAGCCTGTCACAGGCACATGTGGAAGCACTGCTGCAGCTGGCTCCTGAAGGCTTCCCCCTCTGAGAAGCTGCCCACTGCTGGGGCATCAAACTGTCAGTATCTCAGAGCTCGTGTTTCCCACAAAGTGTTAAAACTGCAGGAGAGACGTGGCCTTTCACCCCACAACCTGGTGCATCACAAGCATTTTCCTATTGCTTGACAGAAGGCTGTTCCACCCACCACCAAATCCAGCACCTGATGCCATTTGGCAGAAGTATTTCTGAAATAAGCAACTTCCAGATTGTACTTCCTTCACTTACTTGAAAAATTCAGTTTTTTCCTCCTCAGACTTTAGCGTTAAGGTCTTCAAAAAGTTCACAACTTCCAGAAAATCATTCCTAAGCACAAAAATGTAGGTTGTCAAGCATGATCCTCATTGATGACTAAACCAGCCACCACTAGGAGACTGCAAATCCCCATCCTTCGTGTAGCAGGCAGAACGAGACAGAGGGATGCAGGTCAAATGGTGGTGGCCCAAGAAAGGCAGCAGTTCACAGGGAGAGCTGGGCAACGCAGCACCAGCCACCGCTGCTGCTTTCCTGGGGTGAAGGGCAGAAGGAAGTGCCACCCGGAGAAGCACTCAGGTGACAGCAGACAACGCTCTCTCTCAGAGCCTCCTTTGCTCCAGGGGTATCACTAACAATTTTATTTTCCAGAGTATTTCCCTGCACCTGCCATGAGCCTGGGGAGATCCAGCTGACTGTGTGTGACCAAGGGACACACATCTGTCACTGCTGCTAGCTCAGCACCTCATTTGGAAGGCTGATAATGCTTTTTTAATTTAAGGAGTCTCTTTGTCAAAGATCCCTGTAAGAAGTAGGGATTAAGCCTGCACTTCCCATTTGATAAATAGCACACCTTCACAAAATTAACACACTTGCAACCAGTATCAAGACATACCAAGAGGAGCAGGATGTTCTTTTCCTTACCTGAAGAACTCGTGAGACAATAAGCTGGACAGCGGTGGGCGACACTTTGGGTCTGGATTCAGCAGTGTAGAGTGCAAGGTTTGCTGAAAGCTGGAGAGAATATCTGCTGAAACTGAAAACCACAGCACTTATGTTAGATTACGCTCTCACACTGAACAAGTTCAAGAGTCCTCCACCTTCCCAAAAGCTTACTTTCAGAAGCTCTATTTGACAGTAAAATTGCTCATATCTGTCCCTAAAAGAAGGGATTTCCATTTCTCTCCATAGGCTGTTGGGGCACCAAGGTGTGCTACTGCCCTCCAACAAGCGTCGGGCTCCATCTGTGCCAGAAGGCAGCAGCTCTTGCTCTGCTGTGGTACAGGAACCACCCAGGTGCCCCCATCCATATCCCCTGATGAGGCGGTTGGTGGGGCCAGGACCAAGCGAATCTCTTGACTGCTGACCTCCAGCCACATGTGACCTTGTTCAAGTGCAGCAAGAGGGGAATACAGTAGAGGGCAAAGCCTCTATTTAACCTAGCAAACATGAAGAACAACCCTGGCCAACGACCCTGTAGCACACCTGCCAGTCACGACAAAAGGCCTGTCAACAGCAAAATAAACACATGTCATTCCTCACCTTGATCATTTAGGACTGTTAGAAGAGTTTCAACCATTGTTCCAAATGCGTAGGCATCTCTCGCATGCCCATAGCTGTTGGGCAGGATTTTGAAATCTGCAGACTGAAAAAAGGCAAAAAAATACTTGTGTTGCCATCAATCTATTCCTCCCCCACCACAAAGAGTCTCAGATTCTTTTTCTAGCACCAAGGCTCCACTAGGTGCTCTACAAGTAGAATGTTACACTTAAAAGATCTCCACTGGGGAATTTATAACCCACAGGAGCAACTACATCGTGATGAAACAATTCCCCCTGAATGCATGCAGCAACTGCAAGTCAACAACCTTCACCACTTCTATGGAAACAGGTAATAATTAGAAAGCTCTCCTTCAGCATAAGCAACTCCTGGGATGCTTAATGAACAGGAGGTGAATTAACAAGTGAAAAAAGGGCTGTTGTACAAGAGCTGCGCAACTGTGCAAACACAGCAATCTGGGCAACCCCAGCAACTACTCTGAAATTTTTGCAAAGCTTTGGTGATCTGGAAGCATTAAATCTGCAACACAAAGAGTTTGAAAAAATATGAGAACCTGCTATCCCATCACTTCTTCAGAATTTCACTTCCGTGTGCCCAAAACCATTCCCAAACCAGGGATGGGAAGGAAAGGCAAAAAAAAGTAAATCTCAGGTATTATCCAACAGCTGTTTCCTCCCATTTAGGCATAAGGAAATAAAATATGTGAATGAAAACTATTTCCTGAATATCACACTTTTATTTGTTGCCAGCAAGAAGTTCCTCCAACCAGCAATGTTACTCACCAGCTCCTCGCAAGGGATGGATGACTGGTCTCGTACTGACTTGACATGACAGAGGAACTGGAAGGAGAAGGAGGAAGACATGAGCTACTTCAATCCCTTATCTGTGCCCAGTGGCCAGAGCAGGCTCTCCCCATGGGCCAGGGCTGAGCACATGGCCAGAGTCCGGCTCCTGTCCCTGCCCCTACGCACAAACGGACTGGGTGCGAAGCACCAGGCTGACAGAAAGCAACTGAGGGCATCACAGCCAACTCATCCCTTTAGTCCTTGGTCCCATCAACCCACGTGATCCATCACGACACGTAAAGGACTTCATGAGTCCCAGATTGCTTAGATTGTGGTGCCCCACCACACACACCAGTTTCGGGTCTGCCTGATGTCTCTGAAAGGTGATACTCGCCAGGGACACCCAGTGCAGTTTGTGAAGGATTTGTGCATCCACTGGGAGAAAAGGCAATGTGCAAATCCGGCACAGTGCCAGGCTGCAGCAGTGACTCTGCACAGCGTGCAGCATAAATCAAACCAGGAATTCTTCTGCCAAGACCAATGAAGATGCCAGCATGTCATCTGAATTATTTTTCTTACTGATTCATTTCAGTCTGCATCTTCCTGCTTCACCCTGCAGATTTATTTCTTTCTTTGTTTTCAAATCAGTCCAGAGGAACTGATTCCAGTCTCCTCAGTTTTAACCTACCCTCCTGCCAGCAGCCCCCTTCAGAAAAGCAGCTGTTTTTTTTGGTTAATGGGGAATTAGTTTCTGCTTGTGTAGATGTTGTATTTCATAGTTATGGCATCCTTAGAGCAAAGATACAGGTCAGAGCTGGAATTAAGCTAACACACTTAACAGTAAATGCAAGTAACTGGAGCCTAGTGCCTTCACACCCCCAGAGGGCCAGCTTCCGCAGGCTGGGAGCCCCCTCCCGAGCACCCGAGGGTGCCCTTTGCTCGGCTCTTACCTCCGGGGTGGCTTCACTGAAGTTACAGACTGTTTCCATTCCTCCCAGCTTCCAGTGCCCATCCTCACTTACAAACACAGATGATAAACAGACGTTGTTATGCGTTAGGTTTCCCTGAAACAAAAAAAAAAAAGGATAACAGACTTGAGGACAGATGAAGATGTAAAATCTTAATCAGTGCTAATTATGTGCTGCGATATGCTGAGAAAAAGCAGCCAGAAAGCACACAGTTCTAAAGGTCCTTCACGATTCTACAAGTGATTTGCAGGTATCGGGCAGAAGGGCTGGGTTTTAGAGCAGAGCTCTATGTGTCATAGCCCTTGCAATTTGAGCCCAGGGCCGACCTCCAACTATGAGCCCAAAGCTGCAGTCGGAGCTGGGATCCAACTGCAGTCCTGGACAAACACACAGTGCCCTTTCTCCTATGAAGCAGCCAATGATTTTAGCAGTTTCAGCCTAAAAGAAGTCTGGGATGTGGGTCTGTCTTTTTGTGAAGAGCCAGGAATGAGTCACTCAGGTAAGCCCAGGCGCAATGCTCTCCGGCTGTGTTTCACCTGGCTCCCACCAAAGCCTGGCGACTGCAGCCGATGGTACCTACCCTGTCATGGAGGAAGATAAGGGCCAGCAGCACGTCGTAGATCCCTGCACAGATTTCTGCAGAAGAGAGCATCTCCAGGACCATCTCCAAAGGCTTCACCCGTTCTGTAACCAGGTGGATCCCATTTGCTTCCACAGTACAAGAGAGGAAGCGCAGAAGGCAAGGGTGGCGCAAGGTTTTCAGGTGCTTCCAGAAACAGAGACATCTGTCAGATCTCACCTGAGCTCACCTGCAGGGCTCAGCCTGGTTCCTACAGCCACATTCACTGCTCACGTTCACATAGCCCAGCCCAGTCCTCTCCATGCACTCACTCACTCTTTGCAGAACCCTTTATAATACATTGAGATAAAGTCTTACACACAATAAATACCCCAAATACTGTAAGATAAGAAGACTCTTGATCTGCAGGACAAGAGTGCAGGTACTGGCATCCGAACACCACCTCCCACCGCTGTTCACATTGTGCAGTGCACAATGAGCTTCCCAGTAGCCAGCACCCCTTCTCCACCTGCACCGCAGCCGTCTGCAGCCAGAGTCAACTTCAACCTTTTCTCCTGCCCTTATTCCTCAAGAGTTTGACCCTCATTTACAATTCCCATCCCTACAAGAAAAAAAGAGGGCCAGCTCCCACAAGTTTGCCCCAGGCACGCTCTCTACAGTACCTTGGCAGCTTTATTAACCGTATCTTCATTCTCTCGCTTGTACACAAAGACCGAAGCAAGTTTGCCATCCTGTAGCACGGCCGGATAAATGGCGTGTCCGGTTGGCAGTGTGAATGGCGGTTCTTCTAGTGTGCAGCTCTTTAAAGCACTGTTCTCCGAGCCCATCACTTGCCAAATTCAGCCGTTGTGGAGGTTCCCTCGTGATGACAAACAGGCCTTTGAGTGAAGGAAGGTTCTTTCAGGCAGACTCAGCTCCAGCGGGAGTTCTCCACTTCACCTTCAGAGCATTTTCTGAAAAGCATGAGACAGCCATGAAGAACCTCCTCCAGCTTCAGGGTAAGGACAAGAATAAAATCCCCACCCACTATAAAGGAAAGAGAGTCTCCGCGAAAGGGTTCAGATCAACAGGCTCTCCTGCTGTGAGCCAGGACTACGCTGGTGTCTGTGCCAGCATCACCACGAGACATCGCCAGCTCTGCCGCACAGATGAATGGACAGTACAGCGTCCACAGCAGAAGAATCCACCAAACCAGAACTCACCAACACCCCCGATCACGCAGACACCTACTGCAGAGGTTCAATTCAGATTAAGCCCAGTCAGTCATCAGGAACTGTGACTGCCTCTGCCTTTAGGGCACCTGTGCCCCCAGCCACTCCTCCAAGCCACAGAGGCATCAGGTAAAGCTGCAGCCAGGTAACCTCCTCCGGCAGCTTCCTTCCCCCTGATTACCTTCTCTCCATTTGACAAACATCCCATCTGCCTGCCAACCCTCCCTTCCTCCCACAGCCTCTGTGAGGAAGAGGCTGACGCAGATTTTTTTGCTGCTTCCTGGCACACAGAACTGGTAAAACAAACACGCTGATTGCAGGGGCTCTTTCAGAAAACACTGACCAAGCGTATGCTCTGTAGTCAGCCTCGTGATCGCAGACGACGGGCGAGACCCTGAACACTGCTCTGCATACAGAAGTTTGCCAACAAGCTTTAGTAGTGAGAGAAGGAGAGCAACACCTCAGCTTTCAGGAAAAAGGAGGGAAGAAGCTGTGCACCCCAAGCATTTTTTGCAACTGGAGAATCGCTTTATGGTGGTTGTTTCCAGCTGAGATCTGAGGCAACAACAACCTGAGACTTCAGGAGAGCAACAACACAAGAGTCTCTCAACTCCCAGACAAATCTGCAAAGCTGCTGCTCTGGCCCCTCTCCTATCTGTCCGGCTTGAGCCCTCCCAGGAGGTCTGAGGTCAGCAGTGCTGGCAGCCCTCTGGAGAAACAGCCGGTCTGTGACAGTTCCCTGACTTCTTTCCACAGCTTCCATTCAGGATTAGCTCTCTCAGTTGTTTTTAGCTCTCTCTGATGTTTTTATTAAATGTAAATATGCCAACTGCACAACAACTACGCAGCAAGAGCACTGGGAAGGAGAAGAATGCAGCCTTTTTAATAGACTCTATAAAAATCATTGCTCACCCATCAATTGTTAACCACCTGTTCTGTAACAAACAAGCAGCTACAACTCGAGATGGCAGGAATAAAGCCCACAAGCACATTCAATATGGGAACCAGAACACGTTACAGCTCTTAACTGATGTTCACAGCCCTTAACCCTCCGGGGTGTACAAAGTGAGAGTGCAACAACCACTGCAGTCTGAAACTGTGGGGATTTTTCAAGCTTACCTGTGAAAAGGACACGCGATGTGGTACTTGCATGGGTTTCTAAAAAGGACTTGCTGATGACCTTCTTGGCACAAAAGCACCTGCTCGAGTGCCACAGTACCCAGCTCCACAGCAGCATTCCTGCTCTAGATAACTCTCCGTATCAAATCCGAGCACCTTCCAGCAAGCAGCCCCCAACAACCAAGCGGCAACACCAGCCTGTGGAACCACGAGCTGCACTTCTCAGGAACACATCAGCCTTGTGAAACCATCGCTTGGATTCTTTTCTGTTTCACAGCACTCCAAAACATGCTGGGTTTTGAAACTCCATCAAGCAGAAGCACTTGTAGTGGTGTGTGCCAAGGTGTGGGTAAAGCCCAGGGAAGAAATCTTCTGATGCTGAAACAAGCATTCGACTGACTGCTTGTTCCAGCATCTAGAAGATTTCTTCCTTGGGCATTTTAGCCACACCTTGGCACTGTGTAAGAAGCACAGATACTTAGGGGTTAAGAGCATGACCGGCACTTTAACCTTTTAATACCTTATTTTCTGTAAACTGTAAGCATGGGCGTCAGCTGTGACACGGAGCACACCCGGACAGAGAGGGGTCTGGCAAGGGAAGGCAGAATCACAGAATGACCTGAGTTGGAAGGGACACAAAAGGATCATCAAGTCCAACTCCTGTCCCTGCACAGGACAACCCCAACGTTCACACCGCGTGGCTGAGGGCGCTGGCCAAATACTTCTGGAATACTGTCAGCCCTGACACCATGGCTGCTTCCCTGAGGAGCTGTTCCAGTGCTCCACTACCTGGGTGAAGAACCTTTTCCTGATGCCCAGCCTAACCTTGCCCTGGGACATCTTCCTGCCTTTCCCTCGGGTCCTGTCATTGGTCACCAGAGAAGAGCTCAGCGCCTGCTCCTCCTCCTCCCCTTGTGAGGAAGCAATAAACCACGAGGTCCCCCCTCACTCTCCTCCAGGCTGAGCAGACCAAGTGACTTCAGCCTCTCCTCGTGTCATTTGTCCTCCAGACCCTTCCCCAGCTTCGTGCCCTCCTCTGGACACTCTCCAGGAGAGTTCCCCGTCCTTTTTGCCTGTGGCGCCCGACAGCGCCGCCAGCACTGGGGCAGAGCGCTCCAAGCCCGCGCTGCCGGCTGGCGGCGGCGCACTCCGGCCCCCCCGGCCCCCGCACCGAGCCCGCAGGCCGCGCTCCCACAAGGGTCCCGCAAGGGGACGGCGGGGCCGCCGCAGCCCCCCCCCCGGCAAAGCGAGGTTTCCCCCGCCCCGCCCCGGCGCTCGGACGCGGCGGCCCCGCTCTCCCCTGTCCCCCCCCCCCCGCGCCGCTCCGCACCTGCTCCGGGCGGTGCCGCTGCCGCTGCCGCCTGGGCCCGCCGCCCGCTGCCGCCCCGGGCGCCGCCGTCCCCGCTTCCGGCAGCGCCGCGCAGAGAGAGGGGGGCGGAGCGCCCGCACCGCGCCTCGCGCGCCCCCTGCCGGCGGGAGGGCGGGGCAGCCGCCATCTTGCCCGAGGGCGCGGCCCGCGACTCCGCCGCCGCCATTTTGGTTGTGGGCGAGGCTGCCCTGGTCCCGCCCTGACCCTGTCAGTCCCGGCTGCAGCCCCTCCCTCCCTCCCTCCGGATCCCTCCATCCACAGCCCTCCCCTCCCCTCCCCTCCCTCCACCCCAGCTCTCCCATTCCTCCCGATCCCTGCACGCCCAGCTCTCCCCACCCTCCTGATCCCTCCATATCCAGTCCTCCCCCCGCTCCTGATCCCTGAACCCCCAGCCCTCCCCTCCCTCCCCATCCCCGCACCCCAGCCCTTCCTTCCCTCCGGAGCCCTGCACCCCAGCTCTCCCCTCCCTCCCCAGCCCTCCATCCCCACCTCTGCACCCCAGCTCTCTCCTCCCTCCATCCCCAGCCCTCCCCTCCCTCCCCACCCCTACACCCCCAGCTCTCCCTTCTCTCCCCACCCCTCCATTCCCAGTCCCCTATCCCTCCCCAGCCCTGCACCCCAGCTCTCTCCTCCCACCCCTCCATCCCCAGCCCTGCACCCCAGCTCTCTCCTCCCTCCCCAGCCCTGCACCCCAGCTCTTCCCTCCCTCCCCAGCCCTGCACCCCAGCTATCTCCTCCCACCCCTCCCTCCCCAGCCCTGCACCCCAGCTCTCTCCTCCCTCCCCTCCCTCCCCAGCCCTGCACCCCAGCTCTTCCCTCCCTCCCCAGCCCTGCACCCCAGCTCTCTCCTCCCACCCCTCCCTCCCCAGCCCTGCACCCCAGCTATCTCCTCCCACCCCTCCCTCCCCAGCCCTGCACCCCAGCTCTCTCCTCCCTCCCCTCCCTCCCCAGCCCTGCACCCCAGCTCTTCCCTCCCTCCCCAGCCCTGCACCCCAGCTCTTCCCTCCCTCCCCACCCCTCCATCCCCACCTCTGCACCCCCAGCTCTCTCCTCCCTCCCAATCCCTCCATCTCCAGCCCTTCCTCCCTCCCCACCCCTCCCTCCCCAGCTCTCCATTCTCTCCCCACCCCTCCATTCCCAGTCTCCTATCCCTCCCCAGCCCTGCACCCCAGCTCTCTCCTCCCTCCCCAGCCCTGCACCCCAGCTATCTCCTCCCACCCCTCCCTCCCCAGCCCTGCACCCCAGCTCTCTCCTCCCACCCCTCCATCCCCAGCCCTGCACCCCCAGCTCTCTCCTCCCTCCCAATCCCTCCATCTCCAGCCCTTCCTCCCTCCCCACCCCTACACCCCCAGCTCTCCATTCTCTCCCCACCCCTCCATTCCCAGTCTCCTATCCCTCCCCAGCCCTGCACCCCAGCTCTCTCCTCCCACTCCTCCCTCCCCAGCCCCGCACCCCAGCTCTCTCCTCCATCCCCAGCCCTGCACCCCAGCTCTCTCCTCCCTCCCCTCCCTCCCCAGCCCTGCACCCCAGCTCTCTCCTCCCACCCCTCCATCCCCAGCCCTGCACCCCAGCTCTCTCCTCCCACCCCTCCATCCCCAGCCCTGCACCCCAGCTCTCTCCTCCCACCCCTCCATCCCCAGCCCTGCACCCCAGCTCTCTCCTCCCTCCCCTCCCTCCCCAGCCCTGCACCCCAGCTCTCCCCTCCCACCCCTCCATCCCCAGCCCTGCACCCCAGCTCTCTCCTCCCTCCCCTCCCTCCCCAGCCCTGCACCCCAGCTCTCTCCTCCCACCCCTCCATCCCCAGCCCTGCACCCCAGCTCTCCCCTCCCACCCCTCCATCCCCAGCTCTCCCCTCCCTCCCCAGCCCCCTATCCCAATGTCTCTCCTCCATCCCTATCCCCGCACCCCCAGCTGCCGGGGTGGCTGGGGCTGGAGGGGCCCTGCTCTCTGTGCTTGTGACCGAAGGCCCGTGGGCACTGGGAACCGGCTGTCCCCTTGTTGTCCTCCTGCCCTCCGCAGCCTCCCTGCCAGGCCTGGGCTCTGGGGCTCTGCCCAACCCAGCTCCCCGTGAGTCACAGGGAGAACCTTGCAATGCCATTAAAACTAATTGCCCTCCGCACCGCGGGGTAAAGTGACTCCAGGGAGAGTTTTCGCAGGAACCTTTTGGACAGCAGAGCCAATGTGGAAAGGAATTACTCCAGTGCAGTGGGAGGTCTGGGCTTTTCACACACTATTTTCATGTCGCCAGCCTTATTCCAGGTTCGTGCAGTGCCAAGGCGTTAGGATGTGGTTTGCTCGGTCCCTTTGAACGGGGTGCTTGGAGCGAGCGGGGCGCAGCAGCACAGCCCGGACCCGCGGCCGTGTCTAGACACACATTTAATGGCCCCGGCAGCGCGTCTGAACAGAGGTGGTCTGAGCCACTCGAGCTTCTTGGCTGCCTTTAGTCAGTGAATTCCACCGGTGCAGCCTGCGTTACAGTTCGTGCTGTCGAATCTGGCAGGGACTTTGCAGAGCACACTGTTCAGCAATGCACTCTTTTCCCCTTTCCAGTGAAGCCCTCCAGTTCCACAGCGTGGACACTGTGGAGACACCGGTCTGCTGGCCAGGGCTCGCTCGTGCTGGAGTCCCCTCAAACACAACAAAACCCCAGGGGACTGGAAAGAAAAAGTGATCCCCTCAGATTTCACACCCTAACTCGCTCAGCTGAGCTTCCTGGGCTGTTGGGCAAGAAAAAGGGAAATCTTCCTGTGCTGCTGCGTGCTGGGCAGTCTCTAAGCTGGCCCATTGGCTCACGGGCAGTCATGCCAAAAGACTTACCTTAAAGTGCAAAACAAGGGGAACTGTGGGCATTACTCACCACAGTTTGTTCAAGGGCATAGCTATGGGTTTATGTGTCCTCTGTGTGCACGTGTGTTTGGGATGGAGGAAAGGCAGAAGACTGGAAGACCTGGACAACTGCAGGTAAAGACAAAAGAAATTGTAATAAGCAACCAATGATACCTGCTCGCAGCACATGGCTCCCAGAACAAAACCAGACCTGGGCTGCTCTGCATCATGTACGGTGTATTTGCTGGGCTGCCTCTGTGGTGAAGCACTCCTTCCCTTTCCCTGCTTCTCCCAAGCGAGTCCGTTGTTTCATTCAAACTGAAGAGGTACCGAGGTGCCAGATCAGGGCCTTGTGTTGCACAGACACAGGAGCTGGGCTTCTGTCCTCCAAACGCTGCCGTTTGCCTTCCCTCAGAACAGCCAGCGTAGGTCCTGCAGAGAGCAACTCGGGACTTGATGAGGTCGGTGTGATCACAGAGTCATAGAATGGTTTGGGTTGGAAAGGACATCAAAGCCCACCCAGTTCCACCCCCCTTGCCAGGGGCAGGGACACCTCCCACCAGACCAGGCTGCTCAATCCCCATCCAACCTGGCCTTGAACACATCCAGGGATGGGGCAGCCACAGCTTCTCTGGGCAACCTGTGCCAGGGCCTCCCCACCCTCATTGTGAAGAATTTCTTCCTAATGTCTAACCTAAATCTTCCCCCTTCCAATTTAAAGTCATTTCCCCTCACCCTATCACTACAAGCCCTTGTAAAACGTGCCTCCCCAGCTTTCCTGTACCTCCCTTCAGGTACTGGAAGGTCTCTATGAGGTCTCCCTTCATTCTCCTTCAAGGACAGAAGAAAGAATAGAGAGGGAACCAGCAGGATGAGAGAGCTCTTAGCAAATGCCTCACTGGGTTTGTAACTGGTTGTTTAAGTCAACTGGGCAAGAAAAGATTGTCACATTGGAGGGACAGAGAGCTACTAACTGTGGCAGAGGCTGGAGCAAAAAGCACATCTATGGAATAGAGCTGCTGAGGTTTAGGACAGCTGGGGAGCAGCAGACTCTGGTGCCACTGCCATTCGCACTGTAGAAATGCTCCCCAGCTCTTCCTCTTCCAGGCCACAGGACCTTTGGAAAAGGCAGAGGGAGAGACAGGGCTGGGGTGGTGCTCCCAGCACAAACCTGAACTGCCCCCAATTTCTCTTCCAGTGATGTCCTTGTGCCACGTAGTCATGTTTGTTACAGTTCAAGGGAACTGTAGTGCTTTGCTGCCAAGGATGGTTCTCAAGTACTCAGTTTTGTAATAAAAAGAGGTGGGTTTCTCTTTTTGGGGGTGAGAACTCCACATTCCAACTCCGGAGAGTCTGTGTTCTCACCGAGGGATGTTTCTAACCAGAGTGGTTGCAAACCTCACCCTCTGCCCGTGAACAACGTGCAGCGCAGCGCGCTGACCAGCGCCCGCGCGGGCAGGCAGCTCCAGCACCTCTCCTGAACCTCAGGCAGCAAAAATGAGCAGGGCACAACAACCTGGAGGGCTGATGGCTGCAGCAAAACCTGCACCAGTAACTCAGCTACACAGAGTGGCTTTTCACCTTGAGGATGGTCATGGAAGGGATGAAGGCTGTTGCTGTTCTCAGCTTTCTCCTATGAGGAGAGCTGAGCATTCCAACAGTGCATTGCAGGGATTCCACTAAGGAACCTACCAGAGGGGCTTGAAATCTCTTGCATCTAAACAGAGCTTGTCCTGCTTATTCCAGAAGAAGATACATCTTATTCTTGTTTCATTTAATCCAGAGTGGATTAAAATAAACAGCATTGTGGCAGTCTTATTTCAGAACGAAATGTGCATGTTAAACTGTTACCAGACAGCTCCACACAGAACCAACAGCTAAAAGACTTTGAATCAGGTCCTTCATAAGCTCTCTAGGCCAGGGATATTTGTTTACTTTTCCTTTTCCCCACCCTCTGTTGCCCTAGTAAGCTCCTCAATACTAGCATGGTAAAAATAGTGATTTAAAACAAGACCTTGGGCTGCTGCAGTGCACAGAAAGCTCACAGAAATTATATCGTACATCTGCTGAAAGCCTGAATAACAGCTAACAGAGGTATGAACTTCTCAGCTCACGCTTATTTCATTGTGCCATTAGCTTTACAGCCCAATTATACCTAACACGCCTGCACAACCAAAGTCATTAATTCATTAGGAGCAGACTGGGAAAGAGGACACTCCTGGGATGGTTCAGGATTGCTGCTGGAGGGAAGGAAAAGAAGAGCAAGACAAAGTCAGGGAGAGAGACAAGGAAAAGGAGGAAAGGAGGAAAGTTGTAGAGGTTGCTAAAAGAAAGCAGATCCTTCCTCGCTCCGTTTTATGCAGGATACAGCACTCGGGGACCAAATCCATAAATACAGATAATTAAACAGCTACCCTACAGGTCAGACTCTCCAGTCTCCCTCTGACACCCACAGGAAATGCGATATAGATTGAAAAGTCTACGTGCTCATATCTTTTTTTCCCCTTTCTGGCTCAGGAACTGTAATTAAAGGGAAAACCAGCCTCTCTCCTGCCTTAGAGAGTAGAGTGGCACAGCTGGTTTTCATCTTGGCTAGCAGGCCCTGTCCTCAGGCTACTAAGTGCCGAGTAATTTCTACCAAGCTCTGCTTGCAGATAAATGATGTTCTCCTCTGAGCTGCTGCCAGGCAAAGCTACAAATATTTGATCTTTTATTCTTTTCTCATAAACTCCTAACATTGAATGCTAAAAATGCAGCCAGAGATTTTTCCACTGCCATTTATTCTCAGCGTGGCCACAACTGGATTACAATTACAGACAGCCACCCATTTGCTGAAGCTCAACTGTAGTTCCTCGTTAACCTGAAGCTTCTAATTAAAGGCTCCTTCAGTTTCATTGATAGTTTGCATATACTCCAAGGACTCACTTCATTATTTTTTCTCCCCCAAACACATTCCACGAGGAGGGCAACTGCATTAAATAAGTTCACAATAATTTTCTGGAACAGCCTGATGAGCGAGTGCTAGTCTCAAAAGAGAAGCCTGCGCGTTGCAGTTTGGGTAATTTCTCTCACAGCTGTAACTACAAAAATACCTGAAAGATTTTGACTAAACATGGCACGACTGCTGGGCAGATAAAGTGTGGGTTCAGAGAAATGGAAAGAACCTGGAAAGGTATGACTAGAAACCCATTTGTTTAATTCAAGTTTGCTGCAGTGTTTCTAGGAATATCTTACATTTTCTACGAAACTGCATAAAAATTAATTAAAAATTGCACAGAAAATTATTTAAAAATATTAGTTGATCTTGGGAAAGCTGTTCTTCCACCTCCCTCCAGCCAGTGAAGCCACGAACATGAAGCCAGCACAGGGAGGAAGCTGAAGGCTGCTAAGAAATACCATGGCTAATTTTAGAATCGCTTCCATTCACGCAGTACGAAACGCAGTGAGTAACGGTGCACATAAAAGAACCTGCACACTTTCAAAAGATAAAGCAAGGTTTCAAAACAATCCTGATTTCAAAGATATTGTTAAAGTACAAGACTAACAGTCTGTACCTTCCCAAACAGCGCCGTGCCTTTGAAGGTCTCTTTCCTAGCGCGTACGGCAGTCTCTGGGGACTGCTGGTTGCTGTGTGAGCAGCACCAGCCCCTGATGCAAGCCTCTGCTGTTTAAGCCAGAAATGAGGGAGAAAAGGGGAGAGGAACGATTCTGCTAATCAACAGCCATTAAAAAAAAAAAGATGAGGTGGAGGTAGCTCTTTTAAAAGGTGAAACTTCGAGTGGCTCTCTGGGTGTGTGCGAGGAGGGGCGAGGAGGGCGTTTCTGCATGCTCTCTCCTGTCTGTTGGGGACACAGCTTCAGAGCAGCCCCAGCCCTGGGCACAAGCAGCACGGCTCAGAGCACGGCTTGATGCAATCCCTGCACGGCGAGTCCCACCCGAAGGTGTCTGGGCCTGTCTCTGCTGCTCAGATCTGGGAACAGGCAGGGCAATCCTGCCTGCATTTCTATTTTAGGATGGGGAAGCTGAGGGAAAGGCTTTGCATTTGCATTCCACGCCAAGCTACAGCATTTTTTCTCTTGCCGGTCCTCAGGATGTGGCTGCCTTCCCTCAGCCACAGAACTCCATTAACACTATAGTAAAGGTATTCTGTTGTAGCCTAGTTTCTAATTTTAAGTGTTTTCAAGCAATTAAACTAGACTGTAAACATTGAAGCTCCAAGGGAGTGAGTCTGTGCCATCTTTCCGTTATTAAAGTCTTCAGACCCAGGACTGGACTTTCATAACTATGTGTCAGGGCAGTGCCAGGAGATGCTGGGGCTTAACAGTGTTCCTGTTACTTCAGTGCAAGAGGAAAACAGGCCATGTAAAACACTCCACAGAAAGCATTCTCCTGAAATGCCTTCCAAACCAAACGAAACATTGGTTAGAAACACACTCACCACTGTTGACCGCACAGGTTTTTATATTTAATAGAAATTAAATTAGTAGCTTAATATACACAATGTGACACCTCCCAGACCAGTAGCTTTCCAATTCTTGTTTTCAAGTCACAAAGCAAATACTGTACAAAAACGATAACAAAGAGCAACCAAAGAGCAAACACTGACACTACAACACCGGACCCAGAAAGGCTACGTTTGTCTGCAGCTACACATGCCAAAGGATACATAACAATGGACCCACTGTGGTACAATCATGCATTACCAAGGGACAGAGCCAACCAGGCTCACACTGGTTCCTCCAGGGCAGGCGGCAGCGCCCTGGGCTGCAGAGAGGCTTTTCTATCGCGCTCCGTAGCTGTAGTAGTAAGGCTCATCCGGGCGGTATCCGTACGCAGTCACCGGGCGGCCAGGAGCCCCCGAAGCTTGACCAAACCCATCAACTCCAATACTACAAAAAAAGAGGAGAGAGAAACTGCAGGTCTTTGTACAACACAGAAGGCGCGCTAGTGCTGGTGTTTCCAGCTCTTCCTGCCATGGAGGTAATTTTGTGAAGCAACTCTGCAAGCCATCTTCCCATTCCAGCCACCACTGCTCAGTCTCCTCTTCCCTTGGTGGGAAAAGAAATGCTGCAGAGAAATCAAAAAAACTCCTGTTCAGGAAAGGCTTTCAGGTCAAACAGAAATCCCAGAAGAGACAGAATCTTCTCTTCTGTCCGTTTATGCGTTTACTGGCAAAGCACTTCACTTCTGTGCCTCAGTTTCTCTATCTATATGTTAGCATGTCATAGAATCATAGAATTATCTGAGTTGGAAGAGACCCCCAAGATCATCAAGTCCAACCCTTAATCCAACACTATCATGATTACTGGATCATGGCACCAAGTGCCACATCCAGTCTTATTTTAAAACCCTCCAGGGATGGTGAATCCACCCCCTCTCTGGACAGGCCATTCCAGTGCCTGATTACTCTCTCTGCGAAGACCTTTTTTCTGTCTTCAGGAAAGGCTTCAAGAATGCATCTTGCAAAGCCCATTGGTAACCCTGCCCTACACAGCACATCTCAAGAATTTCATTTCCTTCCTTTAGTACATTTCTGAAGCCCCTGGGAAAATACCAGCTAGAAATGAGAAAGTGAGAATATCTGGCACAGCCACATAGTTCAGCAAAGACAGCGTTTCTGGTGGGACACAAGATTGACAGCCAAACAGCAGAAAGAATTAATCATATACTGAAAGGCTATGTAGTAATGAGACAGAATAATTCATCTCTCATATAGAACTGCATCTTTTACATCTAAAAAGTTTCACAGCAATGAATTAGATACTAAAGCATAAGAACTGCGTAGGGAAAAGTGGCACATATTTCATGCTCAACAATAACTCTCATGCAGGAGGCAGAGGAAAACGAGCATTGCCTAAGATGCAGGGTTACTGCCTATTCATAGTTATGTCACTTAACTTCCACTTCAGCAGAAGAACAAATGGAAAAGGATTCTGATTTATTGTCTGACTAAAGATGTATTGAAAGGAATTGAACTCCCCCTCTGAAGACTGTCAAAACACAAAGAACCAAAGTGTTTTTGGAGTGGAGAAAAGCTGAACCTCATTACTGCCAATTATACATATGGAACATGGGTTATGCAACAGCCAAGGCTGGGAAAGAATAACCCATCCAGAAGATGTACAATGGGTGGGCTCCAGGCCCTGGCACAGCAGAAAGCTGGCACAGCTGTCTCAGTTGGACTGAAAGGGCTCATCTGAAGCTGCGGGAGACCATGGCCATCACTCTGTCCTTGCAAAGCTACTTTCCCTGGATTGTGCCTCCGTGAGGTCCTAGAAAAGCATCCTTGGTGCCTGCTTTCTCAGGAAACTAGCTCACTTATGGGGTATTCTGATAACCAGGTGGAGGTGGGAGGTCTGAGGCTGAGATTTGTTCTCCGAGAGTCAACAAGCCAAACTGCAGCAAACATAATTCTGTTCCACCTCAATGCATCTTGAGAAATGCAACACCTTGAAGGTGCTTTGCCTGTCGGTATTCCAGTCGGTGATGCCTCTGTCTCATAACTCATACTCAGAGCCATCAGTCTGAACAGTCCTGCCAGCACTGCAGAGCTGTGAACTCACACCTCTGGCTCCACACCTTCACTGGCCACGCCATCCACTCCAAAGTCATATTACTCTTATCCAAGCCCATTATGAAATGAGCTGGTGACCTCTGAGGCACCTTCTCCAGGTCCCTCCTTTGTCTCTGGCAAACAATAGCTTTCTCATTAGCAGGGCTGAAGCTTTAAAGGTCTCCTGACAGAAGGGGTTAAGGGAAATCCTGTTACTATGTCTGTACCTAACTCTCCTCTCCGGGAATGCCAAACCCTGCACTCACCTTAGTCAGAGGATGCTCCCTGCTTCCCTGTCACTGGCTGGCAGTATGCAAAGGGATCAGACAGAAAAGCAGCCCATGAGAGGCCTCTAGGTATAGCTTGCTCAATACAGACCACAAAGCTCTTCCAAACAAGCCAACAAGGACCTAGCACGAAGCTGACCAATTTGTTTGGCAGTTCAGAAAACAAGCAAGCTTAAGAGCTACCGTAAAACAATGCCAGTTAAAAGAGTTCTTTCAGTACTGTTGGTACCAGGGGTTAATAAGGTACTGATGTAGCTGGATTTGACACAGTGAGATTTTGGCTTTTGTTGTGCTACTGCAAATTCCAGTTGCCACTGATACCACACACACATAACACAGCAGAGAAGCACAACCCTTAAAAGGTGACCTTTAAACTCAGGGATTCCATTGCTTTCTTCCAAAGATCCTTAAAGCATCTATGGTTGATTCATAATTAAAAAGATATTTTAACAGGAAAATGCTTTTCTGGGTTTATCTTTCAATGTTTTTTTCTCTAACAACATTAGCAGCGGATAAGTTGTTTTTATCACCCATATGGTAGAATAGAGGCTCTTTGTCTCTCCTAACTCCTGAAAAGCTCATTCTGGAAGGCTGTTGTAGGTGAGAGAGTGAGCTCTGAGCGCTGCAGACAGGGAAACTGCTGACCATGAGCCAGGCTCATCGGGCCATGCCTTGGCCAACAGCCACAGCCATCCTCAGGTTCACTGTGGCAGAGAGGGACACAGCAAAGGCAGCAGCCTGAGGCAGGACTTTCTTCTTAAATGTAAACGTGGCCTCTCTTGATGCTGCAGAGTTTCAAGAACTTCTTTTGGTCACTCCGTGCTAAAATAGTACTAAAACATCGCTGGTCGTTTTTGAAGGGAGGTGCAATAACAACAGTGGCCCAGGAGGTGGCAATGGGTCTCCATCACTGCAGGCAGAGCGGTCCCGGTGCTTCCAGTTCTCTAATCCTTACTCAAACAACTTTTAAATGTATTTAAATTGATAACAAGAACAGGGAAAATATGGTTTCAATCACATTCTCAGCAAATCATTTTTTGAATATATTTTTTATAAATGTGTAAGCAATTAGGTGAAGATCCCTGGAGTTCAAACTTTGAGGAGTATCAGTTATTTCCAAATGGTTTAGACATATGTTAGTGTCCTGAAGAAAACTGGAAGAGATGGATCAGCTGATAACTGCTTTGGACAGTTAAAAAAAACATAAAAAGAAGGGAACAGAAAAATCACATTAAAACACCTTGATCAAATCACCACTCTTTCCTATCTAAATATTTCTCTTAAGTAAATTGAAGGCTTGTCCATGTTTCAAAAAAAAAAAAAGCTGGCTTCAGTTTTACATGTTAGCACTCTTGAAACACACCAGCTTTGCCTATTGGATTGTTTGCACTGGCAACCTGAGCAAAAAACTTGTCCTCTTCCTTGAAGGCAAGGCCACTGAGCCCAGGAGGCAACAGAGGGACAGGGCAACCAAGCAGCAAACGTGCCTGGAGCCTGAAGGCTGGCTCACTCAGGAGGCTGGCAGGCCAAGGGCAACGACTGCAAGCATAACCCATGGGGGTGGAGACAGGGGGTTAAAATCCACGTCCCGATGAACCCTTGCCACTTCTGCCAAGAACAGCAGAAGGGCAGAGCCAGGAGAGACGGGAGCTTTTCAGCTCAAACACTTGTTGGGTAATTGTGATTTGTGCCATGTGTTCTTAGATTCATACGAGCTGTCAACTTCTAAAGTTGCTCCTAGGAAAAAACGTGTGGCTGGCCTTATCTACAAAGGACCTCAGTGCTCAGCAGAGCATCAGCCTGCCTTCCCGAAGTTAGAGACCCATAGTTGTGCCATCAAGGCAACAATACTCAACCCCCTCCCATTGGTCAGCCCTGTTCGACTCCACAGCAGGCAGAAGGCGTGCAGCCCCTGGAGTTGCACAGTGGATACAGATCACACACCACCACAAGGAACTCTTCAGATAATGACTGATGCTCTTGCCCTAAACTGCAAATTATTTAAGGCAGTTTTGTCTGACAAAACCCACAGGCGTGAGAAAAGAGAGGTCGGTGCTGGCTAACGACGCCGTCAGAGCACAACTGTGTTCTTGTGCAGTTTACCACCTCGCCTGGAGCTGATGGAGTTAAACAGTGAACAGCACAGCTAATTACTCTGTACTGCTAACCTCAGTTGCTGGTTCATTTTGAGACCCTTTAAAATATGAACTGTGTATTTTACCCCTATGCACTCTCTTAATGATTTGTTTTTTTAAGACTGAAATCACTTCCAGCCATCATTTATACTCGTGGTCTGTACACATGCACTTCTCCAAGCACAAATATTTCTTTTTCCTATTGGTCTGCCAGCCCCTGTCAGAGCAAATTTCACTTTAAACTAAATGCTATGATACTTAAAACCTCTTGGATTACTCAGGCTGCTAGTGTGATCTATGACCTTCCCCAAATGACAGCTGAACTTTCCAATTTGCTTGTACTGCTGGGGAGCTGAGGAACACATGCCGAAGAGGAAAATGTTCCTGATGTGCATGAGTGAGGAGAGATTTCTTAACAGCTCTGCTTATTGATACGTACTCTGATTCATAACATCCGAATCACTGTGCCCGTCTAGGATCTGAGGTGCCGTGACATCATTGAAAATGTAAAGGCCATCCCTGCTCTCCCTCGCAGCAGGAAATGCCAGCCAGCATCCCCCTGTGTCCACAAAATGCTTCTTTCCCTTAATTCCTCTCCTGCACCCAGAGCCTCTGAGAAGAGACAGGCTTTGTGGTGTGTTTGGCAGCCTCAGACAGGGAGAATGCTGCCAGAATCCTCCGCTGGGCTTCCTGAGCAGGTGTCTTTGCCGCTTGGGAGTGCACGGTACAGGGAGAAAGGCTCTTGCTCTTGGGTGAACAAGGGTCTGAACTGGGGTGATCAGCACCTGGGAGCAGGCTGCTTTCTGTAAGCTTTCCTGATGCGCTCACCCCCTTACTTGTGCTGGTGCTGACACATTGCTCTGAAACGGTACTGATTCCTCTGGCATAAGCAGGGCCTCAGAAAGGCAAGTCCCGGGTCACTGGGGAGATTCTTGATTAAAACTATCCCCTTGAAGTCCAACTGGAAATCCCCTGGTAGGATGCACGGATCTCAGAGTGAGCCCAGTGAGAAACACTGCCCGGGAAACGGGCCTGAAACACTCCCAGAGGAGACACGAAGGACGGCAAGAATCGTACCAGACTGGACTGCAGCAGACTGTGACTGCCCATGCAGGTGAAGGTGGCCCAGGGAGAGTCTTCACCTTACAGGGTGAAACACCAGTTTAGAAGCTTACACTTTAGGGCTCAGATTTCATGCTTTTTAGCTTATTAGTTTCATGGTCGGAAGCCCAAAATTAAAGCACCCTGAAATCACTGTCCACTGAAAGTGAAATTAAACTAAACATGTACCTTGCTTCCACCAGAGCCACAGTTTCAGCTGCATTTTTTTCTCATCCTAAACCTGTTCTAAACCCCTGTCAAGGCTCCTTCTTTATTCTACATCAACAAGCCTTACACCAGCTGCTCACTGGGGTTACAAGTTTTATAATTTTATTAGAAATAACGTCTATTTTATAAAAAAAAAATCTATAAATTTGTAATTCAGTAGGTCCTCTGACCTTGGTAAGAGCAACCAAACACTACTTACAGCTCTCAACTCATCAGCAACCCTACCAAATCCTAACAAAGGGATCACACCCAAAGTTCTCCACGTGCTCAAGTGAGCTGCTGAGTGGGTTTACTTGCACGCACACAGCCCCTGCTTACACACACAGCACCTTTTCTTGCTGCCACTGATCACACCTGCAGCTTTGCAAAGGTGCTCCTGAGTATCAGAGAATGGGGTTTGAACGAGGTTTTCAAGCATCCTTCGCAAGCCTGACATCAGTACAGTCCATAGCAAGCCCTGTTTGCTCTGTACCTTCTCCCTTTATAATACTTATATTATTGTTTCTAAAACCCACTGTCTTTGCTCTCAAAACATCCCCCACCTCACCCCAGCCAGGCATTCAGGATTTTGTGCAGCGCATCCTTGAAGTCCTAATGTTTCCCTTCTGTGAATCTACACGTGTGACAGTACCTTTGCTAACATATGGTACAGTTACCACCCTACACTGCCACATGAACTCCCATGCCCTAAACCCCTGGAATCCATAATGCTGTATCAAGTTCCTGTGTACAACAGACAAACCCAAGTCACGGTCAGACGAACAACAAAGGCTGTGCTTTTCCTTTGGGGGGGTTCCTAAGCCACAGAAGTGGTGCACCAGTCCAAGACAAGCACAGCATTATAACCTGTACTACTGAGATGCAGTTTATTGTTTATAATACCTGCCAACCAGAGCCAGGGGAGCTCACCAGCAGCAAAGCCTGCATTTATTTTTTCTTTCCCCTCAGTGGGGGCTGTTTTGTTTGTAAGTGTTGGTGAAAGGGACTAGACTAGAGGTCTGTGACAGTGAGGGTGAGGGCAGTGTGGGGCAGTGTAATCACGTATGGGATGTGGCAGAGGCTGCACTCCTGCTTAGCCCTGTTAGGGGATCAGTCAGCAAATGCTGCAGCTCCCTCCCTTCACAGGTTTCCTCTCCACAGAGACCAGAGTACAGAAAAAGCAAGGCAAGCTGGGGGCACCCAGGCCTTGTCCCTTTGTACAGTGAGGATTCAGACATGGCATGTATTCAGGCACAGGAGAAGGGAAGTGGTTTTGAATTCCATAGCACACACACAGACCTCCAACTTCTTAAATTATCTTCACGTAAGAAATATTTAGCTAGTTCTTTGGAGATACCGGCTATCCACGATACTTGAACCAAGGCACAAAGCTTATGAACCCACGGACTCTTTGGCCTTCTCTGGTACTCACTGCCAGCTAAACACTGGATAGATACTATTTTCATAACACCAGTCATGAAATTCACTCTTTCGTGATGCCCCTTCACTCTGGCATCAAAAAGGGGCATAAAACTGGTTGCTTTTCCCCTTTCTTAGAGCCTAGCAATGGAGAAGATGATTATATTTACCTCTATGTGCCAGATACCTCTGGTTCTGCTTCACTGCCCATAAATTTTCTGTCCTTCAGAGTAAGAGCACACATCATGGGTTATGGAGAAACAGCATAAACTGAGAAGCCTTAGAAAAAACAATGTTCCTTTATATAATGTTCTGTAACTGTAGATTCTCCCACTACCGGTAATGACGTTAAACTATAAACCACAAGTCTCTTAAATTCTGCCTCTCATGGCCCAAATTTTCTTTCTCCCCCGTCTGTGAAGCTTTCTTCCCTCCCATGCTTTCTATCCCTCAAATGGGACATTGTGGCAGGGTCTGTGACTTTGCACACCACATCAAATACCGAGCCCATCTCTACATCAGCACTTAATATTAATGTTCCTCCAATATTAATATTGTATCTGCTCAGAAGACAGAACATCAGGATGAATCTGTGCAATAACACTTTAGCTCCCTTGTGCATCATGAGACAACTTTTATGGATATGATCACGTCTCTCCTTGCATGTGATTCAGCTTTCCTCAGCATGGTTAATTACTTAAAGTTTCCAGTTGCTTCTGGACTTGGTGCCCAGCTGTATCTCGGCACAATGCTGCTGCTTCTGCCGTTTAATTATAAACAAATGCAAATCTGACAATTGTGGAGAAATGAGCACTGTGTCTTTTGTGCCAGGCTCCAGCTATGCACCAAGCAATAAACACGCCAAAACTCACTGGCGGGGAGGCAGCATTTAAAAAAAATATATATTTCCCAACTGAATAGTAAGAAAGCACTGAACTAAAAACAAATGACCTTGCTTGGCCAAATTCAGTAAGAGCCTCGCTGGAAAGCTGTAGAGTTTGCCATCCCAGCCCTGTGAAAGCAGCCTGGGACCTGGGCTCAGTTCCTTGCTCTGTCAGTTACCTGCTGTGTGATCCCGGGCAAGTTGCTCCTTTTCTCCATGACCTCAGTTTCCCACTGGAGTATTGAAAGAAAAACCACCCCAGACGTTAAAGACAGCAAGTGACAAACTACAGTAAAGAGAAGACTCAACTCAGACTGACGTAGATAGAAAAGACTTTTGCTTATTCTGTAACACCCCTCAAAGAGGCAAAAAAAGGAGTATTTCTGATCTGCTACAAAGGCAACAAATCCAGAACACAGCCAGGGGCAAAAGAGCAACTCAAGAACTCAGTGTTTTGTGTAGCTGCCTTGTTTCAGTGAAAGCCACTGGGATAATAACCTCACCAGCATTCCCTCACCCAGGCTCACAGCTCCATCAAATGGACAGGGAGTTTCTCAGCTGTTCTGTACAGGATTTGCAAAAAGGTCAAGTGTACAGCCAGAGCTGGAACAGAAACCAAGAGTTCTGACTCTCCATTATAACCCTGACAGAAACCATCTCCTGTGCTGTTCCCTCAACAACTGGCCAAATCCACTGATTAGTTATATCCATTTCTTAAAAATTAATTAAGAACTAAAACAAAACAAAAAAAGAGCCCTGAGGAGTAGGCAATAAAAAGGAAAGATGTCTGTCCCTCCCCCTCTCTCTCTGCACAGTCCAAAGTTATTTGTGTCAGCTCCACAAATTGAAGAGTACATTGCCTTAATCTAAAACTAGTAACGCGCCTGGCTTGGGAAGGCTCCAAGCATCCCTCTTACTGAGCTCCAGTAATGCCAATGTTCTGTTGGGTACAGAAAGTTCAGCCAAAGCCTGAGCAGAATAGGATGCTGAAGAGGGAACTTCATAGCAGTGACTGATGTCACTGACTAGATCAGCTCAGGATCTGGTCCACTTCTTCCACAGGCTTCTGGTCAGCCTTTTTGTTTCCAGACGGGAACTCCTTCTCGTTCCCTGTGCTAACATCACTGAGAGAACACTCTGAAATAAACAGCTGGAGTGGAAATGCAAGTTTGCAGTGCCCTGCATTGAGGCACTCGTAGCTGAAGAATTACTCCTTTGAATTTTTATACAAGCTCCTCAAGCCCAAGCACCACCACTCAGCTCTGTACTGCAATAAAAATGGGGGAAAGAGGTCCCTCTTGTGCACAAATAGCCAGAAGAGCCTTGCCAACAGGTCACCGGCCGACGGCCGTGCTGTCTCCAGGGCTAACACCAAGAATCAGGCCTCAATGCAGACAAGAATCCAGGTGCTGGAGGGAAGGAGGGAGGGAAAGTAAAATCCTGCTTTGACTTACAGCTGCAGCCAATAAAAGCTTTCAAAGTCTCTTCTGAAAGTTAACATTACTAGGGGATTTGCAGTGTTCACTAGAGCACACAGCAAATGCAGTTGGAGCATTACTGCTGATGAATAAACTTCAAATGTATTTTACCACCATAGATAACTGTGCAGATTTCAACCACTTTTAAATATCAACATGGGTCCCTAGGAAGTCTTTTCAAAATTTACCCCAAATCAGTGATGATTTTAGCATAAACCAAGAAGAAAGTAAATCACAACGTCTCTTAGTGCTGTCTCTCCTATATATTGGATATATTAGGGAACAAGCCAGACACATATACAGATGTGGATCGTTCTCTTGGCCATCTATACCTTGGAACAGCATTGATATGCAAAAAATTTCAACTTTAATTAAATGAACTGAAAATAAAATGTTTCCAGGCCAAAGGCCGCACAGGGAGTCTTGGAAAAAATAAAACTTCAAAAAGCTAAAAATCTGTAAGGCAAATAAGCTCTCTAAACTTGTTTTTTAACCATGAGATTTAGAAAAAAATAATAAAGTTTTCCAGATGGAAGAGAAGAAGGTGGTTTGGTCATCATACTTGAATGGCTGAAGCTGATAAACGCAGATTCTGAAAATCAAATTTTAGAATCAAAAGAATCTTGACTATTTGGCAAAGAAATTAATGTGATATGTTACATTAATTTTTATACTACAGACTTGTTCACAGCATATGTTTAGTTCAGATAATAACCACAAGAAATATCCCATTGATATATGGGACTTTATAAAACTACTCGTTGTAGGTTTAATTTTGAATCCTACAAGCACTGTTATACAGAGCACACCAAACACCCTTCACTTTATTACAGTTTTAAATCTTTCTCCCAGGTCTGGCCTTGCAACCAACTTGTCTTGATAAAATAGGTCACTTGAAAAAGGAAAGCTCAATAAAACGAATTACAAAAACAACAAGATTAAACTGATTGTGCTGTTTTTGTACAGTGCAGATGAATTCTGCAAATATGCTGCTGGCTGTGGTTTGGCATTTAACAGCATGCGATCAGTGAGAAGGAGGAAATTTTATTCTCATTAACTGTTGCAGATTTACTGCAGTGAAAAAGGGCTATGTAACCTGAGAAGTGACAGAATGGAAAGATCAAAGCAGCAGTCTGGAAACTAAATAAACCTTCTGGCTACTTCCTGCAAGGAAAATTCACTCTGGCAATGTAAAACAGAGTCCAGTTAAAAACTACTCTGAGTTTTATGAGCTGTCACAGCAGCTTGAGTGGTTTGGACCAGTCAAGTTTAGAACATTATATTTCCTTGTTTTTGTCTCAGATACTTCTGTAAGCAGTTTTATAGTTTCTTTTTTTTTAAGGAGAAAAATAAAATTCTTTTCTTTTGGTTGAAATCGAGAAGGTCACAGCTAAACTCATTAAAACCAAGCAGGTCTTCATTTGCACATTCCATTCCCGTTTACTACGTTTTAATATTTTACTTTGAGATTTATAAGCAATGTACATTTGCTTTAATAACTCTTCCGCATTCTGTTCACTTATTGTTTAATATAAGTGCAAATCAGTTTACAGAGCCCAGATGGCTTGTAACCAGGGAGCCAGTCTATTCCTAGTAGCACATCTGGAGGGACTAAGAGCAGCAGACAGAACGTGGGAATTAATTAATGTTACATTTCAGAAGAGACAGACGCAGGTTTGGGGGACTTTTTGGTAAGACATTCCTAAGGACCTGAGCTAACTGCCACAGCATTTTGGTATTTTTTTAAAATTCTTAATAGCCACCTGAACCACGTTGGTTAAATGAGGCCAGCTGCAGGTGGAATATAGTAAAATAAAAAGCAACTAAAAAAATGTAAAAGAAGCGACTGCAAGTGAAAAAAAGACCCAAGTATCCTGTATTCCAAAAGAGCCAAAGTGCATTAAAGCCTCAATGCTAACTCTCTTCCCAAACGGCATCTGCAATTTGCTGAAAAAAAAAAAAGCATCTTTAAAATATTCCCAAGCAAGCTATTTCATCTCTTGGCAGACTAGTGTAGTGTTCAGAGCAATTAAACAGCACTACCAGCAAATGAAACAAGTGCAACATGATCCTGCATGATTATGGACCACACACCTTGGAGAGGTGGTGTGGTCTGGGCACTGGGAGAGCACCGCTCTGTGCCAGGCTCTGGCACCCAAATTTGGATGAGCAACTTCTCCTGTCCTGCCTCTGGTTCCCTGACCATCCTGACTCTCAGCTCCACAGGTCACAGACTGCTGTGGACATCCGCTGCGTGGTGGATACAAGGAAAGCTGCTTGGAAGCTTCTCCTGATGCTAAGAACAAAATGCCAATAAATAAGCACCCAAGCATATTAAAATTTGCTGTATAAAGAGTACTGCCTATGAAGAATATTGTCCTCATGTGGATATGCCCAAACTGCAGGCAGTGCTGGGCCCTAAGCCTTTCGTGGTGCAGCATGCACACATCTCCAAATCTTGGGAAAATCTCATTGATTAATACAGGTCTCAGAGGAAGATGATCTTCCCCTTGAATAATCGGACTCCTGGTCTTAAAAAAAGCTACAATAACCATTCATAACACAACAGCATAGTTTGGTCAAATACATATTATTGACATCTAAACTGGCTTATAATATCATCAGGTTGCAATATTTAATTTCTATAGACATGGCTTTGAGAAGGCAGTATGAAAAAACTCATAAAGTGGCAGTTGGCAGGGAATATGACTACTGCCTAAAAACAGGGAAAGGAAAGAGATACCTCTACTTCAGTGGTGGTGCA
Organism: Tapera naevia; assembly: GCA_033556795.1. Lineage (NCBI taxonomy): Eukaryota > Metazoa > Chordata > Aves > Cuculiformes > Neomorphidae > Tapera > Tapera naevia. The sequence continues at coordinate 12,919,074 of JAUMJJ010000006.1, read as the reverse complement.
GAAACAAATTATTATAAACTAGACACGAAGAAATTCAAAATTGCATTCAAAAGCTTTAATGATAAAACACTTGTGGTTCTGGAAGCACCACTCCCACATGTCAGTACTGAAGGAAAACAACTATAGTGAGTTTTGATTTAGGCCACGATCCAGGATCTGAATAAACAAAGCCTTTCAAAAACTTGGTCCCAGACAGTGATCAAACTCCTCCAAAAGACAGCAGTTCCTCCCTCCTTATTACTGTCTTCCATATGCAAGATATTAATCCCAAGTACATGTACTACCTGAACAGGCTCTGATGAACAAAGAGAAACTGACCTGCCTGTTTCACATGAAGAGTCAGTAAATGCTGGATTGGCCAAATGAGAGGTAAGCCAAACAGAGCCATATCACACATTCAGTTAAATCCTCTTGTCATATTCTGTAAAACTTCTTTAAAACTGAACATGTAGGCAGTCAGAAAAACAGAGTATGATAAAAAAATAAGACTCTGCTACTACTAACAATTTTTTTTCAGGATTAAAAAAAAATCCACAAAACAAAACAAACACCCCTTATTTGTCTCCAGAAACTTCACTGGTTCTGGGCTTCTCTGTAAGGCCTTTTCAAATTTGCTTCAGTGAGATTTACAATTTGCTAATACTGATGTGTGATAAACTAATAAAACCTGCCTACAAGGTTATAGGCCCAATTTACTCATAAAACCTAATTCGATTCTCTTGGGAAATGGAAATTAAATAGTGTCCAAATGGTAGAAGCTGAGTACAACTCTGCTGTCCATACTGCAAAGGCAAAACCAATTGTTTGTTGGTTTTGCTTTTAAATTAAAGGTTAAGGATAAAGAAGAAAAAGTAACGCGCAGATCTGTAAGAAATACAACTGGCAAAACGTTTGAAAGTAGAATCATATTGTAATAATAATTTACACTCTATTATGTTTTCCTGTGATCAATTAGAAGACTTTATACTCACAACAGGAAAGCATTACTGCCTTTATTCAAATGATGAGAAGAGAGAGACATAGCTAATATCAATTCTACTGTAGCACAGACCCCATGTCAGAACACGCTTTTTATCTAAGTTCTTTCCAGGAACCATGAAAGCCAAGTTTCTTCTGTCAGTGATGGCTGTAAAGGGTTGCCTGAGTCAGCTCAATTCTACTGTCTACTAATTGTATTAGTTTTTCACCTTCAGAGACAGCCTGCAAGATGGCCCTTAGCTGCCAAAAGGCCAGGAAAAGGAAGGTTTAAACTCCCAAATAAACCATGCACATTAATGAAAATGCAATCTGGATTAGAAATACTCCACAGCAGGATCCTCAACTCCTCCAGTGTCTGCTTTAGGAAGAAGGTTCTTTATATCAGCAATATATCCTGTTGGATTTAGAGACTAAAGCATGCAAGAGATGAAAAATCTTACTTCAGTGCTTGAGAGATACAATGTGTGATGGCTTTGAGCAAATCAAATTGAAGATGAGGATCTATATGGAAGACAGCTATAAATGTCAACACAGGATATAAGTTACAACTACTTAAAAACGTTTTGACGAAGAATCACAAAGTGTGTATTTGCCAGCACCCGACGCAGTTCCTGTACCTGACCTGAACAGGAGCTGTTCAGCTGTGACACATGGCTGGGAGTTCACACCACACTGCAGGAGCCAACAGGAATGGAAGCCTACAGACCTAGGTCTTTCTCCCATGAAAATACACATCTGATTTTCATCAGGTCACCCAAGCTAAAAAGCCTGTGGGTATGACTATTCTTACCATTCAGTGTGGACTAATTTTAGCACATGCAGATGTTACATGTGTGTAGCTTATCTGGAGATAAGTCACAGTAACAACCTTCCCTGAGCTCCCACCAGGACCTACAGCCACATATTAAGTTACTGAAGCCCACATCACCACAGTTTCCATCAACATGAAACACAACAGCTTGGTTATGCATGCCTAAGGTTTGCCAACAAATGATACAGCTCCACTGCAGTCAATGCTGAGCAGCCTGCAAGGTCCTGGCTCCAGATAGTTTGCTCACAAAATATCACAAGGACCTGCCACGGCAAAGAGGAGAAACGCAGCTACAGCTTTAGGCTGTAAATCCAGGCAGGAGGAAAGATGTTCTACCAAGGACAGTCAGTCACCCCATAAAACTGGTTCTGTTTGACATGCCAAACCTCACTGCTTCCTGGGAAGCAGCTTTGGTCAGATCTCTGTTGAGAGGAGAGGTGAGCGCACACACCGGGAGCAGCGTTGCCTTAGTGAAAACAAATACTGTGCAAGGCAGCTCTGTTAAATTTATAACAAGGTTAAAGGATTCTGTGCTGGAAAAAGCTTCCTCAGGAAGCAAAAAAATAAGTTTTAGTTAGCTCCAGCATTCCTAACTACTAATCTTTCTAAAGCTACTGACAAGAGAGGATTTGATAACTCTAATGAAGATATTAACAAAAAATTCGCTTTCACACTTAAAGTTTGTACCATTACCTCATTATAGCTGGGGAAGGTTAAAAAGTGGTCTCTTCCTCAAAGGGTAAGAACAATACTGTGGATTTATTTAGTCATCACTATTATGTTTGTGCCTTAAGAAAGTAATTAGTCTCTAGAACGTGATTAAAATTTGATAAATGACCATAGAATCTTGAAGATGTCTTCAGCTGGTCTTTCTCCCTTGCAGCTCAGACACCAAGCTGTCATCACGTTAGTCAAAGGTGAGGAATTTTTTGTTTACTACAACCATAAAACTTTCATTCTATATTAAGAGTTATCAGAACCAGGAGCCTTGAATACAGATTTTAATAACAGATGAAAATTTCAAACCTATGCCTAATGCCCATCTGCTTCTGAAAGACAGTTAAGACTATTCAAAGCTCGTAAGTTAATCACAAAAATCTTTTCCTTGCCAATGAAAAAAACCTGGATACAAGCTGTCAAAACAACCTCCTCAGCTGTGTATTTTCTGCTGAATGGAAAACATACCTCACGATCTGTTTGCATTCTGCTCCAAACCTTTGAGGAAAATAAGAGAGGCTGTTTATGTATTTTATCACTGTTCCTGGGTACATTATAGTCTTAAATATTTCTATTTATAGGCATCACACACAGCAGTACAACTCCACTACGAATATAGCTGAGAAATAAAGCCTGTTATCTAAAGCAGCAAAACACACAAACTGGATTGACAAGAACAAAACATTTCATTTATTTTATTCCTAAAAACATCCTGGGTCCCTAAAATGAAGGCAGCAGTATTAGGAAAATTCCAGCTTTCTAGGTCTTCATTTACATGCTACTTCTCCTTTATGCTGACAAGTACCAGAAGCAACAATTATCCCTGCTTGCTCTGGGATATGGCCAGAAGAGCATGTGCGCAAGCAAACCTACAGAGTGAACTTAGGGCTAGGTACTTTAAGAATTCCCTTCAAAGTTTTTCTGTACTTAATGACTCAGGAACTGATCATACAAGGTAACATTCAGAAGTCTGACAGCAGTCTGTCCTCTAGGTTTTAACGGAAACCTCAAGAAACCCTGTGAAGGGAATGCAACGTCTTTGAAAAATGCAGCCTCTAAGACACTCCCCCTAAGTCACCAGATCTATAGCGGTTATTACTGCCAACACTGTTACCTCATGTTTCCCTCTTAAAATATTGGGGAAATACCCCCTATGGGGAAGTACCTCACAGGGAAATACCCCCCTATGTGCTCACCCAGTGACTGCAGGTGCCTAAACACCCTAACTTTTTAACTGTTTTACTCCTGACTTCAAAAAAGGGTTTTCCTACCTGCCAAGGACTTGTGCAGTAGGTCTAGGTAAGTAGGTCCAGTGTCTCCTGAGAAAGGGACTCCACAGAGATGGTTGTGATATCCCTGCTGGATTACAGGAAACTCAACCACTTCATGGACTGCATGTCTGGATGCAGCTGTTGCTGCAGTTCCCCTGAATTTTCCTGAGGGTACCATGGTGGAACTGCAATGGCAGAGGCTGCTCAATGAAGTATAACTGGTGTAACAAGCAGATACATGGCAGCTGGTGTGGGCAGAGCTCCCTTGAGTGGTATTATTAAATAACGCTTACAGGGAAAACCTTCGAGGTGACCTGAGTTTGGTTGCGGCCCTTGATAACCTCTCCTTTGGCTCCACAAAATGAGGTTAGTGATCAGAACACTCTTAAGCCCTGGCAATGCACTGAGTGCACCAACACGAGCTCAAATCAGCTCAGCTTCTCACTGAAAATGTGAATCTTTCTGGTTGACTTGTTAGGCTCTCCTGGAGGCAATAGGAGGTCCTGATCCAGTCTGAGCACACTATGAGGATAGGAAATAACTTCACATAAATAGAAGACCTAACATGCCCTAATACTTCCTCATAGGTGTGCAGAAAAGAGAAGAAATTATTAGAGAATTCAAAGAATAGCAAGAAGTCAGCTCCACGGTTGTCACCTACCTCATATTTCACAGGGTGGTCTAAAATGACAGAAAAGCCTGCTCCCCAACTCACCTCACTGCTTCGAAAGCAACTGTTTCTATTACAGAATTAAAAAGTCTAATGTATAAGGCCAAGACCAGAAGACACAAGCAGAACAAATAAATGTATAACAAAAAAGCATAATAAACAAGAAGACCAAAAATATGCAACTACTCGTTACTAAGCCATCCCTCTTTGAACTCACAGGAAATGTTACTATTAACTGACTTGCTGGTTGTCTATGCAAATCATAACTCAGCCTTCTTAAAAAAAAGTTCCTGAAAGCTTATTCAAATCTTAATAATTGAAAAATGAACCATTTTTATAACAAAAATCTTCATTTATTAAAAGCTGGAACTGGTTAAAAATAAATCCCTGACATAAGGTTCTTGTTAGCTTCAAACTGTAATCATAAAAATACCCTAGAATTATGTTTTGGTATGGGTGAAATGTACACTTTATAACACATAAAAAGAGCCTTGACTTGCTGCTATTATTTTTAATTAGGCTCTCTAGCACGTATGGTTTTACCTTCCAACACCAATTCAAATTTGGAAAAAGGGAGGGTGTGACTCTCCAAACTCCTGGGACCGGCAATTCTACGGCTCATGCCTTGGAGCACTAATGCATTTTACATTAGCTCTAAGCATCAGGAAATCCTGGCTTCTGGCGCCAAGAAGTTCAAAACGATAATGACTCACATCTGAAAACCAGGATTCGCCCTTCGACTGCCAGTATCTATTCTATCAAACAATTCAGTCCTGCTCTGTTACAAATATGACAGAACATTTGCAGCAGTCCATACTGCTTCCAATTAGACTGTGTGTCTGGACTGCAGATAAATCCATGGAGCAATCTTACTGAGAAAAGTTTTCCTAGAAAACAGAATTTTAACGAGAAACCCGACTATTTACAGAGGTTCTCAACAACAGGCAATTACCAAGTTCATTGTTAGCCAGACTGCAGTTTTCCCCTGCCTTCTTTCTTGAGGTGAGACTCCAAAATGCCTTGAGACATTACAAGGAAATTCTACAAATAGTCAAACTAACTAGGTACACACCAGATGTATTTCACTACTTATTTTAGTTGGAATACAATCAGTCTAAAAAGCAGCCTACTAACGTAGCTCCCTGATAAGGGATTGATATTTGAGGCTGAGTGTTCAACTTTAACTTTTACCCAAGGACACTGAAGACTTGATGTTAGGAAAAAGTTCTTCACTGAAAGGGTGATTGGTCATTGAAATGAGCTGCCCAGGGAGGGGGTGGAGTCGCTGACCCTGGAGGTGTTTAAGGGGAGACTGGATGAGGCACTGAGTGCCATGGTTTAGATGATGGGTTGGTGTTAGTGTTGGTGTTAGTGTTGGGTTATAGGTTGGACTCGATGATCTCAGAGGTCCTTTCCAACCTTATGATACTGTGAAGCTGTGACTTTCTTCCCAGCCAAAAGCTTTCTGCCCATAGCAGGACATCTTGACTGGGACTACGTCTATTGGAAGCCAAAGAGTCTACACTCTACACACCCTTCCATCACATCCAGGGGGGCATGAAGACTATTGGAACCACACACCCAAACAGTGCTCTGGGTAGTACAGAAATCTGTCATCTTTGAGTTGTGTGTCTGTTCTAAAGTTGGAAATGTTAAGTCACACTGTAAGACTCCTAAAGCAGCAATGACATGACGCTTCATGATGTGGTTTAACAGACACGGTGTTATTGGGCTGACAGTTGGACTTGATGATCTCAGAGGTCTTTTCCAACCTTAAGGACTCTATAATTTTATACTTCACCTAGTTTCTTCATCACCTTCATGCTCTGAAACCAAGGTTATGCATTTGGAAGCGATAAGTGCCAGTATCCCTTTCCAAACACAGGCTCCATGCAAAGGGTTACACACCAGTCTCAACTTGATCCTTACTGAGCATAAACACGTCCTTTTTTCAAGGGACTCCATCTCTTAATTCCTACTTTTTCCCTGATCTAAATATTTTGGTTGTTTTAATTTGTTTTTATAAAACATTACCACCATTCCACTCTTGCTGAATGTTCAGCTTTTTAGTGCATCACAGGTAGATTAAACACACAAATGCAACTGTCACTGCCCTTTAACAATTACAAGAAGCCAAAGTAAGGGAGAAAAATCTTTTTTGCTTCAGCTGTATGTAGGGTGAACGACTCATATTTTAGAAACTGTGACTGTAAGTGAAGAAAATAACATTCCTTCAGTGGAGACAAGCAACTTCAAGACGTAGGGCTGGGCATGTCCACATAGCACCCCGTTAAAGTGAATTCTGTACCTTGACTGCAAAGTATTGTAAATACTTCCTGCTTATGAGTGCACGTAATTCATACTCTGTAAAAGGCATTTCCTAAGCACAACAGGATCTACGATGATTTCGTTCTTTGAAATAAGCCTTTTCAATTTCAAACTCTTGGGAGAAGTCTACTCAGAAACTCACACTGGACCAGCTTGCTAATACTCAGAGAAGCAGAGGTCATTGAGCAGAGGAGGAATTGAAAGAAACATCTCCCAAAAGTCAGGGTGATATCTTTTGCTCATCTTGCGAATTTTCAAAGTGCATTCCATCAGTAATCTAACTGAGAATATCTTGGGAAAACTTAGGTTCACAGGAAAAAAAGAAAACTAAACCCCCAAACCCACAGAAATAGTTTTGGCAGCTGAGAAACTTATTTTTAACAATTTAAGAATATCAGAAATAAACATCTTCTAGGCAATCAGCAACTCAAGCATCTCTTTAGCTATTTTCCAAAACCATCTCAATAGGAGTATTTGAATAATTGTCATAACATGTAGTTAGTTTTGTGTTCTAGTTTTACTTTTCTAGTCTGCACCTTTTGGAAAACTGTGATGAATTACAACACGTGTGTCAGTATGTTAGAACACACACATAATTCAGAAGACAGACCAGAACTGTTTTTTCAGTGTAAACCATTCCCACTGCTAGGAGGGCAAAAAACTTTTGAACACCACAAACAAAGCCCTGTACAGAAACTTGAACAGCCACTGTTGGATTACACACACCCTTTACAAACTGCAATTTACCTGCTAGAGAATGGGTGCTGCCCAACGAGGTCTCCATTCTGCAGGTGATAATCGCTGAAGAAATCCGGACTCATCGCGCCATCGGGGGCTATCAGGCCATCTATAAAAATCAGAAAGATACAGCGACTGTATGAAGAAGCACGACTCCAGGGCAAGCAGGCAACACAACTCGTGCTGGTTTGTCTTAAGAATCCATTAGCAACTCCCAATATTTCCAGGAGGAATGTCAAGCAACAATAATAGTGAAACCCAGCGACTTCAGTTACAAAAACTCACCAGGAATCCAGCTTCCCTCACCGGGAATCCAAGTACCTCAGCCTACTGCCCTGAAAAAAGTCATACCTAAGAAAAATTCTCTCACTCCTTCTTCCTCAGGCCTGTAACTGTTACATCAAGACCCATCCTTGTCTGGCCCATCATGAAAGTGAGCCCAGGAAAAAGTAATGAGAAGTGTCAACCATGAATCTGAGCCAGCAGCATGAGAGAAGAAAAGCCCCAAAGGTCTTAAATGTACCCTCCACCACTGCGTTTCTTAAAACTGGTCAAGAAAAACAGGAAAGGAACTTCAAACCTATTTATTTCATCTCTCCCATATTTTAACATCTTCCACCTATTTCCTGAAAGGGTGGTCTTTTCACAGAATATCCTCCCAAAACCACAGATCACAGTTTTCTTTTGCTTCCTTTGCTTCCTATATTAAAACACTGGCATAAGAAGATGCAAATATTTGTAAAGCCAGTAGTATTCCTGAAAGGTTTTTGCAGTCTCTGCTTGCTTTATAAGGAAGAGAAGAAAATCAGGGACTAACATTTGCCCTCCCTTACAACAGTGTAAATCCACCTAGAGTGTCTTTGAAGTCTAGTCAGTGAACTGACCCCAGTTGAATTAGAGCCCAGCTTAACTCTTTCCTGTTCCCATTCACAAAATGCATTTCTTGTTAATATTAAGAGCACAGTTTTTACTTGGTAATTAGTGTTTGCCTCCAATCAGATAAAATAAGCTATTTCATTAAAACAGACCCTACATCATCAGTTTGTCTACACTGCTGTATCAAAGTGATCCCAGATTCGCAGTGCAGAAAGCATCCCAATAACAGGGCAGAAACAGGTATGTCTGGACTGATACTTCAATAGTTTATCAGAGGACAGACAGAGATCCCTAATGACCAGACTAGGAAGTTACAAATGCCATTCCACTTTAAAAGGAGAGAGATAAGATCCAGGGAGTCACAGGCCACTTAGCTTAACCTCTGTGGTTTCAAAACTACTAAAACTGCCTGTGCAGGAAGCAGTGGAAAGTTACTTACAGACAGAAGGGCTTAGAGTTGACGACTCAGGCATTCAAACAAATCTCCTCGTGCTTTATGAATTTACCTGATGTTTTCTGAAGATAACATAGTGACAAATGATAAAAGGAATAGAATTGACACATCTAGATTTCTAACAGACATCTGATGAGGTGCTACACAGATTCATTTAGAAGGTAATACCTCAAGGGAAAGTGACGGAACACAACGCAACAGCTTGCAAATGAAAAACGCTAGCCATGATCAGAGTGCATTTTAGCAGGGTAAGAGAGCTGTTCATGGCTAGACCCTAACTGCACACATGTGTACACAGCATGTGAAAGAGTATGACTTGACAAGCAAGTAATCTGGCACAGATCGGTGTTACTGTCTTTCAGCAAGTTCAGCGAGACACGAGTGCTCTGTGATATCATATGGACGTCAAAGGACCAAAGAGGAAGGAAAGCTGAACTGGCTACGATTAACACTCGTGCCAAGTTTTCCTATCTCACCACCTAGTCTGTATTTTTAACTGAAAAGAAATAAGGGAGGAATGTTACATTTTTATATCTGCAGCACTTCCGATCAAAACCAATCCATTCGAGTGACCAAGTTTTTTTAAAGAGTCAGGTCTGGATAAAACTTACTTGAAAGCTGAGAGACTCCAAATGTAGTGCTTGCTTTGTTATTTTTAACTCTCATGCTAGAGCTACCACTACTTACAGTGTCTTCAATCAAGAGTGCTAACATTCAAACCATAACACTTAGAGTTATGGCTCACATGAATTTACAGGAAAATGAAAGCACATGGACAGCATCAGCTGAATATAATGTGATTATACAGTTAAAGGACATCTGCTGTTATGTACATTTCAACATAAATTAGGTCTATGTATTTCCAGAGCAAGAGAGACACTGAGCTCACAAAGGTAACTTCAGAGATTCTGCCAAGTTTTTCAGGCAAGTTTAAATTCCTCTGTGAGAGATGCTGGTGTATCACTGCGATTAGAACTCCTCTCACCATCAGTCAGCTCAACAGCTGCCACAGTTGAGAGGGACTTGTACTGAGCATCAGCCACCAGTGCAGACCGTTTCTAAAATTATCAAACTGAAATACAAGAAGTTCATTTCTGATTGCACAAAATTTGTGGTTTTGTTACTTTTTGACTGAGTAATGTTGTCCTTCAGAAACCCAAGTGCCTACTCCAAATGGTACAATAATCCATACTGTTTTCAAAGGGATATTATGTCCCTTCTGGCCACGTCTCAGAAGTATAAATCTAGCAGACTTCAGAAGCACACCATTACTGGCACTTGTTGGAAGGAACCTGAGAAGTGAATCTGTATTTTGAATATAATCACCTACTCTTATACCTTTAAAAACAAAAAACACTTTTCAAACATCTGCAGAACACATCATTGGAAATCTGCCTTTCCTTCCCTGTCAATTATCAATCCCAACACAAAAATCTTTGTTCAAATAACATTAAACCTGCAACATAAATGATTAAAAGCCAGGGAATTCAGCATTACTGGTGCCACTTCACACTATTGGGAAAAGGAATGGCCCTTTGAAATAAGCAAAGGTTTATTTTCAAGAACTGTAAAGGGGAGCCTACAACAGGCATGCTGGCACATCTTTAACTTAGGAAGCCAGGAGGAGAGTTGGTGTAATAAAAGACCCTTGAACTATACAACACACACACTGGCTCACACTGCTAACCCTGTAGGTCTAGCAAAGCAACATAAAGCTATGGGATTTAAAATGGAAACACATACCACTAAGAAGGCAAGCTGCTATGGCTGACACATATCAAGAGCAGAAGAAAAAGAATCCTTCAGTTCTGACATTCTTTGAGAACAGTTTTTGAAATGCTACTGAGATCTTGCACAATTATCTTCTCACAGCAGCTACAAGTAAAGCTCGTGGGTTTTAGTGGGTTTGTTTTTCTTATTACTATTCCTGCAAATTCATCCAGAGCCATAGCTTTGTGACTCATTCTTTATAGTAAAGGACTGGACACTTGCATGGAAAATTAAAACTCAAGAGCTCAAACCTAGCAATTAAAAAAAAAATTCCATGCACACACAGTCATCCAGGAGTTTGAAAAGCACATGAAACCACAAGTTTGAGAGCATAAGCCAACTCCGAGTTACAAAAAGTTACAAAGACATTTATCCGGTGAACAAATTATTTCGTGATTGTCTCCTGCAGTGTTTTTTAAACCTCCCTCTGAAGCAGCTGGCAATATTAGAATAGATACATCACTGTCTTAATCCAGTATGGTGACTTTTATTTTCCTAGTAACTACAAAATCTTTACAAAGGAGAGAGACAGAGCAGACTCCACTTGAGATCCCCCAGACTGTGCCATCAGGCACTAGTAATAGTATTAAGCAAAATGATGAGAAATGTCTTTTTTCTTTAAAAAATGTATTAGTGTCAATCTCTAATAAGAACAAGACCCTTCTAAAGAATAATCTGCATTTTTTTAGCAAACTTTTCAAACTGTTAAGTAATAAAACTTTTTCATACTAGGAAATAAAAAAAAAGTATTTACAGAAGAGATTCACAGGCTTCCTTAGACATATGACAACAGAAATCACACAAGAAGATTAGTTTTAAGCCACAGAATGATTGCCTCTGCTGAAAACCTACAAGTCTGATGTGGCTCAACAGACATCTTTCATCAAGATCTGCAACAAAAATTCCATTACAGAATAAACACACGAGGGAAAAAAAATTCAGCATCAAACCTCATGGCTGTGAATTTAACAGGCACGAGAAAATGCTTGCATTTGCAAAACAAAAAAGCTATTGACACAAGAAAGGGTCAGGAAGAAGAAGGCTGGGCCACCTTTACTCAAATCAGTTGTGATGGTCTATTAGCTCTTGGAGGCAGGTCTACTCTTATACCTGAAGACCTGTAACACTTCATAAGATCATGGATATACACTACTCAATCTGTCAGTGATGTCCTAACAAGGACAAGGCCATCTCTGGTTAGCACACACCAGTGCTGCTCCCAGTGACACAGAAGCTGTCCTGCTGCTCTGGGTGAGCAGAGTCTCTCTACAGCTCCAGACCAAGCTCCAGTTCCAAACACAGAGGTAGCAATCCTGGTCCTGAATACTGCTATATAAACCTTACCTGCATTGTAATAGAGGTCAGGTCTTTCCAGAATATCTCCTTCGTGGATGTAGGGCTCAATAGGATCATCCCCATACAGGTACTGCTCACTGTCATCCATCTGCCGACTCTCCACCATCTCCAGCCACTGAGAGTTGTGCCATCGAAATTTCTCACTCTGGATTTTTTTAGCCCATTCCTCATCATATTCCTGTTAAAAATCGCCACACAGTATTTTAGTACGAGGTATAGGCAAAGCTGCTTGGTTTAACAGGAAAAGGCAGAGGAATTTTATGTCAGCAAAAGATGCAAGTTCCAGGGCTCAGTGACTTAAATCCTCCATTCAGTTTGCAGAGTATGTTGAGTAAATTAGGGGATGATTCTGCAAGCAGTAGACATTATTCTGGTTTAGTACATGCAGCAGTGCAATCTTCCCTTCATGGTTTGTAACTTTACACCATTCAGAAAAAAATCCTGCTCAGAGCAGGAAAGTTCCATCATCACACTCTCCTCATATGGTTTATCCAGAAGAGCCAATTACTGCCAGTTCTCTGGGGGTGTGTGTGTGTGTGTTCAATAATTAATTACTTACACTAGTTAAATACCCTGCATATCCACATTAGATGAGAATTCAACTAGGACAACTAGTTACTACAAAATCCAACAAAAAAGGTCGTGATAAGACCATTAAATATTTATTTTGTTTCATCAGGCCAAAAAAGACAGCATCTAATGCTCAACTTCTTGTGGCCACACAATTAGATACAAAGCCTTAGCTGCTGCAGCTGTAATTTCTTTAACTGTTCCAGCTGGGCACGCAAAAGTGGATGTCTATAACCAGAGGTCAAAAAATAGCAGTGAAGCCAGAATAAGTTAGTTCAGTAGTTCAGGTTAAACTCTGAAGCCCCTACAGACCGAACTTGAGCTTTGAAACTGATTTTCCTACCTTGTCTTCACTGCTGTGGATCTGGTAGAGGTAAAACACTCCCTACCCCGTGCCTTTTCCACCCTTCTGGCAGGTCCATAAAACGAAAAACACCTGGCCCAGTCATTCTGGCAGAGGCTTCTCTGACATTGCTAATGAGTATCTCGAGCATCCAAGATTTCATTGAGAACCACGTTGCATTGTGCAGCCACAAAACCCTTCTTCTATGGCAGTGGGGATTTAAACTGTGTTTTACTTGGAGCTATGTCCAGCTTGTTTCTCTTGGCTTAAAGCAGAAGGTAACTCCCTTTTGATGGGACATCCATGCAAGTACCTGCAGATCTGGGCTTCTAATCAGTCTGTGGCATTATTCTGAATTTTTCTAATTCTGTTTTTGATCAGCAGTAATTACTAGACCTTCCTAATTCCTCTCTGCACCATCCTGGCACATAAGTGGTCCTGTTCAAAACCTGGTCTCCTGCATAACTTCAATACACGGAGGAGGCATCCCCTGTGGGATCTAGAGATATTGTCAGTGCCTAGTGGCCTCAAGCAAAATTCCATGCTCCTGTCAGCCACACAATAATGCAGCAACTTTAGGGAGGGAGGAAGAAAAAGGGAAAGAAAAAAAAAACCAAACCCTCCACCATTTGGAAAAAGAACATATGCTGTTTCTGCCTTTTGATTGTTTCCCCCACTTCCACTTTCAAATAAAAGGATAGAGATAACACTGCAAAACAGGAGTTTTCCTGGAAAAAGCAGGCTCACCACTGAGATTTATAAAATAACCCATAAAAAAAATGAAAGAGCGTGACTTTCAATGATGACATCTGAGCACCATCTTGGAAATATCTCCCTTGCTGCCTCTGCCAGAGCTAAACTGTGGCCTATCTGCTATGTCAGCCTCCAGCAGTTGCAAATTACTTACAAGCTTTAGAGAAACACCTTGGAACTGCCAGAAATCATACTGCAGTCTTAAGAAAACTATTCCCAGAAGTCATGATTGCAAAGAAGTGAGGGAAAACAAACAAACTTAACAAACAGCAAATCAGACTAATCTGTGGGAAACATTATTCCCTCTTACATCACCTTGTTTACCTTTAAAAGTTCTCAAAAGCAGTAAGGCCAGCAGCTAAATTCATATTTGCCATAAACACACTTTGAAAACATTTTAATCTTCCCACCAAAGTTATAGCCCCAAGTGAATCTCACTTGCTTGACATCACTGCTCCATTCCACACCACTGTCTGAATAGGCTGAACATCTGCCACAAGTAGACATTAACCTCTGATATACTTCTAAATAAATCAGTTGACATTTCTCAGACCCTGACTTTTTTTCTTTAGATAATGACAAAAGGGCTGAATATTCCTATGTATTCTACATTTCCCATCCTATATTAAGAAGCCGAAAGCCTCCAGGTATTCTACTTCAATCATTCATCTAAATTTTGGAAAACAGGATTAGCAACTGGTTAGCAAAGTAGAGGCTGTAAGATTGAGCATATTTGCACATTGCTTAAAAATCCCAGGCTATCAGTTCAAAGGGTTTGGCTGCTTTGTTAACATTTGTCTCTTCCATTTCACTACGAATGAGCAACAAGAACAAAGAAGTGACCGCACCAGAATCTGATCAATGATCAGTTTTCTCAAGAGTCTCATTCTGATAGTAATCCTTGGAAAGGACAATTTGCAATAATCTCGAACAATTTACATAACCTTAGCACAAAAAAGTTCATCTAAGTACTGAGATCAGAAACATGTCTGTAGATTTTCCACAGAAACGTGCAGAAACACCACAGGGTAAATGATTAATGGAATAACATCAGAATGGAAGAAAAGCTGTAAATGCAGGAGTACAGCCAAAAGGCACAAAGGAACCAAATTAAAGAACTTTAGAATAAAACAATTCCCTAAAAAAACACCAAATCTTCCAGTAATTATACTTTGAGCTATTAAAAAACCTAATTTTTTCTTGGGTTTTTGTTTTGTTTTTTTTTTAACCACATGTAGAACACCTCATTGACTAAGGAATTACTGCAAAAAGGAAACCAGAAACCTAAATATCATGGAGATACAAACACAGCTTTATGTCCTCCAGCCCTTTTAAATGTTAGGCTGCTAGAAAAGCAGCGGGTGGGGCAACAAGAAGCAAGTGGACAGAAAGTGGCCATGCTCCAACCCCCCCTGTTCTGCCCAAATAAGGCATGTTAACAAACATAAAAGGAGGAATCCTGAAGGTTGATTTTATTCTCTTTGGAGCTCCCTGACATCACTGTTTTTAACATTCGGTTTCCATAAATCCAAAAGTGTCACAGAAGATGTATGGTTTGACTCCACGAGGAATGTACCATCCTTTTTGAAGTTCTACTTCCAACTTTGTTTACTACTGAAGCATTGAAATATTATGAAGCGTTAACTGGCCTATTATCAGAGAGTGTCTGTTCCCTATCAGGGGTCCCCTTTGTCACTGGCTTCCGTCACACCTTGTATCTGATTAACACACTATAGGATAACACAGAGCTACACAGATCTGCTTTGTGTTCTCTCTCAGCTGATGAAAAACAGATTTTCCTTTTCACTTTAATGTGGCTGCCCTTTAATTGGGTCTGTAATAGGGTTCATTTGATGTGATTCCTCATACTAAACTGAAACTGCTATACAGTAAGTAGAATGCTCATGATGTTCAAGGCTGTACTCCATGATAGGTGACATCTTCATTATTTAACCATCCCTAAAATACATAGTTTAAACAAAAGCTTAAATGAACCACTTTAAGAAAGAAAGGATTTATCTTGTCTATCTATTCAGAAGTTAAGCCTTTCACATGAACTTTGTGCTTCTATAAACCAAGGAGAGAACCAGATGTTATGGATCACCCTCTGCAGGTGTCTCCAACACCTACCTCAGGGTAAGCACCACCGGAGGGCAACTCATTCACAGGTCAAAAACAAAACAAACCTTCCACCACATACACCTGCACAACTCAGAGCCACTTCTTCCCCATCAGGCTCACCACTAAATATATTCTGATGGGAAGCTCACAGAAAGCCACGATATCAAACTAATGGCAAGGCAGTGAGTAAACATTCCTGCCCCACACATCTAGGTGCCTACATAAAACGCACACGGATCCACAGGGATCCTCTATCGTCAACTGCTGGAGAGAGAAATGCTTTTATGCATTTGGAGAAATGTCATGTTTCTCCTTGGCAAGTTCTTATAAAACTAACCAAGATCGGGGTTTGGCTCACTCTCCCAGTCTTACAACTCCAAAGAGCAAGCAGCAATGCTAGAAGGGAATCTGTCCAAGATAGGTTTATGTGAAGACACAAAGAACCAGCACCCGCCTGCCCTGTGGTTGTCATTCTTCTAGTCCAGGTAGGGCCTCCCCTGCTGGGTGGGTGCTCTTTGCCTCTAATTGCAAATTTAACAACACAGAACTGGCTCACAGAAAAGGCACGCCAAGAGTTCAGCCTGCAGCCCCACACCCCAGCTGCCCTTCTGCCCACCTCTGTACTCATGATTGCTAGAGGAGAACAGGGGAACAACAGCCACAACAGAGAGGGAGAGTCTTGACAAGTGAAGGGAGAACTCTTTTCCTGGAGCGAGTACAGCAATCTTCATGGAAAGCGAACACCAAGCTGGAGTCAGAGGTTATCTATTTTCAGAGTATGCTGCCTAGTCAAATAAAGCTCACACCAAATCCCTGTGGTCTGCTCTTCCTTGATTCTGAGATAGCTGGCCAGCATCTTCCACAGCTGGCCCCAAATCCTAGAGCACTGAGGGTTCACAGCACATTCCTGCTTCTTATGTGAAATTCCAGCATTCCCAATGTGGGGGGATTTGTGTGAGGGCACTTAGCTAAGATGGAAAGATGCAAGCCATTCATTAAAACAGCTTTCCACATGAGGCAAACGTTGTTTGGCATTCATTACAGATATCCAGAACAAGAGCTGGAAGAACCTGTTAGGCACGAGGTCCTTCCTAAATCCCATGAACAATGCTATAGCTATCAAGATATTTAACTTCTGCAGGAAGTACCATAACTAACTCTTGATCATAACAGAAACAAGATGGTACAGCAGGCCTGGATTCAAAGATGTAAAAACACTTAATAGGAAAACGGGGAGAAACTGGGGAGGGGGAAGGCTTGGACTACACAGTCTGAGGACCTGGGTGTAGTTAATTAAATACCCTTTGAATAAGTGAGGAAAATCATTTAACTGCAATAAGACTGAGCTAGAAACAGAAAAAGAATGAGAAATGTCAGATCTTGATAACACTGTCCGAGGTGAACAGAGTAAAGCCCTCTAGAGTAAGGGTTTTTGATGGAGTAAGCCATCTTCCAACAAGCTTTGAGGTCCAGGTTTCTGAGTCAGAGGAAAAGGTAACTTCATTTGCTGGAGACTCCTCCATCAGCTGTTGATTCCAGACTTTCAGCTGAGCCACATGACCTGTCCCACTGTAGGTGTACAAGCACACCAACCCAGCTGCTTGCTGCCAGGACTCGGCACAGCACAAGACTGAAGCATTCCTAAATCAGCAACACGGACCTTCTTTTGACAAAAGAGATATCTTGCACCTACCAGTGCAAAGCCAAGACTCTCCAATACACACCATGCTGCAGCAGCACATCTCTTCCAGTTCATCAATGGCAGAGCCCAAACAAGCTGTATTAAACAAATCATCACTAGCGTAAGATTTCCGTAACTCTGTGACAATTACTACAGAAAGTGTATTTCCCCTAAGGCTCATCAGGCATCTGATTTCCTTCAGTGTTATTCTAGTCACACTATACAGAGCTTACTGAGGAATGAAACAAGCATTTGTCTCCCTGAGAAGAAATTACTTTCAAATCTCTTTTCTCCAACATTTGGTTTCTGATTTCTATCATCAGAGAAACTAATCCTGTCGGCAGGTACGGAACAACAAGAAAACCTGTGTTTTTGTTAGGGATCTAGTACAGATAAGTTTCCCCAGTCTTAGAGACTATGTCTGTTCAGACACCTCCAGAAACACTGGTTGTGTAGAAATACCATGCAAGCAAACACCTTGTTGCTTACAGGCTGCTTTACTGCATCCTCTGAGCTGAACGGCAAAGCACCTTTCAAGATGCGAGGTTCTGATAACTCACTGTTCATATTTTCTCCCAGCACCATCCCATGCAGAGCTATAGGCTGGGGACAGAGTGGCTGGAGAGGAGTCAGGCAGAAAGGGACCTGGGAGTGCTGGTGGACAGGAAGCTCACCATGAGCCAGCAGTGTGCCCAGGTGGCCAAGAAGGCCAATGGCATCCTGGCCTGCATCAGGAATAGTGTGGTGAGCAGGACCAGAGACGTTATTGTCCCCCTGTACTCGGCACTGGTCAGGCCTCCCCTTGAATATTGTGTCCAGTTCTGGGCCCCCCAGTTTGGGAAAGATGTCAGGATGCTGGAGCGTGTCCAGAGGAGGGCAACGAAGATGGTGAAGGGGCTGGAGCACAAGCCCTACGAGGAGCGACTGAGGGAGTTGGGGCTGTTTAGTCTGGAGAAGAGGAGGCTCAGGGGAGACCTCATTGCTCTCTACAACTACCTAAAAGGAGGCTGTAGTCGGGGCAGGGGTTGGTCTCTTCTCTCAGGTGACCAGTGACAGAACCAGAGGGCATGGACTCAAGCTTCATCAGGGAAAGTTTAGACTTGATGTGAGGAAAAAGTTCTTCACTGAAAGGGTGATTGGTCATTGGAATGGGCTGCCCAGGGAGGGGGTGGAGTCACCGACCCTGGAGGTGTTTAAGGGGAGACTGGATGAGGCACTGAGTGCCATGGTTTACATGATGGGTTGGTGTTGGTGTTAGTGTTGGGTTATAGGTTGGACTCGATCTCAGAGGTCCTTTCCAACCTTATGATACTGTGATACTGTGTTGCCTTTGTTGCCTTTGATTTTTGGTATTGGAGAATTTGCAACCAGCTTACAACATTGCTGAGAAAGCAATCAATCAGCGGTGCTCTGCATCTTCCAGAAAGGCATATTGTGCTTCCAATTCCCTTCACGGGCACAGTGTTAGTTATGCTTTATGCAACTTATCACCCTGCAGCTAGACAATAACGTGCCTAGTCCTTCCTCCAATCTGAGGGACCTTTCCATCTGTTATCACAACACCCATTTATTCACTTCTACCATAATACTGCTTTTTATTTTTCTTCCCAAGAGAAGAGTACATCTTACTCAGATGTTAATATTAATGTGAAGTTGTGTCTTAATCTACTTAGTCTTCTAGATTCTACAAAATAAAAGTTGCTTAATAGTATTACTAATCCACTAGGATCTAGTTACTGAAAAACTATGTATCATATTGTAAAGCTCTCCTTACAAACACATCAACCCGAGACAGCTGGAAACTTTACTGGCCCTGAGATAAAAACAAGCGTTGGAAGTACTCAGTGTTCAACTCACCCACTGGGGATGTACCTGGAAATAATTGATCTTGGTAAGCTGAACATGAGGCCTATCATAAATAAGTACAAAATGCAAGTTCATCATAGTTGAAATCTTGCCCTTAATGAACCTGAACAGACACTGCCACCAACTAGTGGAGCACGATTTTCATTCCATACTTCCATGAAGCAAAACCAGTCAGACAAAAAGAATTCCAGCACAGAAAATGTTACGTCATTTTGCCTTTTTTAGATGAATACTAAATTTAGAAGGCATTACTACTGAGTATAACAGAAAAAGATAAACTGGACTACAGTATCGTGCAGAGTAAGTTAGGCTTATGCTATATTAAACCCCTCTGAGAACAAGTTGCAATTTGCATAATTCAACTAAAGAAGAAACTAACGAGACAATAAGAAAAGCATTAAGGGAGTCAAAGATGCTACTCTTCACTTAGAGTTAAGTTCGCTTTGGCTCTAAGAATTAAATTCATGACAGCTACTCTACATCCAAAAAGATGTATGGTCTGTGCAATCCTAAGACACTACGAAATGCTGAAACTTCTGTCAATAGAAGTCAATCCAATTAAACAGGCCAGGAGAAATTATAGCAATAAAATGCAACTTTAAAGTGGAATTCATTTCACAATGTTTTCACTTTAATGAAGAACACTCTAGAAACTATTAATGCTTCTAGAGCTGAGGCAGATTCTACATGCTATAAGAGCTGATAAAGCAATAACCCTTCATAATTCAGTATTTTTTTTCCAGTTTAGCAGTTTAAAACACGACTGTCCCAAAAGTTTACTGTGATCAACGGGCAGTTAGACAAACTAAGTCATGTAGCTAAAAGAACCCATCCAAGAGTTGAAGACAGTATTAAAGAGTTCAATATTATACTGATTGTTCCCTCAGCAGAAAACAACCAGCTTCAGGACTGCTGCCCACATTTTCTTTTTGAAACAAATACTGGCATCAGGCGACACAGAAAAGCGGAATAAAAGCTGCTGGGTAACGAGAGCCATTTGTTTGGAGAAGCAAGAAATAATGAAAGCTTGACGTACTTATGTAACATGATTAATTTATTTAAGTATAAAAGCATTCTCTAGAAGTCTCTGCAGTGTAAAGCTAACTGGTATGAATTTTCAAAGTCTATGTGCACTTTTTTGGAAGCCTGCTACACAGCCTAGATTAATGATTGTCACTGTCCCATGAAAACTGATCTTTCACCTACGTGATTAGAAGTTGGCATGTGAAAAATATTCTCAATTTGCAAGTTATTGCTACTTAGTTCTAGAATTCTTTCATGTAAAAAGGGTCTTGAAGGATAGATGATAAAAAAGAAACAGACCTACCGCTATAATATCCAGAGTGTTGTCACAGACTTTGCGAATCTCAGCATTTTTATCATGCATCAGGTCTATAAGATATGCTGGAGCTTCTGGAAAGAAACTGTTAAGGATAGAAGCTGTTTTTTTTACACAGCCCTGAGTTCTTCCAACTGCAAATTTCATTAAGAGCCCTAGTCAGCTCTCCATCACACGTGAACTTCAGTGGCCCTCCCCCAACTGCTTCTTTAAGAA
The DNA here is from genome assembly GCA_033556795.1 of Tapera naevia. Classification (NCBI taxonomy): domain Eukaryota; kingdom Metazoa; phylum Chordata; class Aves; order Cuculiformes; family Neomorphidae; genus Tapera; species Tapera naevia. The sequence goes on along the minus strand of JAUMJJ010000006.1, from coordinate 12,898,216 downwards.
AAAACAAACACCCATTTCAAGACACCCAAATATTCTTTAAAATTGCTGAATGCAAATTACACGCCACTTACAAAGAAAACACATCCTGATTTGTTACAGGAAATCCATGTACCTAACATGTTAGTCCAAAAGGCACAGATTCTGTGGAACAGTTTAATCTTTTGAGACTGCTACTTTTGTAAACTTTAGGGATTTTGCTTGTTTTAAAAAAAATGTTTCAAATGTATTTCTCTCACAAACACTGAAGATAATCTGTTGTGCAAATGACAGCATTTATACTTCTCGTGCAATCTGAGTGAGAAAAGTGGTGTTCAAATGCTGGTGCTTTATGATTGCAGATACAAAGAGATGTAATATATTTACTTATATTTAAGCTAGCCACCCAGCAGTTCCAACAGGGGACAAAAGAACAACATCCCAAATGGCTTCGCAGATATTCCACAGAGCTTAAAAGAAAATGGACATTAAGCAGTCATCCTTTTATTCTTAGCAAAATAATCACTAACCTGCTGTCCCTACCAGGGCTCCATTTAACCTATTCTTTATTTTTCAATGAAATGTAGCATTCAGTTAAGGCCACAAAGACAGCTAGTGCCTCCTTCCACGGTTTTCAGATCATCTGAACAAGTTCAACATTAGCAGTGATTTAAAGAATAAGCAGTAAAGACTGAATAAGAGTTATTAGTACCCTATAAAAAAATTGTACAGTTCCATGACACAAGAAAACTGAAGAATAGATTCAATCACCAACAGAGAAGCAGAAAAAAAAAAGGAGAAACAAGAAAGCCAGGAACAGAAATTCAGAAGTCTTCACAGAGGAAAGGCAATGGCACACTTATGCCAAACATCAAATTCAAAAAATAATTAGGTGGATCAAAACTACAGAGCAGGCATTATTTGTGTAGGACTGTTTAATAAAGTATCTTAATGCACGCAGCTTCAGGCTATGCAACATCGACGTGTAATAGTGCAGGAAGTTTGTCTATGCTCTGTGCAAGTTTTTCTATGGACTATGATTTTGACTATGATTTGCAAAATAATTCATACAGTAATTCAGACTGGATAGGAACTAATGGGTCATCTGGTCCAGCGATCCCCCTCCTGTCCTTTTCCCTGTTTCCAAGCAAACTAACTTTTAATCTTTACCATTAATCTGACAGTCCCACTATGTGCCTAAGCTGCCTGGATATTTTCTTCAGCTGAAATAAACCAGTCACAAAGCAACCTCTGAGATGAGGAGATTTATGCAAAAGAAATATAGGCCAAACATCAGTGGTGGCTGTAATTCTATTAATAGATGTTTAATCTTCAAAAAGATACGGGTTTCCTTGATGATGACATCTCTGGTGGCTTGGTGGAAGACCATCTGATAAAATACATAGATAATCTGGCAGACAAACTCATCATCTTCCTGCTGAGCTGCAAGGAAAAAAAACACCAAACAGCTTCAGATCTGATAACTAGAAGCTCTTGATGCTTAGAGAAAGCCCAGCTCTTACATGTCAGCTAGACAGTTCAGTGCTATGCTGGAGATTTTATCTCCTGCCAACAGAAAATGAATGTTTTCTTCCCTGCTTCAGTCAAGCAGAAAGATCACAGATTGCAACAAGAGTTGTGGAGGTGTGGGAAAAATCAAATCTATTAGAGCACTGGTCAGTTTCTCTTATTCAATAATGGAGTAATTGCTTCTCTTTTATATACAAAACACCTACCCCTGCCTTCCAAGAGAAGATGAATGGTGCACTCAGTTACAGCACAGCTACGTCAACTGAAAAGCAAGACAAAGTCTGACACAGCAACTTACCATTTAGAAGCTCAATAAGTGCAGGAATGATTCCAGATTTAGCCAGCAGAGCAGCACAAGAGTCATCCATAGAAACCGTTCCAATCATTATCACCACTTCTAAAACAAGGTCATCTTCTGCAGAACCTGGTAAGTCAGAAGGCAAAAAGTATTATCTCTTAGAAATACTTCCTCTTACCGCAGTGTATATTTATTTGTAGATGTGATTCTGTTCTTCAGTCCTGTTTCCTCAAACCACAAATTACAAAGGTAAATGGACTCCACTCGGAAGTATTCTTCAAGACTAATCAATACCTGGCTTTAGTTTATCCTTGAGGTATGGAACCAGTTTGTACTCCTTCAGCACAAGTTCCCAGTCCAGATCTGGTAAGGTCAGATTTGCAAGTGTTCCCAGGCATTCAATCACAAATTCCTCCTCTTCATCATTTGATATTTGAGCTGCTAAGTCACCAACATAATCCTAAAGAAAATACAGCAACAAACATCACATATGAACAATCTGGGGTTCTGAAGAACTCCATTAGGCCAAATCTAAACTAGTTCCCAAAAAGAACACTAAGAAGACTTTTCTCCTGAAATGAGGGCTAATTATAGGCAGCTTCAATTCCAGTTGAAGAATGATCCAATAAAGATTTTAGCATTATTTCTCTCCCTTCTTTCACTTTCAAGAGATGCAGATCATTTGTTGGGATGTTCCAAAAGCAGCTACTACACACACAGTTCGAGAAAGCTGTTAGAAAATAAGGGAAAGAAGACAGTGAACATCATATGGCGTTAGCAGCAGAAATGGAGTCCTTTCCTAAAGATTCTGAGAAATAACTCAAAGATTTTCAGGGGAAGTTTGCAGGGGAGCCATGCCTTCTACTTACCAATTCCATACTGCTTTAAGACAATTTGATATTCAATCTTCGTTTAAACAGCACAATTAAAATTTCCACAATTAGGACGCTGAGTTTCCTCTACTTCTTTTGAAAGCACAGCTTTACACAGTTAACTGAATATTAAGTATTCAAAATTTTGGAATATAAACTTACACAAACCACAGGGCACAGTGAAAAAAAAACAAACAACCCACTTTATTTTGCCCTCTGGCACTAAAAGGAGAGATTTAGGATAACAGTTGGTTGTTATGACGTGAACCCCAGCAGCTGCTTTTTTTTGTTTGTTTGTTTTGTTTCATTTTGGAACAGGGATTTATTGGATAGCGTCTAAGACCTGTTTTCCCTGTAGTGAGTCATCCAAACATAAACCAACCAATGGAGACAGCCTTATAGAACAAAACATAAATCAACCCATGACAGCTAAGAAAACTTAAACTGGACACTCTATAAAGACAAAACACAGCAGCCTTCCAAAGCCACTCTTTTCCAGTAGAAAGAATCAGAGACTACATTAAGTAACAAATAGTACTTACAATAAAGAGGCTTTTGGTTGGTCCATCATGTTGTGAAATATTCCTGATCATCTTCATTAACAATGGGTCCTTAAATTTCAAAGCCCGCTTCATCAGCATTTTCAAACCATTTCCTGGAAAGACAGACACACTTAGGAAATCCTCCAAATAAAAAAGTGAGGAAAGTATTGGCTGATCAAAAAATCAACACCACACACACAATAAAAACCCCACTTTTAACTCTTCAAAGTTTAAAAGGAAAAAGTGGAGAATCTAGATGGGAATATCTTAAACTTCTTCCAAGTTTAAGTTGAAAAGAAAATACTTTGTGTAAATTCTTCAGCTTCTCTAAAATAACTATAACTGGATGTACTGGTTGGACACCTAACTAAATGCTGCAGGTGTGCTTAAATGGTTATTCAGACCAAGAAAGGTTCTAGATCCAAATCACTCTCCTATCATCAGTGCAATTGGTGGAGATGCACACAGCTGTTGGCACCAGGGCAAGGAATTCTCTTCCCACTCCATGGGATAAACACATTGCTATGGTTATAAAAGATTATCTACCAGCCCTGCAGACCATCACATGGATATACACATAACAGACACACACACACTTGCAGTACTTGACTGCACAGAGCAAGTCCCACAGTTACATTATGTTTCCAAAGATCACCTGGCCTATGTAATAATGCTCCTAGCTTGAATTTCATTTCTACCTTCAATAGAAATATGAATCTCTTTGCTCGTATCCCTTCCACATATCTATGTAAACAGTTTTGAAGTAGAATTGCTGGCCACTGAATCAATTGATTACAGCTGTCCCTTTTAAAGTCTAGTAATTTATTCCAGAAGTTCATCAGTGAAAATTTTGAGCACAAGTAAAAATCAGAGATACTGCATAATAATAATGTTCCACTTAAAACTGCTGGTATGGAAAAATGAAACTTGAAAAGCAATCTAAACAGCTGCTGAGTGAGATGTAGAACCCATCTATACCATGTAACAAAACACTAGAACCCAAAAGATGCTCAATAAAAAAAAAAAGTTGTAAGTTGTAACTAAACGACATCATTGTGCAAATAGTTTGGTACTGGCAGGTGAAACACCAATTACCTGAAGACAGATTTTAGCCATCTGACAGAACAAAACCGTGATCTCTCCACACAGCCATAGTTTCCCAGAGTAATGTCATCAGTGTGTTTTACAGACATATCAGAGATATGGGCAGGCGTGGCGAACTCGGCATCGCTCCTGCCACCAAGTTACATTTTTGAGAGGAGATGGCCATTTACTTGCAGTCATTAACAAAAAAGTGCATTTTATTTAAAAAAAAATACATATACGTATATAAACTTATATATAAAATATGTATATTTGAGTTATTTAGAAGTGTATATATATAAAATACATAAAGTGTTGTCATCTCAAAAAAAAAACCCAGTAAAATCTCAGTATCCTTACCTTCACAGATAAGTTGCACATTTCTTTTGTTAGCAGCAAGGTTAATGCAGAAAGAAATAAGCTCCAGGTCAACTCGCTCATCAGGACATTCAAAAAGCATTTTCATTAACTGCCAAGAAACACAAACACAATTCATTAATCTTTGAAAAGCATTAGAAGAGCACTGTTATGATGCCAACTACTGTAGTTTGGTTTTTTTTAAAAAAAAAAATAATATTCAGCATTTCTATAGGAACAATAAAGTTACAAAGGTCAAGGGCAATAGACATACAATTCCATTATTTGGGGATAACAATACTTATAAAGTGTAAAAAATGGCAGCCACTCATCACCTTAAATTTACTTGGGTTAGTTACATTTTATGGTTACCACTAATTTTTTTTTTTTTTACTGTATGTTTAGAGTTGTGAATGAATAAAGTTGCTTTGAAAGTTTAGGTAGACTTAATACAGAAAAAACAACCCCATAACTTAGTTCCACAGAAAGTCGGGGTAATGCTTTGTAGTTTAATAAATTTATGACTTTGAAGAGACACTTAACTGCAGAATAACTCTACTATTGTGCTGTGAGATTGCTCTGTTGTAGACAGATCAGCTGTATCTGCAGCAGCGTGCTTTAACTTTGCAGCTTCCACTTCTGAAGGTGAGCAGTGCCACGGGCCAAAGACTTCCCAGTAGCAGTCCCATTCTTTTGGTAATGGGACAGAACAACCTGGGGTAACAGAAGTGGGCAATCACCTATAAACCTGTTCCAACAGTTTAGGAAGTACCAGTGAATTCCCAGAATTGCTTAGGCAAGTAACCTATGGACTGCCATCATTTTATACACCTGGCACCTGCATTGTCCATGACATCACAGGCTATATCTTGTCTCATTTCATTCAACATTAGCATTTTCAAAATGGCACACAGAGAAAAACTTTTATGAAAGCTTTGAAAATATCAGGAATATCTTTTATTCTGGACAGAGTCATAATGAATCAGGGTCTTGAGGTAGAATTAACACCATGGGAATATACTAAAAAAAGAAGAAATGTACCTGTCAAACTGCTCTGTGTGTCTACTTATTTGAAATGCTGGACAAAAAGAAACCCTGGTGTTTCACGTGTGTCCATGGACAGAAGGAGTCCATGGGTGTGAGTTCTTGCCTCACAGCCAGTGCACAGGCAAAGGCATTGCTCCCATCCTCTGCCTTTTGTTAGGCTACCATGAGCCATACTGGCTTGAATTCCTCAATGGCTCATCCTTACATCTGAGGCAGCATTTGTCACAGCACCTCTTTCCCCCATGCTATATTCATAGTCAAACACGGCTCAAACACATCTGTTTATTTCTCTGCTTCCAACCACGGCAGACAAGTTGCCCAGTTTCCTCACTGAGGGGCTGCAGGAAATCACCCCGTGTGCTCCTAAAACCTCCTCACTTCATAAAACACATCAAAAGCAAAGCAGCACGAGGACAGACTACTGGAAACAGAAACAACTGAACAAAACGATAAGCAGGACATAAGATACAAAATCCGTAGCTTAGTTTGTGTCAAAAAGGGGTGGGGAGAGAAGAAAACAACAACTGATGGTTCAAAATTGCTGTGCTTGCCCCCTGGTGGAGAGACAGCTTGTAATGCATTAAAAACTAGAGAAAGTGGGTGAACAACCCATTTGCGGGAGGCGGAGGAATAACAGGATTGAGGGAATTTCACTCCACTATATTTTACTACAGCACTGCTGTGTGTTTATCTGCTATCAGAGAGCAAGCTGCCCTTCCAAACAGACCCAAAGAAATTAGAGAATTTATGTTACAACATAGATATTCATCTCTATTTCTCAGACTTTCATGTATCAATTTAAAAGCTATCATTGATTTCTTCCTCTCTTTCTTAAAAAGATAGAATCAGATTTCCCTAGGTTGTTTTAAGAACTTATAAAATCCCTAGTTTATTAAATCCGTAAGCCTGAGAGCCACATAAGAGTGAATTAACCCAAGAAGAAAGCTGCCACTTAACAAGCAGAACACGAGTATTCAAAAATCACCCCCTGCAACTCCTCTGTTACAAAACCTTTAAAAACAGATTTTTTAAAACCCTTCAAATAATTTGAAGGGAAGCATTCTCATTAGCGACACAATACGAAATCCTTGGAAATTAGATGTTTAACAAGATGGGATTACACTGTTAATTACTGAACTACTTCTCTATAAAAAGCAAAAATATAACCAGTTTCAATTAAAGCCGTTCAAATTTTAAAATAATAGTTTCGTACGAGCTCCATGTTTCCCATTATGTCTTCATTTAATTTGATTGCTTCTTGTGCCACTTCAAAAGGAAGAGTAATTGCTGCCAAATAGGAAATATTAAAATTGAATTTGTTCTGCTTTTACTATGTCCATTGTCATCTTTTACTGATTTAACAGGAAGGCAGTAAAAAGGCTGCAGCATGTGCAATGAAGAGGCAGTAGTGTTCAATCAGACAAGTCCCATATTGAGTATCAGATACCACAGACCAGGGCTGAAATCACCGTGTCTAGACTCTCTGGCACCTGCCTTCACTTATTTACCAGTGACCAGAGGCCAACCCCCACAGCTCTCTGTTCACATACACCTCTGTCCAACCCCCTCCCCAAGCCCAGCTCCAACATCTTTGAATGATTATGCCAGAACTGCATGCCTCAGGAATCTCTCTTGACCGGCTACTCCCTAGCTCTGCTGTTTGAAGTGATGCTCTGGTTTCTGAACTTCAGCAGATAATGGCGGACAGGAGCAAAGGGTGCTGTCAAGAGAGGACGTTTACCAGCATTAAGCTGAAAAGAAGCTTACAGATCAAAGAGGGGCCAAACAGGACAACCGTGGCGGAAAACATGTGGGTAGCTGTGGAGAACCCTGCACACTGCTCTGTGGTAAAATATTAAATATCCCCATGACATCACTGCCCAACCATGCCCTTTGATTGGCCACGTTATTACCAATAAAGGCTTTTATAAGCATCTGGATGGCATTTGCACCTATTTAAACAAAACGTGCATTGCTGAGGTCTAAACAAGAATGAACTGTTAATACTCACTTTTAACTGTTACTAGAATAGCACCCACTAACTTCTGCAATCCACAAGGATGTTTACCTGGGACAGCATGTGCAAGCCCTTGTCAAGCACTTTGCCGGTTCAAAACGACAACAGGGGACAGTTTTTCCTTTCTACAGCAGCTGAACACTCATTATTGAGTTCTTGCCAGTTGAGATGTACACATTTCCTCAACAGGAAACAAACCTACAGAAGGGCACACACTACTATGAGAAAGAGGATTTGGTTTCTCAGGGTAGAGTCAGATGGCAGGGAGTCTTTTTAAAAAGCTTGTTTTCTTCTCCTTGTGCCTTCTCCACTTTCCCACATTTTCTGCTACCTCTGTCTTCCTTAATAACTGTTCTAATTTTGAACAGAAAATTCAAGGTCCGGTTGCCCAGCTTGTCCTTTCTCAACAGTCATCAGATGCCACCTGCGAGTAACTACACCGATCGCTGAGGATTCAATAGCCACAGGTATCCTTTGAATTTGTAGTTATAGCCCAATCCAACGAAGGCAGAAGACTTCTTTCCTGCCCCACTAGTCTTTAGATACAGCTCTGCAAGCACTGCCAATCTAAATGATGATGTTCACACCAAAGCTCAGAGTATGAGATCATTGAAGTTTCCACAGCTCTTTACATTTGGCACTGGGGATCTAAAAGCCATGCCAAGACTCCTTGAAAAACACGTCGTAAGTGAGCCCTGAAACAGTGCATGAGTTCTGGTTTGGTCACTAACTGCTCAGAACAAGACAGGCCCCTCACATCACGCAAATGCCTTAACAAATAGCTGCTTCTTGTGGCAGAAAAGACAGTCAGTAGGACGTTTACAAGACCATTTTTACCATATACTAGTTATTCCCACCAGTTCTTCCCGCTCTATTCTTCAAATTTCTCCTGTATTTGGAAAAACATCACCATTTTTGTCACGAGATAATGACCAGAAATATTCTTAAAACTCTATGGCAACCTCCCACTCTGGATGTATTTTATGTTACAAACACGTTTGGCAGGAAAGAAGATACCATGGTGCAATTCTGAGAAATTTACCAGAGTGCTTTTATAAAGCAGCCTTTCTGACCTCCAGCCTCACTGGAACTGAGAAAAAGATCAGTGAGATAGGGTTTGATGGTTGATACAAAAAAAAAAAAATCACAAAAAAACCAATAAGTAACAAAAAATTACACAGAAATCCCTGAACAAATCCTAAACCCCCATGATATTCTGTCTGTGCTTGGATCAAAGATTATGACTGGAGATAAAAAGTTATTCAACAAACTGTAGTCTGAAAGATCAGTGAAGCACCTTCTACAGTCTTCAAGTCTCCCCTGTCGTACACGCCTGCAGCTGGAAAAGGAATTGTCATGTCACATGGAACACTGCTTGGCCAGCTTCCAGTTCATATCCTGTAACACTGGAAACGTTGAAATTTTGATACCCAATGGGATCAGAAAAGAATGCCTTCCAAAACAGCCAAGGAAATACTTTCCACAAGGCTCCCCAAGGACCCGCTGTGCACAAGCTTTAATCTCTTTCGAGCACTGCCGATCTTCTGTAGAAATTCATCAGGTCACCTGTATTTATACCAATTTATTGACACAGCTCAAGCGTTGGCAGCACTGACGGAGAATGTGTCACCCATCCTCTCCCCAGGGACCATTAAAGGACAGCAAAGAGCGGTCCGACTGCCCGAGGAGGCTGTGGTGGTTCCCATTTCCACCTCTGGGTGTCAGTGCGAGCTCTGCTATCGGCGAGGAAAAGCCCTACCTCTTCATGGGGAACAAACGCACATACCTGGGGGATACAGTCTGTGTAGGCAAACATCGATTTAAAGCGATCATCCATGCTTATGTGATACAGAATACACATTGCTACTTGCTTGTAGTTTTCATTTGCTAGCAGGAGAAAAAAAAAAAAAATCCATATTAACAGAAGCCTGGTATTTTAGGTGTTGTAAACACTTAACAGGAGAAAACAAACAGCACAAAAATCCCAGCTAATAGAGGGAAAATTTAAATTAGAAATGCAACATTAATCAAAAATTAGAGAAAAATAAGAACTACCGTTAAAAGTATTGTAGAAGGAATCCAGTGCCTTTTAAGCAAGTCATATAGTGATTATTTTATTATCCTCAATGATAAAACTATCCCATGGGTGCCTTGTGTTTCATATGTCTCAAAGACAACATCAGTATATGTTCACATTGATACTTACCCAAAGAGAAAAAGATTCTCAAGAAACTGAAGCCGTTAATGTGAGTAGGCTGTGAAATATTTAACTGAAAGGATCTATAAAACCAACTTGGACAAACACACAAATGTTTAAGAACAACACAAACAAATTTGATCCTGAGACACTGCTGAAATCTGAACTGAGCATTCCCTTGAGCTCTCCAGCCCTATATTAGCAGGATACTGGGTATATGTGGGATAAAACATCCATCTGAACATTTATATTAGTTAGACCAGGATGTAATAAGGTCACCAACTCAGAATTTATGCAGTTCTTATACAACTGGATCAGAAATATCCTACCTCCCACTTCTATTTAAGCAAAGTTAGAACACAACTGTTCAACACTTTGGCAAAGCACCAAAGACCTCAAACAGCAACCACCACAGTTAAATTTTTCTTCTGCATACATCATTATGAGCTGGAATTTCCTTTAAGCAGCAAGGATATGATGCCTTTATCCTAAGAATGCAGATTGGTGCCTTTATTCAAAATTGCATTACCAAATAAGACCCATGAAACCCTTCTGGCAGTTGCCATAAAACAGTGAAGTACTCTCTCTTGTGCCAAACCTAAAACATAGCTGACCTTTCAGGTCCTTTTCAGTTCTTACCTGTTTGAGCAAACAGGACTCGTACCTCAACCTTCCATGCACTTAACAGCTGGAGAAAGGGTAATGCCAAGTTTGAAAGCTACTGGGGCTATTACTAAAATAAAAGCCCAGACAGTACTATAGTTGCTAAAGCATACACACTCTGTTTTAAGCAAACAAAATCAAGTATTTATTTTCTTTTGTGCTTCTCTTGTGACTGGTCATCTTACATATCTATTCATTTGTAGTGACACCGTAAATCCAACAAGAACATGAAAAAAACCTTCCCATACATACAGCTAAAGGCTTCTCCTAATATAAAAATATAGAGAGTAAATTATGCCTTCAAATTTCATAGGGCTAGGAAAAAAGAGCTGTTTACACTGCTCTTAACTTATCTTTCCATGCCTCTATTTAAGACTCAAACACCAAGACTCGAATTTAAGACTCAAATTACAATTACACTTTGCTGGATAATGCAGGAAACACTAAGCGAAGTGAAAAGTAAATCTGTTTGAAAGGGAGGAAAGTTGGCTCCCAGAACAGCAAGAGGAAAAACAAACTGGAGTGAGGTTGGACCAGACCTTCAGCAGGTATGAACTGGCAGGCATTCAATAAGAATGATGCTACTTTATATCTGTTTAACTTTTGTTCTTCAAGGTTTGGTTTTTTTTCCTCCTCTATTTTTGCAAGCTTCATTTCTGCTAAAATAGAGCATCAGCTAAGATACGGTCTCACATTTGGTATCAATAGCATTTTCCTAGTATTTGGCAATACTGGCAGCTTATTTTAAAAGAAATTGGCCTGCTATAGCAGCAACAGCCTTCTGTTTTTTTGAGCAGAAACTCTGCATAATTTTCTCTCCCCTTTTTCAACAGTCCAGCCTGTCACAATAACCTTTGACACAACTGCCTTGGCTTCTAAACTACCAAAAATAATGAAAAAGATGTAGATAACTCAACCTAAAGCATGAAGAATATCCAGAATTCAAATCAAGTTATTTTATCTGAACGAACTCTTTAAGAGTTGGGTTTTAATGACTGGCACTTACATCATTCTCTCAAAGCATGTTCCATAAGACTTCAAAACACACAAAAGGCAAAGACAGTTACAGCTTCAAAAACAAGAACTGTATTTAAATTCCTTCTTGTTGTGCAGTTATTAACTGACCCCTTCTCCCTGAATTCCCCTGTCCTACTGTCACTGCAGGGAGCAGAGAAGGGTGTAGAGCATTTAAGTCACAGATCCTTATTGGATAGGCTCAGTGAGAAAGTATTTTTCAATTGCAAGTAAACAGAAGAAAACCTGAATTCTACTAATTTGAAGATGAATAACTACAGAAAAACTACTAAACTACTAAAAGAAAGCAGTGTGTAGTTAAGCCAGCTTTTAAGTATTTAGTGGTGTATGCAATTTAAGTTTGATTTCATTTTAGTTTCCCAGAAAGGAACAAATTTCAGGCTGATGCCTGGAAGTTTCACTTTCCCACTTTTCCTATGGAAGCATTTTAGTGGAGAAAGTGCAGAACCTCCTGATCTTTTTCAATCCTCATGCATACAGTGGCAATTCACATTGAAAGAATCACACACTTCAGGAAAATCAAGAGGAGGTGGTGGTTTCTAAGCACAGCCAGCATGACTTAATGCAACTGTTAATCTTGTGCTGAATTAGGAAGCACACAGCCCATTGCTGGAGATTAGGAAGAGAACAGATTCAACAGCCATAGCATTTTAAACACCAAGCATCACCTCAAAGACTGTACAAAGGGTAGGAAGCCACAGACTGTTCAAAAAATCCAAGCCAACTACCATCCTTTCACACAGGAACTTTACTCCCAAACATGTAAACTGGCAACTATTGACTGTTGCTTGACTATGCCAGTACCGAACTTACTCTTTTTAAATTATTCTATACTCATGTGAATGCTAATGAATAAAGCCCTAAGTCAATAACTGTTTAGAGACTTGGCTGTAAATATTTCAAATGCTGCCCAGGTCCTGGCTGGAGAACAGCTTTCCAAAGCATGGAAGTGATACCTTTTCAGCTATTTTTGACCACTACTGAAGGCCACACATGAAAAAGCAGACACAGCAAGAAAGACTTCTTTATGACTCAGTACAGTAGGCATCAATTATTCCTCTAACTAGAAAAAGCAAAAGAAAGAAAAGAAAAAACAGATCTCTGCCAAACGTGTTCATAAAAATCACCAAAGTTTTGGTGGAGTGCCAGAAAGTTGTGGCCTACAAATGCTGGTAGTTTTGAGCATCGAGCTTTTTATGACTGAAGGTGGAATAGCCAAACGGCCTAAAGCAATAAGGGCAGCCCTGGAAAATAATGACCTACTCATTATGGATTCTTCTGGTATTTATGGCAATAAAACATGAATCATAATGAACTCACTGGATATTAAATGTGGAGGTCATGAGCACTTTGATAGGATTTCCACAAGAATTTACCATTAATTAACCAAATAATTATTTGAAAGTGTTACTGAATTATCCTTAGTTCTTACACAGCCATTCCAGAGAAATTGGTCATTCCCAGCTGAGTGCAGTTAATGCCTTAACAAACCGGTCATTAACTGCAGTTACTGATTTTGTGGGAATTATTGTGTTATAAAATACACTCAACAGTTTATAGAAACAATACTTAGATTTTTTTTGCAGCTGTAGTTCAGCTGGAGCAGCTGGGATGGAAAAATATCAAGCCCCTCGGGCTGTTTTCACAACTAGTTTTTTGCAAATTAGAGAGGGAAATAAATACATGATGGGTTCTGAGTTCAAAATGGCTTCAGATTTTTAGCCTTTGAAAGTTATTAAGAAGCCATGTGCCAGTTCTGTGGAGCAATGCCTGAATTCCATGTCTAGTTTTTACTAAGGTTAAAGATCTAAATGGTACCAGTAGCAGAAGCTAGATAAAAAAAAATAATTTCTTGATCATGAGACCATGTCCTATATTTTGGTTGAGTCGGTGAGCTTAAAATGAAAAAAACTTCTCCATTAGCTCCAAGATTACAAAAGAGAAACCCTAAAGCTCTAAAACTGAAATGTCAATCTGAATTGCAGCAGCTTTCAAGTGTTGAAGTACAATAAAAATGAGAATATTCATTATGGATTAAATTATTCCAATGTAACACTACCAGTAATTTAATCATTTCTAATGGAAATAGTGTCTCCACATCAGATATGAAATACACCCCATCCAATGCATGTGCAAAACATTAACTACACTAAATCAAAACCAGAACACAAATGAGGGTAAATACCTATTAAAATGGCAGAGTGAATCTTCATTTCAGTTTCAAACTCCGATACTTTTAGGTCAAAACTGCTGCAGAATTAGGCAAATAAGAAACCAAGATGGGTAAGAATGTCACAAAGTGAATATCAGATCTATACACTGTCTCACACTGCTGCCAGAAAATACTGAAATCGAGAGCTTATTCACATGTATCGTAATTAGCAGCGGTCTTAGGAAAGGTGTAATACAAAGGTATCTCTGCTTACCTCTATCATACCCTTGCAACCAGCTCTGAAACAGCTGGACTAAGTTAATCCATGTGTGGTTTAGACACATATTGGTTTGATTTACATACATAAATATAAATGGTATTGGATATATCAGTTTATTTTATCAAGAGAACTTGAAAGAATTTTCAAATCTGCTCATACTCAAGGAGACTAGGCACTGTAAATAACATATTATGATATTATGATATTAATTTCATACTAATAACCCCTGTTGTGTCACCTTTATGTTATTTGAAACTGGCTTCATACCGTAAGACTGAGTTAAAACCCCAATTTTGCCATGGCTGGGGTTTTGTTTGGTTTGTTCCCCCCAAAGAACTAAGTACATGCCACATCCGAAACATGGATGCTTTTTTTTTTTTCTAGGAAACAAAGATGGAATTATAACAATGAATCCTAAGCCAAAGGACTAATCAATGACTAATTTAGGTTAAGTTATTTAATGTTACAGTTATACACAAAAATGAAGCTGCACATCTGGAGCCCCATGTTCAATTTCTTTGCCTGGAACTCTATGCAAGACAGACTGAAAAAGGCAGTAAACACTTCCGTGCAGTGCTCATAAAAGACAAAAAGCAAAGCTGCCAGGTAGACAACATACTGCTAAATTTAGATATGTCCTTTTTGAAGTCTTTATCTTCCTTCAGAAAAAGAAAAAAATAAGAGTTATTTAGGATATCCGACAACCAATCATACTTGAACTCCTATGAATTCACAGAGAAGCTGACTGGTCAAAAAATATCCTATATAGAATCATAGGATCTCCTGGCTGGAAATGAACTTTGAGATTGAGTCCAACCGCACCTCTCCACTACCAAAACAGAACCCTGAGAAACTCATCTGCCCATCTTTTAAACACCTCCAGGGATGGAGACTGGATCACCTCCCTGGGAGGTGCACAAACCAAAGATAATACTGCACAAACCAAAAATAAATCAACTAGACATTGAGATAAGAGAGAAAACATGAGCCAATAGGATTATCCCTGAAGGAAGAAGATAAAGCTACTTCTCTTTTCTCCACAAAAGAAATGTGTTTTGAGTCACATTATGACCAAGGAAGAAGCCAAGAGACAGAAAAAAAAATAACTACCTATAAGAAACTGGAAATTAGAAGTGGTTCTTAGTTTGAATCAAACTAAGAAAACACCCACTTCCAACGTAGATGGAAAAAATTCCACGCAGAGCTGTTCCTTTAGAAGTCTCCACCAAACTACACAGATTAAACGCTAAACAATGAAATCAAAATTCACAGGACACATAAGTTTTGCCATATCTGCACTATATTTCATTCAACTACATCAACTGCTCCAATTACAATTACTGGAAAATATTCAGACTTCTCTACAGACATCCTTCCCATCTTCTTATTTGGTATTCAGTGGGAATGGAAATTGGTGGTCTTCCACTCTGCTGCTCTGCGAGCGCACAGCTCTGCAGCAGAGCAGCCTCAGTTCTGAACAGGTGGTACAGCTCTATTTCAAAATGCCCCCGTGGGATGCTGCCTTCCACTTGGAGAAAGGGATGCTTCACCGCACTGAAATGGAAACTGGTTTCACCCGTGTCTTGAAGTCGCTGAATTGCTCAGTACAAATCTGAGGTTCAAACCTCCTAAGCTCAAAAAGTGGACTTAAACATTGCTTGAGCTTTTGAGTCTTCCAGATAACAATAATTAAGTTCTACCTTATTGAAGAGGCCCTCTTCCTGGGCAAGCAGCAGCATATTCTTACTGGCAAAGTCTTCGAAGAAAGATAAACGATTAAACTGTATTTTTCGTATTGTGAAAACATTACTGTGTTGTTATTTAAAAGCTCATTTGCTGATGATCTACAAGTTTCTCAAAGATCTGATAGCTTTTCCAAAAAGAACAAAAATATATTTGAGGCCCCAGCCTCACAAAGGAAGTTTTGCTTTACACAGGGAGACTACCTGAATATCTATAATTAACCCATCCTGCAAAGCATCCATATGTCAGAGACCAAAGGCACAGAAACTGAGTATATAGAGCCTGCGAGGCATTATACTCACTACAGCATAATCCACTTCTGTGCTAGTGTATCTCTTACACCTACAGCTCAAAGGGTCTGAAGATAATACCATCAACTGATAAAGGATTTCTCACCTTAGCATCTGCAGTTGGTCTCCAGCACTGGAGATCCTCTTCTGAGGAACTCAAAACGTCAGAAACTCATGAGTTAGGAAGTTTCCACGTTTCCGAAAGGGAAAGCAGACTGTAACCTTCCACCTGAAGGGCTAAACTTGTAGAAGTGTCAGCATCTATGGGATTGCTACATCTCAAAATTGTTCCAGGTGATCCTTTGAGACCAGCCCTCTTCCAGCAGCCTACAGGGCTCTGGGAAAAGGTGCTCCTCTCTCTTCTACCTTGGCCCTCACACAGGCTTTATGCAGATTTTACTGTGGATCAGGAAGACTGATATAAATGCCTCATGCCCTCTTTATGGAGATTTTCCAAGAAACTAGAGCTGGATGTTAGTCTTCTGTCATGCTTTAGGTATCCAAGGTATGCCCTGTAAAGCTTTCACATGTCAACAGTTCACATAGAAGAGGACATTTACTTTTTACTGTTAAATATTAATTTGCTCTTGCAACATGCAAAGAAACAATTAAAAGAATTCAATTAATTACACAGTCACATACTGTAAGCTCCACAGCAGAAATACTGGCTCAGGGAACCCTTCCCATTCATCAGTTCAGTGACTTTCCAGCAACTCGGTTCCCTCGCCTTTAGCTTGCTGCCACCTCTACACACTCCTGGCCTTGCTGCTGCCATAAGCATTTCTATTTTCAGTCAACACTTGTGAAGGTAGTTTCTTGTGCTACACCAAAGTTATCCTCTTTATTAAAAAAGCTAACAGCACAGCTAAATACACATGTGCACTTGTAAGCAGCACACTACAGGAATGAGCTTTTATACTGTGATACTGTGATACTCACCTGAACAGTCAAATGCCGAGTGCTCAGATTAGCAAGGATTCACCTGTAATAGCTACAAAAAAGGAAAAACACTGTTTCCAACTTCAGACAGTGTTAAAGGAGTCAGAAAAATTGAGACAATAGACCTCAAAAACTTGCAAGCTGATATAAAAAATATGATGTTATGTATTTCAGTTATTCTATCCTGACAACTCACTAAAATTTACCAGTAGCACGGAGCAGGGATACGAAGAAGGCTTTTACCTTAAAGTTAGCTGGGATTCTATTTCTGCCTGAAACACATTAGCAAAACTCACACCTCTCTACTTTGAGTTCCATATTTCTCAACATCAGAGGTCACTTTTTCTTTAATAACACCAAAGTCCTCAGTTAAGGCATCTACCTCAGTGCTGTGTTCTACCCCACACTGTGCGCCCAACACTCTCCTGGAGTCAGTTAGCCATGCCAGGCTCATCTGCATATCTAATAAGGATTTAGAGGTTGAATGTTGAGATGTTTTAGGTTTGTGTTTCTTTTGGTGGGGTTTTCTGTTTGTTTGTTGTTTGGGTTGGAGTTTTTTAAGCCTTGGCCATACTCACCACAAATGATAAAAAACAGCTATTAAAATAAATCCCTTAATAATTACTGCTTTCCAACAGACTGGTCCCTGTAGTTGAACTGTTACTTAATGTGCTTCAGCCAGCCTCTATAAAGGAATGGATACACCTCAGGCAATATTCACACAAGTAGTATTGGAACCAGCTGCTGCAGAGCCACCTCAGGAAAAAAAGATTTCTCAATTTAATTGGGAAAACAGGAGGAAGCATAAATTTTACTGCCATTAATAACTTCAAGCAATCCCGATATGACTTTACCTCACTCTGATGGCTGGACATGTGCTTTCTGTTAGGATCTTTGCCACATCTGACCCCTATTGTTTGCTCACTTGATCAGGTAAGAAAATGTATGTTTCTTTACAGGATAAACGAGGCCTGTTAAAGTCAGAAAAAACACTGCAGTAGCCTATAAGAAGCTGCATTTTTCAACAGATGTGTGAAGCTCCATAATAAGTTCATTACAAAAAGGCCAAGTGAACTCATAAAGAGAACACATCTACTTTAAGCCTTCTTAAAAGAAACTTTCATAAAAGGAACAGAGCATTAAAAACCCACAGCACTCCGTTAATTAGAGAGCAAAGTACTTCTTGGATTTTTAAACAGCAGTTAACATAGAATCCTGCTTGGCTGCTGACCATATCAAGACTTGATGGTTAAAAAAATGCAACATACAACTGTTTGGCAATTCTTTGATTGCTCATTAAACCTAACCTGTAAAGAACGGAAAAATATCAGAGGAATTTCACCAGTTTCCAGAAGAAAGATTTTAGATAATAAAACTCCCCAAAAATTCTATCAATGAACCTAGTGATGACAGTCTCTTCAGTGAGGACTAAATCAGACTGTCAAAGTCACCCTCTGTTCTGGATATCTCCAGCTTAAATAAAGAAACTAGAAGTGTGACTTACTTTAGAGTCTTCAAATTGCTGCACAGCCCTTACACTTTTAGGTAAGATCAGCCAGTTACTACACCTTAGCATGCTGATACTAAGTCTTGGAACACCCATAAACTAAGAACAACAGGCCAGGATGCTCACATCAATAAGGCATATAGGCTCAATACATACTCTGACTGCCAAAACTCTGTCACTGCTACTTGGGATTGATTAAATTTGGTTTTTAGAGTGTCATACGACAAACGCTCATCTACCTGACCCAACACAACCTCACAAAGCCAATTTTCTTTCAGTCTCTGTAATCTGTACTGGAAAACATAACCCAAGATGTTCATCATCACCTAAAATCTTTTTGAGATTGAACACTTTGGCACTGGGTAACACACTCAGAGCCAAATGCACAACCCTTCTGCACTTCATCTCCCATTTGGGCTGGATTTGCAGCTGGTACTGTTTTGCGACCTGCCCATTTCTCAGCTCACCAATACGAGTGTTCAATCAGACCTCAAACTTTGTTTGCTGAAAATTACTCACTGCTTTTAAAGACAGACACTTCAGTCTGACTTTCAACCATACTGGGTTTTCACTCTTTAGAGACGGCTCGCATGAGGAAGCGAGTGAAAAGAGAATGGCATTTCAAGGCCATACACGCTTGGTACACCTACAAACTGTCCAGCAGCTCAAAGGGACAAACACACACATCACAGAAAAATGTTTACTCCCTGCATGCAGCCAGACCTACTCCTTTTACCCTCTGAGCAGCAACACAGTTCCCATTATACCAGCTTCCACATCATTCCCTAGCGTTTAGAGGCTTTTGAGAGGAATAACTCACTCACATGGGTGACACAGAAACCCCAGTACTGCTGCCACACCCACACACTGCCAGGAGCTCCTTCTGAACAGGGGTCCACCAAGAACAGTCTGCAGCCTGCCATAAAACACACAGCAGCCCTCAGCTGGTTCTACTGTACAAACTGCCTGCTGTTCTCAGGGAGAATGGAGAACTATTTGTCTCGCTTCACAAAAGCTAAGAAACCACTCAGACGCAGCACAAAATAGCGCCCTTATTAAAAGAATGTGAATCACAAGCTGTGCGTATATTTAAGAGAGCTGTACTAAAAATTCTGTATTTGGTTTGGCTGATTAACTGAAAAACAAAGTGGATTTGGTCCAAAGAAGAAGCGAGGGTTTTTTAATTCTTCCTTGTAGACAATGTTTTCTTCTGTTTGCTGCCAGGGCATTTACTTCAGAAACCAATCACGCATCAAGGGGAAGAGTTATAAAAAAGGGTAACATTTCCCTTTTGTTCAACAGTGGAAGAGTATTCCCAGGGATAAAGGCAGGATGTGAATCTGTTTTCTTGAGAGTTCAGTGCAAAGTTTCTCCCTTTCAGTGAGAATATTTTCCACAACAGCAAATACACTAAACCAAAATTTACTGCATGTGGAGCAAGTCACTTCTCTATTCCACTTCACTTGAATTATGCCATGCAAACCAATATGAGAGCATTATAGCAGGGAAGCAAACCTCCACAGAATAGTCTATAGCGTGCTGCTTTGGTATCTCCTTCCAAGGTGATTATTAGAGGGTGCTGAGTGTGCATTTTCAACATTTCAGGCAAACATCTAGCTTAAATCACTTGGTGAATTCACATGAATTCTCACCGTAATCCACTCTTGCCATACTTGACATATACCAGCACATAAAGCACTCACATACAAAATGTATAAAAAAGGAAATTATATTTACAGAGTCACCTTTCTAAGTATTAAAGCAAAACCATCAATACAAAAACTTTCTCCACAAGGCCCTGGTGACTCAACAATTACAAGGTTTTCTTAAAGAACCAAAGTAGCACAGACCTGCAAAATCTCTTTTCATACCTCTTCAGGCAGCTTGTGTATGGTAAAAACCAAACTCAGCAGGCTATGTCATGGGCCTCCACAGCTCTGCTTTAGCTTCTGATCTAAAGTCTGAAGCCGAATTTCCCTCAACTGCACCCAGTTCTTTGAGATTCAAGTGTAACAAGCATCAGCTGCAGTTCATTAACTTGGGTGCCTGGAGGGAGCAAGAGGAGTCTTGTCATACACAATGCTTCAGACTTGTGAAGAGAAACCGTGAAAATGAGCAAGTGGTGTTGACTGGCAAAGCTACATGGGCAAGGAGACATTGGCACTATTAAAAAGAAAAGAAAAGGCTAATTAAAATGGAAACCAAGAATAAGCAGAATTTCTCATGCCCATGCTTTCAACAGCAGCCTCACCACTCTAGAGTAAGGGAAAGAAAGAGGATGGTGCTTCTCCAATATATCCATGCCATGCCCAGTCTATCCCTGAGAGCTTAGTTGAAGCCAGTTCATCCCCTCCACTTCCAACCTCCACCTACACTTAAGCCTTCCTGCCCCAAGCCACTAAGTGTCCCTTGGGAAAGCTGCACGTCTGCAGACTGCAGCCACCTCAGTGCTCAGCCCTAAAAATGCTGTCTGACAGATCCTGTCCTTTAATTCTTCACAATCTCAACTCTCCCCTTAAACACCTACTACACTTAATTTATACTCATCTCAAACCCCGTGCTAAAGACTCAAAAGGCACAGCATGCACAAATGTTAAATTTCAGTAGGCTGAGTCAACAAACTTGACCTCTTGGCACTAGGAGCTGCATGGTAACTTGTCAACAGCTGTTGAGGTGTGTTAGCACTTTAAGGGGACCTGCAAATGTAAGCTGAAGGGTACTGACTTGAATAATGTGTTTTGAATACCCAAGTAACCTGTATAAAAGGGGCATCTAGCACATGATTATTTTATTACTAAGGTCACAGGCTTCCCCAAGACAGAATATGCAAAGTGATGTATTAGAGAACTATTTGAATCACCTTATCAACAACAGTATCACGGATCACAGAGCCAGCTTAAGAAACAAGTAACAGACCGTATTCTGGAAATACTACCAGAAAACTTGCTGCAGATTACCATTATAGCCACTTCAGGAGAGAGTGCAATCTTGGCAGACAGTTCTTTGAGCTAAGCAGCCTTCCACACAGGCCTACTGACACGTCCAAGAAAATGACATTTGAAAAGAAATTCTCCTCTCCACATTAGAATCAAACACCAGAAAGCAGAAATTTCTCTAATGAATTTAGTCTGATTCTAACCTTAAACGTGGGATATCTGGGAGCCAAGACTTCTCAGTGATTTGTGTCGTGCTGTTGCTTGTGGTGATAAGCATCGAGGAGCCCTCGCCTTACACCACAATCCTAACTGCTGTACAAACAAAAGGAAGAGGCAAGTTCCTGCTCCAAAAACCTTACAATCCAAGCCAAACCAGACTAACTAGCTAGATCCTCTCTCAAGCAAGAGGAAATCTGTTTCCTGACCAGCTTCTGCTTCTTAGTGTATTGCCACATAGCACTGTCTTGAAGAAAAAAAGTATAACGAAGAGGGATTCCCAATGCCATTTTTCTTCTTTCTTCTAGCTCAGCCCAGAGGAGGATATCAAGTGCAAATATGGTTTTGGGACACAAAACACAAAAATGTTCTGGGGCATTTCAGGATTTAACAGGTAGCTGTTACATCAATCACCAACGGGTTTAAAGCTTCCAAAGCAGTGTAAGTTTTCATGGTATTAACTTGCATGCTAACCACTAATATGGCCATGGTGAGGCTGGATGTAAACTTGAGATAACAAACCAAACCTAATTGACTCTATAAAGCCAGGGCACGGAGCTCATAGATTTACTGTTGCATTCCACTTGTTCCAATCACATCTGGATACATGTGCTGCACCGAATTTTTTACATCACAGGCACAATCTATCTCAGAAAGTTTTAACAATGCCGTGCATCAGTATTTCATGCACTTAGAGCTCCTCCATTTCCACCTAAAAATAAGCACTCAGCAATTCTAACGGCCAAATCCTGCTACACATTTAGAATATCTACAGGAGAAGCCTCTAGACAGTATGAGGGAAAGGAGCAATAAAAACTCCCTCCTGAGAACTCCAGTGTATAACAAGTCAGACAATCCTCTGCTTTTCCAAACTTTTTATTGTCTCCATGGCTTTTACCTACAGACAATAAAATAGTTTCACTTGTATCTGAAGTGCTCACATGATCTTAACGCAAGTTACGGATTCTCAAGCTGTAAGTCTAAAAATCAGTACTTCCTAGAGTTGAAGCTGATAAAGCTGGGAAATTTCTGATCTCTCAATCTGGACCATTAAGGTAACAAGACACAACAGGCATTACAAGCTTCATAAAGAAAAAAGGCAGTTGGTATCTGCATCAGCAAAGCTCTCTGAAGTTGCAGGCTATTTTTCCTAGATGCTCCCCCAAGCAAGCACCACTGATGGTTTTCAGGTAGCTATCAAAACTATTCCTAAAGGCCGCACGACTCAGTCAAGGGTTTAAGAAAACCTAGGAATAAAACTGCTGGGAATCACAATATTTTACACTTCCATTTAAACCTGCATTTGAAAAGATGATTGGAATGACAAAAAGCTGGGAGCAGCAACAAAGTCCTTTGGCAAAGAGAAAAGTGATGTAGTCACTTTAGGCACGCTATATCATGATGGAAACAGCTTCACTGTCTCTGCTGAAATGTCTGTGAGAACAAAAGAAAACATACCTAGAAGTGCAGTCAGCTTGGGAAGCAGACCAACTTGCACCATTTTATTTCTCAAGCCCGTGTCAAAGGAGAGATTTAGTAAGAGTCGAAGAGTGATGTTCAGCAGGTCTTCATGGTCACAGGGTACCATTTTCACAAGTTTTTCAACAATATCCATCTCAACCTATATATCAAGAAAAAGAAAAATTCATAATCCATCCAAATTTAGCTTTGTCTTTCATGGGTGTTATACATTCACATGCACATGTGTGCAAATACATATCCAATTTGCACCCATAGTGACTGTCAATCTGCAGCAGCTTCACTTATGGTTTTGCAGTTCAAGTCTTCTAAACTGGGTTACTGGGTAATGCTGGTTAAAACAGTCTTTAAACAGAACAGTTCAGATGTCTTGGAAATATTCCTCACAGTTGGAATATTGCAAGAATGTGGTCAAGACATCATTTGCAAGACTAGACTGCAGGAAGGGAAATCATTTAAACTTAAATAGAAGCAACCTTGGAGCAACTGACATTAGAGTCAAAGAGATATCCAACCAAGAAAGACAGAAAATTGGCATCCAAAAGGAATGTAAGATCTTACATTACGAATATCAAATGAACTCCTAGACAGAACTTTGCATGTGCTTTCAGAAGAGGCACGGCCATCCTGTACGTAATTTAATAAAAGCATGAAAGTCATCTTGAAACGTGTATCACTTTCCAATTAAAAGTGGAATCCAGGAACTAAGAAGTGGTATCACTTCCTGAGTTCAGGTTCACTTTACCAGCCAGAAAACACATCTGAGCATCCACTGGCAAGACTTCAGAAAGGTTTTATCATCTTTTAAGCAACACTTCTCTGCTTTTGTTTGACATAATCTTTCAAATGCATTCATTTTTTGTTTCCCAGAAGGAGGCACACAAAATTACTCTGCATTCTTGTAAGTTTTGCATGTATGCAGTTAGCCTTCCAGAATGAAAACTAAGAAAAGAAACTACAGCTCTCCCCACATGGCATAGTGCAATAATCAAACAACTGACTGGATATCTTTAATCAAAAACAATCAGATAGCAAGAACCCCTACTTCACTGCTTTGAATTTAATATGGCACTTGAATACCAAAGGAAAGAATGTACTATAAATACACGTGGTTTATTCACTTTTACTTAGAATCAGACATTACACAACTAATTTTGCTCCATTTTGCCTTCAACATCTTTGTGTTATTGCCTGATATAAATACCAGAACATTTCTCCTTCATTGGTAGCTTTCCTTAACAATACTGTGGAAAAAAATGTATCATTTTTATTATTGGTAAGAAATGCTTAAACAGACAGCTAGCCTGAAGCATACAAACCAAAAGTCTTTTCAAAACTGTTAAAACACTCTGCAATAAAATAACTTAAACAATTTTGTTTGATTTGTCTTTCCACTAAATCGAATGGAATGTGGGAAGTGTGCCAGCAAATCAGTGGGCTGGAGAGCTAATCCTTATTTTCCTAATAAAGTCCTTCAGGGCACTACCCAAGTATAAACTAAATCAGGGATCAATCACCTAGAAAACAGTCTCCATTCCCCTAAAAATGCATGCTTGGTGTCTGACTTTTGTTAAGAAACAAGATACCCATACATAAATAAGGGAGATACCTCTCATTTGCAGTATTTAGTGCACACGCACGTGAGTGAATACACCAGTAATCATGATGCAATCAGTTTTCTATTGCATTTACAGAGATCTTTTCATCTTACAATCAAAGTGTAACATTAATCTCAGATTACCTCTTGGACAGGGAAAATTTATCATTTCATTTAACAAACTTCCAGAAAGGCAAAGAATTGAAGGTGTGTATCTACAAAAAGTCGTTGGGAAATCAGTAAAGGAGATACTTGGTTAGAGCTTAAATTCACAAAAAAAAACATGCCTCAGTTTCAGAAATTTGAGAATTCACCTAAAAAAAGGTTAGGAATAATAACATTGCCTTCAGTGGTAGTGGCAGGCTGCTACTGGCAGCATGAAAGAACAGTTGTGAGTCGCCTTTGAAGGCCAAGTTGACCTAGGAAAGAAGTAAACCAGTCAAGCAAACTGCCAAAGGGTAACTGCCTCTCTTTCCAAGACAATACAAGGCAGAGACAACAATATATTGTCAAGAGTCTAGTTTGGGGGAAGCATCATGGGCATCTCTAGAAGTGGGAGTATGACAAGACTTTGGAGCACTGACTGAAAAATTTGGAACTCCATGTATTGCATTTCAAGGCAGCTTCACTTTTTGAAGTGTGTTAGGGCTAAAAGTTATACTTCTTTGCTTTTATTCATTTTAGCAGTAACAAAAGAGGTTAATTAATACTACGAATACTTAGCATGGGCACAGAAATGTCTCCCTCTTCCCTCCAACTACACGAAGTTTTCAGAGACCACACCTTTCCAACAATGCAGCAAAGTGCTATAAGCCTTACCATATCGTTTTTGTTCTCCATAAAAATGCTGAGTTTCTTCAAGAAAGATACAACCAGGATAAGCAGCTCAAAATTATCACGGTCCAGTGCTTTCACCAACATATGGACAATGTTCTTGTTTCTCATCTTCAGCTCAGTGCGAGTATCCTCAGCAAGATTTAGGAGCAGGTAAAGTGCAACTAACAAAGTCCAACACAAATCACAAGACAGATCAAAGACAACACAACTAAACAAGCCTATACACATGTTAAGTACTTAAGACTAGATTTTCAGAAGTATTCTGCTCCCTTCTTAATGCATTTTGAAGGAAACTGACTATGAATGCTTTTTATTCTTGTTTAGAAGGTGTTAAGACTGATTCTAATAGTGGCTTTGGGAAACAAAAAAAGAAAGAAATCACAAACTCACAAACCTATGGTCACTAAAAGCATTTTAGATTTTTTTCTTTCAATTCTAATAGGAAGCCTTCCCAGGAAAGCTTTGCTGCTCAGATAATTTCAATGTAACATTAAGTGTGAAATAGAGTGAAAGCTATTCAACTTGAGTCAGATACATGCAAAATTAAAAAAAAGCAAACCAAACATACAAAACCAAAACATCCAATTCCTCCCAAACCAACACTATGAGCCAAGAACATTTAAGCTGATCACTTTTGCTATTTTTCCTCTAAGAGTAACACATGGCTTTACAAATTGCCAGTATACTATCAAAAAATCTGATTAAATACCTGTCTTCTCCCTGTTCTTTGGAGATGCTGTTCTGTGTCCATCCACACATTCAGTATGTTTAAGACAACCTGGTTATAGCCAGTATCCAATAGAACCCTCTAACCAGTTCACCCAACAAGGAAATTTATTTGTTATTTGTGTTTGGTACCTCTGAGCAGCTGCTCCTGCTTGACAACCAGCCCTTGATATTTCTTGTAAGTTTTATCATAGTCCTTTTTTAGGGTTTGATTTTCAGGATCTTCGTCAGGTAAATCGCAGAAGTTAAGGAGTTTAGGTAGAAGTTATACAGTCCAGATGACTACTGTCCTCAAAGGTGTTACTCAATCCCTAGTAAAAAGCAAGGTATCTATGGAACAGCCAGTGGGAAGACACTACCTCAGCAACAGCTTGCTACACCTGTAATCTACAGCACGTTTTTTTCCTCCTTCTGTCCTGGTTGAATTACAACCCAATAGCCAGCAAAAGTGTTCCCAAGATGTGCTGCTGGTTGTTTTAGTAACTTCAACTTAAATCTGTTCTGCAGCCCAAATTTCTCACTCTTAGTCTTCTCCATATCTGCAATTATATATTTTGCACTTTCTAGTGAATTCTACTGCTTTCACAGAAGTTGCTGCCTGCTTATCTTGTATAATTCAACAACAGTTACGGAGACAAATCAGAAGACATCAAGCTGCTCCAGAATATCAAAAGGATATCAGCTTTCTTCTTTTTAGCGAGTTCTTCTTGCCAAAGCTCATGTCTCTTCAGCTCATGGTCTATGATATTCATACACAGAGCTCCGATTTTGTAGTGTGTGATTATTCCGTGAAACTGAGAAAAACTATATTGAAGAAAAAAACACCTGTGAGAAAAAAACTAAAAGCAAACAAGCCCAAATCTGATTTGACTTCTACGGGAGCAATGTCCCATCACTGCATCACATGGAGTATTAAAAAAAGGGTATTTATTCTGTGCCCCATTATAACACTTTTCTGTTGAGAAACTATTTCAAAACAAAAATAATTCCTGAAAACATGAGTATTTTTTTCCAGACTTGCAGAAGGAAACCCAACAGTGTGTTGTTCCAAGTCAAAATAAAAACACATGCCAATTTTCATGTGTAAAGGAAAATGTTTTCCAGTCAGCCCCACCTTTCATATTTTAAGTGCTTTAGGGGGCCCTCTACTCACCAGAAATAAGAGGTCTAAAATCAAGTTGCGATGCAAATTACATTCGAATTATTTCTAGGTAGGGTATGCTGAAACACTGACACATTTAAATAAGAGCAAGCACTCCAGTTTTGAATACCATTTCTTCCCTGTAGGAACACTGAGGGAAATAAAACGTGGCATCCCAGCCTACAAGCTCTGGGTCAGAATCCTTACTAGTTTTTTCCCAGCTCTACTATACACTGTCTATGTGGGTTCTCTTTGAGCCCGTCTTTTGTCACTTATAACAAATGTGTTTGCCTCAGGAAATTATTATCTGTTTCAGTGAGGTTTTGTAGTGCAGTGCAAAAAAATGACTAAGCAGAGAGAAGCTCCTTACGTCCTTATACAAAGGGACTCTGCACTTACCTTGAAAAGCAGAAGAAAATATAAATTATATTGGTAGCAAGTTCCACACTTTGTTTCCAGTCCTCTCTCAGCACTCTAGCCAATGCACCCAGAGCAGTTTCTGAAGCAAAACAAGACTTAGATGAGCATCAGCATTTCCCCTCCTTCCTTTTGTCTAGTGAGACTCACAAGCTGCATACACCTTATTCTAATTGTATGTTTTCTCATGGAAGATTTTCAGGTGTCTCACTCTGACATGTCACACTGCTCACAAGTTTGTCTGGATACGGTACTCAAACAGAGTACCCTGGGTGGGTCATTCAGTCACAAACCCCAAGAAGAGATGACATGGAAGAAAACTGCAACCAAACACTTAAGAAGCATCACTAACCTTAAGATCTGGTGGCCTCTGCCATCTGCATGTTCCATACTGCACAGTAGGCCCTACCTAAAACATCAACACGTTCACCTCCAAACCCCCTTTAAATTCTACTTTCACAACTATTGTTTTCCATCCACTTCTATTTATTAAATAATATGAAGTTACTACAGGGGGAACAAAATAATTTGGTTTATATTTGTTCTTGTCATACTTCAGCTTTCTTCTCCTCTCAGTATCACTGACTCTTCCATTCACCTTCCCTGATCCAGTCCCTGGTCATGTACACCACAGACAGAATGAGAAAGCAGCAACTTGCTATTTCAAGCACTAGAATGTTCACAACAACTCATGGGGACCAAACATTTTGATGGCTTACCATTCCCCTACCTTCACAATTCTTACAACAATCTTGACATTGCAGGATGGGTAAAGCACATATCGAAGTCATCATTTACGTGAAGAATGGAGGGGTGTAAGGACTCAGTAAAAATGAAACGGGGCAATGAAAAGAATTACTACATCAACAAGACACAAACCTACCACCACTTTGGAAGTCTGCCTTGGATTGCTCTTATCTTTTTGTTTGTCTGACAGCTTTACAGCCTATAAGGTCCTTTTCTTCCCCAGAAAAGAGGGGACAATGGGAAATAAGAATGCATATATGTGCACAAGTAAATATTCATGAACACTATTCCACACCGATGCAGCTCTCAAAATGCACAGGGCACAGCACATACACATGCAAAACCAAAATGCCAGCAACGTCAACATCATATCATGCATTCTGATAAGATTTTAAAATGAATCCATAAGCAAATAAGAGCATGGTGTGCTAGTGAAATACTTTGGTGATGCATCCACATTTGATTCATTAATTCCCTTGGAAACTGGGCACCTGTATTCATGTCAGCCTGCAAATCCCATTTTCAAAGTAAGTTTCCTGATCTTCAGGATAGAACGCTAGATTCTTGCCTATAGCAGCAGTGAATCTGGCATCGAAATAATCAGGATGAGAAAAAACAGCTGAGGTCTATTGAGGCCAGGAAGATTTCTGTGTTAGGCCCACACAAAGGCAGCCTAAGAAGCATCAACTTGTGGAGACCCAACTGGGCTTTGATAGCCAGCTTATCGTGCACCGAGAAAAAAAGCCTGTCAAACTACAGAAAATCCCAAATTAAAGGTGAACCACTTTTCCCTTGGGAAGAAAACACCACATATAAACAGCACAACTTTAAAAGACATTACCATTGACAAGGAGTTCTTCCAAATTATCAGGATTCCTAGCCAGCTGCAGGATGAGGGCAGAGCCGCGCACCTTGTCAGGAATGTCCTCATACAATAACTCTATATACTCATCCATGTCATTGATATTGGCAACTTCATCAATCTGAAACCAGGCATAAGCGGGGGTTTCACAGAGAGAGGGATGTCAGTTCAAGACAATCAATCACAACATTATTCAATCACAAGACAAAAGAGTGCACAGCTTTGAGTACAATGTCAGGAAAAAATAAAATACAAGGGAAAAAAAAAAAAACATCAACACACCCAGGATGACTGCCAATGAACACCAGGAAATCTGAGAAGATTTAATTACAAAAGACAAAGGATGCTCAGACATGACTCCCCGTGTCCTGTCCGATGTTCCAGACCTCACTTGCTGTCCTGCTGCGTGCTATAGTTGGAGGGGGAAGCATGCGAGTCAAATATTTTACCCTTTAAGGAGATGATTTTTTTATTCCATTATGCAATATTTCCAAACCAAGTTCTTTGTTCAAAAAACAAGACACTCACCCCCCCACCCCCCAGAATTCAGCATTTCCTCTCCCCCTTTCCTTTATATAACTCTTACTTAAAAAGTAATTGAGTTTTGCATTTCTCCAACACCAATATTTACCTCCATTCCTTCAAACGGGGGTGGATCTTTTGGCTTACTGGATTTCTCTTTCTTTTCTATAAAGAAAGAAACATGGTTGCAGTTAAGTTCTGCATATTCACAAACAAAAAACACATCCTGTATTCTCACAGTAAATATTTTGGTTAAATCAAGGGCAAGTCCTTTTGTGTCCAGCTGATGTGTCAGACTAACACACCTAAGGTACGTCAGGTTTCTGAAGCTGAACAACCCACAGGGAGCAAAATAAACCCGCGAGATGCCTTTTGACTCCTCAGTCTAAATGATCAGTTACAGCCCTGTCAGCTGGGGAGACAGGGAATAAGAAACCTTAGTGCAAGCCCAGACTGACAAAACTCACTCCACAGTGAGGTACCTCAGCAGCTTTGATTCTGCTTGTACACCATTGCAAAGCTGCCCTGTGATACACAACACACATATATACAGAATAAAAGACAGTGAAATGCCGAAAGCAATTAAAGTGAAGGCATAGAAATAACAATCTTTGTTTTAAACTCAACCCATTAAGATAAGAACTTAACATGGGGACAAAGGTTACCATTTCATGACTATAAGAAAACTTGTTAACTACAAGGTAATGCAGGATCAGATGTTTAACATTAAATTGTCCCGAGAACAGAAAGTTTAAGATATAAATAGGCCTACCAAATGCCTTGGCATCAGAGCAGAGAATTACTGTTGTCAGTAACTTGTTCACCAGGAACTTAAGATGACAAGCTGTCTGCTATGTTGTACCAAAGCTTGTCAGGCTCTGAAACATCTCACTCCAGCTTTACAGAGAGTGTAAATTCAGCCTAGCAACACTATCTACCCTTGAAACAGGTGATGACAGAGATCCTTCTATGAAGATCCTCATACAGTCTTTTGATGCCACTGTAAATGCAGATGCAGTATGATGAGGATGCACCAAATAGTGGAACCTGTACCTCTGAAGTCCTGCTAAAGCACAAGGCAACCAGTAAGAAGCATCAGCGCTAAGTTTAGCTAACAAAAAAAAAAATGAACTTTGGTTGTTAAAATGATAGTTCCCACCAACTCACTGCAATTTTTTCCAAGCATGACTTAACTATGCACCTTCCCTACCTTCATCACCTCTGGAGAACTCATACATTAAACAAGACCTCAGCTAGAAAAACTTCACACAGCTGTTGTTCAATGCTGAAACATCCCATTCCCAAGCTACTCGGTTCCTGCATTATTTACCTTTTCCCAGTGTGGCATCTCTGCGGTTCTGTAGATAGTACAACAGCTGCTCAACTTCTCCAATTCTGGAGGGATGAATGAGTTTACATTCCTCAACCACCTTCCGAGCCAGGGAAGCAATGTCTGTATTTGCATTAAGACTTTTTAGCCGAATGCTGCAACACAGATATAAAACTTTAAAAGCTGAGAAGTGACCTATCTACAATCCTTTGGTTTATGTTTAGGTGGTTGTGAATTTCTTGAAGCAGAAATCATCCCAATATCTTCAAAGCCTGTGCCTTGCTTACAAAGGTAATGTCAAAGCAGTGGCTCTCTACAACTCCAAATGGAAACAAACTGTCAAACAGATTTGACAGAGTAACTGGCCATCAGGTGACAAGCAACACTAAATGCACCTGTATGAACAGAGCCCTTATAACCATCTTAGGCACAGCAGGCACTAATTTATTTGCAATACATCCACAAAAAAGTGCACAGGACTGCAAAGGAGTCTAGCACAAAAAAAAATCCCACCAAAACAAAACAAGAAACAGCTATGGGTATTGACTACACAGGGAGGCTCTTTTGCAGTGCCTGCAGATGCAGCATCAGGAGTCTCCCACAGGCCTGGCAGACCAAAAGATCCAAAAGCAACAAGCAGTATGAAACCTTCATAGGCTTTAATAACAGGATGGATCAAAAAAGAATTCCACCACATTGCAGGTGGAAGTTTTGCTGATTCATCTGAAGACAGATGAACATTTTTGAGATCTTCAAAAATCTAAGACAATTCAAGGATACCCTTTTTCCTACTCAATTATTCCTTTTATATGCACTCACACATGCAGCCACTTCAGCTCGCATTTTAACGAATACTTCAGTATAGAGATAAAACAAACTTCGGAAAGGTCCAAACTTGCAGCTTGGAAACTGCAGTCATGATAGTTCTCTGGACATTTCCAATGGGGAATGTTTTAATGCTCTTAAAAGAAAAATACCAGACAAAACTAAATTACAAATACTGTCGTGAAATCACTAGCAGGGGTGACAAATCAAACCAACAAGAGAGCCAACAGCTAGAGCATGAGGCTGTCAGAAGGTTCAATAGTATTTCTCCAGCATTAAACATCACTTCAGTAAGAGCCCATCACTTCACTTTTCTCTGCCTCAAGTTCCCATCACATAAAATTGGAATAAGCACTTTTCTTTACAAAACGCCTTAAGCACGTGGATGAAGAGCAGTTTGCAACATGTGTTTTAGATGTTAATTCTCCTAGACACATGTTATTTCCTGGCTTCTAAACCCCTCCACTAATCTAGCACTAAGTTTTATAAAGATTAGAACATATTGTTTCTTACAGGCTGTTGATGCTTTGAGTAACTGAATTTATGACTGTGGAGAAACAGAGAAAACTATCAGAACTTGGTGTGACCTTACATTTTCTGACATTCCTTGCGCTCCCCCAACATGGGGTCTCCCAACTCTCCCAGAATTGTTGCTTCCACTTCATAGTGGACAACGAGGGCTTTCTCAGACGGATGCACATCTATGTTGCCTCCTTTTACCTTCCTGCCATGAAGAAAAATAAAATGAATTATTGATTAAATGAAAACCTCAGAAAACATACCAGAACACAGATCAGTAAAAATGACCTGTCTCCTGTGCTATTCAGATCCTAAACCCAAGCATTGCCCTCCTTCCACACCATATTTCATTTTGAGCAGCTGTACCAAAGCTTAGTGCTAGTTGCATATTCTCCACTGTTATCTCCAGTATATACAGAGACATGAAAGCCATTGGTCAAACCTTAGTCACGGAAGTCAAGGAAGAAACAGGATAAATCTCTGATCTGCCACCTCTCTTCAGGAATTACAATCAGGAAAAAGATGCCTTTCACAGAAGGTGAATTTCCCAGCTGATCCCCTGTTACGTTGTCAGTACGGAAAAATCTTCTGCTAATGGCAACAACCTAGTGCAGTCATTTTCAAGTGAAAATTTTTCCTCAAAGACTCTCTCTGCTAAATCTTAAAGCTTAAAAATTTACCAAGATTGAGCTACAAATAAATTGCATTTCAAATTAACTGTTCTTTCCCAGAGCACAAATCTCTTTGCTAGTGTTCTTCCCCTCACTGTGTCTATTGCCAGGCTGAGGGGATTATGAGATCAACAGCTGCAATCAACAGGTACAATAAATCAAGCATTGGCTACTCACTTTGCTACAGCTACAGATATTTTGGAAAAGCATTCTCCAGGAAAGCACTCTGGGTATGTAACTGCCAAAAGGGCCTGTCCTGCTCTTCTACTCCTTTGTGCTATCAGCTCCACATCCACACAGAGACACAAGGAACACGAGGACAGGCCATGAAGATACACCTCATTTCTGTTCTCAAGTGATGGCAGAACCACATCCAGAGAACAGTTACACATTTCTGTCTTTGGTGGGCGAGCCAACTCTTGTCCCTTTTCCCCTTGGCACTGCCAATAGAGGATATGCTTTCAGGCCACAAACCAGGCTGCTGAAACACCACAGATTAAAAACAACTCCCTAATGCACATTTGGTTTTTGGTATGTGGGTGGGTTTTTTATTTGTTTTGGAGTTCTCTTTGGGTGTTGGGTATTTTTAGACAAACCTCGTCAATGAACAGATTTACAGGTGGCTTCACCAGTGGTTCATGAGACAGCAGTAAGCTATGGCATTGTGTCAATTCAGTCAAGGAAAACTACTTCAGCCTCAGAGCTGGAAATGTGAGTAAATCCTTTGGAGTAACCACTCTCTTCATAAAAGGTCTGGAATGTGTGCCTCCATCTACCGAGCTCTTTTCCCTTCTACAGAATACAACTGCAAAATTACCTTTTTCTTGTGATATCTGCTTGTGAAAAAAACCCAAAAACCACAACTACAGGGCAAACAAATACAACTCACTACTAAAGAGCAGTACCAAGAGCATTGATGCGATTGTAGCAGAGCTCCATCTATCACTTTTTTTTTTTTTAAGAGACTTGTATTTTTTCCTTAACAGGGTTTTGAAGTAGTTGTTTCATTACAGCATTGTCCTCTCAAGGTCCAGCCTTGCAGGGCAGAAGGCTTATGGTAAAACTTTCAAAAGAAGCCAGCTCTCACTCTTCACCCTCAAATATATTTCCCCCTATACTCAGATGTACCAGGAGATGCCAACTGCAAATACCCCTCCTGACAGTCAAACCTCTGTGAAGTGACAGCTCAGCAATATTTACAGATATAAAGAAAAGGACAGGTGGGGGACAAATGGGCTTGAAGGACCTGGGTACAGTTTTATAAGAACTAAGCTAAACTAACAACTCATCGTTGCTAAAAGGATTAGAACTTCCTATGGTTTCCCTGCTCCTGGCAGTCACCTTGGTTCAGTGTGAGGGCTTGTCAAATGTTTTCACAGCCAATTCCAGCAACGTAACAAAAAAATTTCCTGTTTTGGGTAGAGGGAGTTTTACAACGTATTAAGGAATTAAACTGCTCTATAGAAAGGGAGTAACACTTCCTATCTATGAGCAGGGATAAAGAGGAAAGAGTGAGACCTCCTCCTTTTGGCAGCGGCAAACTACCAATGAGCTTAGAGATCAGCAAATCCTCAGCCTACGACTCCTTAAACACTTTCAGCATTTCCCATATTTAATTTTTCCCTTAAGAGGGACAGATGGATAAGCTGAAGAACTCACAGCTGCAGAGATTTTCTGCGCCCTCACACTGATAACCATCCTCATTACTTAAGCTGTTTCCTGGTTAACTGAGCTACAAATCAACTCACATCCAAGTCCCCTCTCTGAAAAAAATCTTATTTTGTAAACTGCTTGAAGACTTACAGTAAATACACTACCCAGCCACTAAAGATGTTTTCCATTTGTAAACCACTGCACCCAGATTGTTAGCATCACACATACAAAAATAAATCTGTATCTAGATAAGAAAATCCTCCTAACCCCTCAAATCAACAGACGTCACTTTACTGATTTTCTGTCCATCCTGAGTTTGCAAGCATCTAGTGACTTCATAAAACATTTAAAAATACAGACATTCTTAGAACTGGTATAAGCAGCCACACACTGGGAAGCTCTCCCATGCATTAGTCTGTCCTTTCACTTTGCTGCCTGCCTTGCCAACAAGAACCCTGCTCCATTAAAGGTTTAAAAGAAGGCGGCCTTTTCTGCAGACAAAAGCTGTTGCCAGCTGAGCTCACACAACCGAAGCTGGTGTGTGAATGCCTTTTATTAACTAATTTCTTCAGGGGATAAAAAAACAAAAGCAAACTATCCTAATTACGAGTGGCACAAAGTGTGCACGTGTATAAGGCTGAAAATCCAGTAACAAATCCTAGCAAGTCAGGAGGATGACAAAGGGAAACAGGCATCACAGGAGTATCGGACATGCACTCAAGCCTCGTCACGTTAAACAACGCAGAGGATGTTTTTTGGTCTGTGCTTCCTAAAAAACTATTTTTGTTGCAAGGATGACTACAAAATAAAGGTACTTCCACAATCACATATGATAGCACAAACAGAACATGCAAGAATGAAAATGGGCGCTTCTCTAAATTAACAGCCGTTTATTTCATTACATGTGGCCGTTTGATTTCCACTGGTTATCACATTTATATCACAGAACTAATGTTCAAATATTATCAGGAGGCTTATTTCCCCACTTTTTCTGATTATACGTCTTAATACATGGCATAAAGGGTGGGAGGGGGAAGCATAACCCAGACAGTCAAAACAACAAGTTCTGCAAATGCTAATAACATGCAAAGGAAGTTTTTAAAAAAAGGGACCAGGAATCCCACAGGATTCCAGATGTGATGGATAAAATGATAAAATCAACTACATGGTAGGAGAAAGTGAAACTGTTCACATATCAAATCTTAACAGAGGCCTAGATGGGACTGCTAGCACTTTAGCTCTGGAACAACTGACAGAGATCCAATAGCAGCCCACTCAGACTCTATTCTTTAGGATGACTGGTCTCACTGCCAAACAGACAGATAAAGGCACCATTCATTCATCACATCCTTAACATCAAATCCAAATCCACTTTATACACCATGGTTACATCTCAGGATCATCTCTCTACGTGTTATCCCTCCTTACCACAACCTACCCTCCCACTGCTCAACACCACCTGCTCACACCCCTCCAGCATTCCTCATCTCACTCTTTTATCCCTCACCTTCTCATCTCATCCTCCGTCCCCTTTCTACACAAGGCTTAGAACACAGCTCACTTCTCGCAACACTCATCCTCTCACCCTCAGTTTACCACCCCAACTCTCAAACCACTCCCTTCATTCCCATCTCTAAACCAGCGCATGCCTCCAAACCACCACCTTTCCCCAACAAGTTACCACCAGCATGCCACCCATCCCATCTCTCAGCCTATCCTAAACCCACCTCATAACTTTCACTGACCCCTAAAAACCAGGCCTCCAGGTGCCATCCAAGTCTCCCACTCACCAGCCTAGGCAGACACTCCAAACAAACCCACCTTCTACTCC
Source organism: Tapera naevia (assembly GCA_033556795.1). Taxonomy (NCBI): domain Eukaryota; kingdom Metazoa; phylum Chordata; class Aves; order Cuculiformes; family Neomorphidae; genus Tapera; species Tapera naevia. The sequence goes on along the minus strand of JAUMJJ010000006.1, from coordinate 12,861,379 downwards.
CAAACCACTCACCCCAAAGCCTCCCACCCATCTCCCCCTACACATCCCACAACCTCCAAACCAGCCCCTCCCCAAGCCCTTCACCCACCCCATGACCTTCCCTCTTAAAACAATCTCCATTCTCATCTCCCCACCCATAACTGCCCCCACACCAGCCCCCAACACAGCATCCACCCCCTAAGCCACACCCCATCAGGCCCCCAACTCCTCCTTGCTCCTTAACTCCCTCCCAGCCCCCAACACAACATCCAATACCTGATCCCCACACCCCACACCTCTCTTTGCCCCTCCTCAGCCCCTATAACATCCACAACCTCAGCTCCACACCCCACCAACCCCTCCTTGCCCCTTCACTCTCCCTCCACCCCCACAACATCCAACACCTCAGCCTTACACTCCATCACCCTCTACACCCCCTTCAGCCCCCACCACATCACCTAACACCCCATCACCCCCCGCCTCCTCCTTGTTCCCTCATTCCCCCTCATCCCCCACCACAACATCCAACACCTGATCCCCACACACCCCCAGCCCCTCTTTGCTCACTCACTCCTCCTAAGCCCCTATCACAACATCCACCTCAGCCCCACACCCCACCAGCCCCCAACATCCCCTCCTTGCCCCTTCACTCTCCCTCCACCCCCACAACATCCAACACCTCAGCCTCATGCTCCATCACCCTCCACACCCCCTTCAGCCCCCACATCACCTAACACCCCATCCCCACACCTCATCACCCCCCACTCCTCCTTGTTCCCGCATTCCCCCTCATCCCCCACCACAACATCCAAAACCTGATCCCCACACACCCCCAGCCCCTCTTTGCCTCACTCCTCCTCAGCCCCTATAACATCCACAACCTCAGCTCCACACCCCACCACCCCCCAACATCCCCTCCTTTGCCCCTTCGCTCTCCCTTCACCCCCACAACATCCAACACCTCAGCCTCACGCTCCATCGCCCTCCACGCCCCCTTCAGCCCCCACCGCATCACCTAACACCCCATCCCCACACCCCATCCCCGCACTCCTCCTTTTTCCCGCATTCCCCCTCATCCCCACCACAACATTCAACACCTCAGCCCCACTCCCTCCTTGCCCTCTCCCTCCCCCACCACAGCATCCACAACCTCAGCCCCACGTTCCATCACCACCCACATCCCCTCCTTGTCCCTTCACTTCCCCTCAGCCCCCACCACAGCATCCCACGCTCTCCACCCCCGCATCCCACTTGCCCCCTCCCTCCCCCTCAGCCCCACCTCCCTTACGCTCCCCGCAGCACCTGTCTCCCACCCCACACCTGACCCCCTTCAGGACGCCCCACAGAGCAGCACACCTTCCCCCCCACACCCCTCGGTCACCTCTTGAGGTACCGGGCATCCTCGCCCTGCATGGCGGGGGGTGGCGGCCCAGCCCGGGCGCGGCCCCGCAGCGCGGCGTTACCAGGGAGAGCGCTCGCCCCGCCCCGCGGGCTCCGACTGCGCATGCGCCGCGCGGCCCCGCCCGCGCCCGGAGCCGGCCAGGCGGACACTGCGCCCCCTGCAGGCGTGGGGGTGGCGCTGCCCCTGCTCCCGGAGCCGGCCAGGCGGCCACTGCGCCCCCTGCAGGCGTGGGGGTGGCGCTGCCCCTGCGCCCGGAGCCGGCCAGGCGGACACTACGCCCCCTGCAGGCGTGGGGGGGGTGGCTCTGCCCCTGCGCCCACTGCAAGGGGATTCCCCGCCCCATCCTCGCCTTACCCAGAAACCTGGGCACAAGTCAGGTGTAGCCACAGGTGGTAGAGCCCTGAGGGAGTCAAGGAACACACCTGCCCGCACAGAGAGATCCACCTGTTTCACACGTGGTACTTCAGGAAGCAGCAGGAATAAAGGGACTTGACGTTCCTGGCTCCTGTTCCTTCCTTTAGGGAGGGTGGAAGAGGGGCTGTGGCCAAATCCTGCCCCATTACGGCCACTGGAGCTGTCACTTTTCATCAGCACCGTTTCGTGAATGAATCCAGCAAGGTGTTCTAAAATGCCATCCTCCTCTTGTGTCAGCAGCACTGTCACTCACCCACTGATGTGCGGGAGGCACAGAGGTGACAGCACTGGAGTTCCAGCCTCAGCAAGGTGGCTGGAAATCCAAATTTGTGTTGGGATATGTTGTATTGTGCAGCCAGCACCCGAATCCTCTGACACTTTAGCTTATTTCCCAGCTACTCTGAAAAACAACCAGACACCATATTCAAAGGCAATCAGAATCCATCATAACAGGCTGTGGTTTAATTACAGTTTGTATCAGAGCAGCACCCAGTTTCAAATAGCTATTCCTCTGACCTATTTGTTCTAATAGCTGTGATAGCAGTAAAACAGGCCCATCCTCAGCTGCCGAAGGGTCCTGCTGTTCATCTGATTAGGGAAATGGTTAACACACAGAACTCGAGGTGGCCGTGTCTTTTTGGCTTTTTAAATTCTCTCTGTACTTTCTCCAAACAGGCTTTTCATTTCTGCTTGTTTTTTTGTAAAAACCAATAGAACTCTTTTGTGAGATTTGCAGAGGTTGTTTATTTCCATACAGTGCCCTGCTTTTGTTTTAACAGAAAGTTGGAAAACAAAATACCCTGTGAAATATAAGGTGCTACGTTAGAGCAATCAAATTTAAAAACACTGCTAGAACATATCACTTCTGTTACTATTCTTATTCTATTTTTTATCATGGTATCATTTTCTGTTAATGACTGTCAAAAAGAAAAATGTATATATGACTACCTGATCAGATCAACAGTTCTTCAGTGATTTCAGCAGCTCTTCAGATAAGCATGAGCCAAACGTTAAACTCCAAAGTTGTGTAAATAAACAGCCTGATGTTTCCCGAGTACTAAGTACCTGACAATCTCCATCTATTTCACTGAGAGCTCCTTTTTTTTATTCTGGTCACTTACGCCTACACATAAACAATAGTTGTTGTCACATATGAAAAATAGGTCAAAGATTACAAGATGAAAATGATACAAAAGAACGTGAGACCTGAAAAATATGAGAAAAGGAACATTTGTTGTGGTTAAGCTTGCCACAATGTTTGGGCTAGAACTAGCTGTTTGTCCAGGTCTGAATGGACAGCAAAACCCGTCTCAGCCTGACAGAATCCAAATGAAAATAGCTCAGCTTTGTAGCGATTGAGCAACAAACAGACCCAAGATCAGATAATTTTGTCTGTCAGTGACAACCAGTTGATGCTGGGTTTAGCAAACCACATGGTGCAAACACCAGAAATCTTCAACTAGATCAGGTTGCTCAGAGCCCCATCCAACATGACCTTGAACGTTGCCAGGGATGGGGCATCCATCACCTCTCTGGGCAGCTTGTTCCAGTGTTTCGCCACTCTCAGTGTAAAAAATTCTTCCTAATATGAAGTCTAAAGTTCTCCTCTTTTAGTTTAAAACCATTACCCCTTGTCCCATTGCTATAGGCCCTGCTAAAAACTTTCCCCCCATATTTCTTAAAAGCCTCCTTTAAGTATTGAAAGGCTGCAGTAAGGTCTTCTTGGAGTCTTCTCCAATCTGAACAACCCCAACTCTGTCAGCCTCTCTTCACAGGGAAGGTTTTCCAGGCCTTTGATCATTTTTGTGGCCATTCTCTGGACCCACTCTTTCCTGTGCTGAGGGCTCCAGAACTGGATGCAGTATTCCAGGCATCGTCTCACCAGAGTAGAGTAGAGGGGGAGAATTCCCTCCCTTGCCCTGCTGGCAGCACTTCTTTTGATGAAGCCCAGGATATGATCGACCTTTTGGGCTGCAAGCGCATGTCTGACTCATATCAAGCTTCTCATCCACCAGGACTCCCAAGTCCTTCTCCGCAGGGCTGCTCTCAATCTCTTCATCCCCCAGCCTATATCAATACTGAGGGTTGCCCCAACCCAGGTGCAGGACCTTGCACTTTACCTTGTTGAACCTCATGAGGTTTTCACAAGCTCACCTCTCCAGCTTGTCAGGATCCCTCTGGATTCCGTACAATCTCTCAGGGGTGTCAAGCTCATCACTCAGCTTGGTGTCACCTGCAAGCTTGCTGAGAGTGCACTCAATCCCAACATCTATGACAAGGGTGTCACATTCACGGCCCGTGGGCCAAATCCAGCCCTCCACCTTGTTTTATCCAGCCCAGCACTCTGTTTCTACCCGGTGGCAACACCGAGCTCCTTGTCCCTGTGCTCCTGCCAGCACTGGGCATGTGTGCAGCGAGTGACACGCATTACGCTGCAGGAGCAGAAGAACAGTGGAAGCCCTGATGTTGACACTCCTGGTCTATGTCATTGATGAAGATATTAAACAACATCGGTCCCAGAACACATACCTGTGGGACATTTCTATTATGGTGTGATAAGGTTTATGGCATTACCACGGAACCCTGGAGACTCCCCTCAGCTGTTTGTTAGAAGGATGCACGATGCACAAGGAGAGAGGAAGAGTGCTATTTGAGGCAGAAGGGTGATTGAGTTGCAGAGAGAAGTTGGAATGTTCAGTATTTCTGAGTTTCTCCTTTTTTTTGTTTTGTTTCGGTGTTGTTTTTTTTCTTAGAGCAGTTGTAAGAAATACTGTTCTAGAGTCAGGTAGGAGAAAAGATTTTTGTTTTAGTGACAGAAGATAGAGAAGGGTGGGAAAGAGCATGAGAGTCACTGAGAAAAGCAGAATAACAAGAGAACAGTGGAAGAAGTTGCATGAAGAGAAGTTGGATGAGAGAGGAGCGAAGAAGGTGGGAAATGGAACAAGAGGAAAGACAGAACCGTGGAGTGTTCTCAAGTTAAATACTTGGTTGAATAAGTATAGAAGAAATGGACAACAACATTTTTGTAGAATAAATGTAGGTGAAGAAATTAAGCATGTTTTTGTTCTTTGTTTGCATTAAAAAAGTGAAGCCCCTTTTTAATGCCATTGAGGAAGTACACTTTTACCCAAAACACAGAGACTATTTTTATTTTTTTTTCTCAGGATGCAGCCAGATGTTCTTAACCAGACAGAATACACTCTGTGACATTGGCACAGCACCTATCTCATAGCAACTTAGTTTTATTTCTTACTATTTGTTCTCTTAGTATAAACTAAGTTTGTGATGACTGAAAACTAGTGGTGCTAAGCCTGATTTTGAAGATAAAAAGATGTTTCCATTGTCTTCTGTGAGTTTTTTTATGGGCTTTTGGTACATAACCACAAGACGGCATGTTGAAAATACCTCGGGGTCTGATTTCTTCGAAGTTTCATTGAAACCTACACAGATTTTTTTACATCATTGTGAAAAAAAAGTCAAACAAAATAACAAATGTTGGTTTTCTATAGCAAATTGTTAAAATGTAATGGATCCATTGCTGTCTTGCGGAATTAAGAAACTAAAGCAACCCTGAGATTTGTAATCTCTCTATCAAAGACTTCATCTTGGTCTCAGAAAAAAGAATATGTTCGGATTTCAAGGGAGGAATAGTGAATACAAGATATTTTCCTAGACTTTGTAAAAAATAACTATGATTAAAACTCCTTAAGGCCATTTATTAGCAAAGATAGAGTACAGCAATCTGAAGGAATGTCTTTCAGAGAAACATTTTAAGTGATTAGACTGTGCTGCTCAGTGGGGGATGAAGATGATGTTGTTTAGATGTACAGTCACATAGAAAATGATTGAGGTATGGAGGTAATAAACCCTGGGCTTAGAAGTTTATATTGGAAGGAAGGAGTGAGACGAGGCAAAGCAAAATCTGATACGCAAAGGGAAAGTCTGGCTTGACTCTTCTGGATGAAATTAATCTTGGGACACGGATCAAGGTGATTCTTGAATCCCTTTTTGATCAGCAGTGACAGGGACATATGTGCAAGAGAAGGACATTTTCTATATGACACATGATCATGCTGGTAAATGCCGGGTGCTCTTGTTATCCTTGAACACAAAACTTCATGAAAATGAAAACAGGAGTCTCTATGGAGAGCCTGATTTGTATTTTATAATATATCTAATTCAACACTGACCTGAGTAAACACATCAATTTGCAGCTCATTTAAACCAGTGAAGAAAATTAGCTGTACATTTTCTTTACTTCAGATGTAGAAAGAAAAATTTAAAAATGTGAAAAGAAACAGAGCTCCTCATAGAGAAGCAGAGCTCTTGTTTAACTCGACTTTACAGAGCAAAGGGTATTCTGTTTTCCCTTGGCTTATTCAGCTGAGAATTGCTCACTTCCATCACGGCAATCTCATTTGATGGCCTTGTTCACTTGGCTGAGTGAGTATATCCAGCTGGGGGTAAACTGACCTCTACCATCTTGTTCCTCCATGCTCCTCAGCAGCTGGAATGTTATAAACTCCACGTGTGCAGACCTGCACAAGACTGCAAGGCAGGAATGCAATACCCAAGCTCAGCTGCAGCTGGTGATGTGGGAAAGCTACCATCTACCTAAACTTTCAGTGCCTGACTTGAGACTTATGGAAAAAAATGCCAGTATACTTGTGTGCTAAGCAGGGCTGATATAAGAAGTGTTGGAAGACGTAAAATGTACTGCAGTGGTACTACATTGCCTTGTTATTTTTTCTTAAAGGATCAACCCTTCAAGAAGGAATTCCACTGTGAAAAACACAGAACAGCACAATGTGTGTTTTCACTGTGTTCTGTATGTGTGTGTTCAGGATGTAAGGTGCACTAGAATTTGTGTGTTTCATTTCTGCATGTTCCCTTACAAACAACCTGAAATGCAGTATCCCTATCCAAAGAGCCAATGATGTGCTTTCAGTTTGGGTTAATTTTAAATGGACTAAGGAAAACACAGAAATATTAAATATAAAAGTGCAGATGTCCTCTCTGCTAATATGATCTTGTGGGCCTCAGTGACAATGATGGAGCTTTCTTGTGCAAAGTCCTGGTTCTGCTGTAGTCAATGAGAGTTTTACCAGTGACCCCGATGGGGACAGGATTTCACCTCTTAATGTTTATTAGATGCAGCAGGCAGAAAACAGACTCATAGCTATAAAGGCTATGACATTTTATGGTTCTGACTCTGCAACCACTCAAGCACATGCTTAATTTTGCCACAGTAATAAAGTTAAGTGCCAGCTTGAAGAAGGAGTCTCCTTTACACTTGAACAAGTCTATATTTGATCGTAAATCAGGAATTCCCCCTCTTCCTCATCCCTCCCCTCCAAAGGAAAAAGGATTCTGCATGGGATTGTCTAATTCTTTCTATTTTGCTCAAAAAGAATTGTCATCTTTTTCTGAGTTTTTGTCAAGAAAAGCAAAGGGAGAGTAGGGAATGAGTCACACAGTTGAAGTGGTGTTTCTCAGGTGACATTTGACTTAAAGCAAGTTGCTCATTTCAAATAGATTCATAAAGGAAAATTCTGTATCCAACAATTTATAAAAAACATCTCAGAAAATGGCTGTTTCCTTACAAAAGGTGAAGATTTTGCATAACACTTTACAGCCAGAATCTTTTTCATAAAATTTTTTGAATTATCCTGGACGACACGAGCGTTGTTCTTCATAACAGGGCAAATCCTACGCCTTTTGCAGATAGCATCATTTGTGTATTTATTTCCACTTGATTTTAACCAAAGCATGGGAGAAGCATAGCAGAGCAGATTCACAAGGAGAGGCATTTAGGCTAGATGGATTCATTACTGAAATCAAGCATAAAAGTGGGATAGCACTTAGCCAGTGTGGATTTATGACTGAATGCTTCGCCATTATTACCGGGTTTTATGTTGAGAGTAGATGCCTTTGTTTAAACAAAGATTCCAGCTTAAACAGATTCATAGGTTCACAGTAAACTGTGCTGAAACAATCTCTTTCAGTCTATACTCCTGCCCCAATCCAAATAATTTTTACCCATATTGTTCCTATCACTAATACCATCTTCAGTGATGTGTGTTATCATCTTCCTGGAGAATTTATTCCAGGACAGAATTGCTGTTATAACAAGAAAACCATTCCTTTTTGTATGAAAGCTGCTCTGTCAGCCCATGTTTTTCATGGAAGAGCTGTGCCCAAACCTGCATAAAGTCCTTCAGCTGAAGTCTTTTCAGAGCTGAATAGGTAAGAAGGGATAACTTTGTATTGCTATGGGGATGAAGTAGTGGTAAGTCTGGTCTTGATGCAAGGATCAATGGATGGGGGGTCTTCAGTGTGTATTGTACTGAAGGGCCAACTAGATGGTCATGGAAGTCCTTCCTGGTTTTGAATCTAAGAAAGAGAATATGGATGATGAGTGTGCAATAAATTCTTTGCAGGTTCTGCTCTTACACTAGTTTGTTTTATTTACATCATTGTTGACAAGAATAGAGGAAGTAGTCCACTGGGTAGGGGGGGTGAAGTCAGTTTTAGACTCATCAGGAACCCGAGCAGGTTCCATGCTTCTGTTTGGTTTAGTCTTACCAGAATAATCTGTGCCAATGTGGCTGGGGTGGAAGCTGGAAGAATGTGTACAGCAGAGACAGTTGTAAGAAAATAGAGGTGCATTTCCCTTCCTCCTTAAGGCTTCACTCACTTGCTGCCTAGATGTCACCTCGTACTCCACCTAGGCCATCGGTTCTGAGTGGAATGATATCAGGCAAAATATCTTTTCCTGAGGAGATTCCCATCCACGATGTCTCTGACAATTGTGAAGGTGATTTGCAGGCAGCCTGAGCTCTGAAGAAGTGTGGTGTCCGAGCTAGCTCAGCAGAGGGATTCATGGCTGTGGAACACAGTGAAGGAACAGTAGGAGAGTGTATGGAACTCCTGGAAGAGATGAAGAGGAAGGAGACAGTGTTCAAAACAAAGTGTATGGGGAACAACAGGAGACCTGAGAGGTGGAGGGGAACATGGGGTGAAAAATATTTCTTCACCCTTGCCACTGTAGTTTCCAGGACTCTGGAAAGCACTGTGAGAAGAAAGGATCAGACACTGACCTGGCCAGCCCATGTGGGTAAGAAAATAAGAGAGCCCAGGAGTTCAGCTCTGGTAATTACTATTTCTCATGAGCTTCGGGGTTAAAATAATGGAAGTTTTACTGTGTTGTTGAGCTGTGTGCTGAAAAAACAGTCCTTCAGCTTTCAGCTAATTTAGTTACCATCTGTAAGCTGTTTAGGTAATTCTCCTCATTTCACTTTCCCAATTTAGTTTTGCTACATGTGCCTTTCCTTCATTACACCTCCTACAGATGCATCTGTACCATCACAGAGTAGCAGGTAGGTGTGTAACTCAGGATTTTCCATGGAACTGAGGAGCACAGTTGTCCCAGATGTGCTTTGTGGGCAGAACAGGACAATGCTCAATCACTGTAACCCATCCACAGACTGTGGGCATTTTGCTGTGGAGATCTGTGGTCTGTTTGTCACATCATGTGTTTTAGAGAGACACAAAAAATGTGAAATATATAAATAAAAAGTGCTTTATCCTACAAAACTCTAGTATTGGCATTTTTATAGATGTCTGAGTTTTATTTTGCACCTGCTGTACAAAACTCAGTTCACTGTCGGATTTCAGATTTCAAAGTTAACATGTTAAAGTTGTTCTTAGTTCACCCAGCTCCAGCTAAATATTACATCTCATATGGTTCATAAGGTTCCCCTGGAACCCAGGGGCATATTGGTTGTCATGGCAAGACATAGTGAGGTGAGCTAATTAATAGCATTTCAACATATCCTGGGCTTTATTGGCTAGTAGTGGAGAATCTCAGAAGAAGGAAAGCACTGCAATTGTGCCAGATCCATCTTGTGTTTCCTATAGTTTTATTCTTGAATTTTTTTTATATAGATTATATTGTCTCGATGCCAGTGCTCATGGTCTCTGAAATTAAAAGCATTCCTCATAAAGGGATTATGAGATTAAAAATATTGCTCATAAAGAACATGCTGATCCTCACTGGGAGGGTGCTAGACATAAATACATTAGATTACTGATGTCACCAAATAAAACTAATTTAGGAGATAACAGTGTATTTTTAAAGGAAAAGTGAGGATGTGTTAGATTTACAAACTGTAAAAACTTTCCTTCCCAGTATGCTCATTCTTCATTTATCATCTTATAATAAGAAAACCTCTTAAACATATAGTTAGTCTCATACAAATGTCACTTGCTAGCTTTCTTGCTAATCCAGAGGAAATATTATCCTAGTGGTCCCCGAGGTCCAATGTCTAGGTGTTGGATACATGATAAACTTACTTGAAGTTTTCTTAGTGAGATATAGTCCTCTGGAGACAGCTGTGGATTTAATTTTTCAAGCTTTAGTACAACCTAACCTCTTAAAAATAAGATTTAGATTTCCCTTGTCAGGTCACTTAGGAGTTTCTTCTTTTATTTTACTCTTTTTTTCCTCTCCTCTGCTACTTGCCCAGACTTCTAACCCCCGGCCTGTGGAGGAAGCATTTGATCATCTCAAACTTTTCATATCTTGATTATTTTTTGGTTCCAAAGGACAATACAACTACATTTGGCTTTTGAGTGGTTCTAGTCTGAGAGCTCAGATAGAAAGTGTTTATGGAAAGCAAACAGTTTCCAGTCTTGATAGTTTAGTTTTCTACGTTCAGTTCTGAACAAAGGTGGGTTTTTTGCAAATCATGAGCCACTCCTCTGTCTAAGAGCAGTATTTCACAAGAAGTGTTTATAGTCACTACAATCCATGTTCCCGTGTGTTTATGCTGTCCAGGAGTTGGGTTTAATCTTGTTTTCTTTTCCCTTGATACTTATCACTTAGTTATCCAGAAACTGAGTTTAGTGTTCCACGGTATGCAGAGGATTTAACTGCATGGTTCCCAGTATCGTGAAACTCCACACAACTTGGAGACCAGTTAAGGAGGAAGGCTGTTCAAGTCAGCAATGTCACAGGTACACTGTGATGCTTTTACCTATCCACTAAAAATGCTGCTTACTGACTCCCTGTAATTTCCCTGATGTGCAGACACATGGAGACATCCCGGCTTCTGCCTGACCACTCCTTCTCCAGAGGGAAAGGAGGAATACGCCTTTCAAGGTCACTTGTCAGATTTGTTCCCTACAATCAAATCGCTTTTTCCCTTTCAGCTTGTTTTCCTTTGGTTTCCTTAGGAAATTAGTTTTATCTTGCTTTACCTATCCATGCATTCATCAGGTCTCTTCTTCCTCCCCCTAACAACTTCATGATGTGTCAGCCAAGTGCAATCACCACTGAAAGATATGCACAGAGTTTGAAAGTTTAATTAAGTTTCTAGAGGTTTGTGTGCTCTGGCTGGCAGGTAGATGAGAGAGACCCATGACAGGGGCTGCCCCAAGGGAGAGTTAAGCAGAGTTCAGCTCTTTGGCAGCAGTGAGGGGTCAGACAGACAGACAGCACAGATGAATGAGCTGGCCAAGCTGTCCTGGAGCAGCTCCAGACTGGCTGCAGCACAGGCAGTTTGTTGTCCAGGGTGGATCTTTCACTACAGATGGCAGCTGAGAGGAGGTATAGGGCTTATTTCAGGTAGAAGCAGTAAGATACAAATCTAGGAGAAACCAAGCATTACAGGACAACACATTTTCCACTCTAGTTTTAACTGCTCTAACAAAAAGCACATTCCCCACCACAGCTGTGAAATGTTCTGCTTGCTCTGGATCAGGGAAATGCCGATCTGATGTTTGCCATCCTGGCCAACAACAGGGAGGGGTCCACAGAGCTCCAGATCTGAAAGCCTGGGTATTTACCTCCCAGCCTCTCTAATAAGAGAGGGATATTGCAGAAGGTTAAATGATCTCTTCAACCTATGGTCTGCCCACATAACTTCTTTCTACAGATCTGTTGTTATCTGTTGCATTCTCTACATCCTCAGGCTGAACTCTCTGCTTTGTTGTGAAGTCATGCCTAGGACTTCCTAAAGAGTTAAGGGAAACACCCATTCTGTGCGGGAGCAGCACGTAAGTGCCAAGAACCAGCCAAAGCACATTTCCTGGCCAGTGGGTTTAGACTGTTTCCCCAGGCTTTGCTGCTGTTTGCTGTCAGAGACAAGATAACCCAGGCACGATGCTGTTTGGTCTGAGCAGATGGGCCAGTCATATGCCTTAGGTAAGAAGGATCCCAGCTGAGAGGAAGTGAAAAGGCATGCTTTTCTGGCAATGTTGTGTGCAGAAGAGGCTTTGATGGTGTGGGTTGCCTTCTTTCTTTTGATTTGGAATTGAAAAGAAAACCTTGAGAGACTTTTTACCAAAGCATTTCTGGCAGTTGCATGCCAAAGCTGAAAGATGTTAAGACTAACTTATCTCCCACTTGCCCAGTTCTCCCACAGGCTTTTCTGTATTGCTTTTCACGCTGTTTCCTGAGTGTGCAACATCCTTTTTGTCCTGGCTCACCAAACCCCTATCCCCTCTGGTCAGTCCTTAAAACTCTCTTCTGATGTGCAATGGCTGAGACAGCCAGTCTCCAGGTCCCCTTCCTCCTTGGTCAAAGAGCTCTGCCTGCATCCTTAAACACAGAGTTGCAGGGGAATATGAGCTATGCACACACAAGTCTACTGCTAACTTGATCCTGCATTTTCCAAACCCCATGAACCCTGCCATTCAGCCAGAATGAGATTTTTTGTTAGCTTTCACCTATAAAAGGAGCTTTACCATGTGCTTGAGCCAACAGAGGGCAATATATGCAAAATACAATATTGAGAAGAAATACTTGTAAAAGATGACTCTAAGCAGCCCAGCCCTTACTGTATCTGGAGTCACATATCACAGCGAAAGGCGGCATTCCACGCTGGACCTAAAACCTTCTCAGGCTCCATCAATTAAACCACCACAAATGGGGTGGAAGAGACTCAGCAAGGAACTCTCACTGGGGTTCAATGAAAACCAGATGTTGTGGGCACAGCTGTCATACTTCTTATCAAGAACAACAGAGCAGCCGCTGCTGCAGTTTCATCAGGAACCCTGCCCTTCCTTCCCTTCGGCCCCAGCGCTACTGAGAGTCCCCAACCAGAACCAAATAAAATCCTCACAGCCAAAGCAAGCAGGAGTCCTCCCCAAATAGTGCCGTTTACGTTAGCATTCTGTTTATGGATCTCAGAATCAGGATCCCACTGTGACTGTCGCCGTCCCTGAGACATGTTGAGACAGACTCCCACTCCTACCTAAGAGTGGCTTCATTCGTTCCCTTCAAAATGTAATTTAGTTCTGGCTCCAGTGCTAGAAGGGTTAGAGGGAAAGAACTGTGTATTCCCTCCGTAGGGAAAAAGGTCTGGCCAATTCCATTTACATGAATGATAATGTATTTACCCATAGGGCTCACAAGCTGTGTTTTTTTGCTTTAGATGGAATTCCAGATTGTTAAATTCCAATTGTATAAATGATAACAGATTGCTGCACCCGTGAAAGCACATGAGAGTTGTGCAGGATATGCCCTGAAGGGCGTGCGTCATCCTGACCTACAGGCAGTGAACTCTGCTTGGGAAATGTGGATCAAAGCAAGGGTATTCATGAGAGATCGGAAGTCCAATCCCAAGATTGGGTCTTTGCCCAAGGACCTGTTTTGATCTGCGTTCCCTTGAGACTTTTTGCCACAGGGTGATTTTGCAAGACTGACTACTCTACTGTTGACAATGTTATTGTTGTTTGCACTTGTAAATGATACACTGAAATCAAATTTACCTAAATTTAATTACAAAGAAACAAATAAAGAAGTGCAAGAAGGGAAATAACCCTGCAGACAAACCAAAACATTTTGTTTGGCCTGGCACATAGGGTTTTTTCGGGTGAGAAAAAAGAAATATTTCAGTTTCTCGTCAACCCAAAACACATTTTTTTCTCAATTACACACTCAACTCAAACCCAAATCATTTTCACAGTAAAACTTCTGAAGGCTGCTGAGTCTAATTGGACCAATGAGCAGCGTTTAGGTGGATGAGGATTGTGACTAAGAGTTCTGGACTTCAACAAGTCAGACAATTAATGCATCCATTGTCATATTGCTATTTCCCAGCTTGACTCCCAGACACTGGCGTGCACTGTTGCTCTGATTAATCAACCAAAGCTTCAGCCAGAACAATACAAGCAGTTGCTTTTCTGGCTGCAGCGAAGTTGGTTGTAAAGGTTACTGCCTGTCATCCAACCTGCAGCTGTTCTTCACTGCCCTCCCAACTGCACGTGTGCTCTCTGCCTGGGCCTCTTCCATCAGCATTAGCCTGTGGTTTTCAGGAACTTTGAAAAACTTGTTGTCAAAGATGAAACAAATATTACTTGCTTTAACCACATATATTCCTGACAGCATATGCCAGGCGTAAGCGTGAGAGAGAATTAATATAGAGATTTTTTGAGATAAAGAGACATCTTACATCAGTCCTGATGGCTAGTCCGTGTGGAAATCATATTACATACCAGGTGTTTTGTAGGCAGAACACAGTAATTTAAAAGCAAAATTGACCCTTTGTGACCTGTATGATATGTGGAGCTGGTGCACATGTTTTTCTACTTCTCTTCTGTGCAGTTGATGTGTTTCAGAAGTCGTGTGTACAGCTCAGATCTGCAGACACAGGTAGTTACCTACTAATTCAAAAGTACATCCAACTCCTCTTTAAATACCCTGATGCTCCAATAAAACTGATCTTCCTTTAATCTTGCAGTGACTCATCATAAGCCATCTGAGACCTTATTTTAAACCTGCTTCCCTCAAGCAGAGATCAGCTGCAGGTATATTAACAAGAAGCTTCTCTAGCTGATGCTCCATTTTAATCTGTGATAAATACAATGTCCTAGAACTGCCTGATCTCACAGGGAGAATGAAGAGAGAAGAAGGAACTGCTTGTTTACCCACTGAAATACAAACACATTCTTATTTTAGATCAGGAGCTGTTTGCAGCAATGTCTGTCATACAGTGTGGCTGTGTCTATTGTTATTTTAGTGCAGGACTTCATCTTATCCAGAGGTCCAGATTCTCTAGTGTCCTACTAGCAACAAAAAGACTGACTTTCTTCGTTTTCAGAAAAAGTCAAATGTCTGTTTGGGAAAGGAAACTAAAGTTGAGAGGTGGATTTACTCACATTCCATCAGTGACCCTACAAGTATTATGGATGCCATTGTGCCCATGCTCTTCTTGTTAATGGAGATGTAGGGTTTATATTAGTGGATTGTTTGCAGCTTTTGGGTAGATTGATACCACTTCTGCTCAGGATATGGGCTTAGGAGATAGCATGAAGCTAGCAGAGTTGTGAGTTTTTCTTAGCAGGAGACACTGAGATGCTGCTATTGACAAATAGGCAGAGAATATAGCGCCCACCTTTTGAAAAAAAACCCTGCACTTTCTGTGTGGCCTTGTTCAGGCACTTCTGGGCACCATCTCTGTTTCTGCCTGACCTTTAACAGCAATAGAAAGTGCTTTGAAAGAGCTGTAAAAGGCTTGATGCTGTTGTGGTTCACCTGCCTTAGCTGCACCAGTAGGTGAGAACCCAGTTTGCATTCACAGTAGCCCTGAAAGAGCTTGTTTTAAACAAGGGCTTAGTCTTGATCACATGCAAATAAAATAAATTAGTGTTTACGCCACCTTCTGTAGATCTTCTCACTTTCTTCTATGAGGCAGGCCTACTGTGAGACAAAATCATCACTAATGTATTAAAACCAGCTGTGACCAGCATTCAGCCTGAAAAACTTATCCTGTTGTTTCTGACAGATTTGTCTTGGATGGTTAATAATGGCAGGTTGGAAAGACAGGTTCAGATGTGTCCGTGTCCATCCCTGCTTATAGGTTTTATGGCGTTTCAGAAGAGCAAAACTCACTGTGCTGAGCGACACTGAGACAAGATTTGTCTCTCTACCCCATCTACTGTTTTGATGTGAGCTTTGAAGTAGTTCTGGGATTTGTTTGAGATAGGTTTAAATGTTTTTTGGTGACGGAGTAATAAAAGTCATAGACAGAGACATCCACAGCATGATCACACATTGTTTTTCCTAAGTGGGCTAGGAGTATGTTATGAGAAGATCACTAGCAGGGCATTAAAAAGGTAGGGAATGACCCTGAAATATTCCCAGTTTCCCAAGTGTATGCATTCACTGTCATAATTAGCAGATTCTCAGAGAATGTGCATTGAGAGAGCTTCACTGGAGTCACAGTCTCTGGGGCACTTTGGAGGCGCCAGGAACCCAAAGAGAAAATTAAACCCCATTTGTGCACAGAAGGTGGGAGAAACTGTGCCCGTTTCTGCTTTTGCACTTCATATCCTCCTAGAGAGTGCAAAAGCTCAGGTCCCTGTGGACCTCACAAGTGTCAAAGCTCTGAGGAGCCCTGGGGCTGCAGTCCCAGCACCCTCCACGATGCTGTCCCAGCGTTTGACTCCACTAGGATTTAGGTTTCATGCTTGGAGTCCTTGCTGTCTCTGAGCATAGGAGTCACTTTGCTACACAATGGGCATTGCCAAAACTACAGCTATGACAAATGTGAAACGTGGTGTCAAATGTGGAACAGGTGGGCTCTGAGTTCCCAAGGGTGTCTTTTGTCAGTGACAATGTCTTTCCAAAGCATGAACACGCTGTCTTGACACATCCATTCCTGGCACACTAACTGGCAAGTGGCTGAAAATAGATAAGCAAAGAGAAGGGGTGAGATTTGTGAGAAAACCAAGAGAGACACCAGGATTGTGTCTAGGCCCCAAAATTTCAAAATAAGTTGGAGACACCCTGCTCCTTCTCTGATAGATATATAACTAGAAAGAAATCTGAGGCGGAGTTATTTCAAGGGATGACTAAGGCTGCATGAAGAACATCACTCTCTCTTCAAGAAAGAGCTCAACCTTTGGTGCAGCAGCAGTTGAGCTGATCCATGACTCCACTCTCCCCACCCCACTCTTGCCTCCCTTCTTGCACTTTTCTCGCGATTGTGAACTTTTTTCTGAGCTGGTTCACAGTGATGACCGGAGAGAAAAAACACCCTGATGTAGCAAGCTGAGATGTAGCAGAGACATGAACAGCAGCAACGCATGAGCAGGGAGGGGTGGGAGTATAGGAATGTGCCTTCTAGTACTTAGATTCCATTTCACTGCCATGGAACCACTCCCAGCACACCTCTCCGACAGGATACAGGGAGGACATCTGCACTATTGTTAAGGCTGCTGTGTGTTGTGGCTGTACAGCTGCCTCCTCCACACCACCATCCCAAGTGGCTGTTCCACCCCTGTGCTGTAGCACATGACACATTCCCTTGTGTCAGCTGTGGGCTGGCTCGGGGAACTGATCCCACTTGAAAGAAAAATAAGTATATTTTTCTGTTTAAGATTTATTGACTGATCTGTTCACCAACACGTTTGCACGATCACGTGGACAGGAACTGCTGGGGAGCAGCATGCCAGCGCGGTTAGGTGAGAACGAGTAGGACAGGATGGTAGTTGGGGAAACAAGAAGGGCAGTAATACCCAGGGAGGGTTTTGCCCCTAAATACTTTTAATAAGTAGTATCAAAGCAGAGATACAGAGGCCAACTGCTGCAAGGAAGCAAGTCTTGTTGGAAAAAAAGCTTTAATTGATGCATTGTTAAAGGCTGCTTAGCATCATATGTAGCTGAAATTTTAGCAGTTTTCCTTGGTGAGGGCTCAGTCTTCCTTGTCCTGCTCTCGGAAGCTTGATCAGATGTTTGTCAGGAGTTGCAGGACTGCTCCACACATATGGCAGCCCTTTTGAATCAAAAGCATCCAACTTTCTGAGCATGTGTTGCTGCATTATAACGCATATATATACAGCAAGCAGCTAGAATAAACAGCTTGAAAAAGGGGAAAAGCTCACAGGCATGATGGGTGGATGTCTGTGCAGTCAGAACAGAGCCTGCACACCCTCGCCAGGTGCCTTTGCAACTCAGGAGGCTTGAAGCTGGACCATACCAAATGCATAAAATACCAAGGGGCAAATGAGGTTTTGAAGCAGTACCTCTCTCTCCTCGTCCCTTGAGGGCCTGATCTTCTTCTAGCATGGGACATATTTATGATATACAGCCCTTTTCAGCAGCTCAGCATTCTCCATCCTAGAAGCACTTCAGCTTCTCACCTTGCTCCCCTTCTTCTAGAATTTTGCCTTCTGTAATGTCTTGAGCTGTCTTTTCCAGCCAGTATATTTGTCTGTTAATGGGCAGTTTATCTGCTTTTTTGTGTATTTTGTTAGGTAAGGCAATAAGCTCTTGCCTTTCTCTAGCTTTGCCATCTCTGTGTTCCCAGACATCTTCCAGCTCTGATGAGAGAGTCTGTGCCATTTAAACAGAGTGAATGAACCCAGGCAGATTGTAGTGTACTGAGAGTGGCTTGCCCTGCCATACACAGTGACAAAGAATGAAGTTGAATCTGTTGCTTTCTTCTTTGCTTTTGCTTATTTAGGACACACAGGTTGTGGAGAGGCACGTCCGTGTTCTGTCTTCCGGCCTTCCTTTTTGGTGCCCTGGACTGAAAAACAAATAATGAAGGAGATGTGGAGAAAAAAAATCACCCTGTGAGATATAAAAAGGGAAACAGGAGATCCTGGATAATATCTGAGTTCCTTTGAAGTGAAGGCTGAATAGATTAGGAAAAGTGTAATTGAATTAAAGCCACTCTTTTTTGGAGTGGATATACTTTTACCCTGGCTAAGCAATTTCCTGGATGATTTTTTTTGTCACTTCCCAACACCTGCTCGTTTTAGAGGGCGGTACTCCAGAGATTGCTCTGAGCCAGTGCCAACAGCCAGCATTTCTCACTCCCCTCTCAGCCGCCTCCGCGCCCGGCACTGCCCTGGACGTACACCCCGATATAGAACGACTGCACACTGCCACGGCTTAAGCGACGCTGCCTCAGCCTCTTTGGAAGGACAGGTCCTCCAGAGAGCACCAGCCACAGCAACCCTTGCAGAAAGTGTCCTCATCATGGCATATAAAGCAGCACACTTGGCCTTTAAGTCGCGCTGGCACAAGACAGATGAAGAACTCTGTCGGCACAGTATGTCCTTCGTCTTGCATACAGCAATCCGTAATGACTTCTTTCAGAGTTACCTTTACCTGCTGGAAAATCTTCCCCTGGGTGAGTAGCTGCTGGGCAGGAGCATCTGTGTGGGTGTGACCATGTTAGGTGGGAGACTGCAGTTCATGACAATAAGTAGTAGCTTTGAGAAGCCTGGAGAGAGAGCCCACAGTGCTTAGCTAAATCCTTCAGTACTCTCTCTCAGCTTCCCCTGATTCAGCACCACCTTGTTTTACCTAAATACTCCACAGATTGTTAGAGGAGGGTAAGGGCAAGACCATGAGAGTGAGAGAAAGTTTAGTTTCTGGCTGATGGTTCCTTTTTTTTGTTACCATTTAAATAAAATATGCATTGACCTGTTTGGAACTTGGAAGGACAAATGCAAAACTAGCAGAGCTGACAGGCCTTGCTTTCTGTTGCCAGATACCTGTTTTGTTGCCATTCAGTGTGTCCTTAGCAGTGTAATTTACATTGTTTTGGATAAGGTAAATATTTTTAAACCTTTTTCCAATAGTCTTTGTAATCCTGATCCCTGTAGAAGGCTGTCTAATGTACTGTTATCTGGGAGGAAAATGCTTCCAAAATGTTTATTCATAGCCAAATTTCTGTGAAAAACTCTGGTACAGGATTTTTTTTTGTCTTAGATGCAGAAAATCAATGTTAATTTCTAATGATAATTTGACCCTGAAAAAGAAACAAAATTTTCCCAGGACAATACAGTTAAAAAGTAGAATTGGCTTGAGCCTGTATTACATTAGCACATCACTTTTTAAGCACTTTCTAAGCCTTCACTCAATGTTCGAACTGTAGGAATTTAAGATTGAAAGGATGTGTCTGTGCAACCTGTTAAAATGCTTTTCACAGGAAATTCTTGAGGGCTCCTTCCTAATTGAATGATCCATTTAGGTAAGTGGATTATCTTACCTGATTGTGTTTAACTCTGTATAGTAAGAACTCTGCCGAAAGTGGTAGAATGCGTAAGTCCTGTAAAGAAAAAAAAAAAAATTCAGGTTTATCTTAGTATTTTGATGTGGCTTTTCAAATGCAGCAATATTTGCAGCTATTTAAGATGAACCATGGAAGATGATAAATACTCCTATCTCTACTGGCAGGCAGCTGTGGACGAGAGAAGGGGAGGAAAGGTGGAAAGGAAGGAAATCCAATTATAGGTTGATGGAATCTCAAGAAGTCTATGAAAATGTTATTCTTTCATTTGTTTTGAAAATAAACACAATATATTAGAAACTGAGAAGGATTTCCTGCGGTGTTAACTGTTAGTATATGTACTAATAGATCATTTTAAGGCTAGAAGGTATCATTATGAATATCTAGCTTAGAATGTAATGTAAAAGTTCCTGCATCAGGCAGGACTTACAACTGGGTCACAGTGTATATTCATAAAGACAAAAATACCTGGGTTTAGAGGCTGCAAATGGCTGAGGATACATTAGTACATAATAAAGTTATTTCCAGGCCTGATTGCTTCACACTTCACTCTTGTAAAACTATATTTAATTTCTTGTCTGAATTTCACATAAATTTCCATTCTCACCCAACAAGCTTTGTAAAATGCTCCGATCAGACTAAAGATGCCCTCTGCCAGGCTTTTCATGACCTGAATCATTAAAACTTCACTAGAGAGCTTACAAGCTTATTGCCAGCCTCTCCAAATTCATTTGACTCCATGGAAGAGGCATGGTGAGTCCAGCCTTCCTGTGAATATATGCTATGTCTGTTACTCCGTGGTTACTGCCGTGGAGTGGCACTCTACATAAGGACAGGTGCTGTGGAGCAGCTCATGCTCTGTGAACACACATCCACAAAACCTCTCAACATCTTATGGTGTTGCAGTCTGGATGGGTGGACAATGAGATGAGTAAAAAGTGGTTGTGTGAGTTTGCAGTAGTCAGATGTCACGGAGTATCGCAAGGGTCCGTCCTGGGATCTATGCTGATTGGCCCTTTATCCATATCCTGGAGAAGGGGAAGGACTGCTTGCTCATGACATGTGCAGGCTGCTGCCAACTGGTGGGACTTATTCACAAGTTTTGGGTCAGGATTCTAACCCAGAGGAAAGAGAAAGTGGAAACCAAGTGAAATTCCAGTTCACTGAAATTCAAAGGAAGATGCCAAGTCCTGCACCTGGAAAAGAAGAAGCCTTGACAAAGCCACGGGCTGGGCATTGGCTGGATGGGGAGCAATCTTGCTGATAGGGTTTTGGTGGACAGCTGAACATGAACCAGCAGTGCATCCTGGCAGTAGAGAGGGCCAACAGCATCCTGGGCTGTATTAACAAAAGCACAGGTAATTGATTGAGGGAAGTAATTACTGCCTTTTATGCAGCAGTCATTAGGCCATATGTGTGTAGTCTGGCAGGAGTCAAACGCAGGAAATGACACGGGGTGAGCTGTATAACCTCCAGGGTGGTGTGAGAGCTGGAGCACACGCCCTGGGAAGACAAACCAAGGGAACAGGTCATGTTCAACCAGAAAAGACAGCTTCAGGAAGACCAAACATCATCCTGTCTTTACCTGCAAGAAGACCGTGAAGAAGATGGAGCTGAGCTTTGCACAGTGGTGTAAGGCAAGAGGACAAGAGACAGTAGCCATAGATGGGAACAAAAGAAGTTCAGACTGGCTGCAAGGAAAAAGTCTTTCATATGAGGACAGTCAGGCATTAGAACAGGTTGCCCAGGAATGTTGCCCAATTCTCCATCACCGGAGGCTTTCAAATCCCTGCTGAATAAAGTCCCAATGGACTTTATCCACCCCCATGTCTGTTCCTGCTTTGAGCAGAAGTTTGGACTAGAGACCTCCCATGGACTTCCAAGCTGGGTCATCCTGTGATACCCGTTGTGATGGAGAGGACAGAATGTAGTGGGTCTGAACATCTCTGCAGAAAGACATTTTGCAGTTCAGTTCAGAATGGAACTGAGCAGAAATGAACCAAACTTCTCAAGCTTCAAGATCTAGCAGGATAGTCAAGCATGTGCTTAAACCTAAGCATTAGTAACAATGCTGAAGTCAAGCTTCACATTGAAACTTGCAGTGCAGCCCAAGGTCAGCAAAGTAGAAAGTTTGCTCCAAGCTGTGCTAGGTCCATGCTCCCCCTAGGTTAAGCAGTGGAGCACTTAGGCCCATTTACCCATCATAGAATCACAGAATCATAAGGTTGGAAGAGACCTCTGAGCCCATCGAGTCTAACCGTGCCTCTCTCCCTACTAAACCATATCCCTAAGGAACTCATCTACCCATCTTTTAAACACCTCCGGGGATGGAGACTCCACCACCTCCCTGGGCAACCTGTTCCAATCCCTGACCACTCTCACAGTGAAGAAATTCTTCCTGATGCCCAGTCTAAACCTGCCCTGGCACAACTTGTGGCTGTTCCCTCACGTCCTGTCGCTCATCACTTGTGAGAAAAGAGTAGCACCCACCCCATCACAACCTCCTTTCAGGGAGTTGTAAACAGTGATGAGGTCTCCCCTCAGCCTCCTCTTCTCTAAGCTAAATAAGCCCAATTCCCTCAGTCTCTCCTCATAGGGCTTATCCTCCAGCCCCCTCACCAGCCTCGTTGCCCTTCTTTGCACATGCTCCAGCCCCTCAATATCTTTCTTGAAGTGAGGGGCCCAGAACTGAACCCAGCACTCAAGGTGTGGCCTCACCAGTGCCCAGTACAGGGGCACAATCACCTCCCTGCTCCTGCTGGCCACACTGTTTCTGATAGAGGCCAAGATGATGTTGGCTCTCTTGGCCACCTGGGCCACTGCTGGCTCATGTTCAGCCACTGTCAACCAACACCCCCATGTCCTCCTCCTCCAGGCAGCTCTCCAGCCACTCTTCCCCAAGCCTGTAACGCTGTGGGGGTTTTTGTGACCTAAATGGAGGACTCTGCACTTGATCTTGTTGAACCTCATCCCATTAAACTGAACTGAGCCTATCTGGTATTACAGCCTGTTAAGAGAAACATGTCACTTTTACAGACCAGGGTAACATTTGTAAATAAAAGATGTGGGTAACTTAGGCCCTGATCCAACAATGTACTTGAATGTGAACGCTCCTAAGCCCAGTGGACTTCAATGGCTTTATGCAGATGTTGGAAATTATACTGGTGTTTACATGGTCTGTGGGACTCAATGCCAGTGGGGTGAGTTCTGCGTGGAAAACTCCAATGATTGGTCCACAGAGACAAATATTCCCATGTGAAAGGCACGTGTCTATAAGTGAAATCTGCTTTGGGTGTGGGCTAGTGTTCATCCTCTATAAAATAGAATTTCAGTGTTTCTTGGACTACAGTAGAGAGGTGAATTCTATTCTGCACCCAGATGACAATTTTTCAACTGATGCACAAAGCAGATGTTGCATTTAAAAAGGAATACTTAGCCAGACTGGAATTAGTTCAGTATCTTGCAGAAAGCAGTTGGAGCCACAAAATAATGTTCACAAATAAAACCTTCAGAAAAATTACTTGCAACATTTACTTCTGTCAGAGAAATTTAGCTAAGTAAACCCTGCAACCAAGAACTGTAAGACAGTCTACTGCAGACTGAGATTGCACCCAGGCTTACGTATTAAGTGGTCCCATTTTTCTAGAGTTTTAGGTCAGCTGCCCTGGGAAACACAATTTTTGACTAATCCATAAGAAAATACTAGAGATAATGTATTGGACTTTGCAGGGCAAGAGGGCTTGGGTAGATACTCTGTCTAGTTCAGGAGCTGGCATTCAGCTGCGTATCAACACTCTGCATCCAGGCTGTGCTTTCAGCAACTGAAAATCATTCACATCTCATGACTGTGGAGTGACCTTTAGGGCACCAGTTCAAGCTCTCAGCCTGCTTTTGCAGTGGGTTTGCTTTAACCATCTCCACTTGAGGGACTTGCCAGCAGACCAGCAGATTCAGCTGACACACCAAGTATGCCATGAAAAGTTTTTCTTACTTTACTAGAAGCACATTTCTAACCTTAAACCTTACAACTCACCTGCTTTAACACTGAAAAACTCTGTGACAGACAGCTGCCTCCCCACCCCACGATGTCTGAGACTTACAGGCTCCATCATCCTATCCTGCTTATGCCCTGCTTCACAAAGTTCATTGAAATAAGGCTGTGTATCCGTAACAGATCTTGCAAGTATTTCATTTCCTGATGCACAAGATGGTCCCACATGGGTCATGGAAAGGGAGATGCCTCTGGCTAGCCAGGTCCTGCAATGAGGGTGAGGCATGCTGGAGCAGAGCTGTAACACTGCCACCAAGGACTAGTGCCTCCTAGCACTTCTCTTTTGGGGTAGATTCCTGGAAGCTGGCAAGCCTCCCTCTCCGTTTCACCCTGCCGCTGGAGCTTGTATGCCAGGTACAACTGCAAGGCATATCAGAGCTGAGGTTAACTGGCTGTGTCTGGGAAACTGAGTTGTTATGTGTTGCAAATTCGTAAGAGGGACAAGTAACACGGTGGGAGCATGAGGTGGAAATCATCTGTGTGGATCACACACTCTGTGCGTTTGCAGGAGAAGACTTTGGGTCCAGTGTCACCCTTTACATTGGCCAGTGTCCTTGCATGTCCGCAGGTGGGGAACTTGCACAAAAACATATTTGCAAAATTTGATGGGTAGAGAAAACCCTATGGATGTTGAGGGCTCGTTTCGGATGCCAGCACGGAAGGCAGGGCTCGGGGGCCCCAGCTGGCCTGGGAGGAGCTGCAGTCAGCTGGTGTGTGCATGCAAGCCTGATACTGGCTCTGAGAGAAATCTGAGAGCATGCTCTACAGATCTGGTATCCTGAGCAGCATATCGTCTCCATGTGCTGCCTTGGGTCAGGCTTGTGTTTTGAGTAGAAGGACTCTTAATATTTGTTGTTCATGCTGCCAGCGGCCTGCAGCACCCTGTCCTAGCGTGCAGACAGCCTGTAAATGCCTTTCCCTTCAATCTAGCAGAACAGGATAAATCACTGTCCCTTGATAGTTCTGTTAAACAAGCCTTTGAAATCATCACTGGACTCCTACAGAAGATATTGCAAAGCCAGCGTGCAGGGATTCAGTTTTGTTCACCACACAGACTGGCATCAGAAATGGAGAAAAAGGGATATCAGAGAAAACAAGATGGTGCCACTCCCAGAGGAAGATAGAAACCCCTTACTGGAGGAACCACAGCCACTGATGGAGTCTTTTTCCCAGGCTTTGGGAGCCACCCTGGCCAGGTTGTGCTGGGGATTGTCTGCTGCCACCTTCGTATTAATTTCTTCAGCTAAATGGTTTCTTCTGAGTATGTGAATATAATCAGTGGAGTGTGTAAAACTCCCAGGTTTGACCCTTGCTGGGCTCAGTGCTTCTTGTGGTATAAATTTCTCAGGCATAACACAAATGTGTAATGGATTAAAGCTTTAATAGTATCCGTTCAGCAGTTGACTTAAGCAGGTGATGACAAGAGGGGCTGGTAATGCTGCTTTTGTTGGATGAGGGATATGCTGGGCATGCTGCTTATGTGTAACCCAATAGCACTATTCTGTTCCGAGTGGTCCTTGGTGGTAATTATTCCCCATCCTACTTCCTTTGTCTCCCCCTCATTTACTTCCAAAATGTCATTCTCCTGCTGAGGATGGGCCGGCCCACACTTATCATTCCCTGCTGAGCTTGCTTGCCCTCAATAAATACATTCCAGGCTTATATTCAGGGCCTCTGGCCTAGCTCTGATCCTCTATGTGGAGGGCATAATTCCTGTTCCCTAGCCAGGATAAGCAAGACATGGCCTGTTCAGACCCTTCCCAGAGCGACTGGTAGTGCTCCTGAGGATGTTTAAATGTGCAGTGACAAAATTCTGCTCTATGGCCCTTCTTTGTACACAGCCAGCAGGAATCGCCCTCTTTCCATTGTTATTAACCCAAAAGGTGCTTGCTGTCGGCTTGTTCCCAGTTCCTTGAGCACTCTGGGACTCTGTGGCAGAGCTGGTCTCACACTACAAGGTGATGCTTGCAAATACTTGTCTGCAGTGTGATTCCATCCCTCCTTGTGGCTTAGCTTCCATAGACAGGCTAGCAGTTGTGCTGCTGTTGGAAGGTCTGGCTGTGTCAAACACACAGGAAAATGTCTGGACACCTGTATGCATGTGTGAGATAGTAAGAGGTGCTGTTCTCTGAGCAAACTGTTCATGGCTTGGCCCAATCCAAACTTTTGAGCTGCAAAATATAACTACTTTTGGTATGCTGATGTACATCTAGTATAGGAAAACCCAGGATGCGGAGGATAGACTTCAGTTTTTTAAGAATAGGGAAAACCAGCCAATTACCCATAAAAGTAACGGGTTTTAATAAAACAGTATCAAACTTCTGATTGCTGTGTATTACCTGCAAAATAGCCAAGCAATGAAAAGAAACATACAAGCCTCTGGCACACAGGACCTTTCCAGTATATCACCCAGTAATTATCTCACTCCTTGATCTGTGGCAGATGAAGATTTAAGACTGTCTGTTCTAAATTGTCTCCCCCTTGTATACTCATTTAGGCCTGAGATTACCATCTGCTCTTTGGTTCAGCTTACTTGCAGTGTCACAGACTGTACAGTATCACTAAAAATAAACCAGAGCAAGTGTCTCATTCATTCACTCTCTTCTTGGTGCACTCTCTGCGCAGCTGTCAATGGGTTGAAAGGGTATATGGAAATGTACAGTACAGTTAGGTTTGTGATAAGCAGAAATGATGCCACCCACCTTTTCTGGGAGCAAATCAACGCCCTTGCTCTCTGTTGCATGCATGTTCACTTCAAATTTGAAATGACTTTTTAATGACATGAAAATAAAGTGTGGTGACAAAAGCGATGTCAGAGCCTGGGAGGCACTGAATTTCCCCAAGAGTTGCACTATCCCTCGTGGTCTTACGATTAAATCCAACACCTTTCCTTCTACCTTTGCTTTAGGAACAGAGGTTTGGTGATTTGAAAGCTCAGCTTAAGTTTATAGATTTTCTTTATTTTACCTCCTGATTGATAAACTAAACTGGAAATATCTATCATTAACAATAAAAGAGTGATTTTTTTACTTGCAGTGAAACTTTATGCTTTGACAAGTCAAGTTATCAATGGGGAGATGCAGTTCTACGCCAGGGCCAAACTCTTCTACCGGGAGGTACCAGCCACAGAAGAGGGCATGATGGGAGACTACATTGAACTCTCCAATACAGACATTGAATCCTCCAGGGAGTTTCTCAGGAAGTTTGTTGGGGTGAGTCATTTAAACCCATCTTCTGCAAGAAAAAGTGATGACATGTCTTAAAAGACATGCACAGTGCTCAATCACGTATATTTTAAATGGTATCAAATGTCATATTCGATGTGCAGTCACAGGTCATAACTCTCTGTCTTTGGGTCTTGGAATGTATTCTGCCAGGTCATGCATCATCATGAATACACATTTTGCCTGTCCATATGTCATTATTTGCCTGTTTTGCATCCTTCTCTTACACTCCAGAGGTGCAAAGAGTTCTTATAGTTGTGTTTGTGTGGGAAACTAATCCTCATTGCAGGACTGGAACCTTTCATGATAAAATCCTTACTGGCTTCAGCAGAAGGTTTGTTGGTGCAAATTCCCGCAGTCCATTTGGGAAAGCAGCTGAGACTAGATGCCAAGTTTCTGTTTTGCCTATTTATAGATATTTCTGAGAATGCTGCAACAAAACCCAGCCTTTCCTCCAAACATTAGTAGTGTATAGAATAAGCTACAATTAGGAAAAACATATTTTTTTGATCTTTCCAGTGTCACTAGGGACCTTGGTAGGCAGATTTCTAAAGGTCTGTAAACATCTTCAAAGGTCTGCTTTGACCTGAGATGCAGAGAGATGCCAAGTGGGATTTTAAAAGCAGTATAATTTTGGCACTTGGGTTTCTGAAAATCCTATTGATGTCTAAATGTGTCTTTGGGAATCTGCAAATCTTTAAAAGTGTGGCCTGATGGCTTTCTGCCTGGCCTTCCCTCTTCCCTGGGGAAAAAGACACTAAATTAGCTCAACAACAGTATTAGATGCTAAAGATTCCACAAAGCTACAGAAAACCAAATTTCCTAAGTTCTCTTGCTCACAAAATTACTAGTTCTTTATAGTGCTACAACAGATCTTTCGTTTTTCTGCTCAGATCATAGAATCAGAGAGTCATAGACTCATCTGATCGGAAAAGACCTCTGAGATCATCAAGTCCAACTGTACCTGTGCCCTACTAAACCATGTCCCCAAGAAGCTCATCTACCTGTCTTTTAAACACCTCCAAGGATGGTGACTCAACCACCTCCTTGGGCAGCCTCTGCCAGTGCCTGAGAACGTTTTCAGTGAAGGAATTTTTCCTGATGTCCAGTCTGAACTTCCCCTGGTGCAACTTGAGGCCATTTCCTCTCATCCCATCAACTGTCACTTGGGAGAAGAGGGCAGCGCCCACTTTGCCACAGCTCCCTTTCAGGCAGTTGTAGACAGTGATGAGGTCTCTCTTCAGCTTCCTCTTCTTCAGGCTAAACAACCTCAGTTCCCTCAGCTGCTCCTCGAAGGACTTGTTCTCCAGCCCCTTCCCCAGCTCTGTTGCCTTCTCTGGACACAAAATGTACACATTTGGGATAGCTGGATGACTTTTTTTTTAGTCTTAATGGTCTATTGTGGGAAAAAAACTCAACATGTTAATTAGATGTTGTGTATAAAAAAGGGCACAGTTTAAATGGGTTGGGGTGAAAAATGGTTGAGGCTTAACCACAGATAGAAATCCTGTGTAGCAGTGACTGGCAACTGATAGCAAAGTTTGCTGTACTTGATAGAGGGAGGTTTTTTTAAACACAAGTGAACAGCTGCATTTTTTTAGAACAGTCATTTGTATTAATGCTAATGCAAAAAGGTTTCACAACATCTCAAAGCCTCACTGTATCAAGCTTTCCACAAACATAAAATAAGAAAATACAGTTCAGGTAAGTAGTTGAACCTGATGGTAAAGTAGCATTTTCAGAAAAAATGAAATGCAACGTATAAGCCTACAGCCAGCTGAAGGCATATTCCTTAAATTATACTGAAGTCTTGTTTTAAGAATATTTGTGGAAAACAGGTGGTGCATAAACATGCAATAAGTAAAATATTTTATGCTTCCTAGACACACAGGTTCCATTTCCTGAATGGCAGGTTTATATCCCGCTTTTACACTTTCTCATCTCCAAGACCTGAAAAGGAAGCAAGTACAGTCTGTAGCAGAGGTTCACATGCCAAAGAGAAATCATACCCAGTGCATCAGGTGTGATGACAGATGCAAAATACTCCAGAGGAGAACTCTTACTCCTATTATTAGCCCAGGTTAGAGAGGATACTCTGAATGGCCAAGATGAAACAAGAAAAAAAATATAAGGAACGGAAAGGAATCTGCATACTTTGCTAATTCTGTTTTGGTTTGTTAAAGCCTGTCCTCTGTTGTGATACAGTCAATTGGTTACGTTACTTATGGTTTGTTTTCCTTTCCTACTACTGCAATTTGATTCCTACTCAACCAGATACAGATATTTGCTGGCTTTCTGTAGCAGTGACTGAATTGTAAAGCTAATTTGAGTTATGTCTTCCCAAGTGTATGGCTCTATGAATATTTTTTTTCCAATAAGTTGATCAAGATAGGGAAAAAAACCCCAATTTGCTTCACCCCAATATAAATTGCATTTGTTTTTTAATACAGAAGTTTAACAAAATCAGAAAATAGAAAAAGTTATTTCAGATCACATTATTTCACTTTTTTATTGTTTTATCCTCTGAAAAACTTTTTCTTTGTTTTCAAGATAGAAGTCGGTTCCAAAATAAAAAATGCTGTTTAGAAATGAAAAGTTGACAGGTTGATTTTTTTTTTTCCTTGAAAGTTGTGAGAAAGAAGTATCTTGACATTTTCAACATTCTTTCCCATATTTTTTGGCTATAACTATTCTCTAGCTTTGAAATATCAATTTCACAGAGAGTTTTATTCTTCCAAAACTTTATTTTCTGGCAAAACCAGTGCTCCTTAAAAAACTGTTGCCCAGTTCCACTCAAATTACTCCTTGAGTTAATTTGGCTGGTATGGAAATGCCACACAGTGACATTTCCCTTGCATGACTGATGTTGCATACCTTCATGTATGGCATTTCTTAGCATGATCTTTAGCACCACTGTAAACTGAGCTACAGATTTCTTTACCATTGGAGAATTTCTTGCCTGGGCACATGGAAGGAATTACAGAAAGGACTAAGGACTTCACTTATATTCCGGCCTCTGTCCTTCCCAGGCAAGTCAAATTGAGTTAAAAGTGCCACTGTGCTCAGGGTAAGAGGTTTTATGTGTGTGTGAGTGGAATTCAAACCAAGAGCAACATCATTTGAGCCAACAGTGCTGTAGAGACAAGCCAGAGGCTGTTTTAGGTGCAGTTATGCCCGAAGGGTTATCAACAGAGCCATAGCACTGCATATTTATGACAATGTATTAATGCCAGTTAAAGCCTACATCTCCACATAGACACTGTATTTTCAAGTGCCTATTCCAGAGGTAATGTGTAAGAAATGTGTAATAAGGAAAACAAAGAAAACATTAATTCAGGAACAGTTGTGATCTATAGGCGTGTGAAATAATACAGGCAGAAACTACTATATTAACTTTATTGCTTCCTTTCTGCCCTAAACCCTTTCTCCCCTCCTTATGCTTATTTCACCTGCCTGATTGGCTACTTGCTGAAGGAAAAGCTTCTCAAAAGAGTTTTTCTTCTCCCATTTGATCAGAGGGATGGAAGAGAAGTCATTGAAAATCTGATTTTTATTTATTTTAAGTTAGAAAGAAAACCACTGTGATTTGTATCTATTTCTTGAACTCTGATTTCTGTTTTATCCTACATATACACATTGTCTTTCTGCCCTTCCAAGACTTAAGTAGTAACACCAGGAACATTTTCCATGGCTCTTTTATCTCTAAGGAAACCTTTGAGCACCCTCTTTAGCTTTAGAGAAGAGGTTTTGGGTGCATATGTGTCCTAAATGACAGTGATTCTGAGTAATGGGAAGCAGGTAATCAGAGGAGCAGTCAATCTTAAACTCTGAAGCCTGTTCTGGCTTAAAATTTTCACTTATATTATTTTTTTAAAGAAGAAGTCTGATTTTCAACACTATTAGGCTTTTGGGAAAATGATTGCCTTCCAAAGAAAATGTTAATACCCTGTCAAGGCTCTGAGCACTCCCAAACTGAAAATATATTAGTTGAACATGGAAATATGTCAACATTTTCATTACAAATGGAGCTGCAGTGCTTTGCAGCACTTCTCAACTGACTGTCTGATGCTCTTGCTCCCTTTCAGCGAAGTGTGGGATCCAGCTTCATCTCCCATGATATTTCCCATTCCTTCTTCTCGATGGCAAATGGAGATGTGTCATCAGAGGTCCTAGCCGTGACGTCTCATGGGAGATGAATTCCCTGTTTTGACTGAGGTGCTGTGACTATGAGTTCTCTGAGACACAAGCATCAAAGAAGTTGTATGGCTTTTTGTCAAATTCTGTCTTTTAGTAAATCACCCTGGTTTTCTCACCGGCTTTCTCAAAGTTTTCTGCTTAATTCTCACAGTGGAGGCCTGTGTGTATCTGTCAGCAAAAGCATAGAAATCCACCTTGTAAAGGTTTCACAGTTTAACAGTATCACAGTATCATAAGGTTGGAAAGGACCTCTGAGAGCATCGAGTCCAACCTATAACCCAACACTAACACCAACACTAACACCATCATCTAAACCATGGCACTCAGTGCCTCATCCAGTCTCCCCTTAAACACCTCCAGGGTCGGTGACTCCACTCCCTCCCTGGGCAGCCCATTCCAATGACCAATCACCCTTTCAGTGAAGAACTTTTTCCTAACATCAAGTCTAAACTTTCCCTGATAAAGCTTGAGTCCATGCCCTCCAGTTCTGTCACTGGTCACCTGAGAGAAGAGACCAACCCCTGCCCGACTACAACCTCCTTTTAGGTAGTTGCAGAGAGCAATGAGGTCTCCCCTGAGCCTCCTCTTCTTCAGACTAAACAGCCCCAACTCCCTCAGTCGCTCTTCATAGGGCTTGTGCTCCAGCCCCTTCACCATCTTCGTTGCCCTCCTCTGGACACATTCCAGCATCCTGACATCTTTCCCAAACTGGGGGGCCCAGAACTGGACACAATATTCAAGGTGAGGCCTGACCAGTGCCGAGTACAGGGGGACGATAACTTCTCTGGTCCTGCTCACTACACTATTTCTGATGCAGGCCAGGATGCCATTGGCCTTCTTGGCCTCCTGGGCACACTGCTGGCTCATGTTGAGCTTCCTGTCCACCAGCACTCCCAGGTCCCTTTCTGCCTGACTCCTCTCCAGGCACTCTGTCCCCAGTCTGTAGCTCTGCATGGGATTGTTGTGTCCAAAATGAAGTACTCGACATTTGGACTTATTAAACATCATCCCATTAGAATCAGCCCAGCTCTCCAGTCTGTCCAGGTCCCTCTGTAGGGCCATCCTACCCTCTGACAGATCAACCCTTCCTCCCAGCTTGATGACATCTGCAAACTTGCTGATGATGGACTCAATCCCCTCATCCAGATCATCAATAAAGATATTAAACAGGACAGGACCCAACACCGATCCCTGGGGGACACCACTGGTGACCGGCCGCCAACTGGATGAGACACCTTTCACCATCACTCTTTGGGCTCAGCCATCCAGCCCAACCATCCTAACCCAGCACAGAGTGCTCCCATCTAAGCCACGGGCTGCCAGCTTCCCTAGGAGTCTACTGTGGGAGACAGTGTCAAAGGCCTTGCTGAAGTCCAGGTATCCCACATCCACAGCCTTCCTCTCATCCACCAGGCGAGTCACATGGTCATAAAAGGAGATCAGGTTGGTCAGGCAGGACCTACCCCTCTTAAACCCATGCTGGCTGGGCCTGATCTCTTGGCCGTTCTGCAGGTGCCGCATGATTGCACCCAGGATTATCTGCTCCATGATTTTACCTGGGACAGGTCAGGCTGACAGGTCTGTAATTACCTGGATCATCCTTACGGCCCTTCTTGTGGATGGGCGTCACATTGGCCAACTTCCAGTCTTCCGAGACCTCTCTGATGAGCCAGGACTGTTGAAAGATGATGGAGAGCGGCTTAGCAAGCTCATCCACCAGCTCTCTCATCACCCCAGAATGGATCCCATCCAGCCCCATAGACTTATGAGGGTCCGAGATGCAGTTCCTTCTGCTTTTTTATGAACTCCTTGTTACAACTCAGTCTGGCCCTCAGTGTAAGCCACATGCTCCTAAGTGCAGCCTGGGAATGAGGAATGGCTCATGTTTTCTGGCTAACCACAAGCAGGTAGTGCCTAGAGTCCAATAGGCTTGTGGACTCCTGCACACATCAGGAGATTAATCTTCCTAGGTGCACAAACTGGGACCAACAGCCTCTGGTGAGAGCCTGTGGGGTCCTTGTGCTCTTTCTACAGTTACTCTATGCAACCAGATCCTCAGCTGGGCTATTCATAGTCATGTCATTGGCAGTACTGTCCTTTGACCTTAATAATCTACTGAATTACTCGCTGAAGCAAGGCCAAAAAAGCAGTGAGTTATGTGATTTATGCTTGGTCATTACAGAAGGGTGTCCTGATAAGCAAGAAGAGCAAGACTCTTCACAGTATTATTTCCTCTAAGAGCTGTTATGTTGCAGCAGGGACTTTGGCCCATAGCTTTCATTTCAACACTCAGTTCCAGGGGACATGGACAAGGTGTTTACATTTGCTTTTAATATATTTGTTTAACAGATAACTTCGGCCAGGGGAGCTCCAATCCTACAGTCAGTGCATGTACAGACTAAAAATTTCTGTTTTACAGAACAGCAGCAGGCTCTTGAGAGCCTTTTCATAGTTAGAATGGAAGCTTTAGGGGTGAAATACAACTTTCATTACAAATTTCCTTCTGCAGTGACTTACTATTTTCTCATAGACATATCCTTTGTGCCACATTTTTTCATGTCTGATTTCTATTCAGGGATGATATTTACAAAGGAAGGAAAACAGTTATGTAAAATCTGCTCAATCATCTTCCTTGTCTCTATGCCTAAAACAGGAATTCTGTATATCCTCCAGTCCAAACTTTTTGAGTTGTCATGTTACCCACAACTCAGAGATCTTCCTTCAAATACAGCTTGTTTTGAAAAACACACTCTGATCTCAAGGATGAGGGGTATCTGTAGAGATGTTCAGGGGCACCCTGGGAATTCTATGCTGCAGTCTGTGCTTGCTTTTTCTGTTACATCTTTAGAGGGCTCAGCATGAGGTTTATCTACCCATGCAGTTGGCTGTAAGATACGAATATGGTAGATGATATGGTAGATACCATCTAGATATGGTAGATGAAGTTGCAAGGGCTTTACAAAGACCAGTGGACCTTATGAGAAAGTTAGGAGCTTGAGAAAGTTTATCTCTCTTCTTATACTGAGCAAAAACTTATTGAGCAGCTATAAATGCAGGACTGTAATGAAGAAGTCCCACCAACAGCAGCCTGGGAACATTGCAGCCCAGCTCAGCTCACACATAGGTACCCAAAGCTGTATTGACACTGCCCCAGGTTCTTATTGCCCCAGGTTCTTGTCTATCTCCCAACCAGACCTGGACAAAGAAGGAGACAACGTGCAAGGCTTGGTGAACTAAAAGCCATAGCTGGTAAATCAGTTGCTATGATCTTTCAGGTGGTATTTTTCAGATTTCAAATTCTTTTCTTGTATCCCACAGGGGGTGGGGAAAGCTGGCACCAACCGCGCCCTGGACTGCGGCTCTGGGATAGGTCGAATCAGCAAGCACGTCCTGCTACCAGTTTTCAAGAGTGTGGAGCTGGTGGATATGATGGAGAATTTCCTGGCTGAGGTCCCAAACTACCTGCAGGGCAAGGAGGACAGAGTAGAGATGTATTATTGCAAAAGCCTCCAGGAATTCACTCCAGCTCCACAAAGATATGATGTCATCTGGATCCAGTGGGTTTCAGGTTGGTTCAGCACAATACATCCAGCCCTCAGAGAACTACACAGCCTTTTTTAAAGTTCATGTTAAAAGAACGGTGTAGCTGTAAAAGGACATTCTCAGAGCTTTGTGGCTGCTTCCTAAATCTCACAAGAGATTTCTGAGAGTTCTCCCCACCTTCAGGAATACTGCATACAAATCAAGTCGTTTTTTCTCAGGTCATGTTCTGGAGCAAGATGCATGTTCTTTGAGAGTAGCCTTGCAGCTGAGGAGTTGGCCTTATATACAGGTTTTCTTAAGCAAGAATTATTCTTCATAGTTCCAGTGCTGCAGACAGATACAGGAGGTTAGTCTCACCTGTGAGCAGGTATTTCTGAATCAGATTATTATCCAGACTTGGGCATAGTTTTAGGAAACAATCTTAAAAAAAAAACCAAACAGTGAAATCACCAATACCTATAAATCCAAACATGTCTTACACATGCCCTGATGCTTCTCAAACAGGTTCACTTGGCTTTGTCCCATAGTGTTCCCTCATATATGAAATATCTGCTGCTTCTCTTGCAGTCACCCCAGTGAATACCCTGGAGCATTAAAAGCAGCAGACTGGCAATCAGATAATGTAGGCTATGTTCCTCACCAAAAAAAAAAGGTTCTTAATTGTTCCTAGAAAACCTGCTGCAGTGCTTAACTGTCCTTCCAGAAAGAAGTTTTTCTCCTAATCTGCGAACCTAATTGTCAGCAGTTTGAGTTGACAGAAGTTATTATGCTAAAGGTCCAAATAACTCGTTCTCTCCAAAGTCCTGGAGATGATGTTTTTTTTGTTTGCCAAAAAGAGAGGTAAAGGTAGAGCATTTAGCACAGGAGATGGTTTTATTCAGGAATACTTATTTGTCCTCTTCAGTAGTCTTAATAAGTAATGAAACTGGGAATCTTAGAACAGATCTGTAGAGCTGCATGAGCAAATTGTTTCAGAAAAGTATCATTTTCCTTTGTGTTTTTACTCTTCTTGAATAAGCAGACATTGCAGTAAACGTGGCTCCTGTCTCATCTTCTGAGCAGATCTGAGTCAATATGAGAGTAACAAGCGAAGGTTTGGCTGAGGCTGTGCTGCTCAGCTCTGTGGCTGCTAACAAAGGCAGCATATGCCTTTTCTTCAGCACAGATGCAGATCTGAATCTCCCTCCTCTATCAGTTTCAATGAAATATGTAGTGATCTTAAGTATTAATCAAAATTCTACCCCTATCTTGAATTTGGCTGATGTACGTGAATAAGCTTGATGCTTTTTGGAGGACTGTCTGGTAGAGAGCAACACTGAGAAGATCTCATTTTCTTGGGAAATCAGGCTACAAGCTAAATTAAGAGGACATTAAGTTTCAAATTAGGTCATCAAAAACTTGAATGAATCTTGCTAATGCAATCGTTTTCTCATACATGCATAAGTATATGGTCCCAGGCTGTTACTTTATGAGAAAATAAAAATTCAAGTTTACATTTCACATAGAAATTTCCATATTCAACTTGAAAGGTATTCAGCTTTAGGCTTTGGGGCTTTTTTTCCTTTATTCTGGGGGATGGTTAAAAAAACTTGACGTATTATGTCAAAACGTGGTTTTGAAATGACAACTTCCATTTATAAAAGTTGAAGTCTCCCATCAAGAAAACTAAGTATTTTTACTAGAAAATGCAAACAATGATCTTTTTCAAGTTTTTCATCCAGTTTCTGACCACCTGTCTTTGTTAATTCATTTTAGATGTTGAGTTCTCATTTTGCTCTTCTCTGAGACCTGCACCGCTGATATTAACATAATAGAAGTATTATTGAGAAAGAAGGATATAAACCACAATCTTAATAACATATTGAAAAAAAGTCCCGTTTTAAAATGTTTATGATGAGGACGGAAATCACAACCGTATGGGGCAATATAAAGAGTTTATTTGGCAGTTTGAAAGGTCTTGTATTCTTCGCTGGATCTTTAATCCGGAATGCCTTCAATAGGTACATAATGTTATTTAAATTTGTAGAGATTTGCAGCATTAAAAGACAGAAAGGACTGTTAGATCATCGAGTTTGGCCTACTCTATATCTAAGCTGCTCTATCAATTCCTTTACCCTTGTACTGAGCGAGTAGTTTGTGTTCATTTAAAACATGTCTTGAGAAAGTCAGCCACGTTTGATTTGAGGACTTAAGAGATGCTCAACCCCACTTCTGTTGGTAGTTTCCAGTGGGTAATTACTTAGACTGTTCAACAGTTGTCACTTACTTCCAATATGAATCTGTTTAGCTCCAGCTTCGTACCACTGATTCCTATTATGACTTAAACCACCAGATTAAAGAACCCTTCAGCAGCCAGTATTTTCTTCACTGTTCCCATAGACTTCTGCCCACATCTGTTGCTACTACTAGTAAGGGTCCAAAATAGTGATTTGAGCTTGTAACCATTGATCTCATTGATTTGCCCAAAATTTTGTGATTCGATCTGGCAGGACTAGAACTTCTGCTGCAATAAATAGAGTGGGGAGACTCAGATCAAGACACTGTTCTGATGTGTACAGGAGGAGTCTGCATGAATGATTAATAGTGATTTATTTTCCATGTTTTTGTCTGTAGGATATCTGACAGATAAAGATCTCCTGGAGTTTCTCATCCGGTGCCAGAGTGGCCTGAAGGATAATGGTATTATCATTCTCAAGGACAATGTAGCCAGGGAGGGCTGTATCTTGGATTGTCTGGATAGCAGTGTGATCCGAGACCTGAACATACTCCACAGCCTCATCGAAATGAGTGGACTCACCATCCTACGAGAGGAGAGGCAGGAGGGTTTTCCCGAGCAGTGCGTCCCGGTCTGGATGCTGGCCATGCAGAAGGGCCCTGGCCATTTCTGATTGCATCCTGAGTCTGCAGAGACTGGACTGTGGATGAACCCCGTGGACTGGAAAGCAGAAAAGTATCTACTGGAATCTTGCTAACCATACAATGCATCTACTACAAGTGTAGGGCAGCTACTCCTAAAGGATGGGGAGAGAATTACATTTGAGACAGATTCTCCAGGGAATGCTTCTAATTCCTGAGCATTTTCATCATTGTCTTAATTTTTAAAGGCCTTTCTAACAGCTACTTGTCAGATATGTCTTTTATTAAAGAGTCAATACTGGACAAAACTCAACTCATAGAAAACAATTAGTTCTGGAGCCTCTGTAGCGGCTCATACATTTTGGAGTGTTCTGTATGAGGTGTTGACAAATAACCCTGTTTTTTACTATGGCATTTAAATCTTCCTGGAATTTAAGAAAGGTCTGTCAGATCACTGAAGCAGGAAATTCAAATAGCTTGTGCAAAACCTAACCCAAATTTTGACTGTCATCACTATCTGTACTTTAAAATATTTAAATCAAAAATGTAAGGAGAATTTTATCCGATTGCTGGCATCAGCTATGCAGTTTAATTATGATTTTACATTTCTGTCAGTTTGGACAATAAGACAACATGGTTAATTTCCCATTTTTAGGAACTACTTTATTTTCCTGATGTTTCTGCCATAGAACAATAGTGGTACATTAGGGGGTTCACACTCCAGGGGAAAACTTAGAAAACAAATATATGCACGTTTGCACTGAAATTCTGTGAAAAGGTTTCCCCACAAACTACATTCTGGAAAAGAGTTTTTCAAAATATTCCCAGTGGAAACCGCTTAAAAGCTTCTCTTTATTATTCATACGACTGTAAATTTATTTCTTTCCCACATTCAGAACAAGTCTGGCACCATATGCAGAGCCAATGGGGTTTCATGGGGTGTTAATAGTAAGACTGTAAGAAGAACTAATACAGTATTGTATTAATTAACAACTGCACTAAACTGCAGAGCGCCTTAGTATAACCCAAAAAGCATCTATGATTTATATTCAAACAGCAGACTTATAAATCTTGGTTTGAAAATACAAGCACACATATCATCTCCTGAAGGCTCAAAGAAATTACATATAGGCACTGAAAGGGCTGTTGGAGGACAGAAGCTCATTTTGCAGAAAAAAACTCAGAATTTGAAATCCTGCTTCATTCCGAATGAGAACAAGAAGGGAGAATGTTGAAATTATGAAGGAAAACCACACAATCACAGATAAAATCAAATGTTTCTTTTGAATTCAACTTTTTTAAAAACTTTGCACTTATTACATGCAGTGAAAAGCAAATTAAATATGTCTTGTTCAAAATTTTATGAATTAATGATAATAGAATGGTCTTTTCCAATTCTATCAGAATTTTTACGATGTCTTATTCCCCTCAAATGCAATTCTGGCAAATCTTCCCATACTTTTTTTTTTTAAGACACACATTATGACAAACCTCTGTCTTCTGATGGAAAGAATTTCTACAAAACACCCTCCATGTGACTGCAGGCACAATTGTCTGCGTCAAATATTGTCATCTGTGACTCTCAGAAAAGTCTGAAGACAATAACAAGATCAGGCAACCTCCCAGCTGAATTTTGGTTCATTTTGCCATCCTTTGAGAACAAATCTCCAGTTTTGGTTTTAATTGCTTATCTTCTCCAGCAATATGGCTGCTTGTGTTGAGAATTTCCAGTTCAAGGCAGAGGGCTTCCTGCCATCAAGTCTTAATTGTTCTCTTAATGTGCTGTCACTAAGTATAACATTAAGGACAACAGCCCTGGTGATCTGGTGAGTATCCTGGTGTGTGGTATAAACTAGAAACCTGTGGTTCCCCTGACACAGATGCTTCTGGAATATTTTGGCTAATTCTTCCATTCTCATCAGCTGGTGATGGATGTAAATTTAATGCATGACTATTAAAAACCCTAGGTCAAGGCTTACACTCTGAAATTGCCCCCAGAACTGTAAGTGCTTCAAATTCTGTTTAAGCCACTCTGCTGCCAAGGCTGCGAAAAGCTGGTGTGGCCTTTGTGTGCTCCTGACTGGGAGCAGATATCTGAAGGACACTCAATCATTTGTACTCACTCATGACCAAGTGGCACTGGTCACTATAACAGCAAGAGAAAGGCTTTGTGGAAATAGGGAAGTACACAATTTTATACAAATCTAAACAGCTGCTGCATCCCACAGAGCAGAATACGTCAGCTCTTCACTTACACACCAGAGTGGGTGCAGTTCAGCAATGAGAGATGGGCTTCCAAGATGGATATAGAATGTTAAGTGGTGTAGGATGAAAGGCAGAATTATGAATGTTAATTATATATAGAAGTATAAATGTATTGTTATTAGTGAAGTATGTTTTTTCAAGGTGAAACTGTTCTTCCTGTACTTTGTACATCTTTCCCATTTGAATTTCCAGAATATGGATATATAAAAATATAATGAAAATAGTTGCCCTTAACTATGTGAAAACAGAGACAAATAAAACTAATTTAGTAGAAAAATCCATATCTCAAGGTTCCCACATTCCTGGAAATTAATGTTTCATGGCTATGTTGCTTCCACAGTAAAATATTAAAGCTTTTCTGGTGACATAATGAAC
The DNA here is from genome assembly GCA_033556795.1 of Tapera naevia. NCBI lineage: Eukaryota > Metazoa > Chordata > Aves > Cuculiformes > Neomorphidae > Tapera > Tapera naevia. Next base: position 12,821,041 of record JAUMJJ010000006.1, on the reverse strand, counting down.
CTCGAGAGTAAAGAAACACAAGCCCTCCAGAGGCTTAAATGCATCACATTGCTGCAGACCATATAATATTTTGATTTATTCCTTTTCCAAGGTATATTTTATAAAGTTCAAGAAATTCCAGTGAACCATTGTAAGCCACGCTTAAATGTTCATGAATTTGGGTAAGGGCCATTCTTATCTTGAAAATTCAGGACTCTATGGACTTTACCATAGTGAATAATAATATGAATCACAAATTTCAAACAGAAGATCTTCCTTAGAAATCATCTATGTATGAGCTGTTGTTGGGTGTTCAAAGACTGAGTAATCAACTCAGTTGCTCTGCCTCAACTTCCAGGTTATTTGAACCATGCACTTATTAAGTCTTTAGCTCATCAGATTGCAGTGGGAATTTGAGTCCCATTTGTTTGGTGCTCATTTAGGACTTGCTCCTGATCTCAGTGTTACCAGAAATTTAATGCAAGATCAAGATCCTGGCTGAGGCACGGCTCACAAAAACATTCAGGTTTCTTCATATTGAAGTCCTCATTCACCACTGACACGTAATTAGTGAAATGCCCAATTAGTCCTTTGATCAGATGTTTCTCCTAGGCCAATTACTCAAGTAATCACTTGGCCAAAGTGCAGTAAAGCCCAATTCTGCCTTGTCACCACCAAAGCTCTTGGTAACGCCTGGTGTCCCCATATCAGGTCCAGTGCTTCTATTCCATATGACCAAATGCCAAGTGTTGTCTTTATTATATGGAAGTGAAATTCCTTGCAAAGAGATCCTCAGGCCCCCAAATGCTACTGCAACACAAACAAAATGTAAGGAAGCAATTATTACAGGAGTCTGAACAGCGATCCCAACCGTGCAGCTCCAGCCATCAAAGCTCAAGCTGTTCGTGTTCTGAGGGGAACTCAGGCATTACAAATGTCCTTCCATTCCTAATTAGAAGAGAGAGTCATCATTTTGAAACATATTGCTGGATGGATGTTCTAAAATATTTTATTTCATAAATATTGAAATTATCACGTCAAATGTTTTTAGTGTGAATTGTTTGGATGTTTCTATAATCTGGTCTAAATTGACATGTTATGTGAAATGATAATCTAATACATTATACAGTATTGTAACAGTTGAAGTGGAACATTACCTTCCTATAGAACACTCTTAATAAAATCTGTACGTTCCCTACCTCCAAAATTAGTGAAACAAGTGGGAATTTCCAGAGGTGACAGTCATTTCAGGAGGAACAGTCCTGTTAAGAAGAATTTGGCTAAGCACTTTTTCTCCAGGTGTATGCCATCCACTCAGGCAGCGTGCAGTGCAGTGCTCTTTGACAGGCAGGAAGCAGAAACTGGCACCTCTAGAGCCATTCAGGCCACCTCAGAGCTGAACTGGCTTGAAACAGAGTCTCTCCTCTCCCTGGTGTTTGTACAATGGAAATGAAAGTGCCTCCTTGTTACTACCAATTCAGCATCCTCATTGTCAACGTCAAGCAGAAGAGCAGTGTTATTTGAGGTGCAATTGTCCAAACCAGAAAAAGGCACGGGCTTGGAGATCCGAACACCCATTTAAAAATCAAAGTCACGGTACCGGGACACAGCATTAATGGGAGTGAAAGGTCACTGCATAACACCAACTGACAAAAAACTGTTATTCTGCTGAGTGCCCCAAGTACCTTTATGCCATTCAGTTGGTTTGGTTTTTTTTTTATTCTCTTAATCCAGCCTCCCCAGAGTGTTTACAATGGCCTATCAGGCAGTAGGCCTGTCCAGAGGAACTCAGCTGTTATGTGCGATCAAAACCAGTCGTGTTGCATCCCATCCCTCTTCTCTTCCTTTGATGATTCTTCCAACTTGCCAAGAAAATCCCTCCTCCACTTGCCATAACTGATTTGTTCTCTGTGGACTTCACCACATCTCACTGAAGTAAAACAGATTACCTTTGATTTTAAGGGGAGGTAATTCTGTTTATCTGAGAGCAATAACAACACACAGTATTCCAAACACACAGGTTAATACAAGTCTCTCTCAATCAATGTCAAGTAGGCACTCCCAGACCTTTATACCAAAGATCACATCCCCATCATCATCATAAATAACAATATTTGCATGACACAATGCACCCTAGACTTTGAAGCATGCATTGTCATCTCTTTTGGGGATAAGGAATCTGAGGCACAGAAGGGTGAACTGGCCATGTCACAGCTTTACTGAAGTGAGGGCTGTGAGTGATTCACACCTGCACCAATTAGGCCACTACAGGAACCACAGAGTGTTTTGCAGGCAGACACAAACTCACTCTGTGCTTGGAGCAGATTGGAACAGCGTGGCTGTGGTTTGCCTGCTTGTTAGGACAGACTGATGCCTCCTGCAAAGAGAGAGAGCTCAGGCTAAACATTGTGCCCATGAGCATAAACAGCTTCTGGTCCCTCCAAAGCATTGGAAGAACAACCTGGTGTAGGCCTGCAGCAAAAATAAAGACAGAAAATTGGTGCAAAGTCTCTCTTCCCTGTAGCTCTCCTTCAAAAGTGTTGAATTTGCAGGCATTTCAACCTGTTCTGGTATTTTCAGTATCCCAAGACTCAGGTTTTCAGAGATATTTGAAGATGCATTGTGGCTTAGCACATATCTATTGTGTCTTTGAATGCCTGTAAGTCTCTGAAGATTTGGCTTATAGCAACCTCAGCTTCACACAAGACTACATTTTCAGAATTATCTAGAGGACCAGATTTGAAAGCATTTAGGTGCTTTGGAGGAAAGCATCTAGAGGGATTTCTAAAGTGTTTGGGCAATTTAGTCAAGTCAGCATGTCTTTGAGTGCCCCTCAGGGAGATGTAGGCGTCTTAGGTACAAAAAATCTCACTTGATTTGAGACACCTAAATACAGATATCTCATGTAAAATAATTGTCTAGGCTCTCTTTGCTGTCAATGGAGAAAAACTGGCCTGTGCAGGAGACATTCATGGCAGGCCCATGCATTCATCCCACTCTGGACAGATGTATTAAAGATACAAGCAATAGCAAAGTCCTCCTGAAAGCCCTGTTCAACTCTACCACTTTACAGTGACTTGAACTGATTTGTAAGTACATTATGCCTGATTATTGCCCTCTCCCTAGCGGCTGGCAATGCCCTGTGGACGTAAAATCCTGGTTCAGAGACTGTCTCTTCCAGATCTGTAGCAGAGATTCCCAAATAGTGGCACACACACCACAAGTGCTGTCGAGTCTCTTTGATTTATGTTGCATGTATATTAAGCCTCACAGTCATGTGAAGATTTTGCAATGTGGTACATAAGGTCACGTAAGATGACTTAATGACCTAGTGGCTCCTTTCTTTATGGGTACACCAGGCGTAAGATGCTTCTCACCTCATTTGGATGTTGAAGAGACGCTTGCCTGAGGTTCAGATCATGTCAGGTCTTCCTATGATTGTCACTGGGGAGAGATCAGGTGCACAAGGGAGACATCAGCTTCTCTGAGAAAGCTTCTTCCCTCCTGCGATAGTTATCCCACACACTCAGCTGCAGAAGGATCCTACAGGACTGTCTTAGATTCACACGAGTCATTCTTAGGTGTTTAAGTGATGCGAGATGAATTCCATCTTGAGAAAATGGGAGTTCACGGACCCTGCTGTGAGATCAGTCTTAGTTCATTCAGAACTTGGATCTATGGCCCCAGCTATAAAAATTCTGTAACTCTGAAAACCTCTGCTGAGGACAAAAGCAAAGTTTGTCAGAAATGACTCCATTTTGGACCTTTTAGCATTTTCATTTCAATAGGTACGAGTACGGATGCTCCAAAAACCTCAGTGGAGTACAAAATTATGCTGATGTTTGGCTTGTACCTCCCCAGATAGACCTGAGGAGTTTCCTGAGGAGTGCTTTTTGCACTCTGGATTGATTGGTTTACCAATGACTGTGGGCTGGCCCTCTGCTGGGTCTTATTAAATAGCACACAAGATTTATTTATGAATCAGTACAAGTGTGCATTGCCAAATAAACAAGTGGCTTCTCTAAAATCAGGGTACCACTGGCAAACTCTTAAAAATCCAACCCATAAAATAAACAGATTCCAGGATTTACTTGTGACTCCCACTACTGCAGTAACTTCAAGGTAACAAGAAGTCAATAAAGCCCCACCAACAAATTCCCCACTGGGATCCAGCATCTGAGACCCTGAAGCAGCAGTCATCAAGAGAAACCAAACAATTCAGTAAAACATTAAAGTTCCCAGAGGAACCATATTTGGGCTGCCTTGATTTGGTGAGAGAGGCAGCCCTGACCACTTACCAAAGGCAAAATATTGAAGAGGCTCCTGTTTGGATGGTGCCTGTAGAGCCACTCTGCTGTCTGACTTGCTCCCTGCCTCTCATTGGGCTGGGTGTCATCCCCAGCTGTCTCGGTGCCAGGGCAGAGGGACCCTGAGCGAGGGAGCACTTTCTCAGCTTACACTGAGTCATTTCACTGCTCAGGTAGGGATCAGTCTCTGTCTTTCTGTTCCCCTAGATCTTTCAGGTCCCCAAACTGCTGTCTGATAGTGCCTTCAGCTTGCAGCATGCAGCAATTCTGATTTCAATGGGCAGAGCAAACCCTGCGTTTTCCCTGACGTAGCTGAGATCAATAACTAATGATTTCTTTTTCTGTGCTCTTTGAGCACAAGCATCTTTGCCTGGTCTTCCCCTATCAGTCTACACTCTCTACAGCAAGGAGAGAAATACCACCTCACAAAAGACAGCTGAGCACGTCATCGAGGTGATCCAAACCAGCCAGGCAACAGGTGAACATACTGAATAGAAAGGACTTAGTAATCAGTGGACTACTCTCCATCACTGCCTTCTCAGGTAGACAGATCTGCTTACGGTCAGGCTTTATGACCTCCAGCACCACAGCATCAGAGTATGTTGTGATAATTAGTACATTGATCCTTTCCACTTCCTGTCAGGACTAGTTAGCTTCATTGCATATGTGGGAACCCCAGAAAGCAGAGTTATAGTTACCTCATTTTACTTCAGCAGTTTAGTCCAGCTGGTTATCACAACCGTCTAATAATCAGGGAAGTAATTCCAGTACCTCTACAAGACTCTTCAGTCCATCTGATGCTACTGGACATACCTGATATTAGGAATATCCTGCCTCTCACTGCTGATCAGTGTTTTATCTTCAGCTGGGACCACATACCTGGTGTTAAATGAGTTGAATCTCACTTTGAGTGATGAAGGGCCTTAGAAAGTTCTGTACATCAGAGCAGCGAACAGAACCCAGGTCTCCTTAGTCACAGACATGTGCTCATACCACTGAGCTATTTTCTCTCTTATTTGGGTAAACTGAAGGGATTCGGTTTTCCAGTATGGTAAACAAGGATTTAACTACTCCCTCCTTCCTCCCAAATAACTTTCCCTGAAATTATCATGAGAAGCAGAGCCTTCCCTCTCAAAAAAGCCGTTCTATTTGGTGTTGGTTTTATAACTGATCTTTTGCTGGAAAACAAGCAACAGAAATTTCTGCTGAAAACCTAGATGAGGGAATCTCTTAACAGTAATATTACAAGCTGTCTTACACCCTGCCCCACTGGGTCCTGAGACAGAAGAGTGGGCATCCACCCAGGATAGGTTTGTAATTGTGTGTGATAAAGAAGAACTAGGGCAGCTGCCAGCTCAAAGAAGGTGGCATAGAATGCCTCACTCTCCCAGCTTTGTGCCCTGCTTGTCAGACAAGAATGGACAGAGCAGCATCTAGCATCTGGGATGAGGAGCCAGAAAGAAGCTGTGGCTTTATGCTGGGCATATGTGAGTTGGAAAGGTAGGGATGGAAAAAGAGTAGGATGTTTCACATAGAAAGCAAGAGACTTGACAGGCTGGAATATTTTCAACATCAAACACCCCATTGTGAAAATAGCTTTCAAATAATGACATCTTAGGAATAATCTTGGAATAATCTTGTTTTTTTTAGTTAAGAACCTTTTAAGGCTTAACTGCACCATGAAGGTTTGATAGTTGTTCTTTCAAAATGAAAGTTGTCACATAGCCAGAGAATGTAGAAGTGGGTCTAACTCACCTTTGCAGATTGCACTCAAATAACCTGATGTATCCATAGAAGCACAGTGGTAGAAATCAAAGATCAAGATAAAGGTGGTAAGGAGGAGGCGTTGTCATAGACAGGAGAAAACCAGGATTGTGCTGCTCATTTTGACTGGGGAATACCATCACATAGCCTAGGGATAAGCATACCTTCTATATGTCTTTACTTAAGGTTGGGCGTAAAACCACAAAGTAGTTTACAACACTTTCATTCATAGGTCTTGGAGGGTGCAGTGCAGAAAGGATCATGTGGTAATCCCTACTGCAGGAGGGAAAATAATGGCCTGGAGCATCCTATCATTGCGTACCCAGGTTGGGAGTCCCATCTGAATTAACCCTGTCTCTGGACAAAGCTGCCACTTCCCTGTGAGTAGAACAGGTACTTTTTTCACAGACTGGGGCTAGGCTTTCTTTGGCATGTTCTGTACCTTTCCTTCCTAAGAGAACTGAGAATGACAGCGAGCAGCCAGCCCTCAGGCAGGGCCTCCCTGCTGCCAGGAGCAAAGCAAGGCCTGCAGGGAGTGTCTTGGTAGGGTAGGATGGGAGTTGCAGCCAGGACGGCTGAGGTGAAAATCCTGCACAAATCCACATGATACACCCTTGCAGCTCAAGACATCCATCAGCTAATCCTCCCTTTGGCAATCTCCCCACTTACTCCTTCCATCAAAGGAGCTTGGATTAAGGTGGCTGCTGCCTTCATGAGTGAGACCCTGCAGGAGGCTGGTTTCTCCGGGACAAAAAGTGATTGGCATTGTCCAGATCACCTTACCTCTTAATAGAAATAGGCCTTTAACAGACTTACTGAGCCTCAGGAGGGAGGCAAGTACTAACCCAAGGAGCTGTGCACACAGAAGAGCTGGGGCTAGGAGGAGCTGAGTGCCTTGTCTCGTGCTCCCCTGAACTGGGCACAGAATGTGCACGCCCCACCTCACAGGGGTTTGAGCAGATTGTGAAGACAAGACCCTGGCCATTCACTGTCTCACTACAGACCTAGTGCTGTTCTTCAGCAGAGGAATGGTGTTTCCTGGTCACACTCCAATTTGACTGACTATATTCTTGCTTTGTTGAAGTCCTGTCCCACCCACCCAAGCAGTGTTGAGTGTTTTCTGATTCTCCCGATAAGTTGTTACTCTTGGTTGTGGAATGTCCCCTCTTTTCACCTTGGAACTCACTGTATTGTGTTGCTTAAATGATCTTAGGTTTTAAGGTTATGTACCACGACATTCCCTGTTCTGGAAAAGAATGTTGGCAAGATGGTTTCCCCCCAATTCCTTCTCTAACCCTTGGAAGCATGGCTGTCCCAAGAAGGATGGTGGAACAGGATGGTCTCATATACTGTTGCAGAGCTGATGTGCTTACAGAGGGCTTTCCAGTTTCTCTGGTCCTCTCATCATGGCTTTCCCTTTAACTATCAGAACAAACTGCCCATGCCCTTCTAATCAAAGAAATGTGAAGTTAGCAAGAGGCCCCAAATACATTTCCTGGCAACAAGACAAAAGTAAGTCTACTGAGAAGTTTATGCAAAGAGAATATTCCTAGTATATACATTTCTGTCTTGTTCTCAGATGCCCATACCAAAGTAATTACTCTGTGGAAGATGCTGACTGGCTGGAAGAAGCTGTTCATTCTGGGTCTGTAATGGAGTCTGTGAGGGGCTCAGATTCCTGGTGTGGAAGAAGGTAAGTGTGTCTGAGGAAGGGAGGCTGGGACATGTTTATTTGTGAGAGTAACCTTTCTGGGCTGGGAGCCTACTTTTAAATTTATTTGGTGGTCCGGGAAAATTTGTCACATCACATTCTTCAGCTCCTATTTCCACTGAGGCAATTACGTCACCCCAGAGTCTTAGCCAGCCAACAGGGATGCAGCTGCACAAAGCACAGGCTGACCATTTTGTGATGGCACCGATGTGGTTTGTCCCTAAGACAAACAAAGTTGCATAGAAGAAGAAGAAGTCTGGGTCCAGCCAGGGAAATGCAGATCCAAGGCCAACTCTGAACTCTGAGCCAGCTAACGGATGTTTTTTTCCATGTCTGCTTTTACCCCACCCTTGAGCTCCTCACATCTGATGCAGAGACACATGTGGCCTCTATGTTCCTGTAATCACAACAGCTGCTATTTCTGGGCTCCCAGGAGAAATGTTCAGGATGAGTACCAGAGCTTTCCGAGTGATAACTCCAGTGGTCTGAGAAACATTTTGATGGTCTGGAGTTGCAGGGCATCTTGGCTTCTTGACAGCACTGTACTTTGCAAAACAAGGGTGAGGGATTAAGGCCTGCAGCAGCTGGGGCAAAGACTGAGATGCAGGGCTGTGGCAAAGTGCTGAGGGCTGAGGAAAGTGGAATGGGAGAGCCCTAGAAGGGTGGGGTTTCCACAGCAGAGAATCAGTAGCTCTCCCACTCACTTATTCACTTTTTGGTGCCACCCCATGTGCTAGTGTGAATATGGGAGAAAATTTGGGTCTGCTGGGTCACAGCCTCTTGCTATGGTGTGCCTGGTTTCAGACTCTAAATATTCAAAGGTACATTGGGGTATTCACTCATGGAGTCTCACAGCACCTCTGAGAGGTGGCCAAGTACTTCACCACCGTTTCGCACACAGCAGTGGTAAAGGAGAATTGCCTTTCACAGCCAGAGTGTGTGGCACTGTCAAGGCCAGGAAGAGAAAACTTGGGGCTGCCTGGTGCTCAGATCACTGTGTTCTCCCTGTGTACTTCCTCTGTGGAATAGTGAATCTGCTTCTGAGCCCATGTCCCATGTTTCTAGTCCATTTTTACACCAAAATCTTAGCAGCACTTTATAACTGGCATAACTGATTCTGATAAAATGCATCTCTGAGCTCTTGCAGGAGGGGATTCTGTTTTCAGAAGCTGAACTGTCCCTCCTGCAACACAATGCAACCAAAATCTCGGGGAGTTAATAAATCCATGCCTGCCCTTTAAAAGAAGAAACCAGGAGGATTTTTTAGACATTTGTAGGCAAAGGTTCTTTTTTTTCCTTTTTTATTTTTTTTCCATACAGCCTCCTTGGTAACCAGTTAAAACAAATTCCTCCAGACTGTAAACTAGAGATAATGGAGTTCGCCTTTAATCTCAGTTCGCTACAGATCAAGTTACCTCTTAGAAATTACTTATCCTGGCCAAGCAAATGAATTGGAATTGATGTTCTTAATTGTTTTCTAAATTGCTGTTCCCCAATCCCTTCCTCCCCTTCTCTTCACACAGCTGTTTTGCATCAGTCTGGTCTAATGGGTACTGTCACTCACACGAGGGGGTGAAGTCATGTGGCCATAAAAAAGAAAGATTGGGGGAAGAGAGGGGAATACCACTCAGTGCATTATCTGGCTGTGACACACACCAATTGAATAGAAATGCCTCCTCCTAGGGGGCGAGTCCCAACAATGGACACAGGCCTGGCCTGGGAGAGAAAAATGTGGAGACTGCTCCATTCTCTGATACTCATTTCTCTCTCACAGGGAAGGCTGATGATTAAAGTGCTAGTTTGTGACACAGGAAACCTGGGTTGAAATTGCTGACTCTGCAGCAACCTCCTTTGTCTGGTTTTGTGCAAGTTGCTTTGTTTATGCCTTAGTGGCTGCATTTGTAATGCGTAAATAATACAGTTCCCTTCCTTTCTCCTCAGGGCAGCAATGGCCTTTCATTAGCCATACCTTTCAAAACAGCTTTACCTTCTCTCCTTCTCAAAAAAAGTGCTTCAGTACTCCCTGTGTTTACACATATTAGTCTCCAGTTTACTTGGAAAGTACTTTACAAAGTCTTTGGGCTCTGGGAGCATCAGGCCAGGATTTAACACCAGAATCCCACCTCTCCACACCCTCTAAAATGGGGAGAGACTTCCTAAGCAGGAATCACCTCCTGAGGGTATTTTTCTCGTGTAAAATTCATTCCTGCATGTGAAATATATGCAAACAAACTATTTCACCAGCTTACAGGTTCTGCCACTATGTTCCCTCCCAACTTCTAACTGACCAATATTCCAGTTCTGCTGCCAGCAATTTTTATCTCAGATGTTCCTTTTCAGACCTTGTACTTCCATGGACTGGCAATTGTTCTGTGCTCATCTATCCATCCAGTGTAGAACCTGAAAGAGCAAAGGTTATCCTCTTTTTAACCTCTCCCAGAAGGTCTTTCTTGACAAACAACAGTCCCTCCCTTACTCTCATTACACTGTCAGACTAGTTTTCTGAGGGAGACCAGGGAAATAGAATTTGCTGCCCACATAAAATCCTGAAGTGCCTGGTGGAAAAGGAGCAGATTCTTGGATACCTGTTTGTAGTATCTGAGAACACTATGTAGAGTAAGATCAAGAAAAAATGGTAAGAAAGAAGGAATTTTATACAAAACAAGTTAAAAACTCATGGTAACTGCTCATAGTGGTGAGGAAAGCCAACTCTCATAAGCGTGGAGGCTTTTTTTCTCCTTTTCAGTAAGGTGAACATGGATTGCTCAGGCTCACTGAAGCACTGCACACAGCTATCAGGTACCAGAGCACTGGTGACACTAGCAAAATCATATGCATTTATTCTGAAAATGCTGCACATTTAGCATTCGTCCTAACTGGAAAGAGACTCTGGCCGTGGCTGGCCTGTCCTTACAGACACAGCCAGTGTTTAAGCAGTGTTGTTTCTTAGGAAGTGTAATGCAGATAATTATGATGATTCGTATTAAGATTGCAGTGCAAATGCCCTTACCTCCCTGGAAAAGGAGAAGAACAAGAAAATCTACCTGTGACAAACTTTAGTTATGTGACTGGGAGGTGACCTGATGAGCTTATGGAGAAGATGGTGTGAGAATCCAGAGAGGATTGATTGTGCTTTGCTCTTCTGCAATCAGTCTTCTCTGAAACAGGTAGGGCCAAGAGCTTATCACTGACCTGGAAGGAAGAAAATCAAATGTGAAGTTGTTGGGTGTTGTGAGTGAGGTTTTCAAAAGCGTGATTGCTAGTCAGGAGCACATCTTCTAAGTTGTACGGGTCAGGTATACCTAATTGGCCAAAACTGGGATTCATTCAGGTGTCAAATAGCCCAAGTGCCCCATTTGGAGCTACTTTTCGGAGCTCTCTCAGGGCTCAGGCTGGTGAGACAGGCAGTTCTGAGGCTGATACATCCCCTTGCAGCCACTCTGCTAGAAGGCTGGCTGCCTCTATCAGCAGTCATAGGAGCACTCCCTCAGCTGGTTCTGCCAAAGTGAACAGAAATAGCAGACTTACTCTATCTTTAAAGTGACTATGTATGACTGTGGCTTACAGGAGAACGACCTCTAGGAAGGGATGATGACAGAAGAATGTAGGTAGGCAGTAGCATCCTTCACACATAGGCGCTGTTTTTCAGTCTGGGAGGGACAGCAGACAAAAGTTGATCGCAACAACATTCAGGAAGGAACTTTGCCCTTCTCATCACAGCTTCCTTTTATTACAGGAGGATTTTTCTAGCTCTTAGAGCTAGAAACTGAGCTCCTGCACATTTGCTTGTTACTGCATTACCAGGAAGGAAGAATCAGCAACCAGCATTTTGCTAAAGGGGTGCCAGGAAGAAGGGAACCCGATGTGCTTTTTCTATAGCAGTGTGTGCTAATAGCAGGAAAGAGAAATGAACTCATTTATGTCAACGAGGCAAACAGATGTGACTCTTAGATGGTGCTACCCTTGCTGACATTGGGTACTTGCTGATTCCTTGAATAGCCCCATTCAAGCCAATGTAACTGCTCTTGGAGGGAGGTTCTGCACAGTGTTAATGAAGATGTTGGAATATGGCCCACAGGGAATAAACACGTTGAGCAAGAAGGGGCTCTTTTTATAACTTCTTTCCTAGAACATGTTTGGAGACCTGGATCTGCAGCTGGTTCCTATCGCAAAGCCAGGCCAAACCAAGCCTCCCTCACCAGAAGATGCAATCATGCCCAGACTTTTGGAAGTTCAGCTCCAGACCCAAACACTAGGCCTGATCCAAAGTCGATAGACTCTCGTTGACCTACGCAGACATTTGGCCTGAGCCTCTGTGACTTGGGCCCATCCTGACACAAAGCAATACACCATAAACCAATACTGCTGGCGTGTGGGGGCCCATGTCTGTAAGAATATGATCCCTTTTCTTTTTTTTTCTTCTTGATTTAATTTTTTTTTAGGGAAAGGTTTGGTCTCAGGGAGGCATAAACTCCCTTCTTTTCCATCCCTGATTGAGTATCAAACTCCTCCACTGAGATTTCTCCATGGAGACATTGGGTTTTCCTGGCAGGCAGGGTTGCAAACTACTCAGTGGAATGTCTACAGCTCTGCAGCTCCAGAGGAGCCAGGAGGCTGGGCATCCCAGCCAAGGGAAATACTGCTGTCGTCCCAAGAACACTTTCATGGAGACTGAGGTGCATACTGGATTAAAGGCAGCTAAGATGGGTTCTTGGGGTTTATTGTTGGTTTCTTGTCGTTCCCCCCCTCCCCAGAAAAAAAGACTAAAGCACAGGGAAGAGAAATCCACAGACAAGAAATCTGGGGATCCTTATGGATATTGCAAAATGTGATTTGTTAATGGATTTTTTTTTTACTTCTGGTTCTTCTGGCTTGTTTGACACATACTCACAGATACACACATACAGAGAATAACTTGGCAAGCTCGTGTTTTCATGGCACAGCACCAGGAAATGGGAGTTCCCCTCCCAACAGAGAAGATCAGGGCAATGAGGCAAAGGTGGGGAATCAGGCGCAGCCTGAGTCTCTGTGGAGTGCTGGCCTGGACAACTCTTACACAAATAATCTCCAGGAGATCTGAACCCGTGTTTCATCGTGGACACAGACAGTGCTGTAGAAAAAACAGTCTGAAATTGCTTCTCTTTCATGGCATCTGTAGTGTAAAAATGGGTTTTGTCCAAAACATTTGTGGTCGGAAAATCCTGACACCTCATAAATTATCTTAGAGGCGCAACAAAGCTTCAAAAAGATGAAACTCAATGCTGAGGTCAGCAGGAATTTTTTTTGCATCTTCTGCAGCGGAGAAGCGTTTTCAGCCTCAGGAAAACCACCAAGTGAGAATATTTCCTGGCAGGAAAGCCTCAGTACTCAAGGTAGTAAGGCATCTTCTATTATTTATTTTTGGCCACTTCTGTGTTCACACATCATCAGAACATGATCCAAGCAACCAAGGGCAGCCTGATAGCGAGGTGGCTGCTGCAGTTAGGTGACACTTCCAGATCCACACAAACACTCAGACTGATTACCCTTGCATAGTGCTGGGGGCTACGTGATTTGAGCACCCTCCAGGACTGGTCTGACAACTCTTTATAGGTGAGGTGGGTGCAGAGTGGTGGTGCAGTACTGCAAAACCACGGTAGGTTTCAGTGTGAGTTTGCAGAGAGCATGGAACAGTGTTGGGAGGAAGGGTTTATAGTCTCTATCAGCTCATATCTACAAGCAGTCAGCTGGCATTTTCTAAAGCTCTTTTCCAATTCCTCTTGACTAAAAATGCAAACCCACTATTGGAGTTCTGGCTGCCCTGCTGCGTGAGGCTAAACATGCTGCTTAATCCCTCATGCCTTCTTGTAACTACAGCTGGTCTGAACCAGGGCTGGAAACTTCCCTTGCTCTCTTCTTTGATATTTCTTCTTTGCTCTATAGAAGAGTTTCCTTCTTTCAGATAAGAAAAAGGTAAAGAAAGAGGACCTTGAGGGTGCTGTCACACACAGCCCTTTTTAACCCAAGAATATCTACAGGTTCTTAGTTACCACGTGTGGGTATTGGGGTGACAACCAACTGCCCTGTGCAGCACATTAGACCCTGTGTTGTTCCAAGCAGAAATTGAGGTGATCATAGAATCTTCCAGTTGGAAAAGACCTTCGAGATCATCGAGTCCAACTGCACCCATCATCTACTAAACCATGTCCCTCAAAAACTCATCTGCCCGTCTTTTAAACACCTCCAGGGATGGTGACTCAACAACCTCCCTGGGCAGCCTCTGCCAGTGCCTGACCACCCTTTCGGGAAAAATTGTTCCCAATACAGTCTGAACCTCCCCTGGCACAACTTATGGCCATTTCCCCTTGTCCTGTCACCTGTTATGCTTGAAAGGAGAACAGACACTTGGTATCCAGGATGACCTATGGATCCCCTGTTGTGTTGTGTGGTGGGAAGGATCAAGCCAAAGCAAGTTAGTTCAGGAAAGAAAGGATTTTTTTCCAGGATGAAAAGTGGAAAAGATGTTTCTAAGAAGGCAGAGACTCTTCCCTCTGTTAGGAAGAAATCATCTGTCCTACAGCAGGCCCTGTTGCTGCTCCTACCAGCAGGAGGTAGGAGCAGGTTATCCCATTCACTGAGCGATCATCAAAATAGCTCCATTTTAATCTGTAGCATTGTCTGTTGGTTTTATGTGTCTTATTTCAGAGAATGAAGTTATAGGGTAAGATAAGAACTGCTTTCCATTTCTGTAGGTGGACAAAACTTTGAGATTTAAAACTTCTCTCCATATGTTCAGCTCTCTGAATCCCGAGCAGGATCTGACCTCCTTGGCCACTTAGTAAATCAATGGTTTCTAAGGCATGTAGCACTGATTTTGTGGCAGCAAGATGCATTTCACTAGATTTATGTTATTAAACTGGAGTAGGGAGGGAAGCTTCCTTTTATTTGGGGCAGTCTTTGAGTTTTATAGGCTTGTTTGAGTAAGTAATTATTTTGGTAATGCTGGGGCCTCCTTTATTGAATCGTAAATGCATCCTGAACAGCTCTCAGAATAACAAGCAGACCTTTCCCTGAAAGTCTCTGGATTGCCCTGATGAGCAAATCTGAAGATTAGCAGTTTACTCTCCAATTAACTCTGCTGCTGAGGGCTGCTGTGGTTCACTTCGCTGGGGCTGCTCTCAAGACGAAGCGCGTACGTAAATGTTTGCAGGATCAGTGCCACAAAGCAGAAAAAAAACCCTCAAAAGCCGTTTCTTTGGAAACATCCTCTCTGACCATGTTAGGAAAAGGATCAGATAATTAGGATCTTTATGATGCTTATTATAAAAAATGTTCTGGAACTAGTTCAAGCACCAATCAGAAACCACATTGTTCCACTAAATCACTTTCAGATGCCATTTCAGATACAGAATACAATTACTCCTAGTTTAAAAATATAAATGTTCCCTTCATAAAACACACACACACAACTATTTTAATTTCTTTTATTTTTATCTGTCTTGGCTGGATTTCAGGCCTTCCACAGATGATCTATCAACAGATTTTGTACCATTTCTTTCTGTTACACATTGTGCAGAGACCTCTTACAATGCAGAAGAGCTCTGTGACATGGACATTGAGGCTTTATATACAAAAGATCTCTTGCACAAGCCGAGGGGGGTTTGGCCCACGCTTGGACATGAATGTGCTTAAGAAATCAAATCAGAGCAAAACCTGGAACAAAGATTTTGCCCAAATGTTGCATTAAAAACCCACTCGAGATGCCTGGAGGTGTTCCTGGCTTGTCATTTTTTATTATTGAATTGCTATGGGTTTTATGAAGCAAACTCCCTTCCCTATGTGGTGGCTGCCGCCCATGTGCTCTCCTTGTTCTTAGGAGAGCGTGGAGGCCATCTGTGATGAGCTCAAACTGCAAGCCTAACCCTGATCGTAATCGGGGGACCTGCCCGCCGTCGGTGCTGTTGGTGAGCACACGCTGAGGTGCAGGCAGACAGGGAGGTGTGAAAAAGCTGGAGGGGGGAAAAGCTGTTACACTGTGGGCTGGATGAGCTGGACAGGCTGGACACCCTGTGCTCACCTGGGGACAGCACAGCGTGAGCCTGCTGCCCAGACACAGCTCATGGCTAAGACAGTGCTGGCAGACAAATGCAATCTCCTTCTTTCTGAGTCAACACACAGACAGGAACCTCCAGAGCGTTTCTCAGCCTTTTTTTGTAAGGTGTGACTCATTTCCTAGGAGGGAGCATCTCTGCAGGGAGCTGTGGAGGGAGCCAGGATAACTCAATAGCTAACACCAGGGCTTTGGTAGGCACTAAGGTGGTTGGAAAGGGTCTCGTTGTGCCCAGCAACAACCGACCCTCAGCCTTGTGCCTTCATGGTGCAGCTGCTGGGCTGCGCAGAGGACTTTTCCACCATGCTGCCTCTGGGCTGGGCCTGTCTGGGACATTTCTAGTGGAAAGCTTTCCTCGTTGTCAGGAAATCATCCTTCGTCATTGCTGAAATCCTTCTCAAGAGCAGTTGGGTTTGGGTGAGCCCAATCCAACCACGAGTCTGCGGGAGCACAGCCTACTCTTCTGCCAACCAGCTGCGTTATTTTCAAGGGCTTGGGGCCCCTGTGCTGCCTTCAATCCCGCTGTGGAACGAGAAGCCCACAGACACCTGGAGTGTTGCCCCAGAATCCAGACAAACCCCCAGAGATGCCAGACCCCCAACAATCTGGCAAGAAGCCCTGGGAACCTGGGAACAAAACAAGGACAACAAGGCTTAGCTTTCTGCCCCAAGGCTAAGGATGCTTGAGGATGCTGCCACTTTTTTCTTTTTCTGGGACAAGCAGAAGGATTTCTCAGCATTGGGGCAACAGGAAAATCTGGAGGGCTGCATTTTGAAAAAAAATATATAGAAACATTTTCATATTTTCCAAAACAAAAGATGCTAAGGGGCTTGCAACCAAGGGAAAATTCTTGCATTTGTTTTGCAAAGGTTGGGATTTCTGAGTTTCGATAGTGCTGCTCATGGCTTCTTTAGGAGGACTTTAGTCCCAACATTGAGAGGAATGGCCTTTGAACTCAGTGGTTGCTTAAGTACAATGTCCAGGCCAGTGGACTCCCAGTGACTGGCACAGGCAAGTGAGATCAGGAAAGAACCCAGCGATGGTGCCTTCACTGACATTGCTTTGGGCCTCATGGTCCTGGCTCAACGGGCCGAAGACCACCTTGTCTCCGATGGCTGGGAAGTGAAGTTTAAGTGGAGAACCAAGCCATTTCTTGAGAATAGATGTTTAGGCTTATGTATGAGTTGAAGAAGCATTTTATATCAGTCTGAAATAAATCTGAGAGGGGGGATTTTCAGAAGCAGAGGCTGTTTTTCCCACCACTAGTGACTGATTTTGCAGTGGGAACAGAGTCAGGCTGATGCAAGGTGACTGTGGAAATCTGACCCTTGGTGCTCAGAACTCGTAGCATTTCTGGCCAGAAGACTGGACCTCTTGCTGAGATGTGATTACTTCAGTGAAATTTTGTTGTTACAACGGAGTCATAGAGCATTGTTCAAAGTCCAGGACATCCCTGTATCTTGCTGCAGCCCTAAAAAACATCCCAGAGGTTTTCGATCCAACTGGGCAATATCCTACTCGAGTCAAGAATAGCTGAAAATCCCCTTTAAAGAGTATTTTTAAATTTTTATATATTCACGCCATCAATCAATTTCATTTTTCAGCAAGGTGGTTGTGGCCTTTGCACCAACATGCTGATTTCTGTTTAGAAGAGAGGTTGCTGGTGAATGTTTCGAAACCCTTGCATTACGATTTGCTTCTTACCTCAGGGATCCAAGTTTGCTCTGCAAACTGGAAACATTTTTCACAGATGCGACGGGGAAACATTGCAGTTCCTGATGTTGCCCACTCGAGGTGTGTTATCAGGTTTAGGGCTATTCACGAGGCACTAGTCTGTGGTGGTGGGTTACTCACACCACTCATGTTTACTGTTTTTCAAGATTATATTCCAAGCCTTTCTGATTACAGAAAAATTTCTTGCACAATGAGACAACGGCACCTGAAAACCTAACAAAAACAGTATAAATAAAAATGTGTCACGTTTCTTGTTCTTCTCTTCCTTTTCGTGCCTGCCTCCCTATTCAATGCTGAGGTTTGGCAGCACAGAAAACTGCAATGGGAAGAGAGCCAAAATTGTTTGTGCATATGGGTTTAAGCTGCGGTATCAAAGGTGCAGCTCCAGCCTCGGATCAAAATATCACCAGAATCCGGTTTCCGTTCGCTCTGATGGTTGGGCTTGAGCTCTTCTGCACAACAAAGAAAGCTTAATTCACCTATATGTGGTGAATCGAGGTGTGGAAAACCAAGTGTCAGTAGTCATTAGCAGCAGCAGGACAAGTGCTGTGTTTCTAGGTATGCGTCTCCTCTGGGGCTCCCTCCTCATTCCACGGTAACACTGCAAATGCCAGAGGAAGCAGAAGCAGCAGGAGCAGAGGTAATGGGCTCAGAATGGTGCCAGAATGCCACGGGTGGGTTTCCTCACAAGCTGCCCATGGAGAGGGCCCATCAGCCTGCACCAACAGAGCAATATTTCATTTGCACATAAGAACCCACAATTGTCCTGAGGGACTGCATAAGAAACGAGGCTCCACGGTCAATACGAAACCAATCACAAATACTGTGCTCCCTCCTACCAGGAGATGAGAGCACAGAGCAGTGCCTACAGTGGAGGAGAGCTGGGACAAGCACAGAACAGCCAAGATGTTTGTGAGTTCTTCATTGTATCTCTTAGCAAGCATAACTAACCTCGCCACCATCAACAGGGATTGTGACCATGGAATGAACCCAGCTTGGGGACCTACTGCACATTTTTCATTAGATGATTTTTAAACAAGACGTGGGTTGGGGTTGTTTTGTGCAAGCATTAAAACATACTGTGTTTGGGTATTTTTTTCTGGAGAAAAGAAAAAGCAAAGAAAACCCTTTTTTTCCCAAAATGAAACATTTTTGAAATGCGAGAGGGAGTCTGTTTCTACAGTTTTTCAGTGTTCTGAAATTTCATGTTTTTTTCAATATGAAATATATTTGATTATATTTTTGAATGTTTCAGAAAATCAGTGTCAAAGTGGACGCATGTGCTCATATATCTATCAGTCAGTACAATTTTGGAAGTTTACTTTCCAAGTATTACCTTATCACTGATATAAAATGTTTTACCCTCTCTAGAAGAGGAAAGGAATTCAAAATCATGGGAAAAGCCCATGAAGTGGAAGACCAGAAAGAAGAGGAAGGCAGGCAGCAATGAAAAGAAACAGAAGGCTTTAGGAAGGAAATAGAGGGCATTCAATGAAGAGCCACCAAAGTTAAAAATGGAGAAAAGGAGGATAAAACTGCTTGCAGGATAGATTCCCTGGTTTGGAGAAGTCCTGCATAAGAGGATGACTTGGGAGAGTCCACAGGCCTCTTGGTCAAGAGGTTGTGCAAGAATCATGATGGCAAAGAGGATGGGGACGTGCTGAACACTGTATTATTTTGATCTATCTTCAAGTTGTGTGCAAGCTACTGTAAAAATTAACAGCTATAAAAAATTTGCAAAGCCCACATGTCGTGGGCTGTGACTGTCACAATATGTCAGTGAAGAGATGGTCCCTAAGTTAGAGCTCCTCAGGGATTGCAGGGGTGGGGATGGAATTCATGTCCTTTGATTAGTACACTGAGCAAGACAGGGAGGCTGGAGGCCAGGAGGCCTGGTTTCCTCGGGGTGGTATCAAAGCTCCTGGGTTCAAGGATGGGCAGGGAGGGTCCCTTAAGGAGGTAATGCTTTAGGCTCAGGAAACCTAAGGAGGGCTGTTCCTGTGCGCTGCAGGAAGCCTGGGGATCATCCTGAACAGGGCTAGAGCCCAGCTAGCAGCACAAGGGCTTCTCCATGGCCAAAAACCAGAGTGGGGCTCATAAAGGAGGAGGATGAAGATGGCAGTGCTTTATTCCCAATACCTCTCTGTCACTGTCAGGCAAACCTGTCCACAAGGGCAAATTCTGCCAAGCTAGCTGCAGCCACCCCTCTCTGCAAAACACCCAAACAGTGGGGGGATTCAGAGGCTGCAGGAGTCAGTAAACGATTCAAGGACACCACTAATGCCCCTGCCTCAGCACAAGCCAAAGTGACAACAGTTGGAATAAGAACTCCAAAACAAGGACAGAGGAAAGAGGGAGAAAATGCTGGGGAGGTCTAAAGAACTAAGGATGTGGATACTGCTGGGCTTCATTGTCTTCTTTCCTGCTCTGCGAGGAGGAATGTCACTGGGACAGCGTTGCTGTCTTTTGGATTGTTACTGGTTGGGGTTTTTGTAACATTCTTTCTTCCCCTGAAGCAAACAGGCAAGTGACACAAAACAAATGGAATTGCGGTTCTGAAGTCAGGAAAGTCAGAGATGATCCCAGGCAGCAAAATCCAGATCTGGGATTTGAACTCCCTGCATAGCCCAAGGCCATAGATGCCTTCAGCTGGGCTAGTTCTGGTGGATGGAAGAGGGGGCAAGAAGCCAGCTTCAAGAGTCAGGTTAAGGTTTTGATTCTTAAAGAAACTCCCTCACCAAAAGTTCAGGGTCATTCCTCAGGAGAGAAAAGCCAGTTCCAGCCCTTATCCTCTAACAAGTCTTGGACTTACTGTAACAATTCATCTGGGCCCCTAATGAGGAAAGCTGTCTTCTTTGTGATGACAGTTAAATATGTGCTCAGGCTCATTCTTCAATCAAAGGTTTACATTATATCACGTTTAAATTATTTCTACAGGGGTGCATCCTGATCTCACAAACCTTGCAGGCTATTTTGGCTTGGAACCTGTGCAGAACTTCTACAGACTCTTGAATTAAAGCAGGCAGATGTCTTCTCACAACCTGCGACCTTGTTTCTGTTACAAGCCTTGAGTCCACACCATTGGCTTGTTCTACAGGGACATGAGGGTCTCGAAACATCTGGGAATGACACATAAAACTAAAACCTTGAGCTCCAGCAATCACTGAAAATGTATGATTGCTCCTTGGTTTAAAAGCTGGAATTCTCCACAAACTCATGGGCTGACTGGACTGTCCATCAGAAAGGAAGCAGCTGGAATTTGATCAATATTTCAAGCAAATCAGTGAGGTTGATTAAAAGTGAGCTCTGAGAGCACGTTCGCATTGTGAATCAGCCATAAAAGAGGTTGCTTGGGCTCTTAAGTCAGGAGAAAACACTACAGGTCGATCACACCTCCTCATCCTCATGGCCTCATCCTCATGGCCTCTGCAGGCGCAGAGCTGAAGGACAGTTCAAGGAGAAGGAGCTGGTACACACAAAGTAACCCTAGAGTTTGTGATTGACTGAGGTTGATGAAAGGGGAGTAAAGGGAGTGCAGTTACTGGATAGGAAACAGGGTCCATGAAGCACGCAGGGATTTCAGACACTGGGATTTTTTACGACATTTATTGAAACAGACAGGCTAAGAGCACTGAGGGATAAAGGATCTCAAATCAAACAGCCTAATTGGTCTCAAATGGAGTGACTAAGGAACTCTCTCCATTCCAAAATGGGTCAAATTGCATTTTAGAAGGAGACCTCTGAAATTTGAGTGGGAGGCCTGGATAGAAATATGAATGGATGAACTCATAATTGACATGGATTCCATTATGGCTAATACCTATGTCAGAGCTGCCACCGAATATGTCCTGCAAATCCAGTCTGGGGGAATTCCCTTCAGAGATGTGACCCAGGTGAAGCAGACCGTTTGCCATAAGCCTGTGAGGAACTGAGACTTTAATTGCAAACATGTGGCTGGGTAACTTTCCAGCAAATGAAAACTGGGGTATAGATAGAGACCTGCTCTGAAACAGATGATCCAGAAGGGCTTTCACTATCTCCAGTCCTCATAGTGGGTTTCTGTGTTCTTGTATCACTTGAGGCTGAACAGAAAATTGTAAAGAAAATTCCTTGGTTTTGTTTTCTAAAAGGCAGTGATTTGACCTTCGGCTTCCTCCTGTCCTGGAGAAGACATAACATGACTTGTACTGTGAACAGTTCTGCCTAGGTTCCATTCCAATCTGAGAAGATGGCCTGAAGGGCAAGATCATCACCCACTTGTGATGGAGGGACAAGTGTGGCTACTTAAATTGCCTGTCCTGGTGTTCAGAAAGCAGGGTGAACTGCAGCAAGGAGGACTGGGCACCAGCTCCTGGACCTGACTGCTTCCCGGGAGATAGGGAACACCTCTTCCTCCACATGCAGGATCAGGATAAACCAGGTGTATCAGCACAGATAGACCTACAAGGTAGCTGAGGCAAAGTTAGAGGTGAAGGCTCAAGTTTAAAGGCAGCTCTCACGTGAAGCGGAGAAGGGCCCTGTGGAGGATCCTTGCAGTTGTTTCATGTTGTTTCTCACAGCAGTCTGATCCCAGCTTGCATTTGCAGTGTGTCAGAGCTGGCCTGCAGAGCAGGCAGCCAAATCCCAGGGAGAGAAAGAGGCTGCAGTGCTTCTTGGTCCACTCACGGCCCTGAGAATGCAGGCTGTGAGTTTCATTCTGTCTCTTGTTATCTCTTCTGACTGACCTGAATGTTTTCTGTGCTCTGGAAAAGGAAGCCTGTGTGTGTTTGTTCTCTCCTCTGGGCCCTGGAAGCATGTCCTTATGGATAATGAGGTGTGCAGAACTGTTGTCCTGGGTGACTGGGAAAGAGCAAAGGGCACGTTGACTGGCACTGATCACAGGGCCAGAAGGGATGAGGTCAAAAGGGTTTTATTTTATGAAAGTGTTTTTATTTGTCAGATGACCATGACAGGACAAGAACTTAACAAGACAAGAGCTACCCTGTGGTAGCTAAGACAGGAAAACAGTCAGGCAGTCAATTTTTTTTATGTTGCACTGCATCCCCTGAGTCCTGGCTCTGGAGAGACAGCTCCTCCGTGTCGCAAATGGCCACTCCATGGGGAACTTGAGCCTTTTCAGTGCTTCGGTCGTTTGACTCCTGAGTATTGGAGGCTCAAGTTTTGGAGTGAATTGAGAAAGGCCTGTATGTGCTGTGGAGAAGGGATTTCTCCTTCCTTCATTCAGCAGGCATCCAGGTAAGGTGAGCAGCACATCGAATGTCAGCAGGGAGATTGGATTTTGGAGGAGAACCAAAGATGAGTTTGAGCAAATATAACAGCTGGTGAGTCCTGGTTTGTGTCCATAACTACAGTCTTCCATGTGACCTAAATATTAAGGTTTGAAGAGGCAAAGATTGTAAGTAACTTACAGCCTAATTGTTGCTTTGTGATGTTTAGCAGTTCACAAGGGCCAAAGCACCAATTTTGGTCAGCATAATTTTTTTAAGAGCAGTGTCTGAGACATCTGTGGCAGAGGCTCTGGTTAAGCCAGGCAGTCCTGAGCATGAAACCAAAAAAAGTTTGGTCTGCAAAAACTGAGACATTTGACAGTAAATATCCCCTAAACCAGTGACCACATGTCTGAAAAAGAAGATTTATGCAAAATGAGGAGGGAAGTTTCATAACAGCACTCTGTAATAAAAATGGTGACGTAGGCACACATGCACACACACACTCTAATATTCAACACTCCAAAGATGAAACACTTTTTATTTATTTCCTTCTGAGTATGAAATATAATTTTTCTTACTTTGACAGTTTCAGGTAGAAATGCTGCAGAGAATTCTTTCAGGTACTGCTGGGGAGAGCTCTCTTCTTTGCCCCTGCTAATGAAAGCACCCCTGTTTTTTCCTGCCTGTAGCTCTTCTTTCGTATCCTAGTCCTTCTAACACTCAAGTACTCTTCGTTTTGTCCTGTGCATCCCTCTCTGGGACACTGGAATGCATCTCCACTTGGAAGTTCTGTTATAGGGGATTTTAGCAGATGACATAGAGATAGGGATTAGACTGGAGACATCAGAGCAGTGGTGGAATCTGTTGGAAGGGAGAAAATGCAGAAACGAGAGAGAGGATAGGTAAAAAAAGTAGACTTGGAAGGGAGGAGAAGTCAAAAGAAGAAGGTGGAGAAGGAAGAAAAAAAATTATAGAAAAAAGCAAAGATCCCAAAGAATGACAAATTACTCCTCTGAGCCATGTTATATACTGCATAAATTATAGTAAATTTAAATATTGTTCATCTATAAAGGCTGTATTGTTCTGTTTTCTCTTGGCCAACTACTGCTGACATAAGCAGGAGTTTTGCTCTGGGTTGAAGGAGTCAAGAGCCCAGCAAGCAAGTCTTGGCACTCAGACTGGAGGTGGAAGTGGGATTTGGCCTCTGCTACAGGAAGACTGTGAGAACTCAGACTTAGAGGAACCCAGGGAATGCGAGGTTGTTGGGAAAAAGTCAGATAGGAGCATTTAGTTAGTGTTTCTTCTGCAAAACTTAATAAAAATACATGCCCAAACCTCTTCCAGGAAGACATCAGAGCTCTTCTGCAGAGTTAACATGCCCAATGCAGAGACCAGCTCAGTCATTATAGGATAAGACATCGGGGTTTAAGTCCTACTCAGGGTTCACCTGTCCTGCAAGTTTACTAAAGGAGGTGCTGCTTACTCCATGGTATGTGTGTGTGTTTGTGTGTGTGTGTGATCTCTGTATAAGCTTATACATCTATCTGTTTCCTCCAAATAACTCAGTAATTCTGCATTCAGCTTTCCAGGCTCCAGCATCCTGGCAGCTGGATCAGGAGAGGCTGCCAAGTCTATCAGGCTGCTCCACCTGACTGTCTAGAAGCATTCTTTTTCTCTCTTGGGAGGTTCCCAAGGTGTCTTCATTTCCTCTGAATGAGGGTTCACCCATTACTGCCATTATCTATGTCAGGTCTTTTTTCCACGGGTGCTGCAGCTGCAAATATAGAGACTCATGGCCCTTCTTATCCATCTCCCAGCTGCACAAGCCCTGAAAATTTCCAAAAGGTAGCTAATGAAGGACAGGAAAAGATACAGGCTCTTGGTTAGTGCTATAGCTGCTTTAGAGGGGTAGAGGAGATGATCTTCTCAAGAATTCTTTATATCTCACAACCTGGTGAAGACAATAGCAAAATATATTTTTCTGTTCTCTAAAGGAGAAGAACTTCTTTATTAACAATGGAGAAGATCATAAGGAATCCTGAGGTGCGTGAGGAAGTAGCAAGGGGACAGCTGTAATTTATGGTTTTTCTGAGTTCCTATGCTAATCTCAGGAATGATCATGCTGAGAAAGTAAATCCTTCACAAATGCTGATGAATCACTGGTATTCAGGTGCCCTGCAGGAGAGACACAGAGATATGCAGAAGATTTTCACCACTTGATCTCAGCACGTGGCTTTTATCTGGTGCTGGGTTCTGCCTGCTCCTTGCCTGGGACGGTGGTGAGAACAAGTCGGATTTTCAAAAGTGATCCATATAGGGGAGAGCAAGAATATTCCTGTTTTCCCCCTTGCCCAGGCTAAACAGATCCCTCCAACAGCACCTCCCCTTTTGGGTCCTCCTCCCAGGTACAGGTGAAGGCTTGTTCTTCACAAGACTTGGAAGCAGAGGCTTGCACATCACTTGCATTGACAATTCTGTTATCCATCCGTAGTCACGCCCTGCTGTTGTACTAATGGGCAGTGTCAGCTCTTCCTGTGTTGCAGCCTCATTTTACACGTGAAAGGTGCTAGCATGTGTGTACACAGCAGTGGAGCCCCCAAACAGGAGAGACAAACAGTAGAGAGAAAGGAGAGGTGGAAAAAAGCACCAGCAACAAGCCCAGGAAACTCAATAAATGCCTAAGCAGTCGCATCAGCGTGTGCTTGTGATGTGTAATGTGTAGCAGAGTGAGGTCTCTTCTGCCTGTCAATAAGTGAGAAAACATGTCACTTTGTGCTCAGCTCACTGTACCTTGTCACAGAAACAACATGCAACTCTACGCTCTTTCTCTCGTTCTTAACACAGAGGTTCCCAAACCGCGGCAAAGATCCCCGTCAGCCTCCTTCATGTCTTTTGGAGCACCTATGCTTTCATTGTTACACCATAAATAGAGTTGGTTCTCCAGACCAACTCCAAAATTTTTAACTTTGCTAACTAGCCATGGACTGAGAGTGGAATATGCCAATTTGGCCAAAAAGATGCTGATTTTTATTATTTTTTCTTTGATTTTTCTAAACATAACAAAAATTGTGGTGAAGAACTGCATGTAAAAAGGAGTTGAGGATTAATGAACAAGAAAATGGGAGGTCTTTTTTTTGCTTATGTGGAGAGGGAGAAAAATAAAAAGGCTGCTTGTGGAAACATGGAAGGTCTCCAGTATAACGAATAATAAGAATAATTTCAGATATATTTCTTAGATCTGAGCAGTATTTATATGCAAATACTATCTTAGAAGGTAGTGGAAAAAATCAGTTTTCCTAACATTGGCTGGGAAACACAATTTGCAATTCTGGAAGACTTATGATTTCCATAGGAACAAGATGAGATGAAGTAGAAAGGTGATTAAAAAGTATTTTGTACTGAAAACAAACTTCCTAGCTGAATGACACAAATTACATTTAAGGGAGCAAATGGCTTTTTAGCAAGTTTAAAAAAGCATGCCAGTATCTGCCCTTTGCTAACTCTGTGTTAGAAAGCCTTGGAGAGCAGAGGGCTAAACTGCGGAACACAGTCTTAGAGGAACAGTGGGACCATCTTTGGAGGGGCACAATGAGAATTTTGGGATCCTGTCAATACTCAAAAACATGCAAAAAAAAAACCCCTTGCTTCATAAATAAATAAAGGACCTTCATTATTTTCCCTTGCTCTGAACAGTGGTGAAGGTGAGTGATGTGATGTGATCAGAACACTTCATCCACACTATCTGAGGTCTGGGAATTTTAACAAGAGAAAAAATTATGGAAGATATCCTGCTTTAATTCTTCACCTAATTTTGTGCATTGTTTTGATTATTTTAACAGTAATAATTTTGTGGCTTCTGTACTCACCTTCCCAAAGAACAGAGCCATCAAAAACAAGAAAGCTGCTTCCTCTGCAGTGCTATTTCTGTTTTGTTTTATTAGTGAGCAAAGACAAAAGCTTTGATCAACTCTCCTGCTTGGTATGTAATGAGAGGTTTTCATCAGACTGTGCCCTTAGTTGAACTGATATTAATCTCTGCAAGATTAATGCAGATATATGTTCATAGAATCATAGAATCTTCCAGTTGGAAAAGACCTCTGAGATCATGAAGTCCAACTGCACCCATCATCCACTAAACCATGTCCCTCAAAAACTCATCCATCCTTTTTTTAAATACCTCCAGGGATGGTGACTCAACCACCTCCCTGGGCAGCCTCTGCCAGGGCCTGACCACCCTTTCAGTGAAGAAATTCTTCCTAATATCAAGTCTGAACCTCCCCTGGCACAACTTATGGCCATTTCCCCTTGTCCTATCACCTGTCACTTGAGAGAAGAGATCAACACTCGCTCTCCCACAGCCTCCTTTCAGGCAGCCGTAGACAGTGATGAGGTCTCCCCTCAGCCTCCTCTTCTCCAGGCTAAACAACCACAGCCGTTCCTTGTAGGACTTGTTCTTCAGCCCCTTCCCCAGCCTCTCCAGCCCCTCAATGTCCTTCTTGTATTGAGGGATCCAGAACTGAACACAGCACTCAAGGTGTGGCCTCACCAGTGCTGAGTACAAGGGCACAATCACCTCCCTGCTCCTGCTGGCCAAGCTGTTTCTGATACAGGCCAAGATGCCACTGGCCTTCTTGGCCACCTGGGCCACTGCTGGCTCATATTCAGCCCCTGTCAACCAACACCCCCAGGTCCTTCTCCCCCAGGCAGCTCTCCAGCCACTCCTCCCCAAGGCTGTAACGCTTCTTGTGGGTTTCTGGACAGTCAAATGGGATCTTGCAGTTAGACCTTGATGGTGCAAGTTCAGTGGACACTGCTGCAGGGACACAGCTCTTTCCATAGAAAATTTATTGCAGGATTTGGGTGCAAGAGCATTTGGCCTGAAACACAATCAGTTGATGCATGGCTGAAGCTTGCTTATACGTGTTGGTCCTACTCCCACTGAAGCTGATGGCAAAACTCCCATGGAGTTCGGCAAAGTGGGGTGAAATCGATACAGAAATTATTTATCCCAGAACAACTTTGCAATAACCAGTGGATTTGCAAACTTCTCACTCTGACACGTTGAAATAATTCGGGACTTTCATTCCATTTTCCTTTAATTGGACTTATGCTACATATCAGCCTTTGTAAGTGGGTTGCTGTGCCTAAAGTATGTGCAGGCATGTTTGCACTCTCTGAGGGAACACGGAGGTTAAACTGGAGGGAGAGGTTATGTTAGCAAGGATATTTTCTTTTTAAACTGCTTCCAAAGGCAACCCTGTTTCGGGCTTACCACTCTGGCTTGACTGTTCTGTGCCTCTCCACGCCAAATCATGCTGGGATTTGATGATAAAGCACATCCTCTTTCCAGGAGCCAAGCCAATTCCTACATCCTAACTCACTGGTGTTCTGGTACCTTGGGCACTCTGTGGTCAGAAGGCTGACTGCAAATGTCGGTATCAGCTGTGGGGATGTGGAATGCCCAAAACCTCGATAGGAAGAGAAGAACTATCTTACAGAGCTGCTGTTGCCCATTTGATTCCCAGTTCCTTCATTTTTATGTTTCTTGGACTGTGCCAGCTGAGATAGCTCTTAGCTGGATACCAGCATTTGCAGAGCCTGATTTGGTTCATGTCTTCTATAAAAGTTTTCCATCTCTGACCAAGGTATTTCAGATCAGGGCAAAAATATGAGTAAATCAGAGCTGGCATCTATCCCAGACATATCAACTCCTTTAATTCCCTTTTTCCTGTGGCTTTGGGACAATCAAAATAGGGAATGTTTCCATTGCTATACCTTTATGAAAGTACAATATGTGAATGCTATATCCTGAGTGTATCCAGTATGTTTCCTTACCTTGGTCATTCCCAATTGCACAGCTTTCTCTGGCAATTATGTGAAACAGAGCACTGCAGTAGAGTAAATCTTTTGGCAGGGCATCGTTCCAGGGAAGATCAAAACCCCCAACGTGACAGTTAATGAAACACGGAGAAAGAAGATGGAAGCTATCAGTCCCAGCCAGCCAACACTAACAGAATCCAAAGGCAACTGGAGGTGCCAAGGTGTCTGCTTGCAGAATTTGGAGAGAGTTTTTGAGGGTCATGGAGAGGACTGCACCGAGGCAAGTTTTCCTGGCAGAAAAAGCCACTTAAGATAACAGAGGAGCAGTGGAGACAACTCATCCTCTCCAAGAGGACACGTATCGTCTTTTTTAAGATACAGAACAAGATGGCATTATTCTGCATCCCTTGGGCAACGGTACTTTGTCATGGAGCTGACGTGGGTGGAGTACATGGAGCATGGTATGGATCCAGAGTATAAACTGAATGCACAATAATTGCAAGGACAGCATGGCACGAACTGAGCAGTGCGGATCTCCTGGTCCCCAGGGGAGACAGCCCGTGCCTTCGGGTGGGCAATGTAAAGGAGTTGCAGATAAAATATGGCAATCTGCTGCAGCATGAAGCAGAGGGCAGAGCAGAGAGCAAGGGCCTCCTGTAACGAGCCTATTTATCTCTAAAGCAGCAGAGACTGTGACCTGTGGACCTTTGGTGGTCTATAAAACATCCAGTGGTGGCTCAGGAAACAATAGTAAACCCTCCCTCCTCCCCTCCAACAGCCACAGAAGCAAGCACGCAAACAATGGGAGAAAACAAAAGCTACTATAGATTAACTGTCAAATTTTAGTCTTTTGTTTATTTGGTTTGATATGTGAAAAGTATACAAGTTGGTCTTCGGGTTATATTTTTTCTGAAAAAAGGTTAATCCTTGGACTTGAGAAGTTTAAGAAATGTGGCTCTGAGGGTGCTATTTTTGGAGCCAATTACAACAGCATTGAAATGTTGAAAGATTCTTTTTGTTTGTTGAAAGATTAGGTTGAAGCCCTTCAGTCTATAAAAGAATAATAAACCCTAGTGGAATAAAATACTTCATTGCAATGAGGATACAAAAGCCACCTCAGAGTGGTATGTGGGCTGGACGGAGGCACAGGGCTGGCAGAGCTGGCTCTGGTAATTACTAGAGCTGTCAGTGCCCAGAAAAAAAAACAACTTTGAGCTCTTGCTTTATTCAAGTTATAAAACCTCACCCTCCACCTCCTGCCATTATCTAGAGCTGATTTGGTAGGATTTGCGCAATGATACGTGTTTGCAGTGTGCCCAGTCCCTGCTGGTGTCCTTCAGTTTTGTACAATCCTTCCTGAAATAAGTCGTTACGATGGAAGGATTGGCAAATTTGTGTCTCGTGAAATCTTGGAGAGAAAATGAGCCCTAACTGACCTTTTCTTGGTTGCCAGTATTGTCAGTTGGGGTGTTTCTGATGTGGGGACCAGGCAGTGTACATCTTGCAACTGAGTAGAGTCTGCTTTTTGGAGAACCCAACTTTGAAGATTACAGTTTCTGGGTTATTTGTAAACCACCTTGAGATTCCTCAGCAGGGAGGATTATGTAGCTGTGCCTCCCTCTGAATTTGTGCCAGTGATCTGCAAGTGCATCTTCCTGGAGGTACAGCTGAGCTGAGGGCCTTTCTAAAGGAATGGTGGCTTTGAGGAGAGGTAGGCACTCCAAGGTGCAGAGGTTACACGAGAAAATAAAGGCATGCCTTTATCTTATCTACTTGTAACAACACAAATTCAACAGTGGGAATGGCCAAAGGCACCTTAGTGTAAGGTGTAGGGGTTTGTGCGATACAAACAACAGGTGACAACAGTGCCACGGGTTATAGGCTGAGTGCCACGTGTCCCTGCAGTCCCAAGAACTTCATGGCCAGTGAATCAGTAGAAGCAGGTCATGGCCAACAACTCCAAACATGCTGTGACTTTTGGAAGTTTTGCTCAGCCCTTTCCCTCCTGAGCTGAGAACTGATCCTGCCACCCAGCTCATTCTTGGGGGATGCTACATTACCTGTCGCAGCAGAGTGCAAATGGAGCACTAATAAACCCTAATAAAAATCACATGCACCTTTCACTATTGTCCTAGCCAAGTTTCAGTGTGATTAATCACACTACTCCTGACTAAGTTTCCCCTTATTCACCAGGATTTTAATTCCTTTCATTTATTTTCTGGCTCACATGTTATGTTGAACAGCACTGTTCTCATGTGTTAAATGCCTGTGTTTCACCCCAGAAAGTGCCCCATCTCAATAGCAAGTGAAGTGATTCCTCTGTGTCCTTTATTTCTTCCCAGGATGGTGGTGAGGATTAATAAGTAAGCATTTGCAAAGCACTTTGTGATCTTCTGAGTAAAGGGTTTGTATGAGGGTGAAACATTGCCATTAACAGGCCTTGTGCTGGTGACCAGGTCAGACTGTAGCTGTAGGTGCCATGAGCACAGAAAGGGGAAGCTGCCTTCTTTCCCCAACCACGACCCAAACCAGGATTATCTCACACATCCTTGGCAGCAAAGCTTGGCTTGACCCGCAGGCAGAGCTGAGCCTCAGGGCGGGTGACAGACAGCTGGGGTCCACGGCACGTTCGGGTCTGAGGAAACCGGTCTCACTGGGGTCTGAATGAGGGAAGGAAATCTGCCTGCCTGCCATTGATGCCATGAGCTTGAGAGCAGAGTAGAGGGGCCTTTGGGGAATGGGAGAGGAAAAAGATCTCTAAAGAAATTGATTTCGATCCCAAGTATCAATTCCAGTAGAACTGGAAAACAAGCCTAGTCAGAAAGATGCCTCCAAGAGAAATCCCTAATATGCTGCAGGTATCACCAGCTCCTGTTCATGTGGTGTCTTTGCCCTTTTCCGTGTTAGTTCATCAGGTTTGCACTGATTCAATGGCATTGGCCTGGAAAGCAGTGTAGTACCCTGGGACTGCAGGCTCCCAGTGCCAAGGGCTGCCCTGAGCAGGGAGCTGCTCCTTGGGCTTGTGTGGCTGCTCCTGAGCTGCCAGGGTTTGCTGTCAGGAGGGCAACCACAACCCAGAAGGGTGTCTATCCCCCGTGTCTGTGTGGCTCAGGTGACTCTTGGCAGACTCATAGGAAGCTCTGACTCCTGCCTTGATGAGCTTAGGATAGAAGTAAGAATGATACCACAGGTCTAATCCATGCCTACTAATCTGGTTAAGTTTTGAAACTCAGCCTGCCCTTTGCACTAAAGCAGAGCTGTAAAAGTAATGGGGTCTACAAAATCAATGAAGCCAGCTTTCCTAAACCTACCTCCTGGTGTCTGGGAAAAGTGAGGTTACTCATCTTCCCTTCACTTGGGCCCCCAGTTTGGCTCTCTCTCCCCTGTAAGGGTGTTTTACTGCTTCTGCAAAGTCTGCCCCTTTGGCCAAATGGTTTTCAAAATTTACCAAACAGTTCAAAACTGATAAGGAAACCCCAGTGGAGGGGTAGAACATCACTGCTTTTCCCTTAGGCAACTGGCCTGAAAACCCATCCAGCCCCCTTCCACCTGTCCATTTTAGCTTTGTTTCAGCTCAGCACTGAAGCTCTTCTCTGAGCAGCCACTCCCAGGAGCAGCAGGGCCCAGCTCCACAATGTACAGCCATCCCGAGCTCCAGGCTGCCCAGTACATGTCTGGTGGCTCTGGCCAGCCTGGTGTTTGCTCCAGCTGTCTGTCATTGGCAAGGCTGTTCTGGACAGCCGTTCCCACCTGACACAGCCACCCTGTTTCCTCTCCTTGCCACTGATCCAATGACTAACTTGGGCTAAGCAGGTGATGTTTGTAGAGCTCAAGTTTTGAGCCGGTTGTGCTCCAGGGACAGCACCAAGACCCGTGTATCTCATGCTGACCTTTCAGATTTAGAGGATTTGGGATTTTAAAGTGGTCTCATGAATCTGAGCAGATTGTAACTTCAGGCCAGCTCTCCTCCTGGTGCCGGCTCAGCACGAAAGCATACGAAATGCACACACACACACACACAGAGGCAAGGATGGGACTGTCAAATCAACCCTCTTGATGACAGCAAAGCGCAGTCCTCCCTGGGTGATGGAGTCAACCATCTCAGTAAAGGAGAAGAGCAGTGGTGAGAGAGACACGGGTTGAGTCACTTCGCCAGGGCTGGAAAATCAGGGTGGAAGGCAGAAGTTTCTGAGACTCAAATTAATTGCAGGCAGGGGGCTTTCATGGAAGGAGGAGGGGTCAGTTACACTGGATAATGCCTTGGCTTCAATTTTTCTAGGAAGTGGTAGCCCAGAAGACTTCCTTTCTCTGCCAAGAGAAAGACAGGACAATGACAACCTTCTCCCAGGCCTCCACCCTCTGTAAAGCAATAACTGAAGAATATTTTTCCTGTGCCATGCATTAACACCACAGCTGCCAGAGCAATATTCCCATGCTGCTCCACACTGCCAGTGCAGGAACGTGCCTGCAGCCTCCATTCTGCTCCCTGCTCTGGGGGTGCAGCATTGGGTGAATGACCCCTGAAAACTTCTGCTGTGCTGGAGGCAGCAGCAAAGGGGCAAGAGGCGCCTTTCCACAGTGCACATCCCTGTCCCCTTAGCTCAGAGCCCGCTGCACAGAAAGGCTTCTGCCTTTTCCACCATGCTCTTTCCCCCCCCCTGTTGCCTTCCATGTCCTTTTTATCACTGCAGTGGGTCCAGGCTGCACGGATCAAACTGGGAATCTGTTCAGAATTAAAACCACCCCATGGAGGCTGAAGCTCAGCCCCCAGTGAGATGGGCTTATGGAGTAATGGAGTTTGAGTTGCTATGTTATGGGATTTCCAAAGGTGCCTAGCTCTCAGTAACCAGCCAGGGCCTCCTGAGACAAGATTAAATTTCATCCTCAAGGATCCTGCCTGGGAGGTGCTGTGCAGACCCAAGGGAGAAGATGCCTGTTGGGCACCAGGGAAGCATCACTTGGTGACATCACGTGTCCTGCATTTCTCCACTCTGTCATGGCACTCTTTTAAGGGAGCCAAGGAGAGGTGTATGGCCTGAGAGGCTGCTACTCTACTTCCCCCAAAGAGCACCTGTTCTTGCTGAGCCCTGTGTTTCTTTTCAAGCAATCACCTCTCTAGGGTGCTCTCTGAGCACATGGAAATAAGCCTAAAGTCTGTAGCTATGGCAAAGCACTGCATGACGACTGTGCACGCCTTACATAAAGAAATTAGATTCATCCCTGACTGCTGCCCTTGCAGACATCTCCTCAAAATGTTGCTGGACTCACACCAGTGCCTCCAAGATGAAGCAGATGCAATTGTTCACCCTGTGCCCACAGGTCCCAGGGCAGTGTCTGCGCAGCCCGACCGCTGCCCATTTCATCACATGCTGTCTGTCATGCTGGAGGGATGGGCAGTAATGTCATCGTGGGCATCCCTGGTGTGTCACAGCCACTGTGATTCTTTCCATGTGCCTTCTTGGGTCCCACTGCAGGATGGGCAAGGGTGGGAGCCAGCGCTGCAGCTGCTCATGGTAAGCAATGCTGCTTTCATCATCAAAGCAGGACCTCTGGCAGCATGTGCAGGGAGGAACATCAGATCCTCTGCTTGGACCAGAATATTTGAGGTCTACCAGCTCTGACCCATCATCTTCACCAGATGTGTTGGCCTGAGCTGTGCCACTGCTTCTCTGGTACGAAGGAGGATGACCACTGGCTCCTCTGGCACAGCTACCAGTACCTCGTCTCCGAATTCAAGCTGGGTGAGCTGGTGGTACCAAAGGGTTAAGCCATGTTGTTGATTGTCACATGGTGCTGGGAATGCAAAGGGAGCAAGAGGCTGGGGAGCCCAGCGGCAGAGGCACATCTTGACTGCACATGTGGCCTCTACCACAAACACTTCAAAGTGCTTCCCTCAGACTGACGGAACAGCCTGACGCCGACTGTAAATGCCCTTGACACGCAGAGTGGAAAATATCAAACACTTCAGTGTTCCCCCCCCCTCCAAACACAGCCTGTTTTCACTGGGGAAGGCCTTAATGAACCTGTGCGGAAGAGGAGGAGGGAGGATGGGAGGACAGGAGGTGTGATGGGTGGTTCTCATTTAGCTCATGTATGGGTACGTGCCAACCCGGGCAACTGGACCTAATCTGAGGCAAATCCAAGCGCTTGGGGACATTTTTAGAGAGACCAGGACATCAGCTCCAGTCAGCCCTGTGTCAAGACCCCACTGCACCTTCCCCCTTGCCCTGCTGCCTGCCCTGAACTGCTCCAGCAGGAGCAAAAATGTTTCCAGGCTGGAGGTTTCTCCCTTTTCTTAAGGAACCCCTACCTT
This sequence comes from Tapera naevia, assembly GCA_033556795.1. Classification (NCBI taxonomy): domain Eukaryota; kingdom Metazoa; phylum Chordata; class Aves; order Cuculiformes; family Neomorphidae; genus Tapera; species Tapera naevia. The sequence goes on along the minus strand of JAUMJJ010000006.1, from coordinate 12,786,114 downwards.
CTTCGATCCTCATATTGCCACCACTGGACCACCCCTGGCCCCAAAATGTCTACCCTAACTGGGAACTTTCATGACACTGAAATGCTCTCCAGCCCCAGCATGGAGAAGGTGCTGGAGGAAACCTTGTTGTGGTCCATTTCCTCTCCTGGAGCTGCGAGATGGGACGGGTCTCTGCTTTGAGTAGGACAGACCTCTCCTGGGACACGGTCCTGCTCCAATATGGAGGAAAAGACCTGAGGACTCCAAGGACATATTTTGATCACTGGAGGTCCTGTGCCATAACCCTGCCTGGTGACAGCATCTCCCTTTGGTCATCTGTGACATGGATGCTCATGGTAGGATTTCATGTCACCTGCTTGTTGGGTGATGCCTGTGAGGTCACTGCCCTGAAGTGGGGCAGACGGATGGCCTTCAACCATGGGAGCAAAGGTCCATGTCTATTCCACGAGACATGGCCCCATCTTTTGATGAAGGACACCAGCCTCATGGTTGCAGAGTCACGAAACCCAGGGAAAGGACACTGGCTACAGTGTTTGGTTCTCAAAACAGCCAATGCCACCCATAGGCCAAGGGAGGAGAAGGGCAGAGAATGTGCCACAAAGCATGAATGGCCAGATTGGCCATCCCTTTGGGGGCAGTAAGTCTCTCCAGCCTATCTTCACAGGGCCTTAAAGTACAAACACTATGTTTGCAGTCTCACTGCAGCAAGATGGGAAATGATCCACCTCAATTGACGGGCCTGGCCACTGTGGCTGGGTAGATGTCATCAGCCAGCAGTGCAAGAGTGCAGGGGAATGTGCCCCAAAGTTTTGAGGCCATTTACCCAAGATGCAGGTTCAAAGGGGAAGCACCACATTTGCCTTGTTGCATGGACACCTGGAGGAAGAGGGCAAGGCACTGCCTGTGCTGATGGAGAAGACACGAGGTGCTGGCGTGTGGCTCTTCACCAGCAGCTCTTGACCCTCAACCAACATCAGAAAGACACAAACAGTCTCTGATGCCCCTTTTGAGCATGATCCCTGAAAATTCAAGGGGAGTACGAGCACGAGTGATGGCTAACAGAGCAAATATACACAGGCAGACACAAGCCTTCTGCCTGGCCAGATGCAGAAGAGGGAACAGAGAGATGATTGGCCTGTGTGCGGTCTCCTTGGCTCCAGAGTAACACACATCACCAAGAGGTTTAACAGGGCTCTGATGACTGCAGGCAGGGATCCATTGGCTATGACACATTTGGCATGAACAAAATTGCCTCATAAAATACTTCTCAGATCAGCAAGAACTTGAGGGATCTCAGGAGGGAGTTGAGGGTTCAGATGATCAGAGGCAAAATCCCTCATTACATCTTGGAAGCAAAAGCAGACGGTGAGGGAGACCAGAGGTGTAAAGAGGAGGCAAAATTTAGGTTTTAGTTCATGGAGCACTAGGTCTGCTGTCTGAAAAAGCATATGAACTGCACCACCTCCATCTCCCTGGGAGAGAAACCAGTGTTCTGGATGATAAACTGGGTAGAGCACTTAAGAGGACTGAAAAATCATTGGGGAACAATATTAAGAGGGTAAAGAGAAGAAGTAGGTGCCACCAGAAACTACTGGTTCCTGCCAGCACAAATGGTAAAAAGCGAATGTAGGAGCCAGGGCAGCAGATAACAGGAGGTAGAAATAGCCACTGATGACAAAAAAAAAAGAATGGCATGGGATTTCTGAAGCCTCATGGGAGGGTTTACCCATGAGCAGGCTGTTGGTCATACCCTCTGTTTGGAAAAGATGCTGTTGCCTTCAATAGTGTTGCTGGCTTTTCAGAAGGGGTGCCTCTCTCTGATCATGGGAGGGGGCTCCAAGGGCGACTCTGCTAAACTGCTCTGCACCCAGCCTGCCAACTGCAGAACTTGCCAGGGAGCACAAGGTGGTGGTGCCTGAGGCACTGGGAGTCTGCTCAGAGCGAGAGGGCGGTGAGGGAGATTGGGTCTGGCGCTGGTGAACCCCGGGGCGCTGCCGGGGACGGCGGGGAATGGCAGCCTGGCACAGCCAGGGTCCCCGCGCTGACAGATAAAGATAGATTGATCGCTGAGTTGCAGATTGATGAGTGCTGTCAGCTGGTGGCCTGCCTCACCAGCCTGGGGAAGGGAAGCAGACTCCATGCCCGGTCCTTTTAAAGCCTTTTTGCCTCAGGATATGATTTATTGTTAGAAAACAAAGGATGTTTAAGAAAAAAAGCCAACACAAAATAAAACATTTCAATTGATGAAAGCTGTCTTTGGTCTCCAGTGGCTTTTCCTCCTCTTCTTGAGCCTGGGAGCAGAGGAGGGATACATCCCCCCCACAAATAACCCAAAACCAGCTTCCTCTGCCTTTTAGGTATGCAACTCTCAGGTCTTATTATGGGCAGGGACTCCATAACCTATTCCCAGGCTGTGTCCTTGCCAGGGAGCATGACACTATGTGCAAACACAGATAAGCTCTGACCAGTGCTATTTATACACAACGAGGGACCATATTTTTAAAAGCACAGAGGTGCCCGGCTCTAGCCCCTGCTTCCAGAAAAAGAACAAATTCCCTGGGCTGCAAATAATTAGGAGTAAAATTAAGGAATTAAAAATAAGGAATTATTGAAACAAAATTGAATGGATGACAACTGGGGAGCGTTTAAGGCCTTTTGGAGAGATGCTTTAAGATAACTGCTATTCTGGGAGCCCGAACACTGTTTTGCAAAAGCAAGTCCAGCTAAGAGAGAAGGTGGAAGCAGCAGAATTGTAGGTTTGCCATATATACACACTAAGATAATCAGCATTATGGGTATAAATATGCAGCACCAATATACATGCATGGTAATGGTGGATGTTAATGGTAAATAAAAAGAGAGGAACATCAATGGGAAGAGAAGCTAAAGGCAGGAGTGGAAAATCTCTTGTCACTAGGGTTAATGATTATAAGAAATTGTTTAAATTTCAGGAAAAGCCAAATCCTATAATGAAATCCCAGACAATAATGAGAAAATATTCAGCCTGTGTGTAGTAGAGATAAAGATATTTGTTCAAGATTTATTTTTTTCTTTAGAGAGAAGTAGGATGACACTTTTGTGCTTTACAGAGATAATGAAACACTTTGTATTCTACCAGTGACGAGGCCGAATGTTAAACTGCAGTGATTGAAGTTAGACTTCTGCAGGATCTGATAACTTGCATCAAAGGATAAACAAACTAGTGCAAGAGCTTTCTGGACCATTAGTGTCAATTTTTAAACAAATCTGGGCACTCTGGGGAAGTTCCAGAGGGCTGGGGGGAGAATCTAACACCAGACTAATAAGGCAGTAAATGAGATGGCCCGTGAAAGCAAGTGGTGTTTGGCAGGACGTGGATCCAGAAAGACTCATCATAAGAAAAGCCTTTATGGAACACAGTCCATATGGACTCACAGTATGTCGAATAATTAACATCAATCAGCTGTGGTTTGGAGAAAATACAGCCTTTTTACAGTTTCTGGTGGGTTAATGACCTTTAACTGACAAGGTGGCATCATCTGCTTAGGTTTTTGCATGGCACTTGACTTACAACTGTGTGGTATTCCAATAAAAAAAAAGAAAAAAAATCATCCCTGTGCAAAACCAATGCTGTTGGGATTGGTTTTATGGCTCTATAAGGAAAACAGTTGGAAATTTGGAGATGTTCTCTAGTGGGGTTGTTTCCTATGGGACTTTGTAGGGGTCTGCTTGATAAAAGGGACTGATCATTGCCCACCTCTACGTGGGCAAGCTGTATCTGCACCAAGCAGTCCTTACGTCTCGGTCCCGGGCTCCTGCAGGGTAGCGAGCGATCGCGACGCGCCAGCATTCCCATCTGGGTTTCCTCTGTCTGCAAGCTGAGGCTCTGGGGTTGCTGGTACATACCCAGCAGGGAGCTGGGAGGCAGCCAAAGCATGCCTCCAGATCTAAGATTTGGGAAGGGTTGTGGGATAACTTCATCTAGACACAGCCTGGGTTCCTTGGCCAGGAGGACTCCCCTCAACAGCACGTATTTTAACCCAGTTGCATGCAAGGTCTTCTGTAGCTTGAGGGTTTGACCGCCTGGCACCCCAGCAAGTCAGTTCAGATCCTCAGAGCAATGTAGCTCCCTGCAACCCTCTCGGGCTCATGAGTAATGGGATATCTCAGCCAGAACAAAGGTGTGTGAGTGATAGCAAGAGCTCTGCATCCTTCCCAGAGCCTCCCCACAAGCATATCCTTTCAAAACCAGCTGTTCCCTGTCATGCCCCTTTATTCTTCCAAGTGGTGATAATGATCATCCCTTTTCAGTGTGTGTGACAGTCTGTCTGTCCCCTTCAGCCAAGTTTCCACTACAGCTGTATTTACAATCATGTTCTTGCACCCAGAAGTACAGCTGAAATGCTGGGGCAAACCCTCATAGAAGCTGAGAGCCACCTTATTCCAGTTATGTTGTTTTCAACCTATGATGTTTTTTTATGTCCTAAATCTTTATATTGAATGTTAAAGACCTCCTTTAGCAATTTCTAATATGTATATAATCGCTGAGTACACATGAGCTTTCATTCCTTATCCATTGTAGGAGTAGCTTGCTGCATCTTGACCGGGTGGTGGGGCACAGGCCATAGCCCCTGGTTTAAAAAAGGGAATTGCTGACCCTGAAGAAGCTCAGGTTGGGAAACAGCTCGGGTTTTATACAGTGCCTTTGAGCCTGGAGCTTTCAGTGGTTTTGTGTTGTAGAAACACCACTGCATGCATGGCTGGGGCACATCTGCCCACACTGAGGAGCAAATGCAAGCGGAAAGTTGAGTACGCAGAAGGTCACTAACCCAGCACAGCATCGCCCTGGGAGTGACCACCTTTCCCTGGGGAATGGCCTGGCCCAGAGCAGTGTCACTTGTGGGGGCCAGTGGCCACGACCATCCGGCTCTGTGGTGCATTTGTGAGGTCAGCTGGACACGAAACCAAATTTCCTTTCCCTTGATGAGCTGTGTGCACCATAACTTAGGAACGTGAACAACCACATGTTTGGGTGAAAAATGATCATCCTCAGGAAGGGAACAGGTCTATCAGGCTAACGGAAGGGAACGACTCAAAGCATGACATGCAGAAATGACACCTCAGGGCTTCAAATTTGTTAGCTGTCAATGCAGAGGAAGAAAACTGACCTAGACGCTGTTGAGGTTGACAGGTCTTAAATTTAATCTGCTCCAAAGGCAAGATGTGACCCTGTTCCTGTGCGCTGTAAGGCTTCAGCTGTTTTATCCATTGGCTTTTCCTACTCCCTGGCCATTTCACAACCTCTCCAGCGGAGTGGAGAAGCATTCCTTTCTATGCACTCACTGTCAATTGTGGACTTCAGCTAGGACCATCTAGACCGAAACTCAGCCCGGAGGAGGGGGCTTTTGCCAGTGGCTGCCATCCCTTCTCGGGACCTGGCTGCTCTCTGCTGAGCAGGAGCCTCCCTCCAGTGCTGAGGCTTTCCTGCCTGGCAATCTTGGATGTGCGCCAAAGCCCCTCTCTTCACCACTAAGCCCTTCAGAAGAGATCTGGTTGAGCTGGGCTTATTCAAAGCCCCGACTCCTACCCTTGCTCAGCTTTCTTCAGAGCAGGCACATTTCTTCCCATCTGTTTTTTCTGGAGTCCCAGTCTGGGTTTTGGGGGGGGGGGGGGGGGGGGGGGGGTGGGTTTGTCTGGTGTTGCTGTTTTTACCTTTTTCTTCCTCTTTGTTTCACACCACCAGGCAATTTTAATTTCGGACTCTGGCTCCTTGCAGTCAAAACAGGGCTCTCAGTCTGTTCAGAGACACACCAAGGAGTCTGAACCCCACAGCCCTGGGGGGGCCTTGCTGATGGTGATGCTTGTGGACCCGCAGGCACGAGACATGGCTAATGGTCCCACAGGTCCCCATGGTTGCTACAGGCATGAAGTTTACCTGGATTGCACTTCAACAGCAGGCGCCGGAATAACCACAGAGGGTTTTGGGTTTTTTTTTACTGGCAGAGCCAAAGCCCTGAAAAAGAAAAGGTCCTGCCAAGTCAGAACAAATCCATCTTCCCAGTGAAGCAAACAAAAATGGGTTTCAGGTTAATTGATCTGCCCCAAACGAAGCGTTTTGGTTTGGCCTTCCTTACTCCCTCATCTCCTTCTCCATTCTCCTGTTGCAACTGTTTGGACTCAGGATCTGCTGGATTCAACCCAAAGCCACAGAGGGGTCCAGTCCACTTGAATTACAGTATCACAGTATCATAAGGTTGGAAAGGACCTCTGAGATCATCAAGTCCAACCTATAACCCAACACTAACACCAACACTAACACCAACACAATTAGTACTTCCCAGCAAACAAAATCCATCTCTGAAAACTCGTGCGTGCTTTTAGGTTCAATAATTCCCCCTGTCACTGATTCTCTCCTTTGACCTCGGTCCAAATACTTGAGCTCTGCGGGACCTTTGTTTATTTGCCTAAGATGCTCTTCTCTTTCAGCACTGATTGTTCATCAAGGCAAGGACTATATTTAAGCTGTACCCTGTGTTTAAGCACTTGGCAAATGCGTTGTTGTGAAACTGTTGATTGAGGCCCGTTAGAAGATGGAGAGTGCTCAGTGCAGATGGACTTTGTGTTTCATCCATCTGCCAAACACCAACAAGGCTCTGCTATTTTGGAGGCTCATGATCTGACCGACTTCGGTGCTGTCACGAGGATGGAGAAAGGCCGGTCTTCTCACTCAAGGGACAGTCCTTGCCAAGCCCAGAGGCAGTGCTGCCTCTCTGTAAAATGGTTGTAATAATGTTTTAACATGGGCAAAAGAAGAAATAAAGAAAGAAAAGACCTCCCTAAACCTTGTTCAAAGGGTTGGTGAAAACCGAGTCATGGAATTTTTTTAAAAATACAAAACAAAACACAGCCTGAGGCAGAAACCCAGCATGGAAAATTGGAGTCTGCCTAAAGTCTGGCAAAATTGTAAGTGGAGAAACTTCTATTCTGATCCTAAAAAAGCCACCTAGTGCCGCCCCTCCACTGAGAGGAGAGAGGAGGTATATGGAGCACAGTTGGAAGGTGTTTGCATTCATCATGGGACTGATGATACAAGATCCCTGAAGAACAGAAGAGCACGAGGTGTTCACCAGGGGTTGAAGGCCTTGTGGAAGAATTGGGAAATAAAGAAACACAAAGTCTCAGCTCTGGTCTGGCCACTGATCCCATGGTGCCAAGGGAAATGTCAGAATTCACCTTTCTGCCTTCCCTCCTGACTGTCCTTCACGCACGAAGTAAGCAACGGCCCTTCCCACCCTCCCGGGGCTGGTGTGCAGGTAAGGTGAGAGCAGGGTTAAAGTGTGGCCACAACCCCATGTGCCTCTGTGTCCTGTGTCCCACAGCACATTAAAAGGGATGGTGGGGGCAGAATACTGTGTGTGGCAGAGGGGATGTACTTAGTAAAGGTGGGGGAAATGTGTTTTACATGCATAGGGAGATGGAAGGACCGAGTAATCTTCCCTGCTGGGGTCTCTGTCCAGTTATTGTTGCGTGTTCACAGTGAGTGGGGATGGCTGTGAATTCTGCAGTGCTGGTGGCGAGCAGGACCAGAGAAGTTATCGTCCCCCTGTACTCGGCACTGGTCAGGCCTCACCTTGAATACTGTGTCCAGTTCTGGGCCACCCAGTTTGGGAAAGATGTTAGGATACTGGAATGTGTTCAGAGGAAGGCAACGAAGATGGGGAAGGGGCTGGAGCACAAGCCCTACGAGGAGCGACTGAGGGAGTTGGGGCTGTTTAGTCTGGAGAAGAGGAGGCTCAGGGGAGACCTCATTGCTCTCTACAACTACCTAAAAGGAGGTTGTAGTCGGGCAGGGGTTGGTCTCTTCTTTCAGGTGACCAGGGACAGAACCAGAGGGCATGGACTCAAGCTTTGTCAGGGAAAGTTTAGACTTGATGTTAGGAAAAAATTCATCACTGAAAGGGTGATTGGCCATTGGAATGGGCTGCCCAGGGAGGGGGTGGAGTCACCGACCCTGGAGGTGTTTAAGGGGAGACTGGATGAGGCACTGAGTGCCATGGTTTAGATGATGGTGTTGGTGTTGGTGTTAGTGTTGGGTTATAGGTTGGACTCGATGATCTCAGAGGTCCTTTCCAACCTTATGATACTGTGATACTGTGGTGCTGGCACTGGCAGGACTGCCCACGTGCCCCAGGCCTGCTTTCTCCATCTGGGACATCCCCTACCAAGTGACTCAGAGGCCCTCAGGAATGTGTGTCTGAGCTGCTTCCCCTTGACCATCTGGGAAGCATCCTCTCCCCGCGAGTCATCTTTGCGAAGCCAAACCCTGCCCCTTCCTCTGCCATCAGTGAACCTCAGCAGCTCTGCTTCCGGCATGTCCACACACAGCATCCCCACAGCTGTGTTCAGAGATCCTGGCTTGTCCTGCATGGACCCAGTCCCAGTTGGGCTGCTCCATCACCCTGCTGAAATGAGAGTTTTCCTCTCACTGTCTCAAACCTGGGCCTGGAGAGGGTCTCAGTCATGGTGATGAGTCATTCTTAGGAAAACACTATGGAGAAACAGCACACTGCACGTGACCACGGGAAATCTCAACCCTTAAAGACAAGAAGCAATGGGACCCCTGTAACAATCTGGACCAGGGAAGGTGGGGCAACAGAGAGGGTGGCACTTCTGTTGATGGATGTGCAAATGGGTTGGAAGAGCAGGACTGTCACTGGACTGTCACTGCAAGGAGCCAATATGAACCCAGCTGAGGTTCATATAAAACCTGGTGGGTGCCATTTCATATTCCATTTGGATTTGTGTCTTTTGTTCGGATAAAACTGGGTGGGAGCTGGCACATTGCCATCTGAGCTGCTCCAAAAGCTGTGGCACATGAAGAGGAAGATGAACTATTGGTCTCCTGGCAGTTGAGGCTGGGAATAGCACGTTTGGGGAAAGAAAAAAAAAATCAGGAGCTTTAATTACATTCTTGCCTTTTTTTTAGGTACCAAGGTCCAGCTTCAAAAGGGTGTGTTAGAAGTCCATCTCCTGCGGAAGCCTTTATAGACTCCCTTAATCCTAGGACAAGCTGCTACTTATATTTTTGGGTTTTTTAGGACATTTATTCATTATTATCCCTGCTTGGAACACAGAGCCAGGAGGACTGGACACTTTTTTGGTGTTTTCTTGACAAAGACATGTTTTATTTTCCTCTCAGGTACTCCCTGGATGTTGCCCATGGGTATGGAGACAGTGGAGTTTGACTGCAGACATACCAGAACTGGTCTGTTGTACCTGGTCTGAGCGGAAAGGGGACAGACTGCCAGCTAGAACGCCTGGACGGACACTCTGTGGTTGGAGTGATTTTCAGATGGCAGTGGTATAAAATGTGTATAAAGCAGACAGACTGGTGCTAAAGTACTTACTGGGAACATTAATAAACCATGGACCACCCTTCCTGATCATATGATGTGGTTCTGTCTATAGGCAAGATATGCAAAAACAATTTAAAATTAATTTAGCTTTTAAACCTTTTAAAAACTTATAAAACCCTCAACCTTTTGATATACAATTGGGCTGTTTTTCCAAGTGGGAAAATGTTCACATCGGGATTGATTTAATTTTTTTCCTCTTTTAAATCATAAACAGTCCCGGTACAAGAAACAGTAGCTGTTATTGATTAAAAGTTCATTTGCCTTGTCTTTGCTGATGATTGATATTTGGGAAGGAGGGATGGAAGAAGGGAAGGGTGTTGTACTTTGGAGAGGAAAAGAAAATGTGTCACGTGTTACCTGCATCTTAGAATAATGTTAGTGTTGGAAGGCGTATGGGTTGCAAAGAATAATAATTGTTTTAAGGTTCAGTAGATCCTGGTCCTTTTTTTTGTATGTGTGCATGTGTTTTAATGTGTCAGACACGCCCTCTTCAAATAGCAGTGTGATGCAGGAGGGGAGCAAGGCAATTGCATTTCCAAATGGGATTTTTATGGCCCGTTGAAGGAAAACAGCTACTCACTGAAAAACACCGTGCAGTTTCCAGTGGCAGATTATAAAAGCTTCCTTTTGTGAGTGCATGTGCCGCACCGAGCAGGCAGCGAGCACAGAAGGTGCCACAGCACCAGGGGATGCTCAGGAGCTCGTGGGTTCGTCCTAACACCTCTGAATTTTAACTGGGTCCTGAAACCTCCAAATAAAGTGAGAGAAACTGCAGTGACAAGCTGAGGGTGCAGGATGCGGCCTCTGAGCTGCGTGGTCTGGAACTGGGCTGAGATGAGCCCTGACAGGGATTGGGTCCTTAGAATCATAGAATCATCTGGTTGGAAAAGACCTCTGAGATCATCAAGTCCAACCATACCTGTCCCCTTACTAAACCATGTCCCTAAGAAACTCCTCTACCCATCTTTTAAACACCTCCAGGAATGGTGACTCAACCACCTCCCTGGGCAGCCTCTGCCAGGGCCTGACCACCCTTTCAGTGAAGGAATTTTTCCTAATGTCTAATCTGAACCTCCCCTGGTGCAATTTGAGGCCATTTCCTCTCATCCTGTCACCTGTCACTTGGGAGAAGAGACCAACACCCACCTTCCTACAATCTCCTTTCAGGCAGCCGTAGACAGTGATGAGGTCTCCCCTCAGTCTCCTCCAGGCTAAACAACACCAGGTCCCTCAGCCGTTCCTCATAGGACTTGTTCTCCAGCCCCTTCACCAGCCTCGTTCCCCTTCTCTGGATGCTCTCCAACGCCTCAATGTCCTAATTGTAGTGAACACTACACAACTGAACACAACACTTGAGGTGTGGCCTCTCCAGTGCCGAGTACAAGGGCACCATCAGTCCCTGTTCCCTTGCCCCAGAGGGCACCCATTGCCCCAGGTGCTTCTCTGCAGGGGATACACTGGATGCTGGACGACCCACTCACTCCAGAGCCTTCAAAGTTAGACTTGGACTCAATGGGGCATGAAAGGCATTTCTCAGTCAAACATTTTCCAGGAGAAAAGGATGGATTCAGAGAAGGTGAAATTCTGTGAATTCATCTCCATTCCCCAAATTGTTGAATTGGGGAAGAGAGGAGAAAGGGAAAGATTTAGCTTAGCTGTTTCAAAGCAGAATGTTTCTGAGGTTTTTTTATTGGCCCGGTCTTTGGTTTCAGGACCTCCTTCAGTTTCAATAAAAAAATAAAATTCTTAAAAAAAATATTTAAAACATCTGTCAAAACAGCAACTTCTCAGTAGAACTGAAATCTGCTTTTTTCCAAGACTTTATAATTCGTTGAAAATATTTGTGGCAAAATTTCTTCCCAGCCCGTTCCCAGTGCAAAATGCCTGTGAACTGGCAGGATATGAGCACACTGGGATTTGTGGAGCTCTCAGGGACCGTTTCCCAGCACTTCTCTGAAGGTCCCTCAAAGTGTGAAGAAACAGTGGCAAAAAAAAAAAACAAAAACCAACAAACTTCCCCAAAAAGGAGCATCAGGGTTGCATCACATGTACTTTCAGATTGTTTTAATGAAAGATTATTAATTATAAATTGAGATGATGTAGTATAATGAGAAGGGGGGACTCATCACCATCAGCTTGAGCTGTTTAATAGTTAAAGACTTAACAGAGATGTTGTTTCAGCTGCCACTGCCCATCCTGGGCTTCACATTTAGGGGTGATGGGGTGACTTGCTGCCCTCTCCTGAGGCAGCAGGGAGCAGATCCCTGCAGGGGGGGCTGATTTTCAGGGATTTTCTAGGATGGCTCTGTCCTGCATTTCACACCTTCTGCACCCTTCATTAGCACTGATTCACACCTTGGCACAATGGAAGGTGACTGTGTGCTCCCTACAAAGAGCCAGTGGGCCAGAGGGAAGTTTGCACCTAAAATGGCAGATTTAAGGGTCTCTTAGTCTTAGGGTAAGATAACTTTGACTTTAGCTGATTCATTACACCTTCTCTAAATATGATTATGTCCATAAGGCAGAGGCATCTGGCATTTTACTGCATTTCTCTATGTTTTGGATTTATTTGAAAGGAGAAGAAGAGGAAGTACTCCACCATCTGACACCTGTGGGTGTTTTCTGGTCCACTACCTGTGTCAGGGCCAGGTTTCTTACATCCTCCTGTATTTATGCTGCCTTTCCCATAAACTCTGTGCCCTGCCTACTGTTCCTTCGCTTCTTCTGAAGCAATTTACTGTGGTGAGAATAAGAAACCCATCTGAGCCACAGATCCAGAGCCAGATACCAGATCTGTCCCTCACCCCAATGGTATCGGATGAGGGGGCAGATCCTCTGCCATTAAAGCTGGTTATGGACAGCAACAGAGCCACTTTCATTTACAGAAGCAGAGATCTGGCCATGTCAGTTCACAAGCCTGAATCTCTTCCGGTTTAGACGATGCAAAATCCCAGCCCACAGGGGTCCAGGATCTGGGATTTCTCAAAGTAAGACAAATTGGAAAAGTTAATCCTGGGAAGACCCCTCCCCTCCAGCTCGTTATTCACTTTTGTTGATTGTCATTAACCTTTGCTTGGCCTGGCACCATCCCCAGTGCCCTTCATCCCACAACATCGGGACATCAAAACTGCACAACATCAAAACTGCAGCACCCCTTTGTGTCCATGTCACAGTGTCCCTTTGCATCCACAACTGCATCCTTTGCATCCAAGCACCCAGGCATCCCTAGAGACATAGAAAAGCAAGGATGAGAGATCACACCCAGTGATCTGGGTCCTACAGGCACCCTGGGACCTGGGCAGGAGTGACAGGGGACAAATGGCACAGGTGGGCCACCTGCTCTGCAAGGCATCACCTCATCAGTGCCCTGTGCCAATGGGGTTGATGCTAACCCTGACCTGCTGGAACATCAGCCCCTGGCTTCCTGCCTTCTCCCTCTCTGGAGGAGATGGTGTTTCAGCACAGGCACCAGTGCCAAATCCTCTCTCCAATGCAGGCGTTCCTAATCATGCATAAATACGGCGGTGGATATAGCTGTCTGTGTTGCTTCAGAGAGAGCCTTTGATCCTGGATTGAGAGCTCATGTTTCAGGTGTTTGGGCAAATCAAAAGTACAAAATAGAAACTCCAAATTGCCTTGTAATTTTTAAGAGGCAGATCAGGAAGACACTGTTCACTGGATGGGGAACAGATGTCTCTCCACCAACTTTGCCGCTGTCCAGGCTGGGAGGCAGCACGGCTCCCCTTCCCATGGGTCCCTGCAGGCAGAGATTGTGGTGCTTTGGTGAACATGTCTGAGAGCCTTGGGGAGGGAGAAGTCTGTCTGTCTGTCTGTTCAAGCACCAGCTCTGGTTCAGAGCTAGCTCTGTCCTCCTTCTCTTTTTCACATACGGGCTTTTGGGGGTGCAGCCCATCAGCACCATGACAGGCCTTGCCCCAGGGGCTCCACCACAGAACCAAGTCCACCTGGGGAGAAAATCAACTCCTGGCGAAGCAGAAGAGGTTGGCAGCAGGATGGTCCCTGGGCCAGGCACCAGCCAAAGGCTGGTGGAGCCACCTGAGGGAAGCTGTAAAAGGAGAGAGAGGAGGATTCACCCTCCATTGGATACAGCAGCGGTGGGACCTGGGGAGAACAGGGTGAGGAAGGCTGCAGGCAGCCTCTCCAGGCAGGAAAGCACCCCATTTAGGGAGTGGGTGGGTTATTTCTAGTGTCACCCTGTGAGCTTTGCCCTTCTGGAAGAGTCGATGGCGTTTAGAGATGGAAAGATCCATCCGCTGGCCAGGGAGGACACTGGAGGTGCTCCTCGCCGCAGGCATGGTCCAACGGTGCCTTGAGGAAGCAGGCAGGTGATCTGGGGGTGCTCTGAAGGGGAGCAGCTGACTTCATTAGAGGCAGAAAGCGAGGTGGGGTGATGTACTGGGACCCCATTACTGCTTGGTGGTTGCCCCTGGTGCCAGCAGTGGCACAGCCTGGTGACCAGCCAGGGCCGGGAAGAGGCGAGCCCAAGGCCGGCACCCGCTGGGTGCTCCAGCGAGCCTGGTGCCTGACTGCCTTTGCTTTGGTGCCTCGGCTGGATCTTGAAACCACTTGAAAGGGGCCAGGGCTGGTGCTCATCACTGCCTGAGTCAGTGGGGGAGTCAAGCGGGAGCCTTGAGGTTAGGGCAGAGCTTGTGAGTCACGGCTGCTGGAGCTGCCAGGACAGCAGCCGAGTGCCAAGCTGCTTTTTGGCAGAAAAGAGCAAAAACTCTACTTGGCCTGGCCCTGCTCAGGTTTTCCCTCAATGTCAAGAGGCTGCTTAGGGATTGCGAGTGGTCAGGGCAGTTAAGTTCCCCTGTGAAGGCTGGTGATTGAGGGAGGTCTCAATGCTTGGACAGTCCTGGGCTATGTTGATGTGGGAAAACATTTCCCCCTCTTTCTCTTCCTCCCTGCCTTTGGCAGGTTGATGCATGAGGACCTGCTCCATCCATGGGGCTGGCCCTTCCCTGGGCAGGGTAAGCCAGTGTTTTGGAAAGAAATGGGATGTGGGGGAAGACTTCCCAGCAATACTGGTTAATTCCTCCCCTTTGTCTGAAGCTTTTGGTTGTGCCATGGGCAGCCCAAGCAACTCCTCAGGATGTGATGTGCACTGAATAATCCAGCAGAAAGTAATGATGCCTGAAAAGAGGGTCTCGCCTTTCTGGTGCCAGGGCTGATGCTGGTGAATGGGGGGCAAAGGTGTGCAAGGAGGTGGTCAGGACCAAACAATGGCCAAAGGTATTCAGAGCTGGTGATGGGCTATGGACTGGGTGAAGGTGTTTGCAGCTGATGTTTGCTCTAGGAGAACTGATGACCCCCCAGGACTGGAGTCCCTGAATGGGCTTTAAGGATGTTTTGGGAAGCTTCTTGTGGAGGGTTGGTCCCAAGTATCCATGATGATAACAGAAGAATTTCACACAGAGATTCCCCAGCTAGGATGGAGAGCAGCATGGTCAGCCCAGGCAAGCATCCACTGTTTCTTGTGTTGGGGAATTTGAGTCCTTCCTGCTGGACCCTGGCACAACCTTCTTCAACACCTTGGGGAGGATTTCTTTGCCTACTACCCTGCAACCCTCCACTCAAGAGATGTGTCATGTCATCTGCAGCTCCCAGAGGATGGGATGGATCTGCTCATGCTTTGGCCTGCAGCATCTGTGATTTATGCTCTGGGCAGGAGGCCCTGTCACTGAGAGCATAGCTTGGCCATGATCCCTCGGCTGGGAGCAGACAGAGTGTCTCAGCCATGCAGAGTCTGACCTCAAGTAGATGGATGCCAGCTCCAGCACTGTGCTCCCCTAAATTGTCCTGAGTGTGAGGAGGGGGTGTGGGATGTGATGGGACAGCTGCTGTGAATTAGTCCCCTCTACTAAATTGCCTCTGTGCCCTCCCCCTTCCCAAAAGGCAAGCTGCAAACCCCTCTGAGTTTATGATCTGTGAGTTCATGCAGCCTCCATTAATTTTATGAGTAGATTTTCCTATATCTACTCTCATATATCAGCCACAGGAGCAGGACGTGGTGGTGGGAGGGGCGGAGCATGATGTAAGCTTGGTCTGACACACATCATTGCTGGGAGGGAGGGCACGAGTGCCCAGCATCAATGAGAGCAACAGTCCTGCCTCTGCCAGGCTTCCCACCTTCTCCCACTGGTGCAGGGAAGCTTTGGGGCTGCCCATCCTGGAGTGGACTCTTCAGAAGTCCTTGTGGAGGAAAAGCATCTTATTTGAGGAACCCTGGGAAGTGGCACTTGATGCTATGGGGTGAGGGTTGTCCCCTCTGGTGTCCCATCCTGCAGGATGGGGGACTATGGAAACCTCCACCCCTGGTCAAATCAGGATGAAAAATGGGAAAAGACCATAGAGCACTCAAGCAAGCAATAGAGTTGGGAACACAAAAGGCTCCAAGTCCCAGAGCACAGACAGCTGAGGCTAAGGCCCTCTAAGCAGGATCACCTTCTGGTCAGCAAAACTGGTGTGACTTGTCCACTCTGCATTAGTGCTGCTTTACAAAGACTGAGGTATGTTAGGAAGCTGGGGCAATGAGCTGGGTTTGGGGTGCCTGCAGGAGGTATGAGCTGGAGACCCACCACAGAAGCCAGATGGGTAGCACAGGCTGGACTGGCTTCCTCAGAAAAACTCAGAATCCTTCTCCAGAGGCTTAAAGGTGGCTGAGGCTCTGCCTGCGACCAGTGCGAGCCACCAGCCAAACCGTGGTGGCGTGAGAAAGGGTCCATAGGACCTCCCTGAGGAAGAGGGGGTGGTGTTACCAACACAAGTGTCTGAAAGTGCTGGGGGGGAGCAAGCAAGCACAGCTGGAAGTGGCTGGGGCAGCCCTGAGCTCACTGTCACTGCTATTGCAAGCAGGGTGGAGGCAACTGACCAGGCAGTAAAAGCACCTGATACGTTGAGGCTAAAGCTCCACAATAATGGAAACAATAAAAGGGGCATTCTTGCAGCCCCTTCTCCTGCCTTGGTACTGGTGGTGACTCTTGTACACAGGGAGTGTTAACCACCCCCAGAGCCCCTGGGGAAAATGGGCTGCACGAGCAGAATGAAAGAGGGATGTAAACCCCCAGACCTCCCCACAAACCTGTGGGGTAATTGGCAGCATTGCACTTGCTATGAAACCCAAGAAGGAGCTAATTTTCCTCAAGCAGGGGAGAGCTTTGGGAGGAGGGTGCAAGAGAACCTGTTGGAAACCCTGGCTGTATTTCAGGCTCAGGTTCTCCTTTGCTTTCCCCTGGGGACTGGCTGTTTGTGTGACTCCAGCCCAGGTGGGACTCGTTCCCCTATCCTGGGGAGGAGCAGCTGGGAATGTAGGTGTGGGGAGACAGATGTGGGTTCTATGCCCAGGAACTGCCAAAAAGTCCTCGTCTGAAGCTGTGATTCCTCAAATCACCCCATGTCTGAGCAGGGTCATCCACCAGCAAACGCAGTTCGAAGGGTTTTGGCAGTGAGTGGAGCTTGCTGAGTTACCTCATGGGACTGTCTCGCCTTGGAGCCAGGAGCTTGGGGTGAGCCGGGGCTGGGCTGTGAGACAGGGCAGGCGATGGGGCTGCATCTGCAGAGCAGGGAGAAGGCACTTCTCTGGGCTCTGCTCTGCAGCGTTTGTCCACGCCGGCTCTAAGGCAGTGGAGAGCCTTCTCCGTGCTGCTGGAGTGCACGGTGTGCGGCTGAGACACGGCTGGCTCTGTCCTGTGCCTGCCAGAGACTCTTTTTTCCAGCAGCACTTTTTTTACCCACTGATTACCAGGGTCACTTTCAGTGACACTTTTTGATCTGGTCATTCTTTTTTGACCAAATCTGACCATTATCTTGCCAGCACTTTCTGTTTCCTGATTGGCAACACTTGGGAACTTTTTAGTAACTTTATGTTGAAAGACTTCGGGGATTTTTTCCCCTCCCCGCGATCAGTTCAGCAGTGGAAAAATCCTGTTTTCCAGCTACCTCTGTGCATTGACTCTGACAGAGCACCGTCTCCCAAACCAACAGTAACCAAACCACAAAAATGGTCCTCAAAGAAGAATCAAAAAGGAAAGAATAAGGCACCGACTAGGAGCTCTTTTTCTTTCTATATTCTGAGAAAGCATGTGAATTATCCTGCTTCCAATTCTTCCCAGAACATCGTAGTAACGTTACAAATTTAGTCATAAAGCTGCGGTTGAATTATAGTTATCATTGTAAAACAATAATAACTATGCAGATACTTATTATGGTGCATTAAGTTACAATGATAGTAAATCTGTCATAATAACCATGGCAACTCTCTTAGCCACGCAGTAGGGATCCTGTGATGTTATTGATAAAATCTGCTGAACTCTGCTGTCTTACCCTCCGCAGAGCCGCTGGGCTGTTTTATTGGAAATGGTGATTAAATGATGCAAACCATATCTCCCCCGGTAGTCATTTGTTCTCTTCGTTTGCGTGAAGCCCCAGAGATGAGGCATTAAGTGCTCTGTCATTTAACACATGGGACCAGTGATAATTGCTGGCCCCGGGTGAGAGTCGCCTCTCTGGGAGAGCGGTTTGTAGGATGGGCTCAAAATGAAAGGAACGGGGCGGGGGGGGGTTGCCTCACCGAGTGGTTTTGGGGGCTTGGCTGGCGTTTTGGCTACATGGGGTACGTTGTCTGCTGCTTTGGGTGCTGGGGTGGGTCCTGAGGCTGTTCCAAGGGTGGCTCTGTGGAAGGGTTGGTGCCGGCACCTAAAAACAAGGGGATGCTCTCCAAAATACCACAAGGGTGGAGATTTGGTGTGGAAGATGCTGAGCCCTTCCTCAGGCTGGAGATGGTTAACGGTGCTGGGGTGCCCGGGCTAGAGCTGGAAGCTGCTGGAGGCAGGTCGGTGGCGATGGGCTGACTCAGGCTGTGGTTGGGCTTGAGCACCCAGAGCAGAGACTCGCATCCTGTGGCTGATGCCCTGACATGTTTTATGGCCCTGTGTCGTCTTGCTCCCGGTCCTGTCCAGCCCTGCCACTGCCAGAATAACCCACAAGAAAGATTGTTCTCGTGAATTTCCCTGACTGATTTTCGGGGTGAGGGCAGATCACGCTTCTTTGGAAGCCTCTGGGAGCCAAACCACAGTGGCTCCTTCCAGGTTTCCACTGATCTCATGTGTGTGCAATGTTATACAAACATGTGGGCTGATGCCAGAGTGGGCACCGGTTTGCCCAGGCAGGGATGTGTGTGGAAGTATCAACAGCTTCCAGCACCTCCTGGTCACTCCTGTCCAGGCTGTGACAGCTCAGAGACCCACCTGCAGTCTCTACCCCTCTCTCCTGTGACAAAGTGGGGCCATTTCAATCCTAGAATAGCCAGTTTTGCTAATGTGATTTCCTAAGGAGGATGTGATTGCTGTCTGCCTTCTGAGGCTTATTCCAGACGAGCACAGCAAAGGGCTGCTGTTTGCAGTAGTTTCTGGGGTGGCAGAAGGCTGCCTTCATGCAGAGCAAGGGGTTCCTGAGCTCAGCTCAGATATATTAGCCAGTAGAGAAGCCACACGGCTGTGCTGGGCTTTGCTTGAGCTGTGGCTCGGAGACACGCTGGCACACGCTGGATGTTGTGCCCATGGGTGACATGGGCTGCCTGGGGCTAAGTATCCAGGGATGTGGGTGCACTGGGAAGAGCCAGGCTGGCTCCATCCTGTGCCCCCACCGCGTTGAGCTGGTTCTTGCTTCCTCGCCTTCATCCTCCTCCCTGCCAGTGCTGCCAAAAATGGGCATGTTTCTGCTGTCATTTTTCCATTGTAAAGTTTCCTGCTGGTTTACAAAAAAAAAAAGGCTAATAATTTATTGCTATAATAAGGATTTTCTGGCTGAAAAAAAGCCCATTAAGGTCTTGCTGAGTATAGGAACCCAAGTTCTGTTGTGAGTGGTTATATTTTCTAATGACTCACAGATGACTCCTGTTGTGTCAGGGTGCAGATGGGTACTGGATTCTAAATGTGAGCTGGTTTCTGCCCCATTTGTTTACTGGTTACTCCATGCAAATCTTCCATGGCCAGGAAGAAACTCAAAGAGCTTGTTTGGAAAGGAGAGAAGATGCTGGGATGTTCCAGTCTCACCAAGCTACAGGGATCCTGCAGGATGCTTTCAGTGCTTGCTCTCCTTTAACCACCCTCTTTGCCCCAGGAAGGGACTGTCCAGGATCTGTTGGTGTCTGAGAGCAGCTGGTGTAGGTCAATGAAGCTGCAATGAAATGAAGCAACCTCAGCTGTTGCCAGGGAGAGGGCTGGTCCTTCTGACTAAGGCTTATCCTGTAAAAAATAGCAACTAAAAAAAAAAAAAATCCCTGAGGAACATGTTTTGTTCATTTTGGGGCCCCAAGCTTTCAACCAAACTCACTCTAGGCTTGCAAATAGTGCTGGTGGGACATTTTCAGTACTTCGGTGATTTTATTTAAATACCAAGTTGAGGGAAATATGTCTTGGTGTAAGACAACTTTCTCCAGGATTACACTGACAAGTTTTCCAGTTCTATGGGAAATCTCCCTGGATCCCTGTATGTACAGAATCATAAGGTTGAAAGAGACCTCTGAGCCCATCGAGTCCAACGGTGCCTGTCTCCCTACTAAACCATATCCCTAAGGAACTCACCTACCTGTCTTTTAAACACCTCCAGGGATGGAGACTCCACCACCTCCCTGGGCAATCTGTTCCTATCCCTGACCACTCTCTCAGTGAAGAAATTCTTCCTGATGCCCAGTCTAAACCTGCCCTGGCACAACTTGTGGCCGTTCCTTCTCATCCTGTCACTCATCACTTGTGAGAAGAGAGCAGCACCCACCCTGTCACAGCCTCCTTTCAGGGAGCTGTAAACAGTGATAAGGTCTCCCCTCAGCCTCCTCTGACACAGTAAGTGCTCTCAGAACAAAGGTGGATTGAGGTCACTGGCTGGTGGTGGGAATATCTCCCATAGGGTGCTGGGATGCTCTCCCCATCCAAGCATAAGCACTGCGGGTAAGTATGGACTCAGGAGGCTGGCAAAGGATGGTCTGGCAGGATGGAGGCCGAGTCCTTATTGCTGCTCTTCCGCAGCCAGTGACCATCCTCTCTTTGGAACTGTGCTGCTCTTTCTCCCAAAGACCCTCTGCAAAGTTTGCTTTCATTTACTGGGATCTTTTCAATTTTTTTTAAGAGTCTGTGGACAGATTTTATCTTTGTTCATTGCTGATTGGAAACTTATCGGTATAATTACACAAACATATGCTTTATACACTGCATATTAACACTATTAAATGGCATCTGGTATCTACTGTAAGTTATACTAACTGTTACTGATTACTGTTACAACAAATGTTGAATGAGGACCATTTTAAACTGCAAGCTCCCTAAATACTGTGTGATACTTCTATTACTGAACTGAGGAAACGACCTTCAAGTATCTGGGCTCCCTGATGTATTTACAAGGCTAAAGGCACGATGGATTTAGTATGTTGCAAAACCTGAGCTCTCATGTAAACATAATAACTGGACTCTCCAGGTTGCCAGCTCTGCTTAGTGTCTTCTTTCCTCCTTACCTTGAGCATCAGGAAACCCCCAACAGCAAACACACTTTTCACAGAGCCTGAACTCAAGCAAAATTTTGTGGTCTTGGGGGATTTTCATTTTTCCCTAAGTCTGCAGACACTGTCTCGAGGGCTTTCAGCTCTCAAGGAAACTCCACTGCATGGCAAGAGCACTGAGAGATGTGCTGTGGGCAGGGGATATTGCCATGGAGTGTAGTGGCCTCATCCTGCCATCACCATGGGATTGTTTTAAGGTTGGGATCATCCTCAAGGTGAAATAAATGAAAGTGGGATTGTCGTGGTGTGGCAGTTCTCTGTAGTGGTACCCTTGAAGCAACCCTGATGAGATACTGCTTTCCATCAGGTCTGATAGGGAGGAAGGTCAGGGAAATCAGAAAGGCTGGGTATGTCAGGAGAGCAGGCATTTGGGAGCTTGTTATATCAGAAAAGGGGGGAAGAATATTGGTTTTATAAAAAGGGAACTCTAAATGACTTGGGATGCAATAAAATCTTTGTTTCCAGCAGCATACATTGAGTTACCCTTCAGGTTGTAGGGATGGAAATAATCCTGTGCCTCTTGTTTGGATGTGTGTGCTGGGATGGCTGCTCGGGGATGGGCCGTGACCTTCTCCTGGGCTCACAAGGGCTTAGAGGGGGATGAGTTCTGGGGGCTGGAGTGGATCTTAGGATCTCTCCTGCTCCATCTGCACATGGGATGGCAGCAGCACAGCCTCCAATGGCTGCTTATTAAGGAATGTGCCTTTGATGATATAGGGCACCTGGGAGCACTAAATAATGACTTATAATGGGCCAAATAAAAATAAAGGCTCATTTTGTTCTGTCTATGGCTCACAAATGGAAGTTATCATCTCTCCGGGTCTCTGAAGGGGCTGGGAAGTCTTTGCTGTCTTAGAGGTATGAAAACTTGGGTCGCAGGAGGGAAATGAGGGGGCTCATGTCTTGTATGTTGGGGCTGCAAAGCCCTGAATCTCTTCTCTGAAAATCTTCTCCCTTGCTGGCTCTCTTGGGGGATGATGGATCCTGAGGAAGTCTCCTGAACACTGTGCTGAAGTCTCCTGTCAGGGACCTGTGGAGGGACGGCAGTTGTGGATAACTTAGGCATGGCTGTGGCAGCTGGGTAGGGCTGCTCTGCTGGGGAGCTTGGGAAGCCACCTCTCCCCATGGGTTTCCTGGCAGTGGGATAGAGGAGATGACTGAGAACAAGGCAAGCATCATCCATCCAAGTATCCCATCCATTAGGACACCTTGGTCATAGGTGATATGGAGGGTAAGGAGCGAGTTTGTGTGTGGATTAATCACCCAGCCCTGGAGCACTGAGGCTTTGCTTACCTGGCAAAGACCTTTCCTGCAGGGGTGGCTTCTTCATCTGGCTGTGATAACTGGCTTTGGGTGTCCTTGGGCAGCTGCAGGGGGCAAGGGCTGTGAGGAGAAGCAGCTCAGGGTGTTGAGGGAGTAAAGGAGGATCAGCCCTTGCTGTTAGGGGAGAGCATCTCTGCATCACCTGCAGGTTTAGGAAATCCTCTTGGACCACAAGGGGGAAAAGGTCCAGCTCAGCAGCATCCTTAGGATGTCCCCAGGAAAGGAACATCCAGCTTTAGCTACTTCTGAGGTCTGAGATACCCAAGATTACTTAAAACTCACCGTGTGCATGCTAGAGCTGTAGGCTTGTAGCTCGCTGTGCTTACCCTGCCTTTTCACTCTGCTTTCTCAAGAGAATCAACCGTTTGCCAACAGCTTTCTGCCTGACTTTCCCTTTTCCACCCCATCATTTGCTTCCAGATTTTACCCACCTGACAGGGAGGAACATGTTTAAGGTTTTTGTAAGAAGCAGGTGAGCAGAGCACTGCTGGAGATGTCTCCACCAAGGACAGGCTGGCTGGAGAGCTCAGCGTTTGTCAAACAAGCAAAGCCTGGGAGCTCATGCCCTGTGGCCTCTGTCCCTGGCTGCTGCTGCCTGTTAGGGTCTGGGAAGGGATGCTGGGCTGCTCTACCTTGAGTGAAACACAGCTCGGGGCACCTCTGTAACATTGCAGGCAGGTGCTGTTTGCTCTCAAGGTGAAAATAAACTTGCTAAATCAAGAGTACTTTACTGCCTTGAAGAAAATGCTGCTTCCCTGCCTGCACCTTCCACTCTGGCAAAGCATTAAGGTGCACGGAGCAGACCTGCAGGAGGAGAGGAACTGCTGGCTTGGCTGCAGGATGCTGCAGGGTTCAGGCATCACCTGCCCAGCCCCGAGGCCTTGCTGATCCAGTATTTTTGACATCTAATAGGAGCAAAGAAAGGCACAGTCCGTGAGGAGACTCCCACAGCATGTACTATTGGAATACCAGATGGAAATACTACATTTTTTGAAACATTCTTGCTGCAGAGCCACCTCTTTGAAGTGTGTTTGAGCATAATACACTGTGCCAAGCACAGGGAGAGAAATTATTTGTGTCAGCAGAGCTGGGAGCTCGCGTGTCCCAGATGCTGCAGAGCCCCAGCACGCTGGGCCACTCACTCCTCCCAGGGAGGGTTGGAGGTGATAAGGGTGCAGCAGGACCTCTCCTCTGCAGGCAAATCCACTGGCTGTGCCCAGGTGAGATACTGAATACAGAGCTTTCCAGAGATGGCAGTCCCTGAGTACGGTGCTAATCTCTTTTGCTCGCTAACAGTGATGATTAATTACATTTGCACTTAGACTTCCCCCTCCCACAGTGAAAAATGCTTTTTGAGGGAGTGGAAGGGGAGAGGATTAAAAGTTTGTGGGATATTTCTCCAAAAATCATAATGGCATGGCTTTTGCTTCCACCTGATGCTCTTGTACTTGGAACGAATATTTTCATATTAAGCCAATATGAGGGAAATTGAAAAGGGAGTGTGGCACCCCCGAAGCACTCCCAGGACTCTGCCTGGGGATGTAGCATTAAATTGGAAGCTGTGAGGAAGAGGTGAAGGAATTGGTGATGGAGGCAGATTACCAGCATCCAGCACTACTAAGGAAATGGTACCAGAGCTCTTTAACAGGGCAAGCGCCCTATCACCAGGCTCCCACCAGGGTGGCTCTGCAGGGCTGGGAGACACCCAGCACCAAGCTCCTGAGCTCAGAGCCAGGGTGGCACCACCATGTGCCAGGGCAGGGCTCAGTGTGCCCAGCTAGCAGGAGAGGTTTGGGCTGGAAGAAGCTTCCTCCAAAACACGCAAGGAAGGAATAAAACAAGGTCAGTAGTGTGACAAGGCTCTTGGCTCTGTTTGTGGGGTTTCTCTAGGTGAATAAATACTGCTTTGATCTACAGAAGCTTTATTCAAACCCTGGCTGTGGAGGAAGGTGACTCTTGGTTTTGGGTTGGTGGGTTTGCTCCAGAGATGCTGGCAATGAGCTCCAGCCCCAAGTAGCCCTGACCACAAAGAGGTGTCCTGGGTGGGCTATGCTGTGAACCCACACTCCTCCTGCACTCAGCTGTGTGCTGCAGTGTGTGCTGGGTCCCTGTTCTCCTGGGCCTGGCTGGGCAGTGGGTGTGGCTGGTGGAAGAGCTGCTGTGTCCTCTACACCCCACACTGGGTCAGGGAGGAAATGGGGTCCCAGGGTGGGAGAGAATCATAGAATCTTCTGGTTGGAAAAGACCTTTGAGATCATCGAGTCCAACCGCACCCATCATCCGCTAAACCATGTCCCTCAAAAACTCATCTGCCCGTCTTTTAAACACCTCCAGGGATGGTGACTCAACCACCTCCCTGGGCAGCCTCTGCCAGTGCCTGAGAACTGTTGCAGTAAAGAAATTCTTCCCAATATCCAGTCTGAACCTCCCCTGGTGCAACTCATGGCCATTTCCCCTTGTCCTATCACCTGTCACTTGAGAGATCAACACTCGCTCTCCCACAGCCTCCTTTCAGGCAGCCATAGACAGTGATGAGGTCTCCCCTCAGTCTCCTCTTCTCCAAACTAAACAACCCTCAGCCATTCCTCGTAGGCCTTGTTCTCCAGCCCCTTCACCAGCCTTGTTCCCTTCTCTGGATGCGCTCCAACCCCTCAATGTCCTTCTTGTAGTGAGAGGCCCAGAACTGACCCCAGCACTCAAGGTGTGGCCTCACCAGTGCTGAGTACAGGGGCACAATCACCTCCCTGCTCCTGCTGGCCACGCTGTTTCTGACACAGCCCAAGATGCCATTGGCTCTCTTGGCCACCTGGGCCACTGCTGGCTCATGTTCAGTCACTGCCAACCAACACCCCCAGGTTCTTCTCCTCCAGGCAGCTCTCCAGCCACTCTTCCCCAAGCCTGTAACACTGCAGGGGGTTGTTGTGTCCCAGGTGCAGGACTCAGCATTTGGTCTTGTTGAGCTTCATTTCATTGAACCTCAGCCCATTGGTCTCAGGCCATCGATACAGCCTGTCCAGATCCCTCTGCAGAGCCCCCTTTCCTTCAAGTAGATTGACAATTCCACCCAGCTTGGTGTCATCTGCAAACTTGCTAAGGGATCATCCAGATCATTGATAAAGATATTGAACAGGACTGGACCCAGCACTGAACCCTGGGGAACACCACTCCTGACCGGCCTCAAACTGGATCTAACTCCATTTACCACCACCCTCTGGACTGGGCCATCCAGCCAGTTTTTAATCCAGAAGAATAGAGCAGTGCCTTTTCCTGGGCACATGGTGGAGACAACAAGCACTCATCTGCAGGATGGTGGGAAGCGGGAGACTGAAGCCCTGAGTGAACTGTAACAGCCATGTCTGGTACACAGTGACCTCTGTTGAAACCAGAGGCACCTCTGCTCCTGGTGGCTGGCACCCAGGCTTTCTGGAGCAAGGAGAGCTTTGAGGGACCAACTTTAACCAGCAGATCAGTCCCCTGGGGCTGCACGTTAAACGCGAAGAGTTTCAAGGCAGGAGGAACTCTGATGCTTTGTGGCCTCCGATATTCTGCCCTCCAGCCCCTCACTCCCTGCTGGGAAGGATAGTCATGTGTGCTGCGTGTGGAGAAGCTGCACCCCTCCAGCTTGTCTCCAGCTCAGCCTGGTCAAGCAAAACATTTGGACTCCCCAGAAATAATTCCCTCCCTCTGAGCAGACATCTGACTGTAACTAGAAGTGACATGTGCTCTGGGCAAGTGGAGATGTGTCGGTCCAGAAGGATGCCGTGCCTCCTGGGGATTAGCAGGAGAGGCTGGCTTTGTCCTGGTGGGTTCCCTTGGTTGGTCTGGCTGTACAACATCAGGATAAGTGTACGTGGGCCCTCTGTCATGCATCTTCAATGTGTTTCCTCTGTGCAGCACGGAGCAGTGCTGCTGGGGGCCGTCTTGTGACAGCAGGCAGCAATGCCATCCCATACCTGTTTGATCTCATGGTGCAAAGACGCGTGTGTTATGAGCTTGTGATAAAGTTCCTGTGATAAAGCAGTGAAGATGTGACAGCTCCAGACAGGCCTCCACTCCACTCCGTGCTCTGGAGTACAGATGTTGGCTGTGCCACGCCGCATGCTGCTGGAGGATGTTCCAGGCAGAGCTGTGCTGAGAAAAGTATTTAGGACTTGCAGAGGTATTTGGAAATTTGGTTCCTTTCTGATGGGAAGCGAAATTCATGGTGATTTAGTGCTCTTCTTCAAAGGAAGTAGGGCATGAGAGATGCTTGCTGAATTGCCCTGGCGCAGCAGGCATGGGTCGTGGGTCCCCTCGTCCTTCCAGGGGGCAGCTGGAGGAGCCAGGAGGGTAATAGTCAAGTTTCCATTTCTGGCCTGGGCTATGGTACTTCTCAGCAACCTGCTGCTACTTCAGGAGGGGAATTTGATTTGTAAGAAGCTGCAGAGTGTGCATTCTTCAGGGCTTCCCCTTCCAGCTCTGAATCACATTCCCTCTATGGAATGGGGAAAATGAGGCACTGGGGTCCACCAGCATCCCTGCATCGCCAGTGAGCACGGAGTAAGGTCATCTGTGCCATGCCTTTGGTTCAGTGCAGAGGAGCAGCTGAACAGGGCTGCCCTCCAAAGCAACCTCAGTCTTCCAGTGTGCTCCAGCAAGATCATGGGCAGCCAGAACCGTCTTTGCTTCCACTAGCCTGATGGCAGTTCCGCTCCTAATAAGTTAATCTGATGGATTTTGTCATGAGCAAAACAAGAAATCACGTTTTTAATAATAAAAAAAGGGTCCTGCATCTTGTTAACATCTGGAGTTCAATCATTTCTGTGCTCAAAACTGTGGAATGCTTCAGCACAATATAAATCTTGCCACTTGCTGTACATGGGCTCCAGATGGGGAGGGAGAGTTCATGTTCACTTGTAATGCATCTGGGTGCTGGTGGCTCTGAGTGGAGCCACCACGGCGTGTGGCTACCCTGCTCCCACGCTGAGGGATAACAATGAACCTCCCAAACGGGCTCTGGCACCACATTGAGTGCTGGGTGTTTGTATTTGGCATGGCAGGGTTGTACGATGGCACTCCTGTACTCACCAGCTCATCAGGAGAAGGGTGAGGTCTCTCTACTGCCTAAAACCTTGGGATGCTGAAGGTTTCCCAACACCATGGGATGATGGAGCCACAGCCCAAAGCTCCCATGGGAGCAAAGCAAAGACCAGGCATCTCCACCAGGTGATGCACAAACTGCTCCTGGGAGCCATCAGCAAAGCTGATGCACCCTGATAGTACCCAACAGCCCGTGATCGTGGGCTGATGGGTCCCTGAGCCCTCACAGGCTTGTGTTGTCTGCAAGAATTGCCACCTCCTTTTTCATCCAGATCAATGATAAATATATTAAATCCCAGAGCAGAGCTGTGGGATCCTGGTTGTTAACCTAATGTCAGACTGAGAGTGAAGTATTTATCTTCACTTCGCTCCTTCACCAAGTTATAATCTGGACCAGTTCCTTCCCTTTTGCACAACTGTTTAATTTCCTTAAATAGTCTCTTGAGGTGGGCCTTTTTTTGAAAATCTAAGTGTAGCCATCACACCATGAACATTTTCAATGAAAGCGAGAGAATTTATTCTCTCTCTGGAAGTTTTCATTAATTTTCACTAAAAAAAAAAACTTGAAAATTTTATTTCTTGGT
Source organism: Tapera naevia (assembly GCA_033556795.1). NCBI lineage: Eukaryota > Metazoa > Chordata > Aves > Cuculiformes > Neomorphidae > Tapera > Tapera naevia. The sequence goes on along the minus strand of JAUMJJ010000006.1, from coordinate 12,758,161 downwards.
TAAAAGCAAGAGTTTTGCAGCTCAAGTCCAAAACTCAATGGGTTTTATAGGATTTTTTGACATTTTAGGAAAGTCAGGCAAATTTCCACAAAAAAAAAAAAGGGGTTCTGTGTAGCTTTATTTAAATAAAAATGTTGCCTGTCACTGAAAAATGGCCTCCTAAAACCTGTTTAGATGGAAATTCTTTGATCAGCTGTAGTCAGGGAACTGATATGAGAAAGGCAGTAGTGGAGCTGCAGGCAGGAACAGGAAATGTCTGCTCATGAGGGTCAGGGAGGCTCCGTGATGCTTGTGGTTCTGTCAATGTTAAAGGTGGAGCGTGGCAATTTGGCTTCTCCATGGCTTCGGCGTGTCTGGTCAAAGGGCTCTGGGCAGAGTTGAGGGGAAGGAGAGGAGAGAGGCTGAAAATGATGCGTGATGATGGGTCAATGGTTGTTCATAGAATCACAGAACCATCTGAGTTGGAAGGGATCCACCTGGATCACCCAGTCCAACTCCTGTCCCTACACAGGACACTCCCAACATTCACACCGTGTGACTGAGGGCATTGTCCAAAAGCTTCTTGAACACTGGCAGACTCAGTGCTGTGACTGCTTCCCTGGGGAGTTGTTCCAGTGCTCCACTACCTGCTGGGTGAAGAACCTCTTCCTAATATCCAAACTTAACCTCCCCTGGCACATTTTCTTGCCATTCCCTCGGGTCACAAAAGAGATCAGCACCAGTTTCACCTCCCTCTCTTGTGAGAAGGCAGTAAAGAGCTATGAGATCCCTTCTCAGTCTCCTCCAGGCTGAACAGCCCAAATGACTTCAGCTGCTCCTCATACGACATCCCCTCCAGACCCTTCACCAGCCTTGTGGCCTCCTCTGGACACTCTCTGGTAGTGTTATGTCCTTTTTATCCTGTGGTGCCCAAACCTGCCCCCATTGCTCAAGGTGGGGCCACCCCAGTGCAGAGCAGAGCAGAACAATCCCCTCCCTCACCCAGCTGGCAATGCTGTGCTGGATGCACCCCAGGACACAGCTGGCTTCTTGGCTGCCAGAGCTCACTGTTGGCTCATGTTCAGCTTGCTGTTGACCAGAACCCCCAGGTCCCTCTCCGCAGGGCTGCTCCCCAGCCCCTCAGACCCCAGTCTGCCTGTGTATCCAGGGCTGCTGTGTCCCAGGTGTTCTGAAAGCGCGGAGCCTTGTGGCCAGGGGTCTCTGGCCCCCGTGCTTTTGGGGGATGTCCAGAGTGGAGGCATCCTGTTCCATTAACAAAATGAGGTGGCAGGGCTGGCACTGCAGCTGAGACTGAGGTTGAGTTTTCCCTTATAGGTGGTTTTCTATGATAACATGAAGGTTTGCAAGCCCTGACACACAGCACCTGCAATTAAATCTCCTTCCAGGAAAGCCACCACAAGGGGTTTTTTTGAAAGCAAGTGTGAACCTCAAGCTCCTGTCCACAAAAGCATACAAGCTGTTAATTCCCATTAAAGACCCCTGTGTCCCTAAATACCTCCTGAGGGTCTGGGGTTTACCAGCTGCTGTCTAGGTCTTATCTGTTCCTGTAGGCATTTAGATATCTTTAAACTGCCTGGCAGTCAGTTCCCAGTGGCTTCAAAGGAGGCTAGAGATGTGCCTGCCTGCTTTCCTAAACAGATGAGGATGAGGGCTCGATCAATGTTCTCAGTGTGGCTCTGATGGGTGACATACTGCTCTCACAACCCCCTTCCCCCACTTTCCATCGCTGCCTTATTTATGGAGAAATATGGAGTCCAGGCATATGAAAATAACCTTTCATTTTTATCATTTTGACTGGGAAATTCAATCTGCTCCCAAGCAAGTGTCAAGCCAAGTTCAGTACTGCTGGTAGGCAGCTCTTGGTCAAAAGGACAGCAGTGAAGTGAGGGTCTCAGGGCTGGGATGGGTGCGTGTGCTCCATCCTGCTTTGTTTTTTGGGTGGTCCAAAGAGTGTTTGGTGATCTACATGGGCTGAGATCACCCGTGGTTTTTAAGCAATGTGCTTTCCTGTGCCACCACAAGTTTGCAGAGGAAGATTTCGAGCTGTGCTTCAAGATGTGGAGCTGCTCTCACCTGGACTGTTTTGATTCGCCCAGTTGGTGGTTGAATTAACCGATGTCAGGGCAATGGCAAAGAGGGCAAGTGTATCCCTGCAATGAGTGGAGGGAGGATGCAGTGCCTTGGTGTGAGCCTCGTGGAGGTGGCAGAGATGGCTCTAGACATGTGTGAGGAGGTAGATGTTGGTCACAAACATGGCCAAACCTGCACACTGATCAAAATTTGGCTTTTGAAACTCCATTTTCCACCCAGAACACTTGACTTGTGGCAAAATTAGTGTTTCCATGTGAAATGTCAGTCACCTTTTTAAAGAGCTCTAGTGTTAACTGGGAAGCAAAGAAAAGATTCAAACTACAAATGAAAAGACTTAGGCTAGAAATCATTGGATTACCAAGATAAAAAAAAAAAAGGAAAGAACAAGTGAGGCTGAATTGTTTTAGTGTCAGTTCCCAGCTTTTTTGTTTTCTCTAGGAAACAAACTATCCCTTGTTCAACAGGGGAAAGGAGAAACAGGCAAAATAAATCCACAGCTATCTCTGCCAAGCTGATCTGGGGCAATATTCTTTCCTGACCCTTAAACTGGAGATCTGGTAGCCCCAAATACTACCAGGATGCTCTCCCATCCACCCAGGGGGTTTCCCAGGACTCCCAGCACCTTAAGACCCCTGACTGGGAATGGGGAAAAGATGAATTGGAAATAGTCTGCCTTCAATCAAAGTACTCTGGTGTCCACCAGGCTTAAGAAGCAGACATGAGTTTTATCCATGGCTTCTCCAGTCTGGGTTGGTGTTGCTGACCAGTCTGTGGCTCTTCTGTGCACCCAATGAAGAGGAAGGGTCCCAGCTGCTTCCTCAGCTCTTCCAACTGAGATGCAGAAAGCAACTCTTAGTTTGCTTTTCTGCTTGTTTATGGTTGAATATCTGTTCACGTTGTTTGCTAAACAAGAGTGCCAGTGGCATAGGAATTAGAAGAAATCCCTTCTTAATTGGAAACAGTGAGTTTGTGTATTTTTTCAGTTGTCTATTTTGGGCCTTGTAAAATTAAAGTTATTAACTGTAATGCAGTGGTTTCCAGATTCCCACAGCCCTTTACAATAGTGGGGAAATTCATCCCAGGTCACTGGGAGCCTTTAATGAATACATTAAGGCTTATTATTAAAATAAAGTACTTGCAGCTTTATGGGAGACATCTGGCAAGGATGCTTGTCTCTCTGAAAGCAGCTCTCCCTGAGTGTCCTCTCCCGGCATGCTCTGCATTTGTCCTGACAGAGGCTTTCAGGAGGGGCTCCCCACACAAGGATTCCCACAGATTTGTCTGTGAGACAGAGGATCTTTGGATGTGATGGAGGCACCAGACCTGCCTCTGTGATGGGTTCATTGATGATTCCAGAGCCACCCAGCCTTGCTGGTTCTGCAGGCAGTGGCGTGAGCCCTGCTGGGACGCAAAGCAAAGCTTTGCAAAGCTACTTCATCACAGTTAAGGTGATGTGCAGGCAGAGCTGAGCTTGGGCTAACCCCAGGCAAGGAGGAGAGGAGACTGAGTGGAGACAACTGACCTGGATGCAGCCAGGTCAGCTTGGAGCCAGCCACTGGCCAGCTGTGCTTGCCCAAAGCGCTGAGGGCATCTGATAAGCGGCTTTGTATCACATCGTGCAAGCTCACTGCTGTGGCTGCACCCATGCAACATCTCCACACTGCTGGATACATCAGAAAACAACTCCTCAGTGTTGCATGGAAAGCTGGCAGCCACCTCCCTGGGGTTTAGTGCTGTAAAGCTCCCCAGCTCAGCACTGATGGGAGCAGGTAACTTGCAGCCAGGGTGTTCGCGTGCCGATGAGAACAAACCGCAGCCAGCAAGGCTGCGAAGAGGTCTGGAGCAGTGTGCAATCTTATCGCTGCTTTATCTCCATCCAGGCTTGATCCCAGCAGAAAGCAGGGCCACGTGGCAGTAATTGTGTTAGGAAAACAAACTAATCTCCAAAGGGACAGAGAGCAGCTGTTGGGCTATCGGCGCTATCGGGGCCGTGGCCGTGGCCTGCCAGCTCGCAGCGCAGGGCGGCTGCACTGCTGGAGCCAGGCAGGGGGTGCAGGGGGCAGAAAGATAATAAAAAGAAATTTAGGCTGCCAGGCTTGGCATGGCACGACGTGTCCAGCATTACCTACCTCATTTTGCCAAGCAGCCCTTTGCTTGCCAGAAGGTTTGTGAAATGCAGTCTAGCAGATCAGGTGTAGAAGTGGGGAGAGCTGGACTGAACCCATCGGCTCAGCGGGAGCCAGGGTCAGCCTTGGCAGAGCACCTATCACCATCTGCCCTGACATCTCCTCTGTGCTCCATGTCTAGGTAGGCAGTGGAGCTTCCTCTTAATGTGCTCCATCCAAGTCTTGCTGCATGCCCTAGGCACCCCCAAACCCACTGCTGACTGCAGCTGAGCCCATGGGGTGCTTGCCCGTCCCAGGGTTGGGGTTGCCCTCCCTCCCCTCGCACCTCTTCAGCCCGGTCTGATGGGTTCCAGGCAGGGTCTCAGAGGCAGGGCATTGCCATGGGGTGTAGGGGCTGCACCCTGAGGGTCTGCTAGGGAGATGGGAAAGGTTGTGGAGACCAGGCTGCAGCAGGAGGAGCTTCCCTGTGCACCCCCTCCCCAGAGCTGCAGGGGAGAGGAAACATGGAGTGGTCTGGCTCCTTTCAAGCTTGTTATCTCCTGCAAAGCTGATGGCAAGAAATTAATGTAATTAATACCTGTTGTGCTTGGCCCTCCTCACACCTCTCTTCTGTCTCTGGGTCTCCAGCCTCAGAGCTCAGGCACTGCTGTGCAGTAGAACACTACCACAAAATGTTTTTTTCCCCCAAGTCCTGATTGTAAACAACTTTTGGGTGGTGGAAGGGGGGAGGAAAGCAAACGACAGAGGCAGGTCAGCCCCACAGGTTACACACAATTCCCCCCCTCCTCAACGAGCCAAATCAGGCCCCTGGCTTAGAATAACCCCAAACCTGAAGAAGGTTAAAATCCACCTCTGAAGTGTCTGGCTCTGACCCAACACAAACATTATTGTTGTTTCTGGATTATGTAGTTTAACAGAAAAGAAAATCCCATCTTTAAGTAATGCCAACAAGATACATATTAGTGTCTTGTATTTAGTCTGTCCCATGAACTCCACTAAGGCTCCAATTGAGATGGACTTAACAAAAAAAAACCCAGAATTACGCAGCTCCCAAAAGTTTTCCTGAAAATAAATTTTTACCATGTTCTTCCCCAGCAGTTAATTAAGACTTCTATTAAATGCTGACAGGCACTTGATAATGTTATATATTGCAGCAGGCTCTGTTCATGGTTTTATAATTATGGCAGTAAAACAGTTTCCATTATAGCCCTTATTTTCATAGGCTAATAACTTTTGAAAACATTCACTTTTCAGGTTGAAATTTTTGCATGCCTGAACCTTACCCAGTGGGGAATTTTTTTGGAAACTCTGAGCAAAATCAGTTCAGTCCTTTTTGAGTTATGGAATAGGGGGAGGAGCACATTTTTTCAGTGAGAAAACGAGTGGGAAAAAGGTAACATTTTTTTCTAAATAGGATAGAAAAGCACATGATACTAGGAACTTGCTTTGGAAATCGATAGGGGAGGCTTTGCAGAGTGCCTGGGGCATGTTCCAGCCAAAAAAAAATTCATATCTCTCAGTTAAAAGCATTGATGTAGCCAATAGCAAAGCCTTGAGAGAATTTGGTTGTCACCCATGAGAAGTGATTCTTGGTTGCAGGTTAATAATAGAGGTTGGTAATTAATAATTCTTTCCTTCTGACAGTATTTCTCATCTCTCGTGGGGATGAAGAGTCAGTCCTGAACAATTTTGTGAATTAAAGAAATGAAGAGGAAGATCTTTTTAGGTCAATGAAAATATTTTCCTTTGATAATTTCAAGCTTCCTGTTTTGATAGGGTTTTTTTTCCTATAAGCAGCCTAATTCTGAAGAGAAAAGTCCTTTTCAACTAAAACCCTGGGATGTGTCACTGAAGGAATTATAAAAGCCAAACATTTGGTAATTTGGAAATGCATGTCATTTTTTTCAAGTTGAAACAACTGTTTGAACCACTTCCTTGCAGAAAGTTAAATGGGCTTTTTCCCACCAGCCCCCCTCCTCTTCCCAAGCCCATCACACTGAGAGTTTCCCAGCTGATGGTGAATAAGGCACGGTGATGGTACAAATGTGATAGAACCTCACTGGCAGCAACAACTTGAACCACTCTCAGACCTCACTGGACTCTTGATGGGTTTTAATTGTCCCAGGGCTAAGCCCTGGGTGACTCTGAGATTTGTCCTCATTCCCAGCAACTGCTATCAGAATCCCTCGGGAATGATTTCAAAGGCATGTGGGTCCCCTGAGGAGATGTTGAAGATACAGATGAACCTCTACTGCAACCTTCAAAAGCTTCTGGGATGATTAATAGCCTATCTCCTGCTGGGACCTTTAACCACAAGTGGGATTTAGGCTCTTCAATTGTTTTTGCTTTTGAAAACTGCTTCTAGTCCTCTTTGGGGCTGGTTCTTCTCAGTCTTCAGCAGCGCAAGGCCATTTGGGAACAAGATCAGATGGGAGGATGGCTGGAGAGCAACATCCCTGCAGCATCCTGTCACTTGGTGCTCTGGGTTGGTTTTCAGACAGAGATAAAAGGTGTCCTGGAGAAGGATGTTGGTGATGAATGGAGGCACAGACCTGCCTGAGAAGGAGGGGTTTATCCCTGAGAGATGGCAAATGCACTTTGGCAATGCTAATGAGTGAGAAAGCAGAAGTAAATCGGCTACTTTTAACCCCCTTGTTTTTAGAGGTGGATCAAGGGACGTCCAGCACTATAAACACAGTAGTTACACATTTTTTTCCCCCTCTGTAGAACAGGGCATTGACTGCTGAGCTCATTTGCGTGCTTATGTACAGCTTCACATTGCCCAGGGACTGCTGCAGGGAGTTTCCAAAGATGGGCTGGGGTTTCTGCAGCTCCTCTCCTAACCTGATGCAGAAGAGGCTGATTAGGACAGTCTGCCCTGCAGCTGGAGGTGAATCTGCAGTGTGACCTGGTCTTCTGCTTCACTGTGCCCCCACGCTGGGGTGTGGAGGGACCAGAGCCCTCCCTGACGTGCTGTGGGCAGGCACGGCCAGCCTGCCTGCTTTCTTTGGCATGGTGGGAGCTCACTTGGCTCTGCCAAAGCCGTGTCTTCACACTGATGTAATTGAAATCTAAATGTTGCTGAATAAGCTTATCTCCAAACATACCCAGCTCCGGAGCCAGCATCCCCAGCACAAGCCTGCTGCCCGAGGCAGTGCCAGGAGCATTGTGTGACAGCCTTGAATAAGTCATCTCAGAACAATGAACATTCTGCTGAAAAGGGGATTAGTGTTGGAACAATCTGCCTTGGTTGTCAGAGGCAAGGGTCCTCACTGACCTGGACCTTTTGTCTTAGAATTGTAGAATCTCAGAATCATCTGGTTGAAAAAGACCTCTGAGATCATCGAGTCCAGCCATACCTGTCTCCTTACTAAACCATGTCCTTAAGAAACTCATCTACCTTCCTTTTAAACACCTCCAGGGATGGTGACTCCACCCCCGCCCTGGGCAGCCTCTGCCAGTGCCTGAGAACCCTTTCAGTGAAGAAATTTTTCCTGATGTCTAATCTGAACCTCCCCTGGCACAACTTGAGGCCATTTCCTCTCATCCTGTCACCTGTCACTTGGGAGAAGAGACCAACATCCACCTCTCTACAACCTCCTTTCAGGGAGCTGTAGACAGTGATGAGGTCTCCTCTCAGCCTCCTCTTCTCCAAACTAAACAACCCCAGTTCCCTCAGGGGATTTGTTCCCCAGCCCCTTCCCCAGCCTCGTTCCCCTTCTCTGGACGTGCTCCAACCCCTCAATGTCTTTCTTGTACTGAGTGGTCCAGAACTGACCCCAGTACTCGAGGTGTGGCCTCACCAGTGCCCAGTACAGGGGCACAATCACCTCCCTGCTCCTGCTGGCCACTCTGTTTCTGATACAGGCCAAGATGCCATTGGCCTTCTTGGCCACCTGGGCCACTGCTGGCTCATGTTCAGCTGCTGTCAACCAACTCCCCCAGGTCCTTCTCCTCCAGGCACTTCCCAGCCACTCTTCCCCAAGGTTGCTGCAGGGGTTGTTGTGCCCCAAGTGCAGGACTCAGCATTTGGTCTTGTTGACCCTCATCCCGTTGGTCTCAGCCTGTCCAGATCCCTTTGCAGAGCCTCCCTTCCTTCAAGCAGATCAACACTGCCACCCAGCTTGGTGTCATCTGCAAACTTGCTAAGGGTGCACTCAATCCCTTCATCTAGATCATTGATAAATATAGGGTTTGCTTTAGGTTTTGCTCCCTGGGGTTTCCCAGAGAGCTGCCTTGTCAACGCCAAGAGGGACACATGCCTCAAGTGCTACCCAAATATCCCCTCTGGGGTGGCTCCAGCAGCTACAAGGACTCCCAAAGGGGGAGGCAATGGAAATCTTGCTCTGAGTAGCAGTCACAATATGAGTCTTTCCTAAGGACCGGAGCCAAGGGAGAGTGCAGGCTGCTAGGCAGGACTCAGACCAAATGCACATCCAAGAAAGAAGAGAAAAATGCATCACTGATAAAAAGAATCTTGGAAATGCTCAAAACTGTTGCCTGGGAGTAGGTACTGAGTTGGGCAAAAAAGAGATGAGCAAAGAGAGATCAGCAGGTAGGAAATAACATCAGGGCTCTTCCTGCTAGAGAGGAGGTTTAGTTCACAGTGTGAAAGTTTAAAAAGACTTGTGAACACTGAAAGCAAATTGGGTAAGAAGTGCTGCAAGCATGAGAGGGTGGAAAGGAGGAGCTGCTAAAGAAAGAATGTGAGAAGTGTCAGGTTAGGTTCAATCAAAGGTTTCTGGTGTCCATCCACAGGCAGCAGTGACATGATGGAGCATCTGGGAGGGAGCATGTATGTTCTCTAGAGTCAAGGGTTGTACCTGGCCTGTAATTTTCAAATAGTCCTCACCAGGTCAGCCTTGCTGGAGTGTGAACTTATTCCTTCTTCGTCCCTCCACGGCACCCTCTGGTGTCAGATACAATGGGACCCTGTGTCCATAGGAAAGAGTCTGTGGGGTTTGTGCTGCTGGCAGTGCCACAGTGTTGGTTTTCAGCCTCTTGCTTCGAATTTCCAACTATAAAAACTTCAGCCAGTGCAGATCTTGGTGGGCCCACGTCACCAGCCTCGGCGTTCTCAAAGGGGGGTTGTTGCTGGGTGCTTCTCCCCACGGCAGCCTCAGGGGCTGCTTGCAAAGATCTCGCCACGTGTCTCGAGTACGTGCTGCTGCTGCACCATGCAGTTGGGTTTGGACTTTCCCACTCTCCTGCTCCCTCCACTCCAACTGTTTTTGCAGACTCTGTCAATAACTGAATGTGCAGCAGTAGCGGGGCATGGGCCTGGGGCTGAGCCCCACTCTGGGGTGAGGGAAGAGGAGAAGTCGGCGGGGGGGGGGAGACTTTTATCCCCTTTTAAAAAGTAGGACCATGGGATGTGCATTAGGTTTTCTTCTCCAGAGAGTATTTCTGCATTTTGCCTCTTGGAGCCATCCCTCAATGTGTGCACTCCCCACACCCCTCCCCACGCATTCCTGCACAAACCCCTTTTGTTCCCTGCCCTCAGCCAATATACAGGCAGCAACAGCAGCCCAGATGTTCCCTATCAAACTCAGAGCCATGCCAACAAACTTTGGCACACATGAAAGTGTGCTGAGGAATGGGCCTCCGCAAATACCATTTATTTCACCACCACCACCCCCACCCTCCCATTCCTGTAAGTATTTTTAAATGTTAATGGCTTCCACGCCGTGACAGCTGGTGGGGGGCTGCCAAGCTGGGCTCTGGGGGTGTCTGGCAAATTAGTGGTTCAGGTATCCCTGACGCCTTGTCAGGGCTGTGCTAACCTCGAGCTCCTGCCCCACATTTTCCCCAATGGCTTTCCAAGGACAAGGCTGAGCCGGTGGTGTTTTCCTGTGGGTGATGCTGATGGGAGGCAGCAACCCACAGCCTGGCCTATGGGGGAAACACAGACAATGTTTTGGGGGGAATTGCAGCAAATCTGGTTTGTGATGACCTAGAATAGCATAGTTGAAGATGCCACAGGGGCTGAGTGGCCCCTTTTAGGCTTTAGCTTTGCTACAAAACCTGTGCTTGGTAGGTGTGTGGAAGAGAGAGATGGGGTTTTGGCTGGTGTGGGATGCAGTTTTCCATGATGTTTCTCAGTGTCTTCCCTGAAGTTGATTCCCACTGCTCTGAGCCCTGGGTCATGGTGTGGATGGGGCCACTTTGCTGCCCAGGAGAGCTGCCAGCACCACGAGTTGCTGGAGATCACTGGTGTGCATGAGAGAGGACCTGGGGCTGAGGAACAGCGTGGCTGGGACTCAGTACTACAAACCACAACTGAGTTGGCTTTGGCCACGTGTGGATGGGTGAGTGCACAAGTGAAAATCCTCCTCTGTCCATAAGAGCAACAAATCTGCTTCTGCTGAGCAAAATATAATTCTGACAGTGCACACATGTGCTTCACTGGAAGAGTTCCCCGTTGCACCCTGGCATGGAAATGTGGTTAAAAGCTGCTGCAGGCAGGAGCTGCCACCTTTATATGATCCTATGCAGGCTCAGCTCTGCCCCTTGCTGCAGATGTTTCTCCTTCCATCTCAAATGGCAGACACGTCCCACCTCTCCAGCTCTACCCCCTGCAGCCTGTCTCAGATTTGGTGACCACCCCCCTGACTGCAGAGAGATGGGCTCAGGCACTAGATGGCAAATGCTGCCCCACCCAAGGCCACGCTCGCTGAAGCAAGAAAAGGCTTTCTGCTTAGAAGAGCCATTCTTACCTAATTTAAACAAGAGAAGCCCATTTATTTCAGTATCAGAGCTTTTCAAAGAGAGCCTGAAGGGCTTTCTTTCCCTCCACTATAATGGCAGCGATGCATTTTTTCACTCCTCTCTCACATTGTAAAGACTGAAGCACTTTTGCTAAATTTTTTTTTTAAAAAAAAAATCTCATCTGGATGCAGACCAGACCTTGCAAACTTTTCACAGAGGGTGGTGAACCTCTCTTCCCAGCAGTGGACTTATCTGAGATCATCTCCTCAAGGAATCTGCCAAGATTTCCATACTGGAAAAAGACCCTTCTCAAAGGGTTTTGCACAAGAAGGGATCGTATAAGGCATTGCACAGTGAACTCAGATTAGAGAGGAGGAGGCAGGCAAGGTCCCCGGGGAGAGAGAACAGCTCTGTTTCCAGCCCAGAGCCGAACTGAGGTGAAACACTGTGGGCAGGTTCAGAGAAAGAACCAGCTCTGCGTGCGATAAACCATGACTCTGGAAGAGAGAGAAAACAGTTTTGCACAAGGAGCCAACTCTGGCTACAAAGATGTGTTCTAGTGGGCACCACCACTGTGGAGGGGTCTGACTGGGTAGACCTGGGCAGCATCCTGGGCTGGATAAGGGCAGGGAACATTTTTGGAGGCTCCTCTCCCACGTTTGTGACTCCTGCAGTGGTGACAGTGACCCTCAGAAGACAAAGTCAGCTGCACCCTCTGTATCCTCTTCCTGACCATGGACCTCAGAAAATGAAAGTAACCTTTGAGAAAAGGTTAAGATAGAGAAGCAGCAAAAGAAAATGGTCTGAGCCAATAAAAGCCCCTCTCTGTCTCTGTGAGGAAAGAGAAGGGGAAAGCAAGATTATGGTTACGTTTTTGCAAAGGATTTGTAGGGACTATTTCTAGAAAGCAGGAGAAATGGAGTGCCAGCCCTTGGTCCCCTTCATTAAGGAAGAAAGGCAGCACTCTGAATTTGCCATTGAAATAGTACTATTATTAATAAAAATCCCATAGCCCCTGAATTATCCTATTTTAAAATAAAAAATTAAGAGGTAGTTGCCATTTCACATGTGGTCTGGTTTAAATCCTGGGAGCAACGTGGCCTCTGAGATCTAACCTGTTGGAGCAGATCCCTGCTGTGTTCAAAGGCAACGGTGAACCCTTGAATTTGCTTTCAAACTTGGGCTGGGCTGCTAAGGCTTTTAAAACCCTGAGCAGGAGGAAGATCTCTTTTCATGACCAAGCAGTCTGTGGGAAAAATATATGGGTAGATTTGCATGAAGGGAACAGTTTGGGATGTGAGGCAAATCTCTCCAGATGCTTCCTGGATTGTTTCGTGGCTTATACAGAAAGTCTGCAACCTTTGGGGCTTTATATAAAACCTGGAGGACAAAGGTCCTCTCTGTAAGCACAGATGCAGTCAGACCCCTCCAAACGAGACCAATTTCAACAGTTGATCTTCATTTAACACTCTCAAGCCAGATGAAAAATTGCAGGCTGAATCTGACCATGCGTACTTGAGAGGGTTTTCTAGTTGCTGGTGCACAGGTGTTACTACAAGGAGGATGTAGATATACCCAGTACATGCTGGATAATTCTGATTTTCCAAGCTGGACAGTCCATATTGGATTTCAAGGCAATGTCAGCTTGTTCTCAAAACCCAGGATATGTGTTTGGCCTCTCCAGTTCATCTTCAGTTTCGCTGTGAATGCATTGCTACACTGAGCACGCAGACAGGGATTGCAGAGCCTTTTCTCCTGCTAAGAGAGGAATCTGGAAACAATTACAAGCTGCTCATGCTTAATCACTTGGGTAAATCTTAAATGCCTGTCTTAATATTTTGCAGGAGTGAAGATGGCATCTGAATTTTTGCGGTGCCTGGGTTACCCCCTAGAACACACAGACTTTGACAGTTTTGCTCAGTGCATGTTTCAGGGGTGGCTGGTCCTGAGGACCCCACAGCTTCTCTGAAATTCAGGTACAATTTCAAAGAAAACCTAAAACTCAAAGAAAAGAAACCCAAGTGTTTGCCTGATACTTGTGCAAATTGTCAGCTCAGCCATGTTCTCATGAACCTTTGCTGGAGCTGATCATTTGCACCTTAAACTGAACTGGAAGAGAGTATTGTATTGGTTTTTAAAAAATGAAGTCCTCTGTGAACATGAAGGCAACCAAAATAACTCACAAATCTGAGCTGAAGTTAGTCAATGACAAGACAGAGCAACAGAAGTCCTTTCCTCCTTCCTTAAATATTGAAATGTTTCACTTCAGCATTTATCAGGCTGAAGCCGTTTGCTTTATTGAAGATCATTTATTTGAAGCCTTATTTGATTCTCAGATAGACCTAAATTTAAAAGAAAGAGAGTTGTGGGGTTTGGTTTGACTTTTTTTAAAGGTTAAACAGTCTCCAAGCAAACCAGAACATTTTGTTACTGGTCAAGCAAAATGTTTTTGGTGACCCAAAATGAAACATGTTTTTCCCATTATATTAAGACTTTTCACTTCATCTCAGCTCCAAAACCAGATTTTTTCCACCACTAGAAGAAACCAGACATCCTCATTTTCAGCTTACTGCTGCAGCAGTAAAGGGCATAATTTTGGTTGCCCCTATTTTAACCAGAGCTTGGTTTATTAACCCATCCATTTATTGCTAGCTGAGATCTGTGTGATACTAGTGTGGTACAGATAGTGCTCCAGGTAGCACAGATACCTCATCAAAGGGCTGCCAAGCTTCCTTGGCTATCAGCCTGCTTCTTTATGGTCTTTATAACTGTGGCTCAAAATCTGGAGAGACACTGACACTTGGAAATCTTCCTTAGTACATGGCCCTGGTGAGCCTTGTGGGTGTCAGTTGGCTGTGCAGTCATGACAGCATTGAAAAACTAAAGAGAACACTTCCCTCCTCCAGAGAAACTGCTGAAGAACAGCCTCTGCAAGAATTGTGAAATGCAGCTATGGACTCATGGGGGTGACTTTCCAAAGCTGTGAGAAGAAGTTACCTACTACAGCCTCAGTGAGAGCCAAGAACACTACAAATCAGTTGTCCTTTGGAAACCTCCTCCCAGATCCAGCCTCGGCAAGGAGCTCTTCACTAACAACACCCATAAACGCATGGAGTTTTACTTATTTTTTGTGCTTCCTGCAAAGAGAAAGTAACATTTTGTGAATTTTATTGCAGGAAAGACAAAAAGTTTCACCATAAAGATTTTCACAATTGTACCGTGCCTTATCTGTGGGGTGGTTTGTGTCCAAGGCTGTGGGTGGAAGCACAAGACCATCCCTCAGAACCCAGTGAGTGCTCATCAGCTGGCCGAGGGCAGGCACTGTTGACCTGGTGCTCCACAAATACTGTTTGTTCAAGGTGATGCTGCACACAGAATCGGCCACGTTGTCTCAGAGTGCCTGTTTATGGTGCTGAGGATAATCTAGCCGACTTGGGCTCCCCAGGGCAGCACCAGGCAGCTGAGGAGACAGTGAGGTCCTCACCTTGCACACCTGTCTGTTGTAGCGTAAGCATTTGCAGGATGGGGAGGAGAAGCCAAGCCTGCAGTTTCCTGATCTCCAAATGGGTTCCTCTACCACAGGAAATGCTTGATTGTTCTTCCTTAATGTTTGTGCTACAGGCACCTCCAGAAACCCTGAACAAGCAGGTGATTGTTGTGCTCTGGACAAGACTGTGTAGAAATGTCCAGTATCTTACTTCAAGGAAGCAGAAAAGGTGAGGTGATGGCCTGTTTTGAATTAGGTAGGTGCTGTGACATATCCTCCTTTGGCACTGAATACACGACCTGAGCTGGTGCCCCTTCAGCCATCAGGGCTGAAAATGAGCCAAAAACAGTGTAAATTCACTCTATGTCTTCACCACACAATGCAGCTGGATGGGAGCAGGATCCCACGCAACTCGCTGAGGGTGACCAGCATTTCACTTGCAGAAGAGAGTTGTCTCATCCCAACTTGCTGAGTTGTAGTGGTGCCAGGCTGAGAACGGTGAGGAGACAGCATCCTCCAGCATGTGGCTGGAAGGAGATAGACAAACTGACCTTAGCACACGATGGACTTGGCTGTCACACTGGGGATATTTGGCACTTTACAGTAATAAAGCGATTATCACATCATATAATACTCTACTGCAAATACATATTATAAGCATTGCTGGCTCTTGGGTTTGGCAACCATCTGTCCTTCTGTCTCATGTTAATAGGTGATGATTTCCCCCAGTGGCTTTGGCAGAAGTGGCAGGAGCTACACAGCTGGCTGGTACCAAAAGAGGTACCGCTGCTGATGCAAATGTGCCTGTGAGAAGGGTGATGGGGCTGTGACAGCAGCGGGAAGAGGTGGGAATGGTGTGGGAACAAGACTGGGAGAGGAGCTGGCCAGCTCTCAGACAGCCAGTAAACCCTGGTGGGATGTGGGTGATCTCGACTGGGCCAACAAAAAGGATTTAGCAAAGCAAAGTCAAAAATGCTGCACAGGGACCTGCAGCCATGAGGCATCTGTGGCTCCCCATCTCCTCTAGAACCCGTGTGGGGATCACCAAAAACTGCATCTTATTGTCCCAGGGCAGCATCGACCTTCTGCCTGCCCTGCCTGACAGATGTTTATTGTTAAAATATCTGGTGATGGAGACTCTGTGGTTGCCTTAAGTCGATTCTCTCTCCGTGTTTTGCAGCCGTAACTGCTGGGTCTCACTTTCATCGTCACCTATCCACCATGGATGCTGAAAACACATTGTTCCTGTCTCTTTACAGCTGCATTTTATATTTCTAAAGGCTATTATCAAGCCTTCTCTCCCACCCAGACTAACCAACCCCAGGTCATTCACTTGAGCATGTAACAACAATGTTCATGTGATGAAAATTCAATTTGTTTAGCACAGTGGTTCCAACCACTTATGCTATGCTGAAGATAACAAACATCCAGCAAATTTATCTTCAAATCTCTATTTTTCTCAACTGTTTTGACAGTTAAATTGTAATTTTTACATAAATGGTTAGAATTAAAGCAATTGTTTTCTAATTTTTCTATATAAATGTTTGAATTATGAATTGCATTAAGCAATATAATTAAAAGTATTATAGAACTGTCATGAAATATTTAATTCTGCTTTTAAAAAGTCTTATTTTTTAATTCTGCTTTTAAAAAGTATTATTTTAAAGATATTTAAAACCTATTTAGGAAGCATCTTTTTTAAGTCATTAAGTGCAAAAATATTTCTTAGAAAATATATGTAAATAATTGCTCATACCCACTTGTTTAACTCAGCTCTGGTTTTGCCATCCAAAGTGGTAAATTTATAATCTTCAAGATATTTCTAGTCATGATAAATTTTATTTTATTTTACCAGCTTTTTCTTAAGGTGTTTCTATTTATCCAGCTTTTAACCCTTTTTAGATGCACCACTTATTTTCATGCAAACATTTTAAGATGAGGAATTAGTAAGGAATATTTTTGCCTGTACGGAGGAAAGAAATTAGTAAGGAATTAGTAAGATGTTTTTATTTATCCAGTAAGAAAATAGTAAGGTGTTTTTATTTATCCAGCTTTTAACCCTATTTAGATGCACCACTTATTTTCATGCAAACATTTTAAGATGGGGAATTAGTAAGGAATATTTTTGCCTGTACGGAGGAAAGAAATTAGTAAGGTGTTTTTACTTATCCAGTAAGAAATTAGTAAGGTGTTTTTATTTATCCAGCTTTTATTTTCATGCAAACGTTTTAAGATGGGGAATTAGTAAGGAATATTTTTGCCTGTGTGGAGGAAAGAAATTAGTAAGGAATATTTTTGCCTGTATGGAGGAAAGAAAAACAGAATCCAAAAATGTCAGTAAAAAAAAAATCTCTTTTTTTTTTAAAAAAAAGGAAACATTCATATTGCATCCTGAGCTTCCTTTCAGTTCAGATTTCATTTTCTGAAAGCTGGAGTTTTCTTAAGAAAAAAAACTCCAAAGCTGAAACAAGAAAACATGGGGGTTGGGGGGGGGGGGGGGGGGGGTTGGGGGGCTTAAAACTGAGATGTTTTGAGGCTCACTTTCAAAGCAAACATATCATTGTAATGAGAAGTGTCCTGCAAAAACATAACGTTGTCCACACCCAGCTCCACTTGCCACCAGCCCTGCTAGAGATGTGCAGAGGAGTGGGTTTAGCCCTGTGCCTGTGGGGCCACCTCTCCTCCTGCTTTGGCTGCTGACAGCCCTGAGCACCCTCTGGAAGGAAAAAGCGGTGGCCACAGGCCTGGCTGGGGAATTCCCAGCCTGCGGGTACCCATGGCAAAAATCATCCTAATTTCTGAATCCCTGCACCGTGTCTTCATATTCCATATATTCCATGCCCTGGCTGTATGGGGACTTTTCTTCTCTGGTCCACCCCCACTGATGCCGCAGACTGGTGCCTGCAAGGAGAGGAGAGCGAGCTGCCAAAAGCATTGCTAGGATGTGTCCTCTCTGCACGGGGATTTGAGAAGTGAAATTTAGACCTTTTAAAGTAAACCAGCTGTGGTTTCAAACCCCAGCCTTAACCCATGGGTCAGGAGATTGCTCCTAAGGACTCTGTGAAATGTAAGGAAGGAAGCAAGGTCACAGCCTTAAACTTGCTGCAAGAGAGCCAGCCTCCTCACTAGAAAATGTATAAGATCCACAAATCAAAAGATGCTGAAAACCATTGGCTTATATGGTTTTAAAAGCACGTTTCTAATATAGGTTTTTTTGTTCTGGGTATCTCTTTACATAAGTGGAATTTTGTTTCCCTCTAAGAAATTTTTACAAACCAAAAGACTGCCTTGGTCCCAGAAGTTACAATTGTGACTTAATTCCCAGTTACTGGACAGCTAAGGAAAACAGACACTCGGTGGACACAATAATGCTGTATTTTTTAATTCAGCTTTCTTGCCTTACTCCACGATGAGAATAATTTATTTTACAGCGGAAACGCTACTTCCATTAGATATTCCTGCATTTTTGCATCAATCCTCAATCAGCTTTTTGCAGCATGGACAATAACTACAGGACAATGCTAGGGCTATGTTCATACAGCGTTACAGGGTTTGAATTGCCGGTGAGGGTTTTATATCCAGAATAAAGCATCCAAGAGGCAGAGTAAAACCCACAGCTCCCGCTGTTAATCCGGACCTGAGGTGCTCTGACACGGTTACATTATCTCGTGGACATCAGCACCTCAGCCTGCCGTGGGCTGAGCTCTGGGCTCCCCTCTGACCTCGAGTACCTGGTTAGGAGCAGGCTGGTGCCAAGCCAGGCAATCTGGCACTTCCCTGGATCCACCCAGTAAAGCTTCATTAAAGAACAGGGCGCTAACACATGTCCAAGGTTATAGACACACGCGCAGGCTGTCTTGGATCTGGGCCTCGGTTTCTGGGTCTGGCATTTGCTAACAGAGACCTCTCAGCCATGAGGATATTTAACCAGTGAAAAACCCCACTGCAGAGAGACCAATACTGACATAAGGCTCTAGGCAGAATCTAATCCACTGCTTGCTGAAAAATGGGCAAAATCCAATTGCCTTCAAGAGGCTGCAGAGAAGTTACAGCTCCACATGCGGGTGCTGGCAGCCTCAACACCCAAAGCGCCCACTTGCTTTCAGTACCACGCTAAATTGCTCATCTCAGGCTTGGAAGGTGCCTGGAAAGCTCAGCAGAGACTCAGCAAAAGAAACTTTCAGAGCACAGATGTCAAAAGTATCCTTTAAAGCACAAATGAAATCATGAGTTATTCTCAAAAGGCAGGATTTGCTCCTTGCTCACACAGTGCCAAAGCTTGGCTGGACATGATGACTCTTCCTAAGAGAGCTTGCATGACACTCTGGTAAAAGATGGGATAGTATCAACATGGATACAGTCTGATAGATTTGGTTTTTTGCTGTTAGAAAGCAAAATAAATGGATGAAGGAATTTTTCGCTCTGTTTCTTTCACAATTTTTTTCCCCCAGGCATCTAGAACTATGTCCAAGTCCTCAGGAGCTAACGAGGGGGTCTGAAACACAAGCAGAAAAGGAATTGTCCTTCCTTATATTTGTCTTTCCCTCTCTCATATTAGGGCTCAATCTTTTATTGGGAAAACATCGCTTTTTATGTTACTGTGACAGCATGCAGAGCAGTGAGCACACTGGGTCAAAAATATTCATCCAAGTTAGAAAGCTTCTTGCTGGAAGAGCTTATTTGGCTTTTTAAAACACCAAGTTTTCAGCATGAACTAAACCGATGCAAATTGAAGTTATGTCCTGGTACAAATTGCATCTGTCCTGGGCTGAAATGTCATCCGAGGTCTGACCCCGAGGTCTGACCTGGAGAGTCCAATTTGCCAGCCAACACAGTGATTTGAGAACTGCACAAGAAAAGATGTTTTGGTGCTCACTGCTTTCAGAGTCAGGAGACTCCAGGCCCAATAGACCAACAGAAAATGGATGCAGCAGTCACAGAATTCTCCAGATCCACTAGCGAGATGACAGCTCTTGAAGCACAAAACTATACGGGACTGAAATCCAGCCCCAGATGTAAAAGGAAGGTTGGCATTGTTGCTGTTTCATCATGGTTTGGAACATCCATCACCTCTCTTCCGAAGAGCGGATAGAAAACAAAGTTCCTATTTTCTCTTCATCTAGCCTTGTCCTGCCTATCTTGTAGCAACATCTACTTGGAAAACACATTACTCCTACAAGGTCCAGTGCCATGTTGCACTCACAAGACTTTAATCAGCTGGAGGCCATGGTTAGGCCCCGTTTTCTAAATCTGTTGCCCATGCTTTGTTGCACTGTAATTGCTCCTGGAGAAAGCTGACCCAACAGCTGGTAATTAAACCTTTGGCTGATGGAAACTGTTAAAACGAATTGCTGCTTTGCCGATAGCGTTACAGTTAACAACTCAGAAGTCTTTATACTTTTTCTATAAAACACATGGGGGTTTTATTCCTGGAATATCTGTGGCAATAAAGCGAATATGGTGCTTCGTTTTTGTTTGTAGCATTAAAACTTGGAAGAGGAGAAAGAACTAAGGTTCAAGAATGAGATCTGACATCTGTGCTGCATGAAGAACATTCCCATGATATCTGTGGGTATGGAACAGCCCATTATACTGATTTAGAAACCAGGACAGATTTAAATTCCTAATTCCTATACAGGCATTTAAAAGGGAATTAGGTGCCTACACCTTTTTGTGGGGCTGGCCAACACTGAATCATTGTAAAAACCAAGCTGACACCTGGCTCTTGCACATGGACTCCCCAGAGTTTGAGAGCATCTGAGTCAAGGTTGGATTATGGTTCTTGTTCAGATCTCTTCTGTGCTCAGTCATGTTTCCCTGAGGAAGCAGTAGTCCCATCTGAAGGGCCTCTTGGCACTCCTCATCCTCAGGTTCCTGCAGGAAGGACCTCCTGGTCACAACCAGGCTCTGCTCGCTCTCTTCTGGATGCCTGTGATGCCTTCACTCAGTATCAAGGCCAGCAGCTAAGCCACGTGAGGAAAACAGTGACAATTCTGCTCCCCAAAGGAGCCAAACCCAACCAGAAACACCAAACACCTGCCAGCCAGTGGCACCTCAGGACTGTGTCTCCTCTGAACAGGGCTGGTGTTTACGGGACACGTTAGTCACGCAGGAGCTGTTAGAAGTGCTGCTGCGATAAATTGCAAAGTCATACACGGTGACCAAGTTATGAGTTTGCTGCGAGAGACAGCAATACTTCAGAGCTTGACTAATCCCTCGCACATTGGAAACAGGAGGGATGTGGTTAGGCACTGAAAACATCCCCATTTTATTGTCTATAACGTATTATTTAAGCCTCCAGTCCCCTGGATGGCTTCAGCTAAGCCTGGGGCTTGTGCCCTTGTGTTCCAGCCAGCTTTCCCCTGGTGGGAGGTAAGCTCATCTGCAAGATCTCCGATAGGCTTAGAGCAGCCACAAGAATTTGGGCTGGGTGGAAAAAAAATGCTGCGTTCATGGCTACTGAGAGAACGTTGCTGTTGGTTGCAGGATCTTGTCAGTTTATACCTAAGGAGGGAAGTATGTGTGTTCATCCTTGTGCATAGCGGTCAAAGCAGACCTTCAGAAACATCAGCATGGGCACAATAATACTTTTCCTTGCTGATTTCCTCAACTTCCTGTGGTGCTACTGTAGCTCAGTAAAGCCCATTAGGACCTATCAGTGAGGATGTTCCTGCCTCAGAGCTCTTTTACTACTCAGGTCCCATGGATGTTCTCTGGATACCCTGCAACACGGCCTCAGGTGCACTGGAGCTGGCATCTCACCTGCTCTTATAACTACCTGATTACAAATTATAAATGACCAGGGGGCTATGGTGACATTCCTTGAAGTTTGCTTTATTTGTGAGCAGTTCCTCCTCTTCATTTATCCCTAATTATATCCTGCCCATGGCAGGGGAGTTGGTTCTGAATGATCTTTAAGGTCCCTTCCAAGACAAATTATCCTACGATTCTGTCATCAGCTGGGACTTTCTGATCTCCTTATGGCATCCCATTCTCAGGAGCCCCTGGTGATACTGAAAATGCCAGCAAATAAACTCTCTAAGACTCATTTCGGAGCTTTAGAAAGCAGCACTCTTTTATTTCAACGTTGGGTACATGAGGGGATGATTCCATCAATCACGTGTAACGAGACAAGAGCTAAGGACTGAAGATATTTCCCACTCACATGCGTGTATATAATTTCCCCCAGAGATCTCATGCATGTTCTGTTACTTTCCAAGGACTTATTTTAATGTTATTATGAACTTCACAACAGCCAAATTTCTGCGCATTGGAGCTTTGGAGCCAGCTCTGCCTGACCTTGAGTTTTAGACAGGGTAAGAGGTGATCAGAGGAGCAGACACAGCTGTTCAGCTCAGACCACACGGAGCACAAGGTGTCATCATTTCTCAAAGAACTGTCTAGAAAAACAGCTTGAAAAAAAGCATGCTATAAAGAACACACGGGGTCAGAGGGCCATTCTGTCTACCTGTCAAAAAATACAGTTACTGAGATAAAAGTTTATTTTCACTTAAGCCAAAATATCCCACTTTTTGCAATAGCAACGACTCGTTGTATCGCTGGGAGATGGCACAAGGGACACAGCGGGAAGCGCCGGCGCGCCCCGCAGCCCCTCCGCACCGGCAGGACCCACCGCAGGAGCGCCCGCCCCGCCCCGCCGCTGGGCGGCACCCGGGGGGCGGCCTCTGCGCCTGGCCCCGCCCCCGGCCCCGCCCCCTCCCTCCCTCCGCAGCCCGCCACGTTGCCCGCCCCGCGCGCCGCCGCCGCGTTGCCGTGGAGACGCGAGGCCCCCCCCCCAGGGGCTGCCCGCGGAGTTCGCCTGCGGCGGGGCGGCCGGCGGTGCCGGGGCAGCCGCGGGCCCTGTCTGCGGCAGCGGCACCGGAAGGAGGAAGCGCCATGGAGGAGGCCTGGGCCGGCTTCTCGCAGGAGGAGCTGCGGCGCCTGCGGGGCCAGCGTTCAGGTACAGCCGCCGCCGGCATCGGGGCCGGTTCGCGGGGGCAGCGGGGCCCGGCGGCAGCGGCGCGGAGGAGCCTGCGGGCCCTCGGCTCCCCGTCAGCCCCCTCAGCTGCCCCTGCGCTCGGCCCCTCCGCACACCCGGCCTCCCTGTGCAGCCCCCTGAGCAGCCCCCTGAGCCCTTCGCCCCCTTCTCCTCCGCCCCCTTCTCCTCCGCCTCGCCGCCCCGCGTCGCTTTCCACCCCCTTACCCTCATTCATTCCCCCGTCGGTCAGTCTCGCCCTCCTCATTCAGCCCCTCTGCCCCCCACACCTCTCTCCATCCCCTCTGCTCTTCCAGTCCATCCCTCGTCAAACACCTGAGCCTCTCCAGGCAGCCCCTGCCGGTCGCTCAGAGCCTTCATCCAGGCCCCGTCTCTCACTGCTCCGCTCAGTCTCCCGTCCTGCTCCTCTGTCTTTCCACCCTCAACCACTCTATCACACTTCAAAACTGTCCAGCCCCTCATCCTGCACTGCATCTGTCTACCCACTCGTGTTCACAGCCTTCTCTTCCTGTCACCTTGTTTTTCCCCATTCTTCACAAATCCCCAGTTTGCCCCTCAATACAGCCCCAGGACGCTTCTTTAGTCCTACCTCTGTCTCTCCTTGATTCCCCGAGGATTGCCTTTAATCTTCCCTAAGGCTTCTCAGTCCAGGCTTCTTATTTCTCCATCTTCTCATTTCAGATGCTCAGATCTTCTGCAACTTCTGATTCTTGTGCTAATGAGACATTTCCCAGTTCCTGAGTTTTCCCACACATTGCCTTCCCTTGACACCCTTGTATGTCTTTTCCTTAAGCTGACTTTGCACTAGTTTGTTTTATTGCCCAGAAAACATAATCCAGAGTCTCTTTGATCTTAAGATTTGGTTTTATCTCATTTCCCCTCTCATCCATTGATAGATTTATATGAACCCTCGGAGCAGCAGCATCGCCCCCTCACTGTTAGTAAGAGTCGGAAACAAACACAAAGAGAAAAAGCCTTCCAGCAACAATGTCAGAAGCTGGGACTGCAGGGTGGAGCAGCCTCTGTTCTTCCTGAGCAGTTGCTTTCTGTACCAAACCAGAAGCCTGGTCATCCTCAGCAACCTGTGCTACAACCTCATCCTCCTTCAGCGGGAGATCAAAGGCAAAGTGACAAACAAGACCAGGAGAAGAAAGTGACACCAGTAGATCCCTGTAATGACAGCGACAATGCGCAGACCTGCCCTATAAAGCCAAACTCCAAGGTGGAGAAAAAGAAAGTGGAATTGTTAGTAAGTTGGTAAAATCAGGGGAGGGGTTTTATTCTGTATTGAATCATTCTTTTGTGGAACAGTAAAGTGAACCTTCCTCTATCTAGTAGGGACGTTTAAGAGATCAAGCTTGCTTTCTCTGCATTGAACCTTTGTTTTTCATTTTTACTTGGGTTAAACCCAATTCAAGACCAAATTCTGTAGTGCAGTCCATGCAGATACGCACTGTGCCAGCTCCAAACAGTTTCCTATGGCAGTGGGACTGCAGATGATAAAGTGCCCAAGATATGGGACTGTCTTTGTGGTTTACGGAGATGAAAGCTCACCCATGTCATGCTGCATAGACCAGCCAGCAGCCACAAAAAAAAAGTCCTTTTGGAAGCAGATATGCCATGATTTGTGTAACTTTGTCTTCCCCTGCACAATATTGGTGCAGATTTATTAATGCCAAAACAGTTGCTAAGGAGGAAAATTTTGGATTTAAGCAGTTCTCCAGCTTTTATGATTCAAGATGCACAGGCTCTCATCCTGTGTATCAGCCCACAGTGGGGTGCCTGCCTCCCTCAGAAGCATCAAACCAGTACACGTGAGAGACAGAAAGGAAAAAGTACCGACTGTGGCTCTCTGGGAGTGTGATTGAATGTGGCAATTACTTAGTTCAATATGCAAAATTCAGATAGTGGCCTCTAAAAGGAAGCTGCTGTCTAAATGCTGGAGAGAGCAGGCATTTCCAATATGAGAAATCGCATGGTTTTGTCTCTTAAAGTTTGTTTTCCTGTCTGTATCCAAGTGCTAATTTTTTTTCTCAGCGCGCAAAGCAAAATGCAAGGGGCAAAAGGATGAATTATTTTTCTAGAGCATTTTAAAACTCTTTAACAGTGCTGCTTCAGCCCTGAATTCCTGTGCAGGACCGAACTTTTCTGCTCAATATAATCAGCAACTACTAGCTGGCCACCAAATTTCCAAGCATCTTTTTTGTTCCCCCAAAGCAGGGATCAGCAGCTTTCCAGGTGTGGTGTGCCAGACCCTGTCTCTGGTTAGATCTGTCCATAGGGTCTCAGAGGGACCTGAAGAGGTCTGACAGTGTTGGCAGCACTTGTGTGGAGAAGCAGAGTGTTGCTTCTCTCAGATTCAAAACTCAGGGGCTGGGAGGCTCAGTTTTGCACTGCTGTGCCTTCAGAGGCTGCAGTGGCTGGTCATGCTGCCTGCTGTTCACCTGCCCAACTCCCGGCTGGGATTGCCTCCTTCTGGATAGCTGTCCCTTTACCAGAACAGCAACACTTCAAAGAGCAGTGCTGAATTCTTCATGTGGGGGCAGCTCACTGGTAGCACTGTCTCTTCAGCTTCTTCCTGGTGGTGAAAAATACAGACTTTACGTGACAGGGGAGGAGATAGCTAAAGCTTTGCACAGATGTTTTTCACTGTGGGAGGAGCAAATGACTTTTAGCTGTAACAACCACCCCCTGAAACTGCTGAAGTAATCTCAGCCTGTGCATTTGAATTTAAATATTTTTTAAAATGTTTACATGAGATTTAGGAAAAGGATGGTGAGGAGAAGTCTGAAGAGAGACTGTTGTACAGAAATGGCTGTTGAGATCGACAACTCAGTTACTTGAGAATTTTTAAGCTATGCTGTTTTTAAGCTGAGTCTCTTTGAGGGTAGAGGAACACAACCAGGTGGAAAAGCAGTCAAACATTTTTTGGTTTTCCTTCCTCCTGTCCAGTTGTGTTCACTCAGGCTGTCTCCTCTCACCCAAGACCTTGCTTCATGTCCTCTGGGACTGATTGCATCTCTTGGTGGATACAGCCTAGGAAATGATTTGGACATGATGATCTTAAAGGTCTTTGTCCAATCTAAATATTTCTAAATGGAATCTGTATAACTCTTTACCTGGTGTCGAAAGTGAATTCTTGTTTTTCCTCGTTGCTCATTTTCATTGTAACTTCTACCAGACCTTCATTTGTATCACTTTAATTATCTGGGAGCTGTAATGTAAAGCAGACCCATGAAAGGATCTGTTCTTTAAAAAAAAATTTCCAAAAGAGCAGCTATGTTGGCAGACTGAACAGATAGTGACTTCCAGCAGTGAGTAAGAAACCTGAAACTACTTCTACCTAGAGGGGAAGGGGAAGCACACTCTTTAAATGAAATATTCCATCCACTTCTGAAAAAAAGTGCTTTATGCTCTTTCTTCCAGGAAAGCTGAATTAACCAGCAGCTTACTTGCTTATGAAGAAGTTTGTTCTGATCAGCAGATTCCATCTGGAAATGTTTTATTGATCTAAATGACTTCTTGCAGATGAACCTTTCCTCAGAACTGAAACCTGTTTATTGTTCCTTTGACATTTTAAGGGTTTGCTCCAGGAAATACGATGGTGAATATTTGTGTCATTTGGGGAACAGGGAACTTTCTGTTGATTTTGATCATCTTGTCAATGAGCAGGCAGGAAAAATCACGATGGGAGATCCTCCAGCAAGAGCAGCGACTGATAGAAGAGAAGAATAAACGGAAGAAGGCACTCCTGGCCAAAGCTATTGCTGAGAGGTAAGGGGTTACACTGCAACATGGGCTGAGGAAGGGATTACTCTTCCTCTGCAATGAGCTGCATATCTTAGATTTAGATCTCACTTCTTCCTCCTCTCTGCGCTCCGTATGTACTGCTCCGCAAGTGAGCAGCTGTGAGCGACGTTTCCCTTTGATAACAAGTGCTGGCTAAGAAGCTTTTCACACTTCCAAAGCTGCAGTTGTGCCTGCAGATGGAAAAAATATTACACAATTCAAGAACTAGTTGAAGGCCTTGTGCCTATGAGTAAAGGAATGCTTGGAAGTTTGGATGCTCATCCTTGTTCTGTTCCCACTTTGTTTTCTGTGAGTTTAAGGAAAATTTATTTTATTCCTAAGCTATGAAGGGAAACTATAGCTATATCTGTTCAGACTTTTGACTCTTTTTTATTAGTATATGAAAAGTGTTGAAAAGAGATGATCAACTTTAAAAAGGTGCCATTTTACCTCTGGCTGATTAGAAATTATAGAAATGCGCATGTTCTCGCAGTTATTGGCTCTTGCTCTTCAGGTGACCAGATTTCAGGTATTGTGCAGTGTTGTCCACCAAGATCATTTAAGACTACAGGGAAGGCAGGGTTTGTAGGGAAGGATGTTGGAGCAGCAGGTAACACTGGATCAAGGAAGGAGATGGGAAGCTTTCAGGCTCATGTGTGTTATGATCTTCCTGGCAAAGCTCTTGGGTAGCACGGATGAATGCAGTCAGTACCGTGCAGAAGATTCTCTTTTGAGTTTCTAAAGGTTTTGTTCTCCTTTGCCAGGCAGAGATATAACACAAGTACACTTGATCTGAGTCACAGTAGGACTGCAAACATGGGTGTGACCCCCAGGCTGGGTTCTTCTCCTGGAAGGAGAGAGAGCGGGCTTGGAAGGTGATAGCTAGGGAGTTAGATCAAAGGACGCCTTCAGGCTCCAAGCAATACTACTGGATATCTGTTTCTCTCCACCTGCATCAGCTGATGTAATGAGAGCCTCACTTCCTACAAACCTAGTCTTGCTTTCAGGTACCTGCTTTGGGGTGTAACGCAGTGGCTGAAGAGCATGGTTTTGCTGGTGGTGAAGAATGACAGCAAAGTGACCTGGTGTAAAAGCTTTTTGAAAGTTACTTGGCTTGCTTAGGAGTGAAATCCTTCAAAGCTTGCTGCCCTTTGCAACACGGAGTTTTCAGAACTTAGGATTGAATGGGCTGAGTTGAAAAAGGTTACATAAGGCTTGATTGAAGTCCTTTGCATTTGATGTAGAACTTTCCATTGACTTCGTTGGGATTTGGCTGGGCCTTTTGGGAATAATTTTACAAAATGGAAATCAAGCTTAGGTTAGGTGACTTTTTGGCCCTCACTAACTGGGCTTCTTTGAAAGAGGATATTTGCAGGGCTAAATACCCTTCCCCCTCTCACTCCCCCCGAGCCATTTCCTGTTCCCTTACACTGAGAAATACTTAGATACAGCAGCTTCTTGTGTGTTTCCACAGTGAAGAAACACAATCCATTTTAGGCACTTTGATTATAGTCATTACATAGTTTTGCTGTAGTCCTTTAATGGCAGGCGTTTTAGATCCCTGTGGATATTAAAAAGATCAAAAGTCTTAAACCATAAAGCAGAAGCATTCTGAATAGCTCTTAAAGAAGTTTGCTCTGCAAATGGAATGGGGCTCATTACCTCAAGTAGAGAGACTTGAGAAGAGGGGGGAAAAAAGAAACATTTTACTTTTGCAGATCCAAAAGAACTCAAGCAGAAACAGTGAAACTAAAAAGGATTCAGAAGGAGTTACAAGCTCTGGATGACATGGTATCTGCTGACATTGGCATCCTGCGGAACCGCATTGATCAGGCCAGCCTGGACTACTCCTATGCCCGGTAAGTGACAGACAGGGAGGGAGTAGCCCTGCCTGAGTGGAGGGAGAAAATGCTGTTTCCTCTCACCAAAGCAGGAATGGAGTTATGTCACTGTAGTAGTGAGTAGTTCAAGTGGTCACAGTCTGGGGGGGTTTCAGTTCTTGAGGTAAAAGTGTGCTTTTTATTTCCTAATTTTTCCCTTGGAATCTGGAAACTGAAGTGGGCTTTCTGGCTGCAGACTATGCTTTCCAGCCTCAAGCTGTCACAAGACATACTTACTGCTTTAACAGTGCAGTTGTCTATAAGCCCTGCTTTATTGTTTCAAGGTTGTTTATTTCTTCTCAAGGGAAAGGAGGGTTTTTTTTTCAGAAGTCCTAAAATGAAATTCATTTTCAGGGAAACTTGCTTGTTGATGACAGCTCTGGTCCTGTTGGAATCAATGGGACCAATTAAGCTTAAAACATGTTATACTGCTGAAGTGCTTTTGGAACTGGGACCAAAAAGTGAAGGAAAAGCAAGCTTTCACTCTTCACAATGTGCCTTTAATCACTCTGGTTCTGATGAGTTCCTTAAATGCAAGAAATTAACTGGAACACCCTATTAGTTGTGGGTGAGCCACAACATCAGTAGATAAACCTCAGCATGTTTACGTAGCCATTCAATAAAACTGAAATGTTTGGTGCAGTTTGCAGTTCACAATTCACTGTGTTAAATGTGTATTTCTTCTTATTTCTGCTATTTGTTGACCACAGACCAATAAATGTAATTAGTCTTTAAAAAAATAGCAGCAGTAGCTAAAGAACAAGGATTTTTTTTGTGTAATTGTCATTTGAAATATCGAAGATGAAGTGTACTTTCAGTAACTGAGTGCATATGAATACTAAATTTTATATCCTCAAGAGGAAAAACCTTTCAGTGTATTTTAGGTTTAAGTCTGGTTTCTAAACCCATTAAACGCTCCTGGAAATTTCCCTACTAAAATCTTGTAATAATGTGTCAATTTGAAATGCTTAATGGCTAAAGAGCATGTAACACAAGCAGCTCTGGTGTTTGGAAGGCAGCTTTTAATGAAGGTAAGAAAAGAGGATGCTGGTAGGACGAAGAGGATAAAATTTACAGAATACTTAATGACTTTCATGAACTTAGGAAGTCTTTCTCTTCGTGAGGGTTTGGAAATGAGAGATACTTTCAGTATTGTAGTTTTCTGCATTATGAGCCAAAGCTGATTTACTTTTAAGTGGTGTCTTTTTAAGCACTTTTTTAGTTCTTGCCTTACATTTTCGAGCTAAAATACAGATAATTTCAGTGGGTCAAAAAGTGCAGTATTAAATAGTCCTGAGCATGTACATAGCTGGGAGCATTCAACAATTGCTGTGGAATGCAATTTTCGTATATGTCCTGTGAAGAATATGTGTGAATTCAGCCCAAAAGTTTAAATGTGCATAAGTGTCCAACGTAGCATTAGGTTTTTTTTTTCATTTCAGATACCTGGCCCAGAGAAATTTTGACTTTCTTACGAGGGCAACGTAAGTGGGCATCTGCTGCCCACTGCAAACATAGCCTTTACAGCTGGGTCAAAGTTTTGTGCTTATTGTATCTGGGAAGACTTTTCTGTATCTTATTTCCTTCTGTTTCCCTAAGTGAAGTATCCCTCCTGACTTTCTGTTGCTTTGATTAACTAGGTATTTGAATCTGGCTTTGTTAAACAGATGGATTCTTTATTCAACCACCTTACTAATGTTAGTTGTATGGATGCTCTGTAAGATACATTGGGTAGTCAGTCTGCAAAATCCTTTGCATGTTCCCTTTCCTGGCGAGCAAGATTGCATTTGTCTTTGTATTAATTAAACCAGAATGAATGTACAGGCTCACTGAAGCAGTGGAAGATGCATCACTAATGTGGTCACCAACCACTGAAGTGCTAGATATCCCGGATGTGTTAACCTCAATAAATTTGGAATATTTCCTTTTTGCTATATTTGCTATGACAGGAAGTACAGATTGGCAGGAGGCGTGTGTTGGGGGGATGCTTATGATAAAATTCAACATCTGTGGCCACGCAGAACTTGTGATCACTATTGATGTCATATGCCATGTCAATCTGTGCTGAACATGTATACGGGTAGCCGGAAGAGTATGCTTCTAGGGCAGGTCTGAATGTCAACGTGTGGTGTGCAGCACCATGGTAGCATCTGTATCTGTTGAGTGGATGGTTGGATTAGAGAACACAGAACTGTTCTGCACTGCTTCAGTTTACTGCATAGGTGTTCATTAGAAGTGTGAAAACACTGCAATTTCTGATGGTTTCTTTCTGCTGCTAGTGATGCATCTCTTAAAACAGGCAGTGACAATGCTTGTTTGTGATTCAGTAGATTTGAGACAAGCAGCTCTGGGATGCAGCAGTGGGGGCTAAGGTGTCAAGAGGAGATTTGATCTGTTCACACATACTCTCACAGTATCACAGTATCACAAGGTTGGAAAGGACCTCTGAGATCATCAAGTCCAACCTATAACCTAACACTAACACCAACACCAACCATCATCTAAACCATGGCACTCAGTGCCTCATCCAGTCTCCCCTTAAACAGCTCCAGGGTCGGTGACTCCACCCCCTCCCTGGGCAGCCCATTCCAATGACCAATCACCCTTTCAGTGAAGAACTTTTTCCTCACATCAAGCCTAAACTTTCCCTGACGAAGCTTAAGTCCCTGCCCTCCAGTTCTGTCACTGGTCACCTGAGAGAAGAGACCAACCCCTGCCCGACTACAACCTCCTTTTAGGGAGTTGTAGAGAGCAATGAGGTCTCCCCTGAGCCTCCTCCTCTTCAGACTAAACAGCCCCAGCTCCCTCAGTCGCTCCTCATAGGGCTTGTGCTCCAGCCCCTTCACCATCTTCGTTGCCCTCCTCTGAACACATTCCAGTATCCTGACATCTTTCCCAAACTGGGGGGCCCAGAACTGGACACAATATTCAAGGGGAGGCCTGACCAGTGCTGAGTACAGGGGGACGATAACTTCTCTGGTCCTGCTCGCCACACTATTCCTGATGCAGGCCAGGATGCCATTGGCCTTCTTGGCCACCTGGGCACACTGCTGGCTCATGTTGAGCTTCCTGTCCACCAGCACTCCCAGGTCCTTTTCTGCCTGACTACTCTCTTCTCTTTTGCTAATGTAGCACCATGTCATGTGTAGCTGGCATCATGTACTGCAGAACACGTTGGATTTCAGGGATGCTTAAAGTATCTGACTGTGTGTCAGGTGGTCGAGTGCTTCGAGAACTAACGCACTAGAAATGATGATTTTGCAGGAAGCGGTACGACAAGGCTGAGTCGGAGTACGTGGCAGCCAAGCTGGATCTCCAACACAAGACAGAGATTAAGGAGCACCTCACGGAGCACCTGTGCACCATCATACAGCAGAACGAGCTCCGTAAGGCCAGGAAGCTGGAGGAGTTAATGCAGCAGCTGGAAGTGGAGGCAGATGAGGAAAATCTGGAACTTGAGATAGAAGTGGAGCGGATGCTGCAGCAGCAGGAGGCAGAAGCAGGGAGACAAGCCAGCCAGTCACACAATCATGCTGGGGCAGCTAAGGAAAGCCCCACTCCCAGTGTTACAGCACGGGCGAGCGAGCATGCTAACGGTGCTGTCACCTCTCCTGCTATTTCTGAACAGTCGGCTCAGTCTGCAAACTCTAACTCCAAATCCCTCTCCAACACGAACAGCCAAACTCCAGCAGTAAATGTGACTCCAGGAAACTCTCCAGCTTGCTCTGCTACATGACTATATCCACATAAGCCAGCTGGTTATGGATGATATGATGTCTGAGGACTTCTGTACTGTATGTTATATCTGGGTTTCTGCTGTGCCAGTAAAATGCACTTCCTTTCTCTTTTCCTTTAATTTTGTTTGCCAATTTCAGAGGCTCTTTTTTCACAAGATTCTCATTTGGGGTTCACCACCTGCCTTCATCATTCCAGGTTAAGTTCATGTTCTAATACCCAGCTCTTTACAGGGCTTTGTTCTGTCCTGAAATGGCATACTTGGAAGCAAACAGTAGTTTTTTTCCAAAGGCTTTCAGCATACTGATGTCACAGATACCTGTTTCAAGCAGAGTGCAAGAGATACATATCTACAGGAGGAAACATCACAACTTATTCTGCTTCTGAACATGTTCTGTCCCCTGACAAATGCAAGAGGATGTTTGCCTTCCCTTGTATCCATAAGAGATTAGTTTTCAACAGTTTTTAATCCTATGAAACCCAAGTGCTTACTTTAATTATCTTTATAGCTGATACTTTTTCCTGAACCTGATTTAAAGGAAATTTGCATATCGAGACAAATTGTGAAGTCAGTTGTAGTATTTCTTACTCATCACTTCGCCTGTTTCTTTCAGATCGTGCTAGATCACACAAAGCTATATATTGATAACATTATTATCTATGAAATCACAGCAGCTGTGATTTAACATAAACAATGGGTTTCAGTTTGAGACATTGCAGAATGTATGGTGTAGAAGTAGAAACACATAAAAGTGTTACAGTGAAAGCTGTTCCATTACAAACATCTTCCTCTGCAGCAAAGTTCCAGTAATTAGCCAGGGATCTTGTAATGAGTAATCCCCATTGTCTATTGGAAATGAGCCCATTTTCATATAATACTCAGTGTATTTTCTTGCCTGAAGAGTGGGTCTGTACCCCACACAAGAAGTTCAGATGTTTTGCTCAGTTGCTGTTGAAAAGTCTTAAAAAGCTTCCAGGTGGAGAAAGTCTCGGGAATAAAAATAGAGGACATAGGAAAACCTCACATAGAGCAATGCAGCTGTGAACTGTGGGGACAGTGTTCATCGTTCCAGTTTGTAATAGAGGAAGGCTGCTTTCGTTGTGGAAATGGTTTCTGTAATACCTGACTTGAATATGTCAGTCAGAGTTTATGAATGAGTTACTGAACGACGCATTCAAATAAATAAATGGGGCAGTGATTGTCTCTCTGGCTTTAACAGTGGAAAAATATGTCACTACGTTTCATTTTTATTCTATTAATAAATCAGTGCATCTTCCACACAGTGTGTTTATTTCAGTTGTAATATCTGATACTAATACATGTATCCAAGGCTGGTTTTCCACAGGAGGTGATAAATGACAATATCAGATATGTTCTTTGGCAGCGTTCTGCTACGTGAAAGTAAAACCTAGAGAAAGGCTATTCTGAAATATGAAAACTTAACGAAGCAAAGATATGGCAGGATAAGAGCTTGGCAGGAATTTTTTGACTAACTGTGACCCAAGAGTGCAATGGAAAATCTCTACTGGTGCATCCCATACACAGGAGAAAGAGTGGTAAATCTATTTCCTAGAGAAGCCACTCATAGTCAGGGCTGCCTGAAGTCAGGAAAATGCGAAGTAATATTTGAGCTATGTGTGAAGCATTGCTTTGTTTTTGCTGATACACTGCATTCCCTGTTGTTTTGCTGGAAGGCCTCGCCGAAGAGTTGAAGGTGTTGTGAGAAAATTGTGACTTCCTTTGCTCTGTCTGCAGTTGCAGAACAGCTTGTAGCAGCCTGATGATGGTTTTCCAAACTGGATACCAGTAAGTGTAATAATGATTTAATTGCACCGTTCTTGTTTCCATCCTTTGCAGCTGTCCCCAGTTGCACTTCAAGAGAACCCAAGTCACACTGGATGGGTCTGTTCCTCATTACAGTTGTATTTAGCTCATCAAGGGACATAGAGAAGACCATCTGACAGAAGAGCTGAATTTTAATGGTATTTACAGGAAGCACGTGCATACCATTTTGCATAGAACTTGTGATTCTCTAGTAGGCTAAAATGTAGTTGAAATAGTCCTACTGATTGCACCTTGTTGCTATGGATAAGATTGTTATCTGAACTCCACAAACACCACTACTTGAGAATAAGAGTTTCCTAGAAGGGAATAAGCTTATAGCCAACGCAATTACATAAAAGCTGAAAAATTTCTCATGTGCCATCCCAATAGTGCTGGTGCTGTTTCTGCCCAACAGGGAAGATGCTGTTGTTAGGATCAGCAGTTTCTGTTCTCTTACAACTCCCTCATCAAAATTCTTGCCAGTTCTGTGTGTCTTTAACTTCTGAGCTCGCAAAATGAATGCAACTGGCTGGAAGCCACATGAAACAGCCATATGAAATAGAAACAGGCGGCCTAGTGTTTTGTCGCTCTCTCTCTAGACAGGGAGCTCAAGAGTTAAGTTGTTTGATCTGAGTTATGAAGCCTTTCTCCGACGTGTGATATAAACCACTACCACGGTGTCAGTTCCACTTTGGAAGGTTGCAGATGTTTTGATGGGTGCCAGTGTGCCGGTTTAACGTTCACCCTTGCCGGAGCCAAGCAGTCCAGTCGTAATTGTAACAACATGTGTGCTGGTCAGAAATGCCAGGAGATTATTTTGGTTCAACAGAAGGGTTGGGGTGTTTTCCTTTAAGGAGAGAGAAGAGTTGAAAGTGAGAGTCTTCAAGCAAAATCTATTTGTGTCTTTGGTGCATCTGATCCCGTGGTCACTGGAGTGCATTGAAGGCGGGTGCACTGTCCACCCAGTGTGTTCTGTCTTCAGGAAAACAGAAAAGCTGAAAGTTCAGCAGAAGCCAGGAAGGGGTCGGGTGGGCAGATTTTCAAGTGAAGGCCTCTGATAGAAGTGGAAGTCTGAACGTGAAGCACGCTGGGGTTGAACACTCATGGCAGGAAAAGTAGAGCAACGTGTGGTGTCTGGCAGGGCTCATCACAAGGGACTTGTGTCCTCCAGTGGCAGTGTAGCCATTCCTGTGCTGGGCCACTGCATTACCATTACAGGAGGAACTGGAAAACACCAATATACACCACTAGAAGAATGCTACAAAGCACAAAATAATTGCCTGTGTTGCACTTTGGCCAGGATATTGGGATTAACACTCCCTCCTCTGTCCAGAAATGTTTAAAAGAGCACAGATGGCCATGGCTCTGCCTGGGGTTCCCATGGATGTCTACTGCATGGTGTAAAACACTTGGACAATCCCCAATCTGACTGTATATCCAGCCAGCTGAAGTTGGGCTCTCAATAGGTTTTATTTTAGGGTAGCTGTCTGTGGAAGAGCTCAATTTCTCCATCAGCCATTCTTCTTAATACCTTCTGCAATGCAGTGGTGTCTTCCCTTTGAGCCTGTATCCCATCTAAACAGGATGAGGAATATCTAGTAAGAGTGAAAAATAGTAACTAGCCTAGTAGTTGGGGGTACTGTGTTTCCTCTCCACTTTTAGTAAGAACGTGCTGGATAGGGAAAGTGGGAAAGTTTTCTGTTCCTAACACCCTCTTTTCTCAAGGTTCAGACTTGGATCAAAACCCCTGTGATGTGAGTTGTCCCAAACTGAGGCCTGGTGCTTTACCAGATGGCCCCTTATGCAGGATCTTTGAGCTGCTGTTGGTCCTGGGCTGAGTTTGATACTTCTGTGTGATTCTGTGCAGAAGTAGCATCTTGGCTGTCTGTGCTCTGCTCTCGTGGGTGCCATAGCTGTGTAGAATGGTTCATGCAGTTGCTGAGAGCTAGAGAAAATGTTTCTGCAGGCCTGATCCAACCCAGGAATCCTGTGCTAAACAGTTTGGTATTTTATCATAGTTCCTTTCCTAACTCTGTGGATGTAAGCAGGTGGGGTGCACAAGGGACAAAGAGTTTTGCCAGTGGCAATGCAAACAGGGTGTAGAGATGTGGGCTGGTATAACAGAAACCACATGCTTGTTAAGTGCCCTATTTAGGCTTGTCTGGATGGCCCTATTAAAGCCAGTGTTGGCTCCTTTGATGGGGCACGAGACTGGTTTCCTTCATCATTTCCCCTGATTTATGTCCAAACAGCAAACTTTTACGTCAGTGGGGAAAGACCAGGTAACAAGAGAAGTCAGCCAAGCCTTACCCCCTCAGCATGATAGGACATCAAATCCTTCAAATCCTTGCCTTTGGCAGCCTGTTAGTTACAGGGTTTAAATCATGCCTTTTAAGACACAGGTAGAGACACTAAAAAGCTTGAGCCTTTCTGAATTAGGGCCTGGATTGTGTAGTTAGAGTCATTTTCTCAATTAACTAAATATAAATCAGTATAACGAGGCGCTTGGGAGCAGTGAGCAGGTTTAGTACCTTGTCTCTCCTGCCTCTGTCCCTACCACTCCCACCTGCTTGTTTGGCTGGTCGGCCAGCAATTTTGTTTCTCCACACTGCTAGAGCTGAGCAGTGGATTTCAATGTCTGAATTGGTTTCACACGTGTGAGAGAGGTGAGAACTGGGAGAAATTATTCTTACGCAGTAAGAATAGCAGCACTCGTGCATGGCAGAGATCTGGCAGTCTCAGCACTCGGTGCCTCACCACCCTTCAGAGGACAGGGACAGTGTCCTATCAAAGAGGCAGTGGTGGCATGAGTGCAGGAAGTCTAGTGGCAGCGCAGAAGCCGTTCCATGTGATATCAGACTGGCAATGTGTGAGGGCCAAGCCTTTGTACTCTAGAGCTGGGAAGCCAGCCCATGACTCCTTTTCCCAGGGCTACACTGTGTAAGGGCTGTGGTGTTTTCTGGAGGCTGCTGTGTTGTTGAGATGGGACAGGTTGCCCTGCCAGCCAAGTTCAGCCCAGTCCCCTGGTGGACTGCTGCGATCCAGTTGAGCAGGCAGTAAGAGAAAAGCTTGGAGGCTCCTCACAGCTAAGAATGAAACCCCAAGAGCTGGAATAACCCATTTTGTCCTTTGTGATCCTATTGGAGTGGATATAAGTCATCCAATGTGAAAGCTGCAGTGCTAGGGACACCTCTTCAGTCTCTTGTCTCTTGAAGAATGGGGGAGGATGTGGAAAGATGACTGAATGAAATAAAAACATCACCGTTCACCCAAACCATCCACAGGTTGAAGCCGTGGCCATCCTGAGTCTTGTTTCAAGGGTTGGAGTTAAGTAAGTCAAAAGCACCCAAATGATCCTTAATTGCTCTGTAGGTAATAAAAAACATTGAATGTAAATAAATCCCTGAATAACAGGTTACCTTAACTTTCTTTAGGCAGGGTTTCTTGCTTTTCTCTGAAGCAGTTGGCAGTGCTGGTGGTGTATCTGAACATATGATCATCTGGTGAGAGCCTCTCACGTTCTTGCTATCGGTGCTGACTCTGACCCTTCAAATGTCTCTGATATTTCTTTCCTCTGAGCAGTAATGGGTCTTTGTTCTGGTTTGCAGACATTCCCTGGTGATGCAGGGCCAAACTAAGCCCAAGATCTCAATCTGCTCATTTGTTGGGAAGGCATTGCTTGGGACTCACTGTGGCTCGGGAACTCTCAAATAAATGCTGCGGTGAGTTTGTAATGGAAGCAGCAGCAGTCAAGGCCTCACGGATGTGCATCAGGATGTGCATCATTACTGACCTCGTGTTGCTTCTGCACTCACCCCTAAAAGGGCTGAAGGAGACCTCATTGAGTTATTTCACATACACATTTTCTTCTTTCAAAGAGGCAGTAAAGGAGATGGTAGAAGTAAGGACAGAGTCACTCCATGGACTTGAAGCTTAGCAATGTCATAAAGGGTGTCTTGCTAGCAATTGGTATCAGGTGAGGCCCTGGCTACACTGCAGACATAAGGTCCAGCAGCAACAGAAACAGAAACCCTTCAGCTACCTACTGTGTAGCTAAAGGGCAGCTGACCTTCTTGACCATTGCTTCCGCATGGCTGTGGACCACCGTGTCCCCAGGAGAGCTGAAGGGATGGGGAGCCCTTGGGAGTCTATCCTAGGCAGCAGAAAACAGCAACTCACTGTTGATGTGACTCCTTCACCAAAGGATAGGACTAGGTATGCTGCAGATGATGTCTCAGCAAGCCATGTTATCTTGTTCCCTTCCTTTCTCTGTGTGGAAGGGTAACTCTTTGCACTACAACGGCCTTAGGAGATCATGAGCCATCAGCCCACAAAGTGTACCCCACTAGAAGTGTTTGTTGGCTGCATATGGTGTGGGTGAAGAGCCACGAATTGGCCGTCCCTCAGATTGTTAGTTTGGGCAATAAACTCTATAAACTCACTGGAGATCTGTGCTGTAAACCTGTGCTGAAAGCTGGGCTGAGTGTGCTCCCTGTCCCTGCAGCGTGGGCTGGGTAGAGTGAAGCAGCTGTGTCTTTGCAGACATGAGTCACTATTCCCATTCCAGTGTAGACAGATCCTCTGTCCCAAGGAAGGGTTAATCCAATTCAGACATCATCATCATCTTCAAAGTTTCCCAATTAGGATCTGGATTAGATTTCTGAATATCACCCAAACCCCTGTGTCACATTTGGAGTAGCTCTGTAGCTGTTTAGGTGATCACTCTTGTTGCTGATGGCGTATATTTTATTGTCTGTAGTGCTGGTGATGTCTCTGGCTTTGCAATCGTGTGAGCTGCAGGTGGTCCCATGTTTTGGTGGTTAACGTCATAGCAAAGATGATCCTATTTGGCTTGAGAAGAAAACAGGTCCATTCCAGCATTTTTCTAACATGCTTCTCTGATTCTCCAAGAGGAACATCTTGTAGCTGTTGTAAAAAGTTATGCCTCATTCTCTGCAGGATTTTCTTCTTGCTTCCAGATCTTTGTTTCCCTGTCTGCTAGAGTACCAATTGTTTTCTTTTCTGCATCTCTCAAATCAAAATATTTAACAAAGGATTTTTCTCCATGACATCCCACTGCATCCCCTAACTACTGTGGAGTGTTCATCAGTCTCCCTGACGTTAACCAGTTCTGCAGGAAACCAGTACTGCCAAGTAGGCAGCCTCCCCCTCCTGGACTTGCTCAGGATATCTGGTATGGTCAGTGACAATCCCATCTGATGCTGTCACTGGCAGAACCTGAGAAGGTACTTTCCTTGGCCTGGTGGTTGCACTACATCACACTTGGACACTCACGATGCTCCCTTCTGGCCTTGACATCCACAAAGTTGAATCTCTGTTTCATAGAGGGGAATCACGATTTGCTTTCCATCTCCTCTATCCCAACAACCCACAACACTGGAGTCTTTCATTACTCAAACCCTCTCAAGTCATCAGTATGTTTTCTCCTTCTGTGCTTCCACAAGTTTCCCTTCCTCCTTCCAGCAGTTGTCAAAAAACTTCCTGCACCCATCTGTCCTGCAAGCTACGCAAATAACCAGGGCTCCTCAGAGCCATCAGGCTGAGCAGAAAGTGGGTGAGCACAGGGTGGTATTGGAGGTGCTTTGACTCATAGAATTAAAACTCAGTAGGGTTGAACTTGCAGCCAGTTTCAGAAGCCCAGGTCCCAGCTGCTCTCTCAGGCTTTGGGGTTATCCACGTTTACCATTACACTCTAAATCCGTACTTTCACCTACCAAGCCTGCGACCCCCGAGGTGGCTGTTCTGAGTTGGTCACCTCTTGAGAGGTGACAGATGATAACCCATCTGGGCATTCCTGGAGAGAGCCAGAGGGAGACTTCCTGATGTGGGTGAGGCCTGGGGAAGGCATTTGGGATGGCTGCCATCCACAAACACATCAAAGGTGTGAATGGCTTTTATCAAGAGGCAGTAAAACTTGAATCCAAGGCCTACTTTAATGTATTTGCCACATATTTAAAAGCAAACTGATTTCAGAAATGCTTTCGAGAGTTTTAAAAATTCTCCTGGACCTGTGTCTTACAACATTCTTCACTCTGGAAACCTGATGCTTTTGTTTCTGGGATCCCAGATGTTTGTAAGTTGCAAATGAGGGGAGAATGAGACCTAAAACCATTTCTAAACCTCTTCTGAAATATGGGCACAAATGACATTTCTTCCTAGCTCTAAACCTCTGTTAAACTCTTGATTTTTTTTAATCACAGATGATGTTTACAGCAAATACCACCTCCTCAGTCAGAAAGTGAGACATGTTCCCATTCAGTTGTCAAAAATCCCTCATTTTCAGCTTACAAAGGCTGCAGGACACTGGCCTTTTGACCTACTGGGATATTTCCCTCTGCTATGAAGATTTAGGCCAGTCCTAATTCGCTGGAAGAAATCTACCTTCAGTGTGGAAAACAGGAGCAATTCCCCGGCAAGATCAGAGGAACTGTAGCTTTTCTCACTTTCTTTCCTCCTTTTTTTCTTTTTCTGCAGGAGAGTTTAAACATCACTGCTTTCATTTGGAAAGGGCGAGTGACTTTCCCATGCCATAATACCCAGCAAGTGTTGAGAGAATGTGGTTACATAAAACCGTATTTTTAATACAACCAACAGACTGTCTTGAGAGCTAAGTGTTTTCTGACAGTTTTTATGCACCTGTTAATTCAAAGCTCTTAACATGTGCCAGTTAAAAAGAGCCAGGCACTAAAACATCCACCCTGTGAGCGGCGGGGGCTCAGCTGCACACCAGAGCCCAGGGAACCCGTGCAAGGTAGAAACTTGGCTTCTCTTCCAGGACCAACTGGTACGCGATTAATGAACTCAGAGCTTTTGTTTCCCAGTCCTGCTTGGCCTTGAAGATTCCTGCTTCTGCTTTGGACCTAAAGAACAGCTGACATTTCTTTGGGTTTCTTCATAGAACCATAGAATCACAGAATGGTTTGGGTTGGAAGGGACCTCAAAGCCCAGCCAGTTCCACCCCTTCCTGCCAGGGGCAGGGACACCTCCCACCAGACCAGGCTGCTCAAGACCCCATCCAACCTGGCCTTGAACACCTCCAGGGATGGGGCAGCCACAGCTTCCCTGGGCAAACTGTACCAGGGTCTCCCCACTCTCACTGTGAAGAATTTCTTCTTAATGTCCAATCTAAATCTCCCTCTTTCCAGTTTAAAGCCATTCCCCCTCGTCCTATCACTCCAGGCTCTTGTAAAAAGTCCCTCCCCAGCCTTCCTGTAGCCCCTTCAGGTACTGGAAGGCTGCTGTGAGGTCTCCCCAGACCCTTCTCTACTCCCAGCTGAACAGCCCAACTCTCTCAGCCTGTCCTCAGAGCAGAGGTGCTCCAGCCCTTGGATCACCCTCATGGCCTCCTCTGGACCCACTCCAACAGTTCCATATCCTTCTTACGTTGGGGATTCCAGAACTGGACACAGGATTCCGGGTGAGGTGTCACAAGAGCGGAGTAGAGGGGAAGTCTCTTCCATTTGCTTTTCTCACTATTGCAGTTATGAGAAAGAA
This sequence comes from Tapera naevia, assembly GCA_033556795.1. Classification (NCBI taxonomy): domain Eukaryota; kingdom Metazoa; phylum Chordata; class Aves; order Cuculiformes; family Neomorphidae; genus Tapera; species Tapera naevia. The sequence goes on along the minus strand of JAUMJJ010000006.1, from coordinate 12,717,009 downwards.
AAGTTGCTAAACATCCTGCCAGGGCAGCCTTAAAAGAGATGCATTCACATTAACTCCCCAGACTCCTCTTCTAAATTTGTGCCTCCTCATCTTCTGGATAATGGGGTTGCTTCTTCCTGTCAGTGTGCAGGTGAGCATTGGCAAAGCCCAGGTGGAAACCTGCAGCTGAATCCTCCAGCATGTCTGCTCAGGTATCACCTCGACGCTCACGCCATGCTCGGAGGGGGTAAGTGATCTGTCTGGGCCCAGCCTTGTTATCAGTAACATAAAGTAAGGCTGGGAAGTCCTCCTCCTCTTCTCTGACATTTTCCTTCCTCTCCACCCCTTCAGTATTACTAAACTCTTTAATTTAGACATTTTCTCAGGGCCATTTTCAACCTCTCGCATATGGGTCTTTTCCTTCTAGGGCTTTCTCCCCATGCCCTGTCTCCTCACATCCCATCTCTATGGAGTTTTGGCTGGGTGTCCACACTGTGGGTCACCTGACATCATCATCCTTGTGCAGAAAAGCTTGAAAACTCAGCACAATCTAACATAAAGGCTCAAAAAAAAAAGCAGAAGGCAGGTAGAAAAAATACAAGAAAGCTTGAGAATTTTAAATACTTGCAGATGCTGAAACAGGAATTTTTGTGGTAGAAATGACCAGCTAACCCTGAAAAGAGAAGCTGTTTGGTTTTTCTGCAAGCCCTAGGCATTTACAGCTCTGCACTGGGGATGTGTTTCTGTGCAAGGTGGGGTTTTTGTGTCACTGCCACTTTCCTGCTGTATAAATGTAGGCAGACCCTCCCCTGATAATTGCACTGCCTTCAGGAGAAGGGGCTGTGGCAGCTCCAGACCCTCCCTTGATCTCAGGGCCAAGAGGCATGGTGACTGTCTGACAGGCTCTGGTGTTAAACCTAAAGCTTTGGCCTCTGAGAAATCAAGACACAGAGAGATGTGTCAAGGCCAGCAACAATTGTCCTGTAGGGTTGGAGATACGAGTTGGAGAGGGAGGAAGAGTGGCCCTGGCTTTATTTGCATGCCAGGCCCTTGGAAGTGTTTAAGAAAAGCTGTTGCATCCATTCTGAAGCGGAGGTGAACCACACACTGCTATCCTAGCTGGGTTATAAGTGGGCTGCAGGTTTGCCTGTGACAAAGGGGTTACCAGGAGAAGGGTGCCTTGGTACACCCTGCATGTGGAGCCCTAGCTGAGGAGATCACTGAAAGGTGGTCAGTGGACCTGGAGGGCACATGGAGTGTCTATAATCATAGGCAGGATAAAGCCTGCTAGGGCCTTTCATTGAGCACAGAAGGTGTGCTGGGTTTGTGTGCTACACGATGTGAAGATTCAGGTTTGTGGAGACCTGCCTCAAATCACAGCTGCACTAGCCTGGACAGTTGGCTGTAGGTGGGTTCTGCTGCCACAAGCAGATCAAGGGCTGCTTGTCTCATACACTGCTCAGAGCTGATGGCTGGGACACTTCTGCCTGAGTGTCTTTCTGTAATGGTGCTAACATCAATGTTCTTATTGGCATCTCTACTAAGAAGCATATATTTCCCTCCAGACTCTGTCTGGAGGCCTGATTGCTTGGGAGTGGGAAAACTCATCATGAATAACTTATCAGGAAGGTATTCGTGTCTCTGAATGCTGCATAGGAGCTTGAACTGACTTGAGGAGTTTTTTTAAGCAGGAAACACTAAATGAGGGCTTGGAGAGAGCAATAGATGGGGCTAGGATTCCACATCATTAGCATTCAGTCTGTGTATTGCAAAATCACCTGGCAGGACAAATATGATCCAGATCAGGTGTGTGCACACTGCTGCTTTGTGTTGAATTAGCTAGAACATGCTATATAGTGTTTATATTGGCTTCATGTTTTACATTGGCTGCAGGAAGACATATGATAGCCCATCTGGTATGAATTCTGTTGGACTACAGTTACCCCATAAGAATTCAGAGGATAAATTTGACTAGGCAGAGTGGTATATGCTGCATCAGTGTTCTGCTGCATGGGGTCTGTCACAGTAGTTTTAATCCAGTCTGGGGTACCCTCTAACAAAACTTTCTGTCTCCATGCTGCTTAACTGTGCTGTTACGTGTGATGCTTATGGGGAGGTTTCCCTGGAGAAATGTGAGCTCTGCTCCTGCTGAAAGCTTCTATTAGTGCTCTTTCTTAGATTGCTGCTTCAGTAGATGTCAAGTGTGGACTTGACCTGTAGCCAATGTCTTTTCAGGGTGCACCTTCCAAATAAGATTAAGGTGCAGGTAGGGTGATCTCCTCTTCTGCAACAACAGAGCTAGAAAGGATCTCAAGATGTCCTCTAACTCATAGCCACAACCAAGTCCTCCCTGCCTGTCCTGGCACAAAATTGTTCAATAGTTTCTGCACCCTGCTGTGATGGAGAATCTATGTGCCAGTAGTAGGATATTACCCCAAGGTCTAGCGGGTAACTCCACTGCTGCAGCTCAAACCTGGGTCTTCTTGCCCCGTTAACTGTGTTTGAGAAGAATGTTTTACCCTCTTCCCAAAGCACAGCCCTTTCTCTGTGTTAACCTTTAAAGCATTTGCACAGCAGGCTCTGCAGTGAGACAGCGAGGGAAGCATGCACGGTGGGATGTATCCAAAAACTTGTTCAGTTGAGTTTCCATTGCTAATCGAGCCATCTGTGACTCACCCTCATGCCTGTGCCCCAACTCATGTAGATATCCCTCAGAGCATGCAAGGCACTGGATCTCTACACGCTCTCATGGACACTACCACCAGCTGTTGTGATTCTTGTCCTCATGAGGGGACAGAGCTATGATGCACAATAAGTTCATAAGAGAAATATGGGAGTTGTTTACTGCTGTATTCAAACTCTGAAATGTGCTCAATTTGTAACTCCAAGAAAATTATAAAAGTCATAATCTTTGCTGAGAGCCTAACTACTTTTGAAAATGAGTTGTCTTTCTTTCCATCTGATTTGAATTTGAGAGAACCGCTCCACGTCCCAAAGCTGAATGATTTTATCACCTCTTCACCAGCCAGAGTACGCGATGACAGATTTTTTTTGATCAAACTAAAGAAAAGCTTTGCTGAGAGATCTCCCGGTTTTCACCCATCTGAGAAGCCTTGATGTTTGCTTAGAATCTGCTTGCCCTTTTGCTGCAGAGGTGGCTCGCTCTGAGCACAAAACAACCTTCTAGGGCTGGAGAGCAAAGGGAAACTGAAAAACAGCCTCCAGGTCAAGCTTGGTGGTAGGAGCTTCTTTCATAATTCTTATAAAAATATGTGTAATTTTTATTTTTTTAAGGGTGTGCTAAGTGCATTCCATTAGAAGCACTGTTGATGGGGTAAAATGTGTAAATCTCATTTAGGATGCTAAAACCGTTACATTCATTCTATTGCTTAAAAAAATGTGCAGATTAAAATACTTTATTTCTGGCTTGCTGCACTTTGGAGAACTTCCTGAAAAGCTCTTCCTTGGATTGGTGATCACACACCTTCTTACAGCCAAAAAGCACTTGGCAGAAAGGTAATGCGAATGTGACCTTAAACATCAGAAGGCAGCAAAGTCCTTGAATGCTGATGCACTTTTCCCAGCTGCCACTGACAAATTAATTTCCAGGACAGACACAATAGCTGATCAATCTTGGACAAAGGTTTTCCTTTTCACAGCCACGTGCAGTAACAAAAACAACAATTTGCAGTGATATTTTCTGCCAAGAGTAGATCTGTTGCAGACTTTGCATCCTTCACTTATTGCATCTCAGAGTCCAAACTAGACAGTTTGATTCCCTCTAAAATCAAGTGGCATGTTCATGTCCTAAGGATCTTAAGCTGGAATTTCTTACTGTCAGCCAGAGAGGGAGCCTTGAAGAGTCACTTGGATCTATAAGGGACTTCAACACAATTGGAATTGCCCAGTTTAGAGGGCAATTGAGTAGCCAGAGCTGTTCTGATCTGCATTGGGGTTTCTGGCTGGCCGTGTCCTGGGGTGAATGATTGTGACCTGAGTGAATAAAGGATGCTTTGTACTGTGGTCAAATTCAGATACCTGGGGGAAGGGACCAAGGAACGAAGCAAGTCTGTTTGCTTTGAACCAAGACAGTCTTAAAAATCGGGGAAAAAAAAAGATAAAATAAACCAGAAATACTGAGTCAACCTAGGACATGGTGTTTGATCTGAAATACAATGTTCCATTTTGCAGTTTAATTTCTTTTTTTTTTTTCCTAAAGTCAGGTTTTTCAATAAAACCTCCAAAAGGCTCATTTCAGAAACACCTAAGTGAAGTCAACCTTTTTGCTTTGAAAACACTTTGGAATGAAATGTTTTGAAGTTTAAAAAAGAGCCTCCTGTATTAGGCTTGTTGGTTTTGTTTGTTTTTTTGGCAAAAGGCACTTGTCAAATTCAGCCCAACTTTGTGAATGGTTTATGTCCCTCCAAAATTAAACACTGGTCAAAGTTACTGTTCACTGCACAAATTTACCTGCTGTATCTGTGAATCCGCTGAGGGCAAAACGGAGTCTGTGATTCAACCCGGAGCTGTTCCACCTCCCTGGGACCAGGGAGGAGAATCCAGGGCGTTTTCCTAAAGGAAGTGATTCGGCTCTTGGTGAGCCAAACCTAGGTCTTGCTTCCTTTCCAAGGGCATCTGGAGTTCCTTTGTTTCAAGCAGCCAAAATTCCCGTTGTCTCCATAAGGAGTTAACGTGCATCCCACCACCAATTGAAGAAAATAGAAGAGCATGGGAAGAAATGGCCCAAACCCCTTTTATTTGTCTGCTTCCAAGAAAACCAATGAGCACAAGACATGAGGTTTCTTTTCAGGCACTTTCTAATGACTCAGATGATCCAATGAAAGAAATGAGAGCAGCCAGGAGAGCACTCTGCTCCGAAAGGGCAGTGGAATATTTGCCAATGCAGCAGCTCTGCAAACGTGTGAGGCTGTTAAGCTCCTAATCCCATGTCTTATTTTTATGAATTTTCACACTAGTGGGATATAATGAATGCTGAGCCCAAAGACATTAATTACTCAGGTCCTTTTTTTTTGAGAGGAATTTCGATGGAGTGTAACGTTTTAAATTACAAGGTGTGAAATAAACTCTACAAAACTTACAGCTTTAGTGGAGGAACTCCAAAATCAAATAAAAATGCAAAACCGCTGATGAAGTCCAATTTACTGTAAAATGCCCTGGATCACGGTGTTCCAGTAATTTTTTTTTTTTCCCCTACATACTTTGGTTAAAATAATTTATATCCGCTGCAGTGTTTATGTACCTTAAGCTTTATTTATTAAAGGATATGTATATTTCAAGCCTAGTTTTAATGAGACATGCTGAAAACTGTAAGGTACAGTGCGACTTTTGTTCTAATCAGCACTAAATCTCTTCTCTTTTTCTGTGTTGAAAACATTCATGTTGGATGGAAAGAGCCGTGTGTGTATGTGCATGTATATAAATTTCAGATATGTATAAACATATATGTAAAGTAATAAGCAAAATTTATTTCTCTTTTTCTGTCATCAGGGCAAATACTCCATCATTGTTCTGTCTGAGCACTTAAAATCATGGGTGGATTTTATTCTTATTCTTAGAATGGAACAATTACTTCTTTTTTTAGGCAAATGGTTTGCCAAAGATTGTGCTTTAGGTTGGCTGAAAATATTTGTGAATTCACATCAGCTTGACGAACTGTTCTGGCAATGGAAGAAAAAGAAATCCAAGCGTTTTGGCTTTGTTCTCCAATGGAATGTTTTGAGATTTCATTTTGAAGCAACACCCCTAAACTAAAGTTAACATCAACTAAAAAATTCTTTGGAAGCTTAGAAACTTCTCAAAATTGCGAATTAAATGGGGCTTTAAGGATGTTCTTTGGGGGAGTTGCTTTGACGCTTTCTTCCTGTGTTTTCGTTCTTGCAAAAGAAATAGAAAATATTTTTGCTTAGATAGATGAATTTAACAACTATACAGTTTATGGCCATCTCACCATAGCATTAGGAGTAAGTTCTAAGAATTCTATTGGGTTTTAGGAACTTAATCAACCTTAAGCTGTATTTTCAAGACATTGTAGAAAGCCTGGCTTTCATTGACACCTCAGGACAAGATAAAAGGTATTTAACTGCTCAACCTTTACTGATAGTACTGGAACACAGATATGAAGGTGGTCATACAGATGTCCCTTGTAGTGCCTAAACCACTACTGAAAATGGTACAGAGTTTCCTAAATCCCTTTTAGGTGTAGTGATAGCACAGATACCATGGGCAGGAAAGTAACATTCTTTTCCTACAAAACAGATTTTGGTAAAAAATTAAAAAGCCGACTTCTGCCGATTTTTGTTTCAATTTAACAAAAGAAGTAAACAGAAAAATCTTTAGTATGAAGGTGTCTGTCACAAAGAGGGGAAAATAAAATCCCTTCTGGTTTTAGAGAAGTGGAAAATGCAAACTTTCTGGTAAAAATCACCTTTGCTAGGCTTTGCCCAAATATCTACTTTTCAGAGGCTATCGGTAAAGTAGAGAAGGTTTTGGGGCTGGTGGACTTGATCTCCTCCACATGCTTTCCTCTGCACAGAGAGACACTTGTTTTTCTGATGAAGTTAAAGACACAAGTTCCCAGCAGAGTGAAGTCTGAGGGGAGGAGGAGGAGGCTTTTATCTGTTTCATGGAAAATGTGTGCTTTAGAAGTGAATGTATTTCTCGCAAGCGAACCCTGAAGCCCAGAAATGGCCGACCAAGGAATTTAAAGCGAGAAACACGCGGAGTCAGGGAGCAGAGTAATAAAATGCAGGTTTGTTCTGTAACAAATTCCAGCATTTGCAAGACTTTTTTAGACATATGGAAGTCCATTTAGGAGGAAAATTGGTTGCAGGCGCTGATTCAGAACCTATTGGAATCAGTGGAAACATTTCCATTGTCTTCTGTCTTGAAGAAACGCTGTTTCTGTCCTTCCTTCCATCCCCACTCTGCGCTTGCTTTCTGGGCCATATGGATTTCATCTCCCTCAAAGACATGTAAGAGCAGAGGGTCTGGCTGTTTAACGGCACGATGTAGCTATGTGGACAGGAATGGTTGATTTCTACTTGACTGGCTACAAGTCAGGTAACCAACGCCTCGGTTTCGAGCGGCTGCCTTCGGCGGAGCTATCTGGGTGCATCTGGCTGTCCTATCACAGAGCCGAACGTGGCTTTAATCACATCAGCACGCTAATTGTGCCCTTCAAGAAGAGCTTGGAGGAATGAGGGTCTGTGTTTTGACAACCGTCAGATTTCTTTATTGCTGACCATAATTGCTGGGCTGTCCCTGGGAAAGCGCGCTGAGTAATTGCTCATCTGGGTTGTACCCCCCTTTCAGCTCTTTCAGCTCAGGGACTTTTCTAGCATTAAGCCCAGAGCCAGGCTACCTGCAGAGAGTGGGCAAACCAATCCCATCAGGAACTGGTTTTAAAGGATCAACCTCTTCTTCTCTTTCTGCAAGACAGGCTCCCAAAAAAATGGGGGCACAGAAGGGGATGGATGTTCTCAGAGTTTATCACTTCCAAATGTACTTGTGATCCCCACCACAATCTGCCTCCTACCACTAATGCCAGGACAAGTCCCCACCAAAGGGCTGACAGCCTGCAGAGCAAGAAACAGAAGCATTTCAGCCTCTAGAAGAAAACACTGATATTTTCGGGCAGGAGCTGTGTTTGAGAGAGAGCATGAGATCAGATGCGGGATGCAGAACAGAGATGGTTTTCTGCCTTCAAACAACACCCATTTGACTGGAACTGATCCGAACGAGGCCTCTACCAGGCATGCAGAACGTGTCAGCGAGCAGCTGAGCGGGGCTCCTGGAGCGGGGCTGACACACGGGCGCGACAGGCTCCTCGCTGGCAGCGGAGGCGAAAAGCTGGGGGTTGCATTTGCTGGAGGAAATCATGACAAATCCATGAGCACACAGAGCAGGCTGAGAACGGAGGGCTGGAGCTCAGCTCCCCCTGCCACCTCTGACCTACTGCATGGCCCAGACAAGTCCCTTCCTTTCACTGTTGCCTTTTGTTCGTGTCTGCCATCTCCCACGGACGCTCCGTGTTCTTTGGTGTAGGAGCTGCCTTTAGCAGAGGTGCCCATCTCCACCTCCTGCTTGTAATCACAATCCCAGTGCTGTCAACATCATCTCCAGTGTAAGCAGATAAGCCAACAAGGAAATCTTCCCTGAAGCTGAGATTCTGGCTATCAGCTGGCTCTGTTCCTCTTCTCTCTCCACTGAACCGAAAGTTTCGTGGCAATCTTCTCTGGGTTTTCTGGACAATGAATGTGTTTCTTGCCATATAATTAAATTATCCACTTTAGAAAGAAAAAGATGTGGTTTTGTTCCCATTACAAAAACAAACAAACAAGGCCTGATATTTGTTACAGGCCACGGCTACTCAACAAGTGTTTTCTAGAATTCTAATAAATTGCTGAAGAAAGTTTACAGCTGAGCCCTAAAGATGGTTTAGTTTTCCAAGTGACTGGGACGTATTTATTTCCCATTTTCTTAACCCGCAGCATGGTGAACAGCTTAACGTGCTCTTTTCAGGGTTCAGATGGTGTCAGCTCACACCCATGCTCTTCATTCCGAAACAGTTAACCGCTTTTTAATTAAAAACAATTATTCAAGTTTTGTGTTTATTTTTCCCTATTTGTGCAACCTGATTTTGCTTCCACTTCATTAAAATTACTCCCATAAATAAAAATAAAAACAAACCTAAAGGAGACTTTCCACCAAACAGCATTTTGGGTGTCAAGGGCGTATCTGTAAAGCAAAAGGCCAGGCAGGTTAGTGATGACCATGCTTGGTGGCATCTGGAGAAAGCCTTGTCCTTTGAAAGAGTGGGCAAAAAGAAGACGTGGGTTTGACTGTTAGAAGCAATGCAAGGAGCCTGGAGGACATCAGTCTCAAGACCGTAGAAGCAGAAGGACAGCCAGTGACCATCAGCACGCAGGTCGGGGCACTCACATGCAGCAGGCTTGGCATCTCCATCGTGTTGTGTTGCCCATGCAAGGAGTTCAGCAGCTCAGCAGCCAGGCCCAGAGACTCTCATCCTGGAAGAATTTAAACACGCTCCTCACTTTAAGCACATAATTTGTGCATGAAGATGAGCGTGGACAAATATCCCCAAGGCAGCACTTAAATACAAGTTGAGTGTTAAGTGCACGCTTAAGTGTTTGGCTGGATTAGCAGACTGGTATTGAAATGTTTGCTTTTTGAGAAAGGCCCCAAATAATTAGAAAGTTGACTTTTTTCAGTTCATTACTGGGCCTGCCAATGACATCATTCGTTTGCAAGACGAGAAAAAGTGTTTAAATGAGATTAAAAAAAAAAATTAAACAAGACGCAATTTTAATGACCACTTACAAAGGAGATTTATGGACGTGCATAAAGCTGCTTTCCATGGGAGAGGGACTGAGCTTTTAACAGTTACCTTCCTTTGGATTTTTTTTTCCCTCTTGCAATATAATACCCACAAATATTTGTGAGTTGTGACTGTGTTCCAAAGGGTTAGTCCTCTTCCAGAAAGGGGGGTGGAGGGAGAAAAGACGAAAACAGTGGTGCCAATTTGTCTGCCCAGACTCTGATTATGGGAGGGTTTGTTTTTTCCCTTTCCTGCAGGGGAGAGAAGCTGGTGGGATGCTTTCTCTCTCCGGGGTTAGGGATATCTGATACCCAGCCCAAGAGCAGGCCAGCAGACTGAACTTTCATCTCCAGCAGTGAGGGATTTAGGAAAATGAAAAAAAACCCCAACCTTGTGGATAAACTTCTCAGCTAAAACTGCAGGCCATCTTGGGGTTTCTGCTGGAGAAACGAGGGCCATTTGAGCATCTGATTGTAAAGAGCAGAATCTTTAAAACATGCATGGAGAAGGAGAGAGAGAGGGGAGATCACTTGGAGGAGTGGAGGTGGTTCCAGTGTGTCTATTTATTTATTTGCATGCCCTGGGCCCTGCCCTCCTCCCGCCTCCCATGCTATCCAGTGACCCTCGGTGCTGATTAAAGTTCCTGGGTGACCTCTGAGTGCTTTTGTTACCCTGCCTGGTAATAAAACCCCAGTTAAATGGCTTGGCTTATCCAAACCCGCGGCTCCTTACACAGCCAGCTCTGGAGCCAGCTCGAGTCTGAGCCCTTGGGAACAGGCGGCTTAGTCCTGGTTTAGCTTGGTTAGCTCTGTTTAGTCGGCCCAGAGACATTCCTGGTGGTCATCCCAGTGCCCCCAGGTAGCCATAGTAGGTGAGTAGGCAACCTGAAAGGGTCACAGTCTGGTTTCTTTCTAGGCAGAGCCCTGGCTCCTGAAGCAGGCAACTCCACTGGAATCCTTGAAGGGGATGGAGCAGGCTTAGTGCAATGCAGACAGCAGATATCCACCTGCAGGACCGTGCCCTGTCACCCCGTGTTCACACAGCTCCAGGCTGCTGGAGCAAAGCCATGGTGGGGAGATGTTTGTGCTGATACTGCTATGGTTTCCTGGTGGGATCTATGAACCCCCATCCTATGTTGTCTTGAGAGGCCCTGATGTTTGTCATCTGCTCCCTCCACTTCAGACATGGTGTTGATCTTTGGGATCATCTGAGTGCAGTGCTGACACACATCTCCCGCAGAGGCAGCCTCCAGGGCCAGAGGCAGAGCAGATAGATAGCTACACAGGCATTGCCAGCTAGAGCAAAGCCATGGAAGTGGAGAGCTAAACTCCAGTTCAAATCCACAAACCATCCAAGCTGGAGATGAGGACATTCCCTTCTTCATAGCTTCTCTTCCACTTGGTGAAAAGCTGATAGAAAAAGAAAATAGGAAACTAGTTCTTGCCATTGCCAGCTGGTGAATGTGCTTGTCGTCTCCGTTGAAAGCTAGGTGGCAACTGTTGAAACTCAGTCTGTCTTGAAGTCTAAAAACTGAGACTTGTACAGACAAACCGATGAAAAAATTCCCACTCTCTCAGCCCCTTCTTCCACTTGTGTTTTATAAACGACAAGGCAAGGGAAAGGCTCCAACCCTAACTGGATGGCAGCAGGTCTAGGCAGGGCAGACTTGAAACAGTGGGACCTCTGCTAGTAAAAACACCAACCCAGGTGCTGCAGATAGCCCAGAAGCCCCTACCCTGAAAATCAAACCTCTGAGACCTGAGGATACTCCCAAGGGACAGACAGATAGGATTTTGCATAAATACCATTTGGGAGGAGAATTCCCTGGCTGTATTCGGACCAGTAGTCCTCTCCAGCTCTTAGCTGAGCACACCACCGAGCCTGCTACATAGTGCCAGTTGCTGTGATGGTTCTGTTCTGTGCTTTTTCCCCCCTTGGGTACCTTTCCATCCTTCCTTATCCCCACCCACACGAGGGGCAAACAGAGAATCATAGAATCATAGAATCTTTCGTTTGGAAAAGACCTTTGAGATCATCGAGTCCAACCTCTCCCATTACATCTTAGCTGGTATCCTGAGGCCACCTCCCCTATTAGAACAGGTACCCAGCAAAAAGAAAATGAAAGTGCATGGCCTTGCCCCACCATCCATGCGTGGCTGGAGCCTCATGCATGGTGCATGTGTGCAAGTGCTCTCCTGCCTTGGGTTCTAAATCTTATACAGTGTCAATGCTGCAATATTCCTAAATAAGTTCCCAAAGCCTAGCATTTATCACCTCCATGAACCTGTAACAAACCACCTCACTCTAACGGGAGATGTGATAGCACTTCCAGGAATGATTGTGTGTGATGTGAACTCAGCCCTTGGTTCTAAATATTGTGCAGAGGAATAATAAATCTCAGTTTTAAATTGCTGCCCCATTTAAGCTTTGATTAGACTCTGATGGTCTGTTCACCCTGGAGCTGCTGGTATTAATCTGCATGCTAAAACCTAATTATAAACTGCTCATGGCATTTCCAGATGACATCAAGATGTTTGGGATTAAAAGAAACCCTGATGTTGAGTTTACAGCTTGAAATGACTGTAGACTACCTGATCCCCACAGATCTAATAACACACTTCTGTGTGAGGAAGAAAAGAAGAAAAGAGGGAGATATGGCCCAAGTGTGTACCAGGAGTTTGTGGGGGAGAGATCTGGCTCCAACCTTGAGTGTGTGCACACACCCCCTGGGTGCTCACACACACCTGGAAGGTGATATACCCACATGCACACACGTGTTCCTGCAGGTGTCTCCAGCTTTGGGCAGTTCCCATCCAGCCCTGAGCAGAGCAAGTGCAAATGGGCTTGAAACCAAACGTTTCAGTGAACCAGCATGACACGGTGTTGGGAGAAAAACTCTCCAGGGCAAAAAAGCCCAGCACCTGGACATCAGCAACAGAGTCCAGTAACAGGGATATCACTGGGCAAGAGCTGGGGCAGTGTGGATGTAGCAGAGAGATGCTCTGATTTGATGGCCCCTTGTCAGATTGCTCCGAGGGAGCTGTGGCTGATGTTTTGTTGCAAAGAGGTGGAATTCCATCTCAGAGCACTCCCTCTTCAAAGTCTCTGCTGCTATGGGCCTAGGAGAGGAGTGAGCTCCATTTGTGCCCTCCTACCCTCTGAATCAGCCACCTGAACTGCTCGGAGCCCATCGAGGTCCTCAGGAGAGCAGTGCTGGAGGGCACCCAGCATGTCTTAGAATAGCTGAGCACTTTGCACAGTTCAGGCCAAGGAGTAGAGAGCAGTAATACTCTGGGTGTGCGTTTTGGTCAGGTTTCCTAAAGGCACGTGCTTGTGCAATGGTTCTGGCCCTTAGCTCCTCCTTCTCTCTGCTGCCCTCCTGCAATATTATTTTAAACAAATATAGCAGATAGAGAAAGAGCTCTAAGACATTACTGCAAGTTTCAGGAAAATAAGGTAAAGGACAGAGACCCAAACTGCTTTCCTTCACTGAGCAAAATGCTTCACCTGAGTGTGATAACATGTTTAGCTTTTGGCTTGCTTGGTGCTTCGTGCCTTCCTGCATTCCACTAATGCCAACTACAAGGAGCGTGAGCTCTCCTTGGGATGTTACTGCTGCCCAGCTGCTCTGAGTATTTCTTGTTGGCTGCAAGACCTTTGGGAAGGCTGTCGGCTCCTGTTTGTTGTACCTGTAAACTGTCACCAAGACTGTGGCTGCATGTGCTAGGAAGCTCCCTGTTTGGAAAGATGAGAAGGTGAGGGGAACATTTCTGAGGGCTTATAGCATTCTTTGGTAGTCAACATATTGGAGCTGGGAACCACAGAAACTTCCAAGTGCAGGATTTCCTGGGAAACAGCAGGAACTGGGACAAATACTCAAGCTGGAGAAATTCTTACTGACACTGCAGACGGAGCTTGTATTTATTTATGAGAGAAGAAAGCAGAAGCAAATGTGCTGGTCATCTGCAGAGGTGCAGATCTTTGGTCTTACCCATCTCAATGTGCAACTCGGGGAGGGAGAATGGCAAAGTTTGTGGTTTCTGCCTCACCTTCTCTGAGCATCAGATGCAGTCACAGCATAGAAGATTGACAGGTTTTGAGGCAGGGCTCCAGGGTCTCATTGATGTCCTTCAAAATGATAATCACTTTTGGGAACAGAAAGGGCCAAACTGGGGTCTAGCTTCTGTCTAGCAGAGGCTCAGATGTCCCTGCCTTGCTTGAAGTGTGAGCAGGAGGCAGTCATTCCCTGGGCTCTCTGGGAAGGCAGAGGAAAGCGGCTGTGAGCAGCTGCCAGGCAGGCATTCACTGGAGATGAAAGATGGGATTGGGAGGATGGTGGAAAATGGGAGCTGTTTGGCTTGACACCAAGCTAGTGGTGAGGTGGGAAATAGATGTGCAGCTAAGTACGTGATGGCCTGTGGGATGTTGAAATTGTATGTGCATTTGCTGTCACAAGCCATCTGTGGTGTCCTTTCCAGTCTCAGTGCGATGAGAACTGGGGTGTCCTGTCATCCTGCTTTGGGGTTGATGCAGAGGACAAGCTGCCTTTGTATCAGTTTCCCCTTCTGAGACAGGGGGAAGCATGCTGAGATCCTCACAGCAGACAATGGCATGGCTCATACCACAGTCCTATGGCTCTTTATCCTGCAGAAGCTCCTGGAGACCATAGAGCAAGTGTGTGGGGTGGCAAGTGGACACTAACACAGGAAGAAACTGATGCATCTGAGATGGGTGGCAAATGCCCCATCCTCTTCTGCCTTCACTGCTGGTGACTGGAGTGGGAGATGATGAACACTAGAAGGCAATAATATGCCTGGCATTCAGGTAAGGGGATAATATCTGCCTGTCCTCTAACCTGATGTTTTCTAAAACTTTGAATCCGTGTTAAAGGAAACAACTAACGAAGGGATGTTTCATTCTTGCTCTGTAAAGCTGGTTCTACTCCTGCTTTAGTGGCAGGCTGAGATCTGTAGCTGTGTAGGGCCTTGGGACCCCTTGACTTGCTCACATGGGAGCTCAAAGAGCAAGTCCTTCACCCCTTCCCTCTTCTCAGCTTTCCGGTTGTTTTTCTTCTGTCTTTCTTTTGCTCAGATCTTTGTGGGCCATTTTGGTTCATCACTTACTTCTTACGTGACTTCTTTCCTGCATGCCACAAGGTCTTTTCGCCCATCCCACCTATTTCCTAAAGCTTGGGCTGATCCCCAGAACAACAGGACATCCTGCTACAAAGACCACATTCCACTACCTTCTCCTGGTGGGATTTTTTCCCTGGCACTACCACCATGGTAGCCAGGTCTTAGAGCTGGGCCCCTTAATTGCCTTGCAGGAGAAACTCCTTCTTTGTAGCAGATGCACAGACATTTATGTGGTCACTCACAGCACCAACATGCCTTCACTTACCATCTTATCAAGGAATCTGGTGGTATTGGACTGTATTCCCAAACCCCAAGGCCGGGGAAAAGGATTGTCTGAAGGATGCCCTTAAACATGAGGAGATCTAAGAAGAAATACTTATCAGTGATGTCAGTGAAGATATTGGTGAAGGTGGGGCAGAGAGCTCACGTTCTGGTTTCTGTGGCTTCTGCTGTCACCATCATGACAGAGGTTGTCTGGGGCTAAGAGTAGACAGTGGAATGGGATGCTTATGGCTGGGACTCTGCAGCACCCACTCAGAAAAGCCAGGTCAGTTGCAACATCCATTTGAAGGTGAACAGGGAGAAAGAGAGTAAAACCCAGCTCACCATGAAAGAAAGCAGCCAAATTTCTGGGAAAAGCTGACGCAGAGAAAAGGGTTTTCATGCGCTCAACAGCCCACAGGGGTGTGTACAGATAAGGGTTCTTCAGAGCATGGAGGTGCGTACGCCCACCCACCCTGCTGTGCCTAAACCTGGAGACCCTGAGACCCAGGGTACAAGATGCCAGTGAGAAGATGTGTGAAGACACAGCTCCTTCCGCATCCAACACATCAGCAGGTACCACAGGGCATCACACTCGGACGCCCCCTCAAATGCAGGCAAAGGGCCACACTGCTACACAACGGCATTTTGGGTGTACAGACACCCACACATTTCTGTGCACACGTCCAACCTCGCCTCAGCGCTGTTCCTGGCCTTTCCAGCCTGTGCCCACCAGCTTCGTGTGGTTGCATGCTGAGGACAGCAGAGCCCCACAGCCCTGCCATGCTCATTTGGGTCTTGAAGCCTGCAAAGGGTAAACCGGGACCAGAGGGAGGGGGTCTGAAAGCAAACTAATGATGAAAATGTCTCCTCCATGCCTGTGCCTTAATTAAATGCATGGAGAGGCTTGGGGAAGCACATCTGTTTTCAATCTGGAGCCCTTTGATGGCATCAAATGTTCTTTCCCCAGATCAGGGGGGGGATGGAAATTCTGGGCTGGCTGTGGCAGCTTGGAGCCCAGGCTCCAGCCACTGGAACACAGCGGCCTTTCTTGGCCGGCAGGATTCTGCCCCTCATCGCCAGCCCTGCTGCCCTCAGGGCCCTTCTGCACGGGTACCCCCTGCCCCTCTGCCTGTCCTTGGCCACAGGGGCCAGGCCAAACTGCTGGCACCTCTTTGCCTGCTGGGCCGAAGAGCTCTGAGCGTGTCCTCCTGTCTTTTATTTCTTTGCTGTTTCTCTTTTGGGCCTTTTTTCCCCCTTTGCCCTTCTGCTCTCTAGATTTTGCTCTACTTTTTGTTCTCTCTGAGAATTTCCTGGCTATATTCTCCCTCTTTCACTAACTTTCCTCTTCCTTTTCCCTCTGTTGCACTTTTTCTTCCTCTTTAACTATTTTTCCTCTTCCTCTTATCTCTGTCTTTCACACTTTCTCTCCCATTCCACTCTGTTGCACTTTACCTTCCCCTTTCACTACTTTTCCTTTTCTCTCTGTTGCACTTTTTCTTCCTCTTTCAGTATTTTTCCTCTTGCGTATCAGTGTTCACTTTTTCTCCTCTTTCACTATTTTCCCTCTACCTTTTCTCTCCCCATTCACACTTTCTCTTCCTTTTCTCTCTGTTGCACTTTTTCCTCCTCTTTCACTATTTTTTCCTCCTCCTTTTCTCCCTGTTGCACTTCTTCTTCCTCTTTCACTATTTTTTCCTCTCCTTCTTCTCCCTGTTGCACTTTTTCCTCCTCTTTCACTATATTTCCTCCTCCTTTTCTCCCTGTTGCACTTTTTCTTCCTCTTTCACTATTTTTTCCTCTTCTTCTTCTCCCTGTTGCACTTTTTGCTCCTCTTTCACTATTTTTTCCTCCTCCTTTTCTCCCTGTTGTACCTCTTCTTCCTCTTTCACTATTTTTCCTCTTCTTCTTTCTCCCTGTTGCACTTTTTCTTCCTCTTTCACTATTTTTCCTCTTCTTCTTCTCCCTGTTGCACTTTTTCCTCCTCTTTCACTATATTTCCTCCTCCTTTTCTCCCTGTTGCACTCTTTCCTCCTCTTTCACTATTTTTCCTTCTTCTTCTCCCTGTTGCACTTTTTCCTCCTCTTTCACTATATTTCCTCCTCCTTTTCTCCCTGTTGCACTTTTTCTTCCTCTTTCACTATTTTTTCCTCTTCTTCTTCTCCCTGTTGCACTTTTTCCTCCTCTTTCACTATTTTTTCCCCTTCTTCTTCTCCCTGTTGCACTTTTTCCTCCTCTTTCACTATTTTTTTCCTCTTCTTCTTCTCCCTGTTGCACTTTTTCCTCCTCTTTCACTAAATTTCCTCCTCCTTTTCTCCCTGTTGCACTTTTTCCTCCTCTTTCACTATTTTTTCCTCTTCTTCTTCTCCCTGTTGCACTTTTTCCTCCTCTTTCACTATTTTTTCCCCTTCTTCTTCTCCCTGTTGCACTTTTTCCTCCTCTTTCACTATTTTTTTCCTCTTCTTCTTCTCCCTGTTGCACTTTTTCCTTCTCTTTCACTATATTTCCTCCTCCTTTTCTCCCTGTTGCACTTTTTCCTCCTCTTTCACTATATTTCCTCCTCCTTTTCTCCCTGTTGCACTTTTTCCTCCTCTTTCACTATTTTTTCCCCTTCTTCTTCTCCCTGTTGCACTTTTTCCTCCTCTTTCACTATTTTTCCCCTTCTTCTTCTCCCTGTTGCACTTTTTCCTCCTCTTTCACTATTTTTTTCCTCTTCTTCTTCTCCCTGTTGCACTTTTTCCTCCTCTTTCACTATATTTCCTCCTCCTTTTCTCCCTGTTGCACTTTTTCCTCCTCTTTCACTATATTTTCCCCTTCTTCTTCTCCCTGTTGCACTTTTTCCTGCTCTTACACTATTTTTTCCTCTCCTTCTTCTCCCTGTTGCACTTTTTCCTCCTCTTTCACTATTTTTTCCCCTTCTTCTTCTCCCTGTTGCACTTTTTCCTCCTCTTTCACTATTTTTCCCCTTCTTCTTCTCCCTGTTGCACTTTTTCCTCCTCTTTCACTATTTTTTCCTCTTCTTCTTCTCCCTGTTGCACTTTTTCCTCCTCTTTCACTGTTTTTTTCCTCCTCCTTTTCTCCCTGTTGTACCTCTTCTTCCTCTTTCACTATTTTTCCTCTTCTTCTTCTCTCTGTTGCACTTTTTCCTCCTCTTTCACTATTTTTCCTCTTCTTCTTCTCCCTGTTGCACTTTTTCCTCCTCTTTCACTATATTTCCTCCTCCTTTTCTCCCTGTTGCACTTTTTCCTCCTCTTTCACTATATTTCCTCCTCCTTTTCTCCCTGTTGCACTTTTTCTTCCTCTTTCACTATTTTTTCCTCTTCTTCTTCTCCCTGTTGCACTTTTTCCTCCTCTTTCACTATTTTTTCCCCTTCTTCTTCTCCCTGTTGCACTTTTTCCTCCTCTTTCACTATTTTTTTCCTCTTCTTCTTCTCCCTGTTGCACTTTTTCCTCCTCTTTCACTATATTTCCTCCTCCTTTTCTCCCTGTTGCACTTTTTCCTCCTCTTTCACTATATTTCCTCCTCCTTTTCTCCCTGTTGCACTTTTTCCTCCTCTTTCACTATTTTTTCCCCTTCTTCTTCTCCCTGTTGCACTTTTTCCTCCTCTTTCACTATTTTTCCCCTTCTTCTTCTCCCTGTTGCACTTTTTCCTCCTCTTTCACTATTTTTTTCCTCTTCTTCTTCTCCCTGTTGCACTTTTTCCTCCTCTTTCACTATATTTCCTCCTCCTTTTCTCCCTGTTGCACTTTTTCCTCCTCTTTCACTATTTTTTCCCCTTCTTCTTCTCCCTGTTGCACTTTTTCCTGCTCTTACACTATTTTTTCCTCTCCTTCTTCTCTCTGTTGCACTTTTTCCTCCTCTTTCACTACATTTCCTCCTCCTTTTCTCCCTGTTGCACTTTTTCCTCCTCTTTCACTATTTTTTCCTCTCCTTCTCCCTGTTGCACTTTTCCCTCCTCTTTCACTACATTTCCTCCTCCTTTTCTCCCCGTGGCACTTCTCCTCCCTCTGTCACCATTCCCCCTCTCCCTTCCCTCTCCCCGCTCACTCTTTCTCTCCCCCGTCCCTTTGTCACCTCGCCATCTGCCCCTCCCGCTGGCAGCGCCTCTGCCCACCTCCCCTCCAGGTGAGCAGCGGGGACGGGCGCCCCCGGGGCCCCGCGCGCGCCCCTCACCCCCCGAGGAGCCGCTGCGGGGGGGGGGGGGGGGGGGGGCAGCGCCTTCCGTGGGGCGGGGCGGGGGAGGTGCGGAGGGAGGGGAGCGCGGGCGCGGGGCGGAGGGACGGGGCGCACCCGCCCCGGCGGCTCCACAGCCGCCCCGCGCTCCGGGCCGGCGGCAGCTGCGGGCGCCCCGAGCCGGCCGCGCCGCCTTTCCCCCCGCGGCATGCTTTAAGCCCTCTCCCCTTGGCTCTTCCCCTGCCGCCGCCGGGTCCCGTCCCGTTCGCCCGCTCCGCTCCTTGCGCATCCCGCCCCCCCCCCCCTCCCCCCCCCCCCCGATCGAAGCGGCCGGGGGGGAGCGCGGGGCGCCCGGGGGGGCGAGGGCAGAGCGTGCCCCGCTCGCCATGGCCTCCGGCTACGCGCACGCCATGGAGAGGCAGGCGCTGCTGCCCGCGCGCCTCGACGGCCCCGCCGGGCTGGACGGTTTACAAGGCAAGAAGAACTTCTCCGTGAGCCACCTGCTGGACCTGGAGGAGGCGGGGGACATGGTGGCCGCGCAGGCCGAGGAGGGCGGCGGCGAGCCCGGCCGCGGCTTGTTGGAGTCGCCCGGGCTGACCAGCGGCAGCGACACCCCGCAGCAGGACAGTAAGTGCGGGGGGGGACCTGCGGGAGCCACGCGCTCCCCCCTGCCCGCCGCCCAAGCGTCCTGGCGAGGGGGAGCTGCGGGGGGAGCGCGGCGGGTCCCGCTGCGCCGGATTCCTTCGGGAGAGCCCCGGGGGAACAGCCCTGGGAGCCGGGGCGGCGGGGCGGGATGAGCCCCCGTGGCCGTCGCTGCCGGCGGGCTTGGCTGGACGGGGTGAGGCGCGTCCGTACGTCCGTCCGTTCCATCTGTCCGTCCGTCCATCCGCTCGTCCATCCACCCCCCCATCTGTCCATCCATCCATTCCTCCATCCGTCACTCCATCCATTCCTCCATCCGCTCGTCCATCCATCCCCCCGTCTGTCCATCCATCCATTCCTCCATCCGTCACTCCATCCATTCCTCCATCCGCTCGTCCATCCATCCCCCCATCTGTCCATCCATCCATTCCTCCATCCGTCACTCCATCCATTCCTCCATCCGCTCGTCCATCCATCCCCCCATCTGTCCATCCATCCATTCCTCCATCCATCACTCCATCCATTCCTCCATCCGTCCCTCCATCCATCACTCCATCCATCCATTCCTCCATCCATCACTCCATCCCTCCGTCCCTCCATCCATCCGTCCATCCGCCCCTCCATCTGTCTATCCAGTCTGTCCGTCCATCCACCCACCCGTCCGTCCGTCCATCCGTCCTGTCGGAGCTGGGAGCGGCGCCGCGGTTTGCGGGGCACCGGGAAGAAGTTTCAAGGCGGGTCCTGGATGGGGAGCGGGCGATTGTCCCACCACCTTCCCGCGGCATCGCGGCTGCCGAAGAGCCCGAGGGTGCGTGCGGTCCCCGGGTCCCGGTTTTCCCGGTGCGGTCCCGGCTGGGGAACGCCAGCAGCTGTGGAACAGGGATGAGGCTTGGGCGCCGGCTTCTTCCAAGCGCCCATGGGCACTTGGTAGAGGAGCGGCGGGGAGATGGATGTGCAGAGCCAGCAAACCCCCCCGGACCCTCCCTCTGCCTTCTGTTAAAATTATGGATATATAGTATATATAGTATTTGTAATATAGTATAGTATAGTATAGTATAATATAATACTCTATGATATATACAAAATTAAGGCTATAAGTTTGACATAGAAATTACGAAAGGTCGTATTTGCACAGTTGAGACTGAAGGAGCTGTTTCACCATTAGTTCATTTAAAAGGGGTTCAGGCAAAAATGTTTCTCCAGCATCCCGAGAGTAGCTGTGACTGTAATATTTACAAGGAGAACTGTCAGTGTATTAAGAAGCTGATTTTTCAGTGGCACTTTCTTATATTATATTATATTATATTATATTATATTATATTATATTATATTATATTATATTATATTATATTATATTATATTATATTATATTATATTATATTATATTATATTATATTATATTATATTATATTATATTATATTATATTATATTATATTATCAACATTATATATCTGTGCATCCCCGGGCGCCTGGACTGGCCGCGATTCTCGCGTCGTGGTGGGCAGAGACATGGGAAACTCAGCGCCCAAGGGCTGCGTGGAGGAAGGCAGAAAGGAAAACTGAAAAGCAAACGAAAATTGCAATTGCAATAATTACAATTGCAATTTTCGTTTGCTTTTCGGTTTTCCTTTCTGCTTGTCGCCGCCCTCCGACCCTCTTTTTTCCTTGCCGATTCGACGTGGCTTTCTCGGTATCCCAGAGGAAACCGGGCTGGGGAAAGGGGGGAGCCTTCCAAGAAGCAGCCGCTCCTTACAGCACCGCCCGCGGCATTCCCGAGCCTTATGCTGACAGGAATCCTTTTCTCCAGGAAGGGATCACCCGGGAAGGGACCGGAGCGGCTCCGCTGTCTCCCGGAGAGCCGGGCTGGGGGATTGCTTTGAAAAATATGCCTTCACAGGACCCACAAAAAGGCAATTTCTGACCCTACGGGTCAACAACTCTTTTTCCTTCTATTCCTCCCTCCCTGGTTTCGTTTATCGTATTTTATTTGGATCTGATTTATTCCCGATGCTGCCCCTTGCCAGCTGCTGAGCTCTTGGAAAAGAGGGGCTGTGCCTCCCCCATGCCCACCCTGCTCTGGGAGCATGAAATGAACAAAAAGTCAGGCTCCGAGGGTGTGTTTCCCAGCCAACATTGCCAAATAGGAACCAAATTACAGCTTCATATAAATTAGAAGCTCTCTGAATGCCGTAAAATTTTTAATGCCGTTGCAGTGAATTGAAAAGTTTTAGAAGAATTCAAAAGTAAGCAAAAAAATTATATAAATAAATAGTAGAGATAAATTCTGCCTGGTTTATTGGGCAGAGCTGTCATCTGGGCTTTCTGGCTTTTCCACTGATGCGTTTAGCAGATTGCGTGGAGTTTCCGTGCCTCAGTTTCCCCACCTATTGCATGTGTTTTGTGAAGCATTTTGCCGTTGGGAAAGGGACGGTGCTGGAGGTGGGCAGTGCAACAGTGCTTTGCCTCGTTAAAAATGAGAGCTGCTTCAGGGGAAAAGCTAACACAGGCTCGGTTATTCTTCACAGTACTCAGGGAGAAAAGGTAAAAGCTGTTTGAAGAAATTATGGAACATCTCAAGAATACTAAAATGTTCTTTCAACCTGGGGGAAAGTCAGCTTGGGTGTCACTGAGTTCCACCCCGAACTGAAGAGAAAAGCCAAATTACTGAGGCTGTTTGTGTTGTATGGAATTAGGGGGAAAAGTGTGACATAGAAATGACAAAAGGTTGGTTGTATTTGGACATTTGGCATTGAAGCTGTTTCACCATTAGTTCATTTGAAAGGGGTTCAGGTGAAAATGTTTCTCCTATTAAAAAGAAAAAACAGCATCCCTAGGAGTAGCTGTGACTGTAATATTTACAGGGAGAACTGTCAGTGTATTAAGGAGCTGATTTTTCAGTGGTACTGCGAGGCTGTCATTGACTTTGGTTCAACCTTTGGTTCAAACCGTACCCTAAAAGCTGACAGAATTCACAGCAAACCTCCCTGCCGCTGCCGCTCAGCCAGGAAAAGTTTGCAGTCCGAGTTCTTTTCCTTGCAAAGCCACCTGTTAAGATTCAACCAACTCCTGCTTTGGGAGCAGGGCTTTCGCTAACTCCAGCTAAAACCAGGATGAAAATACAGGTCCCAGCTCAGCAGAGGGGGTCCCTTCAGCTTCCCAGCAAAGGCAAGCGGCTCGTATTGCTCCCGTGCCCTTTGAAGGTGACAGAAAACCTGTCAGTGGCCTATGGATTCTCAGAGCTCGCAGCTCTGAGCAAGGTTAATTCTCAAAATCCAGAGCTGGTAAGCTGTTGGCTTTTTTTTTTTCTCTGTTTCTTTTATTTTTTTTAAAGATGGCATTTTTGTCCTCTGCTTTTTTTGCTTGGTTTGTTTGAGTCTCGCTGTTGATGGCTTGTGAAATAATGCAGAGAAAGAATGAGCAGCGAAAGGAAAATTGTTGTGCTCGTATTTCTTTTGTGAGGAATGAAGAAACCCTGCTTTCATCCAGTTCTGCTTCTTGGAGTTATTACTGTCCTTTAATTACTCTTCCATATGAAAGCGATGGCAGTTTTGGGGCTGTGCTTCTCTCCAGGCTGGCAGGTTACGTCGGGCTGTCAGGGCTGGTTGGCGATTCCAGCTGGAGCGCAGGCTGCCTGCGGCTCCCCATGACTTCTTCTGTCTCGGCTGGCGTTGTGACCCCTTGGCACTGCTGCTTCTTCCCAAGGAAGCAGAAACCCCATCAGGGCAGTCGGGAGGAGGTGAGTTTCTTTGCTCAGGCTGGGTCAAGCAGAGAATCGGTTCTGGCTTTAGCCCCTTCCTCTCAGGCAGTGGGTTGAAAGCACAAGGAAGGGCTTTTTCAGCTGGCACATTGTTTGGTGGTGGATCTTATTGCCGCAGGACTTTGCGGAGACCAGAAATGGAAATGATTTCAAGAAAGGACAAGACAAATTCCAGGAGGACAGAGGATGGCTCCTCACTGCAGCAGAGCATAGAGGCAGCATCCGGAGCTGTGGGTCTCAGAGACTGAAAGGATGTGCTGGGGCAGAGATTGCTCCTTTGCTGTCTGAGCCTCTGCCCTTGCGGACAGGCTGAGATAGGATCCTGAGCTGAAGGACCTTTGGTCGGTTCCCACATGGCTATTTTTTCTGTTTTAATTGCCTCTTTTCAATCAGAACAAGTGAGGTTGCTGCAGGAGTCAAAGGGTTTCTGTAAATATTGAATTGTTTCTCTTTTTCTTTTTTTTTTGGTTGTCTGCGGTTCCCAGCCATCACAAAAAAACAGATACCTTTGTAAAAAGAAATGGGAAAGCTCTGCCACTGCTTTGAAATGTGAAAAGTCATTGTGGGCTGCTGAGGTGCATGGAGGGTGAACTCAAGAGGCAGCACCAGGGAAAACTGCAGGGTTTACTTTGCAAACTTCTGCTTTATCTTGAGGTCCTAAGCGGCTCTTTTGTTAGTAAAATACAGCCCTTATAAGCCCAGAAGGTGCTGAGACTGTAGATCAAGGATGTACAAAGAGGAGAAAGGAGGAGGGGTGGAAGTCAGAGTAGATTGATTAGATCTACCAGCTGTTTTCTTCTTCTCTTGTTCTGCATAGGTGCTGAGCAAAGGGGACAGGGTGAGCGAGGGGACTCTGGTGCGGTGAGCATCCTTGCAAGGTGCTGCCAAGAAAGACTTTCCAGAACCAATCCTCCTCTTCCTACAGTGGATGTGGAAAAATAGAAGATCAGATCAGTATTATTTTTAAGGCACTGGGTGTTTATGTTATCTGTGTGAAAAACACAACAGCTTGCTTTTTCTTGTGGGAGCAATCTTTACGCGTGCCAGTTGTACTGTGCGTGTCCTAGCGGCTTCTTGCAAGAAGAATAAGCGGCTTTCACCAGAGTAAAGGCTGAATAACGAAACCAGAGCAGTTGTTAGAAGTTTAACTTCTTTCCATTTATGTTCTTTAAGCGTATCTATTTAATTTCACTCTCAGACTGGCTGGTGTATGGTTATTCTGTCAAGTATCTCGAAACGCTGGATATTTTTCTTACATCCCTGAATTCTTCAGTTTGGGGTGGAAAAATATTTTGTGTTTTTCACATACATTTCTAGAGCTTCTGGATGCAGACAAAAATGGAAATGTGGCTCTGTCATAAACCTGGAGGCTTAAAGAAAATAAAGGCACCAAAAAGGAAACAAAAATGGACAGCGTACTGTTATAAACAAAGGAAAGAGAGCCATATGAATTTGAAGGGGGGAGCTGATTCAGTTTGTGAGTGCTGGCCACGCCGCTCGCTTTTTGACAGGCGAAGCCAGGCTTTTATTTGTTTGTGAATTTCACTTTTTTTTGATCATAATCAGTTTTGCTTCCTGGTTCTCATGGTCTCCTAATTTGCCGATGGTATTTGTGTTTTCAATCCATCTGCACAAGCTTCCAACTTTTTAATTTGAAAAAGATTTTGCTGAAGGTTTTTACTTTTTGGTTTTTTTCCCCTCCTCTCTTAATGTAATGAAAACTTTTCCATGAAAATTAGACTTTGAAATCTCTCGTAAAAATTGAAGGTTTGGTCTAAACTGTTAGAACACTTCTAATGAACATCAGCTTTCTGTCATCTGCACTGAGTTTCCACTACTAGCCAGTCTATTTTCCATCTCTTTGATGATGTAGAAAGCAGTGATTGCATGGGAAAATATTATCTCAGGGTTAATTTGTGCAATCCTTATTCGCACGAGTCATTGCATGCAGTTCAATGGACCGCTTATATGTGTGCCAGTCGATGAGTATTAGTGTTTAAAGACTTGACCAGCAGCCTTGAGTCATGCAAAAACGTATTTTTTTGGGCCAGTGGAATATTTCTGTGCAGGCATGAACCAGTTTTGCTGCATTCAGGGGCACAATCCTTTTGTCTTTCTGCAGAGGTGTGATATACAGTAAAATATGATGTTAGGAAGCCTGGAAAGAAGAGCAAGAGGACAGACAAAGTATAAGCAGGAGGGGCTGTGAGAGTCGAGTGTTTGATGAGGCAGACACAGACTGATAGGATCATAATTCCTTTGAGGTTGTATTCTTTTTTCTTTCCCCTGGTAACTGAATTTACTTCCATGATTTTTGACATCATTGGAATGGCTTGATGGGATTATAGGTGTTTATTCCTTGTTGCAAGTTGTTTATGGTATATTTAATCGTTTTTGAAACCCATATTAAGTAGCCCTGAGGGAGCTGTGCTCCTGCTGGGCGTCCGTTGCATAATGAAGTGCATCACTAGTATTTACCAAGTGTCACAGTATTCCAGACTTGAGCCTCTGTTTCTGGGGAGGATGAATCATTGCATTGCTGGTTCCCCACCCTACTTGCCTTTGCTAAAGGAGGCTTGGATTTCGGGGTGGATTACAGAAATGTGGAGTGAGACTCATTACAGCCTGGCTGGAGGAGCTGTTGTCCAGGCCTCTGATCTGACTTTCTGTTTGAGTTGTCCTCGTGGCTTTACACACAGGGCACTGGAAGGTTTCAACTTGTGTGCAGGTGGTGGACAGAGCACGGGTTTTTTAGCCTGGTTCCCACAAGAGAAAACTGTTGCGTGCTCGTGCGTGGGAGATATCTGCTGAACCCCCTGGCTGCTGTGGTGGGACAGCAGACAGCTCAAATGGGTGTGAAATCCCTGAGGGGGAGAAGCAGCATAAATTCAGCCTCTTACTGGCCACTTTATGGGGACTCTGTGTTATAGACTGCGTCAGGGGAATCTCACATGTACATAGAGGCAAGTGCCACTTAGTTCCATGGCACAGGGCTGTGGGGATTTGTCCTTTGTCACCCTGCTCATGTTCGTTATTCCTGCATTGATTTGTAACTGTGTGGTATGTACCAAACTTGCACTTTGTGTTTGCTTTCCTGCACTCTTTCTGCTGGACCTGGCTGGTCTCTATCGTGTAGCCCTGGAGGATGCTGTGAGGGTGGGGACGGGAGCTCAGCAGAGTTGCGCTGCGTGTCTGCTGTGACTGTGGTGGCATAGTTTTGAGAGAAGTTTCTTTCAAATGAGAACATCTAGAGGATGCTGGTTGGGAAGGGAGCAGTGGTGCCGAAGATGAGGCCTGAGGGCTGCCTCCTGCAGTGGAAAGCCTGTCATCCGCAAGGATGAATCTGAGAAGGCCAAAGCTGGAAAGAGGCCTGATGAGGAAGCCAGTGAGCATCTATTTCAGCTTACATAGCTTTCTGGGCTCCTCTCTCACCTCCAGAGGCTGAAAAAAGGTTATGCCAGTGTTTAAAGCACTGTCTCAGACAGTCTGGATTTGTCATGCCCACATGAAGTCAGTGTTTGCCTTGGAGTGGCAGTCCAGGACCTTCTAGTGCCTTGTGTTCTTGGAAGGGAAGGGCAGAAGAAAGGTGAAGGGAGCCAGCTGTGCTGTTAACGAGTCACTACATCCTATTGCAGCATCCAGTTCGTATTCCACCCAAATTTTCCCCCTATTTCTGGCTAGAGAAATTTTCCTACAGGAGAAACTCCAGCCAATCAACAAGATTGCTGGGCAGGGCAAACGTCCAAAGAGCCGTTCAATATCTGGCTAGGACCATCTCCACGTCTTGATGAGCTGCTCAGGCAGCAAAATTGCTTTTGCACCAAGAGCTGGAATTCATAAGGAGCCTGGGGACATTGCTTCCTGCACTGAGCCCACCAGCAGATGTGGCCTTCTTGACTGAAGTAAAACCAAAGTTCTCTGTGGCCCTGTGCATCTGGAGAGAAGAAAAAATTGCCAGAGCTGGCAAAATAGCTGCTGAGCGGGCAAACTTGGAGAGGAGAACGGCATCCAGCTCTGAAGGGGACCAGCAGTCCCAGGGACACTGGGAACAAAGCAGAGTACCTGGGGGTGATGAAGCAGGTTTGGTGGCTCCAGAAGACAGCATCCCAGTAGCTTCCAGCCCTCTCTTGTAGCCAACATAGATGCTGGACTAGTCGAGGTTGGGTAGGTTTTGAACCCATGGAGACCTTCAGTAGACTGCTGTTTGTTGTTGATTTTGTTGTGTTTGTGGCTGGCTGAGTGGGTTGGGCTGAGCTGCAGCCACTGAAGCCCTGAAGACCTGCTCAGTGCTCTAGAAATTGTCGTCTTGCTTAGAAACATCACTAATACAACCCATATTTGGGAAAAAAAGTCATGCTAGCAGCTTTCAACAAGCCATCACTTCTCTGAGTCAGCTCGGTAAACTTGAGGCTCTATGGGGATGGATTAGACTTTATTTAACAGGGAAAAGTGCCTGAGCCATAACAGTGAAAACGGAGTGTTAATGCTCTGGGCCTGGTGCTGCAGAAAGGGCTGCCCTTGCCGGTGGCTCTGCAGGCAGCTCCTGTCCCCACAATGTCTCGGCTGCTCTCTACCTGGAAATGCTGGTAACAATTCATACCTTTCTGCATCCTGTGCAGCATCACGTTTTCCCCTGGGTTGAAGGTGGAGGTTTGTGAATGGAGCACCGAGGTCTTCCTTGGGATGAATGAGTCTTGTGCTGGCAATGCTGGAGAAAGCTGATGATGAGTCTCTCTTTCCTGAGCATTTTTGCTCCCATTTGGCACTGGGAAGGCTGTCTCTAGTCACAAGCTGTAGTTCAGCTTTGTCCAGTCTTGAGTGCTTGAGGTTGTCAGAGCAAATGTGTTGGTGATTTTGCAGCTTTCAAGACGAGTCCAGAGCCAGTTTCTGCATCCTAGTGTCTTCGCTCTGAATGTTTACAGGAGTCTGTACCTCTGTATGGATCAGGGACAGGGCGCCAAAGAGGTGGTGGAAACATAGGTCTCAATTTTATGCACACACACGAGGCAGCCTGCTGGGGAGGGCGTTTGTCTGCTCCCTGTGTTCTCCAGGCCATGTAGGGGCCCAGTACAATGACCCAGCCTGTCTTTTATTGCTCAAAATGCCTTAGTGCTTTGGCCACAGAGTCTTGAGGTTTTTTTTTCACTATACTTGCTGCTGTAGCTTGGCCAAGTTCACCTTGCCGTGCCTTAGTTTTACCACCCATATAACCTGGTACAATTCTGGCCCCTAATTAGGGGCCTTGGAATCTGCTGGATGTGTCTTATACAACAGCTTGGCTTTAACAGTGATTTGAGAAGATCCTCCTCCCTCTTCGTAGCCCCCAGCAAATTGCTATTTCATCTGCCCCCATCTCTGGAATCGACCACCTTCTGTGTTAATTAACTAATTAGCATTGAGGAGATCCCCTTCCATGAACTGGAGCAACTTCCAGCAAGTTTGTTCCTGCAGGGAGCCCACCTTCTGCTCTGATGCACCTGAGTGCACCCTGTGCCCTTGGGGTGAGTTGTGTTTGCTGTTTGAACCTATCCAGGGGGTGAAACAGTTTTCAGTGGCAGGTTTTTGCATAGGGACTTGGATCTCCTGAACTTCTTGAGATGCTTGGGCTCTCCATAAACCCAAAGGATGCAGAGAGCAGCACGTGCTGGTCAGCTGGAAGGTCCCTGGAGCATTTGGCAGCAGGCACTGAAGTTCCCAGCAGTTTCTTGGGACAGTCACACTCTTTTTCTTGGCTCTTGCCTGATCTTGAAGGCTTGGCCAAAAAGATCTTTACTTACAGTTTGTTTCATTTGGACAACTGCTGATCTATCTCCTGGAAACTAGGGGAACTGCTCAGGAGTAAGTGCTTGTGACATGTTCCTTGTTTGTGATTTGGTTTTCATTGTTTCTCCTTAAAAAAATAAAAATCAGCTAATCAGTGAAAAGAAGCAATCACCTGTGATTTAGGAGAGGGATCTCCCATTGTAAATAATAAATTAGTGTCAGGAGACCAGGCAGACAGAATGGTTGATGAATATCCTGCAGGCTGGAAGTTGTTTATCAAGACTGTTTGAAGACTTATGACTAACAAGCTCATTTACAGAGTTTGGAGTCTGTTCATGAACCATTCTCCAGCTGGGAGGATGTGGGACTCATCAGAAAATGTATTCACAAGTTACTTGATCATTTAAAAACACGATCAAACAAACAGAGACTGTTTTTTGGAAGGGAACTGTAAATTCCTCCTCCCGCCCCACCGGGTTTTCTGAGGCATTCCCCTTAGGAAAATGAGGAGCCTGGAGAAGAAAGAAGAACCCACATTGCTTGCTAATAACCTACTTCAGTGCTAACCTTTCCTCTAAATGCCGCACCATCAACCAAGCCCTCCAGCTGCACAGGGCGTGCTCCGTGAGGTCCTGTCACGGGAGCCCGATGGGACAGATCCATCTCATCTCCACCTGTGATTCCCAGAGGTGAAATTTGGCTTGCTTGGGGAAGTGGCTGCTCTTGCTCCTCTGATGAGCTTGCAGAGCAGATCTCTCCCACATCACAGGCCAGTGTGTTTCTGCATGGCATCCTGTGAGGGGTAGTGGCATGGGAGCCACTGGTGTCAACCTGCTCCCTGAAGGATGAATTTGGTGTAAGGAGCCTCCACTGGAGCACTGTATCTCTATGCCCTTTGCAAATCTGCTCACCTGGCCTTGAACCAACTCTCCTGCTCGATGCAGAATGTCACATCTTTGTGACGAGAGACAGATGTTTTCCACCCCAGCATCTCCTGTAGTTTTGCCTCATTTGTAGAGCATCCTCTCATTGTGCTCAGCCATACAGAGGGCTCCAGGTGGGCTCTGCTTGCGTGTGCTGTGTATCAAGGAAGATATGAACCAGGTCAAAAAAAGGTCCAGAGAAGACAAGCAGTAAGAGCAGCTCCATCATTCTGTTTAGGAGGAAAGGAGAGGTGCTAAGCTTAGGCAGAGGAGGGTATAAACTGATCTCCTAGCCCATCGACTTCTGTTACAGCAAGGGAGATGTGAGGCAGAAGGGAAACCCTGGAAGATTCTATGTGAGGATGCTGTGGAGACCCCAAGCACTGATATGATGGAGACAAACATATAAAGGAATAAACAGTGTAGAGTTGGTCCTATCTTGGGAAGGGAGTAAGAGGGGTCTCTTAGACATCCCTTCCCTAAGTTTCGGTGACTGCCTGACTTTAGTGGGAATGTGCCTGTGTGCTTAACCCTGTGTTGCATCTATCCTGGCCAGCACAATGATGCTGCCTTCAATTCTCCCTGACTTTCCAAGCAGGCTGCTGTGCTTTGCTCAACTGTGGTGCCTGTGGGGCAAGAGGGTCCCAGCCAGCTGAGCAAAAGCGTGTGGATGGGGAAGGGACACAGTCACTAGAGGTGACCCACTGCTGGGAAGCCAGGCAACAGAATTCCTAGACATGCCCTTTGGCCTGGGCATTGTGGGCTGGAAGTAGCTGGTGTGATTGAAAAGACAAAGTAGTCCGTGATTAGCAAGGAAACTGCCCCAAAAAGCTGCCCTTCATCAAATTGGGCAGGATCATGTCTGCCTTTGTGAATGCTGTGTGTTCCTCCAGCCTGAGGTGGTCTGTGTCTGCAGGGGCTTTCGGCATCCAGGTGAGGAGGATGCCTTGTTCTCAGAGGGTTGGAGCATTCTGTGAAGAGCTGGGTGCTGGATCCTGATCCTCTCTCCAGTGGTGGTGCTCCCAGCTGACCTCACTACACACATGGTGCTGCTCTCCAGGCTTCCTCAGAAGGCTTTGCTTTCTGCTGTTCCTCCCCGTTCTGTGCTCCGAGTGGGAGCTGTTTCCTCATGTGATGTATTGCTGACCCTCGCAGGACATGCAACACCCTGAGTCATTCCAGGCACTTGTGATGATAGATTTGAGTCCTTGTTTCTATGATTCTTTAGGAAGAGGTCTTACTTTTTTTCCTTCTCTTTAATCTATCAGAGAAAGGTAGAGCAAGAGCCAGTGGCTGAGAGCAAGAGCCAGAGGAGGTAGAAAACATGTTTTTTAACTGTGAGATGCTATGTAATCACAAGAAGCAACTCTGAAGGAGAGTGTTGGCAGAGTTCTCCATCCTTGGATGTCTGGAAGCCCTTTTGGAAGAGCTGCTTTTGTCACCCATGAGTTATTGGTCTCGCTAGCTGAGATAACTGGGTGAAATGCAATGGCTGGGTCTCACACAGGAACCGGGAAACTGAAGAGCTGGGCTCTGGCCATGGGACGGGTGGACACGCCGCAGCATTCCTGTGCAATTTCATGTCAGGGATATTCTTGCCAGGAAATTGGATCACACGACCAGATGGAGAATGCAGATCCACTCGGTGCAAGTCTGTTTACAGGTTTTAACCAAAACATAGTGAGAAACAAAAAAGAAAAGCAATGTCCTCATCTCTGATCATAACTCAGACCCTTATGTGAACCAGCTGCCACACTCATTTATAGGACAATCCCCTCTCCAAAATCCTGCTGTTAATGATAGCAGAGATAGGAAAACCTCTGCAGAGCTACGAAGGGTGAACATCAGACACAGAAATATCCCAACTTGCTCTCATATTTCGGGACCTCTTCTGAGTTTACTGCAGCTCTGAAGAAAACAGGCTGTTGCACGGTATTTCTGGTATTTCTGGCCAGGTTGGAGAGTTGTGTGAATGGAGTCTCTTGTAATCGCAGGACTATTGGCTTCGAGTAAGATGAGGAAAACAGGGAAAGCTGCAAATCTAATCAATGGTGGCGAGGGGGATAACTTGCTTAGCATCCTGATGGGACAGAGGGGCTCCAAATCATTAGGGTGGGCCATGATGGTCAGAGCCATCTTTTGCCTCCCACGTCTGCAGTCCGTTTTGTGTTCACTTATTCCCAGCCAGGCAGGAGACTTGCTGAAACCAGGAATGGTCAAAGAGCCACAGAAAGGTGTTTTCCCCAGGAGCATTCATAGCACAAAGCCCTTATGGCTGCCTTTCTGCTCCACCACCAAGCCTGTGGGGACAGGAGCCTTCCTCTACCCCACCAGGCTAGGCATTTCCCAGCACCAGTGCTCAGTGCTCCTGGCAGCATGCTTATGCACACACACTGTTGGCCGAAGAGGATGGAGGCACAGAGGCTTCCAGATGTGCTCGGTTCATAGATAGGCTGTTCAGTAAAAAATGTGCCGAGAAATGGTTTGGAAGAATGGTTTGATATGGAGGAATTTTGCTTTGTTTCATTATGATTAATAATGGGGATGAGGGGAAAAGATCAAAATAGTCAAACTCCTCTTAAAACTTTGCTGGGCTGAGCCATGTTCAAAACTCAGTCCGGCTGTGAAAAGTCAGAAGGTCTCTGAATTTGTCCCAGGGTGACTCCAGGCAGTGTTCAAGCTTCTGAAAAAATCCTGGTGCCTCAATAACCATGTTAAACTTCCTCCAGGCAGAGATGTGGCCATGGCTCCAGGGCATTTGGCATCACTGTGCAGTGCTTGGATACACCCTGTCATACTTGCCAGCTGAGCCTGCGACTTGGGGAGTCCTTTCTGCACTGCAGAGAGTGTCCCTGGAGACCAGCATCACCTTCACTCAGGTCTGTCTTCTGAAAACTACTGCCGCGAGCAGGAGGTGCCACAAGGCACGAGTGTGAGTAGGGTCATCCGAAACTGGCTGTGATGTGGCTGGATTTTGCTGCAGCTGTGTCCTGGCTGTTAATTCTGCTTCAGGGCAGCTTCTCTGTAGAGAGAAAAATTCTTGCAAGCCTGGTAAGCAAGAGAGAGGCAGGTACCTCCCTGGGGGGAATGCCCATCGTGACCCAAACTCATCCTATGGCTTGTTTTAAGAGGATGCTCTGCCTACCAGGGCCAAGGGTGTTGTCATTCACTAATAGCAGAAGCTGCCTGGGGAAAAGTACTAGGCTTTCCTTGAGCAATGTCAACAGTCACAACAGACAAAGAGAAGGGCACCTTCCTGCCTAGAAGTGCAGCCAGGAGCTTCTTGGGTGAATTGCTTCTACGCTGAGAAATGCACATTCTGTGCAACTACCACAGGCAGGAAATTTCTGTTGATTCCAGCTGGAAGGGGGAAGCCTCCTCCAAATTAATGCAATTATGGAGAAAGAAGATGCATTGGGTGAATACGTTGATTCTGTTTTTCATTTAAAAGCAGTGTCTATGTGTGTGTGGGGGAAGGTTTAATAAGCCTCAAAATGGAAAGTAACCACCCTGGCATTTTTTCTCCCTCTCTCCTGAATTTGTTTGCTAAAACTTTTACAAGTCCTGTTACAGGTCATCTCCAAACGGGCTTTTAAAGCAGAGACATGAAAGCCATCGGTTGCCACCAGCGCCCTATTTTTGGGGGGCTATGCTGCCGCAGGCTTTGAGGAGATGGGTTTGGGGAGACGCAGAAGGCAGAACCGAAGGGTCTTTTCTGTTATTCTGGTGCCATCTGCTGGTCCGAGCCCACGGAAAGGGCTGCGGCAGCGGGCAATGGGAGGGACACGCAGGTGGGTGATGAGCAGGAGCGGGGCACAGGGATGCGGTCAGCACTGCGCTCCCCATCACCTCGTCTCCGCTTATCATAGAATCATGGAGTGGTTTGGGTTGGAAGGGAACTTAAAGCCCATTCAACCCCCTGCCATGGGCAGGGACACCTCCCACCAGACCAGGCTGCTCAAAGCCCCATCTAACCTGGCCTTGAACACTTCCAGGGATGGGCCAGCCACAGCTTCCCTGGGCAACCTGTACCAGTGCCTCTCCACCCTCATCGTGAGGAATTTCTTCCTAACATCTAAGAATGTCTTCCTAGTGTCTTTCTCCTGGTTTCTGGTTTAATAGTTTAAAAGGCTGACGCAGCCACACTGAAACCTGGGGCTCATTCTGCCCAGTCTGAGCACTGGGCTTTTTCAGCTCTGGCCTCGCTGAGGAACATGAGGGGTGTGATGTGAAGGAGGGAGCTGCTGGTGAAGGTGCTCCTGCTGCTGTGCACCTTCATGTTGGGAGCAACTAAGGCTGAGCTCTGAAAGGCTTCACTTTGTCAGAGCGGTGGTGTGTTCTCTGGTCTGGATTCTTGAGTGTCTTATAAGAGCTTGGGCTCTCACTGCTGGCTTTAATAACGCCTCTTGTCTTTACTGAGCCATGGGCTTTTCAAGAGTTAATCTTCACAGTTTCTGTTCAAATTGTGTTCCAAATTGGCCAATGACTTAAAAACTGCCAGGACAATCAGAGGCAAAGAGCGTGTCGCGTTGTGATTTCTCCAAGAACCCAGTTGAAACCAGCTGGGGAAGCTGGGCTGCCCTTTTGGAAGGCACCTCCAAGGGGTTCAAGCCCTCAGAGCAGATCAGCTGTGGAAACAGTCTGCTCTTCAGGTGCCCAGCTTCCTCAGGAGACTGGGGCGAGCTCTGGCCTGCAGCTTTTCCTCTTTGCTGCCATGCATTGCACGGTGGCTTTACTGGCCCAGTGGCTCAGTGGCTGGGCCAGCCCTGCACAGCATGACCCTGGGGAGAGGATGTCCTCTCTGTTGTGGCTGCTTCAAAGGACCAAGGCTGGTCTTCGGCTTGCTTTGCTCCAACGTGGCAAGCCACACTCTGAGCAAAACATAGCCTGCCTTGAACTCAGCCAGCACAGGGAGCAAGGAGGAGGGAAAGCAGGGAGAGGAGGAAAGATCTTCCACAGGGTTTTCTGAAAACCTTTCCCACTTTTTTTTATTTTACAGTTTAAAGGCTGGACCCAGAGCAGGAGGCGTGATAGCTCATGAGCAGTGTCTCTGCTGTGCAAATGTGCTCTCTGTTCTAGCAAACACAAGAGGTCTCACCCCTTTGGTTACTTTTGGTAGCAACTTTTTAAAGTGCTTGGGTTTCAAGTCTTGAACTTTCCCAGGCTTATTTTCTATAATGATTTGAGAGAAGTCAAAGCCCTTTCTGTGTGCTGTTGGTGACAGGCTGTGCCTTAAATCTGTGGTACCAGGGACTGCCAGGTGGGAGAGGATACAGGAGATCTGGCCAGACAGTTACAGGGGTTCAGCGCTGTTTTGGAGCAGCCTGGCCTGTTTCAGCCAGTGCTGGTGGAGCTAGTGGTGGAGCTAAAGGACAGACTTATGGTTGGGGTGGGTGTGGGCTCCTTTCTCTCTGGACACGGCTCTGAGTGAGTGCAGCAGGTCTCCCAAGGCAAGCAGCAAGGGTGGAACTCTTGACTTTGGCCTGGCAGGTGACCAGGGAAAGATACAGCCTATGCCCAGGGATGAGTGTTTTATTGCCTCTGTGCTCTGGTGATAGATCCAACAAAACTAACAGTGCAACTGCAAAAAAAATGCCTGAGCAACAGAAGAGGTTTGTGGGAGAAACCTGCATGTTTTATCACAGCCTGGGCTCACTAAACAGGAGGATTTGAAGTCATCTGTGTGTAAGTGATAATCATCAGAAGCACTTTTGCCTCCCCTGTTCATGTAAGGCAAGATCAGTGTTTTGCTAGCCAGAATGAAGTATTTGTTTTAGTAACCCATCTATCCTTCCATCAGGGATGAGGGGGTGAATTCTCCAGCTTAAAAGCAGCTTTTTATCTCCAGCTCCTGCAAACTTTCTAACGCTGGGAACAGATTTGTTGAAATACTATTTGAGTTTAATGTCATTGAGGACTTGGGGGTTTCTTCCTCTTGCTTTTGATTCAGGAAAACGTCTCTTCACCAAGGGCACTTAAACTATCTATGAAGTAAAAGCAGCATCTAAACTGGCAGCAGTCCCTGCATCCACTGTGAATTCAGCAGGCAGTTGCTCAGGAACAAGCCCACAGCAGCAGATGATGTGTGGTTTGATATGCTTCTTCCCATCAGATGTTGGGAAATAGGACATGATTCCAATACAATCGTTTGACAACGTTAGCTTGGTCTCCCTGTGAGTGTCTGTGCAAGGAGAGTACATTTAAAAGGCCTCTTTTTCCCTGCCAAAAAAAGCTAGGAGAGAACTCCAGGGTCTACCCTGTCAGAAATGCCAGCTGACTTCTGGAAATGGCTGAGATTTTCCTGTGCATTTGCTTCAAGTTGGGCACTTCAGCCTGTAGTTAAACGCCTGACTGCAAGTGGCTTGAGCATCAAAGGGCTCTGCAGTTGGGTTTAGCTGTCACTCTTCAGCTTTTAAAACTGGGCCGACTGGCTAATGATAGACCATCACTACCAGGATGCCAGCTTTTGCCTGCCTGGTTAACAGAGTGCCTGAAGCCTTTGTGTGAAGTCTGTCACTTCCAACATGAATATGCTGTGCCAGTGCAGCAGGACCAAAATCCAGTCCCAGCATTGCTGTGAATCCTTGAAGGACGGTGGCTCTTAATTCTTTAAACTTATGGGTTTTTAAGCTCTAGAATCTGGGATCAGGTGAAAACCTGGGGTAAAAAAAAGTATATTTCTAGCAAAGTGTGTAAGTCAGAAGGATGAGACTCTGCCAGCTATGAGGTTGAATAAAAGCAGAGGGTGCCCTGAAAGAAGGCACAGTCTTTCTGGAGCCTGTGCCTGTGCTGATCTCCTAGGGAGGCAATTGCAGATTCTGGGAGGGTCCAGCTTATGGTCCCTGAACATTTAGGTTGATCCTGTTTTGGCTGCTCCTGCTGTGCACAAACAATGCTGGATGGCAGAGCCAAGACAAAGCCATCCGCTCTCCTCCAGCCCAGTGAATACTCAGAGAAACATTTGATTTCAAGCCAAGTGACAATTCCTGGGCTTGCACGTGGGTTAATTCAAAGGCTTCAGACCCGTGCAGGCATCTGGGTTTTACAAGTGCTGGAGCGGAGCGTGCAGCCAGGGGCAGGCTGCCCACCGCAGGCTGCAGCTACGTGCAGAAAGTCTCCTTTTCCCCCTTCCATTTTTGTTGTTGCTGGACAGGTCCCATGAATGGTTAAATATCTTGCAGGGCAAGGCCATCGAAAGGATTTTGTCTGACAAATGCCAGTCTTTGCAGGTCTGCTAAAGCTGTGTGCCTTTGACTTGGGCTGGGGAAGGAAACAGTCAAGTCCTTGCGGAGCGCAGGAAGGGGAATATTTTACAGCTCGCTGAGCAGGCTCTGGGTTTGCGGCAGGAAAACCTAGCTCAGGCTGACCTCTTTGAGAGCTGAGGTAGAGAGTGTTTCTAGACCAAGAATCTCTGTCACTTTTTCAAGGTTTAACTGGAGACAGAGCTGTCCTGGTGCAGGCAGCTGGGTGAGGGTCTTTCCCTTCCTCATGCGTGCACACTCTCCATATGCTCTTGCACGGACACAGCCCTCATCCTGAGCAAACACCACTCTGAAGTTTCCTTCTCTGAATCACTCAGCAAGCCAGAGAGGAAAGAAGTTTGAGGGCCTGGGGAGTTTGCAGGCAGGGCTCTTCCTTTTCTTGGGGAAATGGGTATGATCCTGTGGGACAGGGGTAAGGCAGCTGTTCCTCTTCCTGGGATGTAGCTGAGCTGCACGGGTTTAGGAGGGGATGGAGCTCCCAAGTCACCACTTTGGGCACAGAACCAGGTAACCTACCCGTTGGTCCACACCCTCCTGACCCATCCATGCTGTTGACTTCAGGCTGTCCCAGTTGAATATCGAGCCCAGAGGAAGGAGGCACTTCCCTCTTATTCCTCCTGAGCGCTAGTGAGCTGTGGGGCTAACAAGGTATTTTGCTCCAAATGGAGCAAGGTGCTGCTGAGTGTCTCAGAGGTTCTTTGCAGCCTGCGTAAAGCCAGCGCAAGCCCGGCTCTGCCAGCTGCCCTTGACTCTGCAAGGCCCTTGCAGAAATCAGCTTGTCTGTGGCTGAGCCTGGCAGGCACGTGAGCTGGGTTAGGGAGAAGGGTGTCACCAGTCCTAAGGCAGGCAGCAGCCTCCTGAGAAGGGGCAGGAAGTGCCAAGTCTCCAGTCCCCCCTGCTGAACTGGCAGCTCGTGCCGAGCATTGTAGCTGAGCGTGTTTGCAGCATTTTATGGGCATAATCTGTTGTCATCGGAGCCGATGGCAAATTCCGTACTTTCTGCAGCTAATGCTAAATAGGACTATTGAAGGTTGTAATTTCTCGTTTAACCAATGCCAGTTGCAAATACTTTGTGCTGAGGAATAATCCCTTAGCGCCAAATAAAATACAGTGGAAGTCTGTGGCATGTTTTTCAGCGTATTGTTAGTTACAGCCCTCCTGACAGAGCACATTCTATGCTGAAGATAAATGCTTGGGAGCTTCTTGCCAATTTATGTCCAAAAGGGCTTTTCTTGGATGTCCTCTTCTCTGTGGAAAATGCTTTTCTGTTTTTCCAGCAAACATTTAATGAGCTGTGCTTAAAAGAAAAAGGGACCTATTTCAGGACCAGACTGTTCTGCTTTAGATCTCTCTGAGCTGTTTTTGGGCTCTTTGAGTGCTCTGATCTTTGTTATGTTGCATGGTAATGGTCTTTGCGTAGCAATTTGCACGTTCCAGGACCTGCATTGGAAGATGTTTCAGTCCGTGCAGCACCAGTGTGGAGTGTCCCCCGTGTCTGGGGTTGAAGTGTATTCCCAGCTGATCCATCTCAGAAGATCCTGGCTCCATCCAGGGTGCAGGTATAGTTGTTGTCATAGGAGGACACTGGATTCCCATGCTGGGATCTCAGTCTTTCCATTTGAATTCAATTTCTGTGACCGAGGGGGAGCCTGAAGAGCTGGCGTGGGCGGGCTGGGATGTGATGGTTGGAGAATGTGCCCACAGGGCTGCGGGCTAGTGGTGGCCCATGGCCAGCAGCTTTGCGTCTGGCTGTTCACAGCTGCTCACTGGTCCCAGCTCAGCAGTGCTGCCAACAGTTCCAGCATGTGACTGGGACTTGGAGCTGGCAGGAAAGGGCATTTCAGCCTGAGCCATGGTGTCCATCCCTCGTATCCCTTTCTAGGAGATGTATGGAGAGCTGCACGAGGAGGAGGAGAGAGGAAGCCACCTGTGATGGGGAGTCACCTCCACACTCACTCTGTGACCAGAGAGGTTGGTGGAGATTTCGTAAGTGAAGTAGAAGACTCTGAAGGTTTCTGTGAGCAGTCAGGAGCCGCTGAGTCTCCTTGCTTAGGGATGATGTGATTTCAGAAGGGATTCAAGGGATGCCGTTAGTGGAGCAGAGTGGAAAGTCCATCCCATGCCCACTTCTGTCTAAAGAGGCTCTGACATCCAGGCCTCAGGATGGTGGTTTGGAAGGTTGACAAGGCTGAGGGAGCTGCTGCACTGCAGCACTGGGGTGATTTGGGGCCCCATGAGGGCAATGCTCACTGCTCACCCACAGTCACAGGACAATGATGGTGACTGACCCAGAGGAGACTGAGCCTGAGCCTCACAGGGACATGGTGGTGCCCATCAGCTGTTGAGATGCCATCAAACCTTCCTGTGCAGCTCTGCTAACCTGAAATATGTCCTCATCCATCATTTATGAGTAAAATCTGACTGTTTTTCTGCAAAGGGCTAAAAGCAGAGCCAGCATTGATGTGGAGCCTCACTGCTAGCACTGATGGTGGCTAGGAAATACAGGCTGCAGTGCTAGTGCTTGCATATGCAACTGAAATGGAATAGCTGCTGGGTAATTTATACCATAGGCTGAAAGTGTTTTAATGACTTGCTGTTAATTTATTCTCTGTGCTGTGAAACTCAACAGCATGAATTGTAAGGTGGACGCATCCCACTTCTAGTTCATTCTGAAGTGGTTGGCTTTTTGTCTGCACCTCTGTAAGTGCAGGACTACTTGGTGTGTTAGGAACAAAGAGAGTGGTGTAACACACCTTCCAAGGGTGGGAAGTCTAAACGAATGGACAAGATGAAGCAAGGTGGGAAACGGAGCCACAGAGGAGCAGACTAGCTTGATTGCAGTCATTTAGAAAGCTGCAGAGTTTCCCTGGCTGCCAAATCCCATCCTGCTCCTCTGTCTGCTGTTCCCAGCTTTGCTTTTGTGCAGGTTTTGTTGCCGTCTCCGAAAGCTCTTCCCCCAAATACAACTTCACCAGGAGCTGAGGACATGGTGGGAGTCTGGCAGAGAACTGATGAAGTGGTGTCATCAGTGCACCTTTCCCCTAGGGCAAAATCAAATTAGCACGTACTGTTGAACCTACACCAGTCCTGACACACGTTCCTTTAGCTCATTTTAAGGACCTCTGATGATGGAGAATAATAATAATGATGCAGAATAATCATGATGATGGAGACTAGTGTAATATTCACTAATGACCCCCATGAACTTGAATTTGTTAGAAGGTCATTTACTGATTTCAGGAGGGCTTTGATCTGGAGCAAAAGCCCTTGTTCTGTGGTTCATCTGGAGAGGGACTGGAAAGGAATGGTTTTAAACCTACACTTAGATACTATGTTGAATGTGGCCCTGAGGCTAGGCCTGCTTTTTCTAAATAACTTCAAACATCATTGTTTTTCTAGTGATAAACATCACCTGGCTCCCATAGGTTTTGTTCAATAGTTTTTTATTATTTGGAGAATAATTTTTTGCAGGTTTGCCATTGCAATTCATATTCAAATATCAGTGTTTCTTGGCTTAAAAATACTTTGTACTCGACTTATTTTATTTTTACTTTACTTGTTAGTAAAAACGGACATAGTGAAATAACCAGCAAATTATTTTGCCAGAGGCTTGATCAAAACCGTTATAAGATGTTTTCCTAGGGGAAAAAAAATATTGTTTAAAAATTTCTCATTTAACATAATTGACATTTCTGGAGATGACTGACATTAGGAAGTTTGAAAAAATACCCATGCTAAGAGGCCAGGGGACAGGAATTTGCTGTATCTGACAGGCTGTATACAAGAAGGATGCAGCACTGCAAACTCGGCAGCGCAGCTTTGCCAATGTGTCTAGACAGCCCATCTCCACGGGGGACAGAGAAGCTTATTTCTTGGACCTGCTCCATCTGTGGCTGCTCCAATGAGACCAGACCACTTAACGGTCTCCTTTATCGATGAAGACTTTGCAGCCAAGCTCTTGAGATTGTGCTGAGCTTGCTCAGCCCTCGTTGCGTGGTGACCAGGGATCTGCATGAACCGATTTGGGCTCCTGCAGCTGGCAGGGTGCAGCAGTTGCAGCAGGGGGACGGGATGCAGCACGGGTGTGTGGTTGTGTTTCTCCAACTGTGCTACCTTGGGTGAGCCATCAGGTCTTCTGCTGGTTTGAGATGAGGATGTGCCTAGTCTGACAATGGATGTGATTCATTAGTGAGGGCCTTTAAAAACACTTAAATTCTGTTAATTTGTGCTAGAACAGCAATATTCATCCGCTAGCCCTGCAGCAGGCCAAAAGCAGTGCTTTGTGGCTGAGATATCCTGTGTCTTTTTTACAGGTCCCCTAAGTTTTCTGATCCTCCAGGTTTGAGTATCTGACATTTCAGCCAGATTAAGGGCAGCAATAAGCGGATGTCATATAATATATTCATCACCTGGAGGCAAAGATTATTACTCCGTATTAGGGATTGTCGTTTCCAACATATCCCTCATTTGCCCCAATTCACAGGAGCTCTGACAGTAATTATTCTGCCTTCTCTGCTGGGAGTTGTGCTTTTCAAATTGCAGTGAACTTTGTGGAAGTACAGCGGTTTCCATTTTTCAGCCTTTTGATTTAAAATCTCTAGGTGATTGTTTGACTCTGGCAGAGAACCATTGAAAATACATTCCAAAATATTCATCATTCCAGCAGGCTAAGAAACATAAGATGTAGCAATTTATTAGCTAATGTGAAATGCATTCGCTGTCCAGAAGAGGTGAAGGACAGAGTTGGGTCTGAGACTGATTTCCCTTCACATCCCACAGAGCTGGGGCACGAAGCATGCTGAAGCCTGTGGTTCATCCCATCCACTCTCCTGTTTTGCTGAATGTCCCTGTGTCCAGCAAAATGCCCCCAGGGCACAGCAGCAGCAGCAGCCTTGTTCTTCCTCCTTGTCCTTTAGTATTAGAAGAACAGGTTTTCACTGTGGACCTGGGAAGGAGAAAGTGTTGTTTTGAAATGGTCCTGTATGCTCTAATCCCTTTGCCTCCCATAGTGATGCAGGATGTGAAGATCATTTATCCCCAACTTGAGGAACGTGTTCCCAGTCGGGATGCTCAACCCTTGGAAGAGGCAGGTGGGCTGGATGCTGACAGCAGGGCTCAGGTTCTGTTATTCCTGGATCTCATATGCCATCGTTTCGCCAGTCGTCATCAAGAGGGACCCATAAAATGCATTAGTGGGCTTAAGCAAAGCTCTGCAGCAGCTCCAGGCCAGTTTGATTGGTGGGTGCGATGGCAGTGGTGGTCTGATTTGGTTGAAAAATGGATGCTAAAGGAAGGTGAACAGAGGCTTTGGAGAGCTGGTTGTGGTGTTCTTGCTGTTGTTTGAGCTTCCCCTCCTCCTGACCCACGGCTCCCCATAGTCCCAGCGTGGCCGTTCTGTGCCATGACGCTTGCATTTCATCAACGATAAACAGATGAAATATCCATTGAGAACAGAGTTCCTGCCTACCGGCGTGCGCATCCCACTGGTCATTGTCTGCGCACGCGGGTCCTGCGTACCAAAAAACACACATCCAAGTGAATTTCCAGATCCAGATGGGATGGGGCTGTTTAATAATGGCACTTCTCAGCAGCGCAGTGGGCCTCCGCAGGGACCTGGATAAGCAGAGACATTTATGAAGTCGGACAGTTTGAGTCAGTCTTTCCCGGTACACGGGGGATATTTCTGGGTAACATTTGCACACTCTTGTGGCTGCCACAGCATTTGGAAATAAGCCAACTGAAAGGCCCAAAATGCCAAGTGGTCTGTCTGCAACATATATACAGTCTGAAAAAAAATCCCCCCTGAAAAGCAGCTCTTTTCTGTCTTGAAAAAACATCTTTTTTTTTCTAACATTTATCTGCTTCTTGCAAAAATTCTCTTATTTTTCCCCATTAGACAGTTGAAGTTCGTGAGGATTTTTTCCACTTTTTTTTTTAAATGCAAGAGAAAATTTGACAAAAACAGTATTGTCCAGCATTCAGATGGGTGTGCAATGGGAGGGGGACTGCAGGGTCCCCATTTTGTGTCTTCTGGCCGATGCAGATGCATCCATCTACATAAGTACTAACAAAGAAGCTCAGCCTTCTGAATCTGTGGCCATCAGAAGAAGGTGGAATTGTTTTCTATCTGTTTTGGTCTTCGAGACTACTCTGAGGGCTGGAGAGACCTTGAAAAGACTAGGGCACAGCGTCTCGAAGGGCTGGAGCAACTGCATTGTTCTCCCAGCTCCAGTATACCCCATCAACCCCTGACCCAAGAACCAGCACCACTTCATTTTTGCTCACTTCCTAGAGCTCTTTCCTGTGGAAAGAATCAAAATCCACCCCACACTTGGTCCCTACAATGAGGGAATCTCCCTAACACATTCTGTATTTTGTTATTAAAGTCTTGTCCCAGCAGCTTGGCGTCCAAGGGCAAGTTGGTCTCTGAAACATGGGGCGTTGGTGACGCATGTTTGTGACACATATCCAGCTGTAGGTGTGTGGGTCACCTCTGTTCATGAAGAGAAAGGGGACACCAGGTAAATCCAACAGGAAAGGAGGAGGAAATAATACTGTGT
This sequence comes from Tapera naevia, assembly GCA_033556795.1. Lineage (NCBI taxonomy): Eukaryota > Metazoa > Chordata > Aves > Cuculiformes > Neomorphidae > Tapera > Tapera naevia. The sequence continues at coordinate 12,673,194 of JAUMJJ010000006.1, read as the reverse complement.
TCTTTTTGTATAGTGTGTAACCCTACGGAACCCACCGCGGGAGGATATGAGTGTGGAAAATAGATTCATAACCTGTCCTTGCCTAATTGTCATGAAGGTTCGTTGTCACTGCCTGGTGGTGTCCAGGTGGACGTGGATACAGGCCTTCCTGGTGCACCAGTCAGCTCCTGCATGGGAAGTCCTCATTACGCAGTCAAGCTAGGAGCAGTGGTGACTCTTAAGAACAGCGTTGTGCCAGTTTGGATATACACCACGTGCATGTTAAGGATAAAAGAGGCAGCCGTACACAACTCAGCTTTTCAAGTCTTTGCAGAAAGGACAAGAAAGGGTGCCAGAGAGGAGAAGGATGTTATCTGGAATGAACTAGGGCAGGGAGGGGGCCAAGAGCATAAAGAGGCGTCTTTGGAAATGAGAAAATACCAGTGGAGCAGGGCGGAGGTTCGGAAGTTTGATCTTGGCTGCATCAATGCCGTTGCTAAGATGAAACATCAGGACATATGGCATGGGAAGGGGAGACTGATGGGAGGAGCATGTGGGCGTTGGAAGTCATACCCCTGACCTTGCAAAGCCGTGACTTTACATGTGTTCAGTGCTGCCAAATGCATTGATCCCAGGTCTTACCCAAGAATAAGGAAGGGGCTATGAATACTGAGGTGCTCCAGCTCTCCAGGGAAGCTCTGGTGGTCATACTGGAACCAGCGGCTGGACGTCATCGTGGACAGTTGCGCTGGGAAGCACAGACCTGGTTTTAGATGTGATACCTCTGGGTATGATGGTGGGGTCTGGCTGACAGAGCTGTGCAACTGCATTTCTGCTCCTCTGTCAGGGGTCTGGTGCTATTGCAGCATCGGGCTCCCCCAGCAAGGGACTCGCAGAGGGGTACGACAGCCCACTTAGATCCTGTCGCCTCCCGAGCCTGCTAAACCCACCCCACTGGATCACCGCCACGGTCTAGTGGTTTGGTCTCTTTGGCAGTTACAAAGTGCAGTCTCACAGAACATGATTTGCCGCTGGCAGGCTTTAAAAATATGTGTTTGCTTTTGATTATATTTTTTTTTAAATTAATTTTCCAAGGATCAATGTGGTAATGCATATAAAAATTACAATATGTAAAACAAAGTATAAAAGCATACAAGGAATTCCAAACACATAACATACTGTGCCTTGGAGCTTATGAGATCCATACAGTGCTTATTGTATTATGGGAACACTCTGACCCCAAGACCCGGCGGAAAGGCTTGTTAGAAGAGCAGGACTGAGCCATGTGCCTTATGAGCTGAAGGATGCCCAGAAGGAAAACCCTAGTGAATATAAAACCAGAGCTGTTATAGCAGGAGTCAGGCTGGTCTGTGGGATCTAGGGGGACTTTCAATGGCTATGTACCAATTTCTGGAGAAGGATGTTTACTTTTGCCCCTGCAATTATTGTTCTCCCTGTAATTAACACCTAATGTCATGTCTTTCCAGAGGGACTCTCTGGATTTCCATTGGATCATGATTACTTTTCTTTTTTTGAACATTGTGTTTTCTGTCATCTCCAGCAAGCAGGAACATTGACATGCTTAGGGAGGATGCACATCTTAGCTGTTCTAACTGCCCCATGCTCTGCAGGGTCCCACCAGATGAATGGCAGAGCTCCAGAGTTAAAACATTCTGTAAAGGAGTTCTGTCTTACATTTGCAGTAGGTGAGGATTCTTAGCTGCTTGGGAAGAGCTCATGTTGCCCTGTCCATGGGTCAGGAGCAGAGCAAGTGAAGTTGCAGTGGGACCTGGTCCCCAGCTCTGCAGACCCACAAAAATGCAGAGCAGGGCACGGGGGTTGCCTCTGCGCTCAGTTCCCTGCAGCGCCTGCTAAGCCTGGGTGGAGACTGTTTGCATGCTCCAGACTAATCTCCAGCAGCTCAGAGGTGTCTACGGGCTCTCCACTAGGAAGATGACAGCCCAAAGACCTTGTTCATGGTGGGCAAGAGTCACCGGTGGGTGCTATGCCTTGAAACCCACCTGGAAGTGCCCCTTTTGGCCATGACACAGGCAGGAGGTCCCTCTGCTCCAGCACCTGTCCTGGTGGAGGTCAATGAGGGTTTCATCGTCAGTGCTGACGAAGCCATAATTTACTTCTAGAGCCACAGTGAGTTCCCCTGGTCTGGCAGGCAGAGCCGGGTGCAATGGGAGGCTGTAGGCACGCTCTCCGTGCAAAAGCTATTCACAACTCTGTAATGATCTGTAATTGTTTGTATGTGGTCAGCTAAAAATTATCCTGATAGGTTCCACATTGCGGACACTTCAGAGAGAAACTGCTGTAGTCCCGTGAGTAATGCTGAAAGTACACTTTTTCCATTTAATAGTGAAACTTAGTTTTTGTATGAAAAACTCAGCACTGTCTTTCTGAAGCCCCGCTCTCTGTGTGCACAAAAGAACTTTTTTTTTGCATGAAAAAATCAAACCCGATCAGTTTATGAGATAGTGGAAAGCAGAGGCTTTTGAAAGAGACAGTACATCTGTTTCTTTGTTTTCTTCTTTTTTTTTTCTGTGTTCTTGGTGATCTTAACAGTACTGGAACTTGAAATACTTAAATTGAAATAATTTGAGATCTTATGCACAGATGATGCAGAAAAAAACAAATAAACAGCAAAGGTCAGAGAAAAACCTCAGCCAGTGTTGTGTGTTGGGAGAAAAATGATTGTTCAAAAATCTGTAGTCTGACCAGTAATCACAAATACAAACCCTTTGTTATTGGGATTGTGCATCTGGGGTTCATATCGCTGCTGGTCAGTGCGTGAGTTTATAGGTAACTCCTACCTTAACATATTTTGTTTTATTTCAAGTGTCATCTTCATTCAATATTGCCTACATTGGAGATGTCTGGTGTAGGCTAATTATAACTTCTTTGTGTACCTCTTGTGAACCGTGAAGTTAAACATTATTTCTATTTGAAAATACTTTTCATGCGTGGAAATACATACAAGCAGTTTGTTCTCTGCTGGGAGCTTTTAGAAAGATACTCCAGGCAGCTCTGAGCACAAAATCTTACCTGTGAGGCTCCTCTTGCCCCCCTTCTGTCCCTGCTCGTGTCTGGCAAAGGGATGGGCGCTGCTGGGCGAAGGGTTCCTGCTGCCCGGAGAAGTAGAGTCCTTCCAGGCAATGCTTAGGAAGTGGGGAAGCAAAACCAGTGATGGACCTGGCCACCCAGCCTGGTCAAAGACATGGAAAACAAGCTGAGGGAAAAGAGATGCGAGGCTTTTCCCCGTTTCCTGCCAAAGTGATGTTTTCAGGCTGGAAAGTGGCATTTTGGGTTGCCATCACCTCGTTCAGGGTGAGCCTTGCCCTGAGGAGGCTCAGCGCTGAGCGCTGTTGGTGTCTGATGGCTGTTCCTTGGTGGGGTGCGATCCTGTCTTTGGAAGAGTGATGGAGATGAGACCCCCCTGCTCACGGGCAGACCGACTCTGCACCCCATCTCCTCTCCAGCTTCCCGCGTGGTGGAGATCCATCCCAAATCAGTTGGAACAGGACTTTGTCATCGGGTGGATTTTGTATGTCCCTGTCCCTGCTTCCCACTCCCTTTCCTGTTGCCTTGTTTTAGCTTTGATTAAATGTTTCTGAGCTTGGGTTTTGTTTTCTTTTTTGGTTTTGGGGTATTTTTTTATGATATGAGATGACAAAGCTGCCCTGCATCCAAAGACTGGAAGTGTTTTGGAGGGATATGATGAATCGAAAGCAGAGCATGAATAAAACTGGAACCTGAGCCTGCAAAGTGCTGTGTCTGTCTGGATGGCTGATGTTGGGGACAGGAGTCTGCCCAGAGCTGGGGAGACCCACAGAAATATTTCTACTCAAGCTTCTTAAAATTTAACTTTAAACCAAATGAAAAGATTTTTTTTTTCTTCTTTCTGGTCTCCCTTTTTCTTTCTTTCCTCACTGCTCCAAATAAAACTTTCTCTTTTTTTGGCTTGAAGGGCTTTTTTTTTCATTTGAAAGAGTTTTTACTTGCTAGGGTTTAGTTTCTAGATTTTTTTTCCCTGTGAAATAATTTGTTTTGTTTCTTCTTTAATCCATGTTCAAACTTCAGCAGTAACTTCTTATTTCAAAGGCTGTGATTATAGTGTGATTCTTTATTTTCATCCTGGAATCCTTTCTCAATTTTCAATTTATGTAACTGAAGTGACAAATCTTTCCTGCCCTACATGTATGATATTGTGGTTAAATGTCTCTGTCCTTCATTGATTAAATTCAGTTATATTCAGTTTAGATCCAATTCATGTACTACAAGAGCGGGTTCTGGACTTAATAGAACTGGTCAAAACTTTCCAAAGCTGCCCACACAATGTAAATCCTATCTGGAAATCAGGGTTTTTTTCTGGCCTGGAACAAAACCAAGTATGTACAAGCATTCCTGCAAACTGGAAATCCAAAATATGTTGCGGTTGCAAGAACTGGTGAAAAAAATACTGATCTTGTAACTTAGATGTAGGCATTTAGTTCTCAACTGTGTTTTGCTCCACGGTGCATTGTATTTTCAATGTGTCATCCCAACAGGAGCTGTCTGATGGTACCCCAGTAACAGTCACAGACATTAGGACAGCCACTGTGCAATAAGGAGCATAGATCAGAGTGCCTCCAAGCATGGACCTGCCTCATTGCAAGAGGAGGCATCATGAGTGAGGGAAAAAAGAATAGGACATTTCATACTGAATCATTTAGGAACAATTGAAAATGCTCTGGTGCATCCTAGAAGCGTGTTTATGTGTGACACCACGATTCAGAGGTCGTGGGTCAATTTAGAATAACAGAGGAAAACACAAACAGGAAACAAAATCCCCCAGCCCAACATGAAAGATTGGGATTTTGAAATTAAATTCCCAAGTTTTCCAGCATCAGGTTCCTGAGAGGAGAACATGCATTTCTGTCTCTTGGGGAGATGTGCAAGCAGCTCAGCATTTGAGAACGCTGCTTGTAATAACATATTTCTGATTAAAAGAATGTTGATGAAAGACTTCTGAACTATCTAAAAAGCTTTAGAGCTGTTTTCCTCTTCTCTCCATTTCTGCTGACTCCAGTCACTAGTGCTGTCAACACCATTTAGGAATTCCATTTTTCAGTGTTCAGTGTTGTTTCCTGATAAAGAAATAAAGAAAAAAACTACCCTGTTGACATGTTGAAGGCAGCCGGTGACCACTGTGAGCAAGGTGACATTTGCAGATGCCTGAGGTTTAGGTGTCTGCAATCCCTGTTTAGCAGTTTTTAATCAACATATGGCATACCTGTGTGGCAAAAAGCAAGGAGTGATCAACCCCGCAGCACTCTGGGCTAATGCAGCTGTTAGTGTTTGGATTTTTTCCTGCTGCCCAAGTAACCCCTGCAGACCTTTGGACCTAGCTGTGTTGTGCTGTTCCAGAGGGGCAGCGAAACGAGATCTCAAAATCCCAAACTCCTGTCACAGGTTGTGCCACCTCCATCCAGCTACATCCTGGAGAAAGGAGGTGACTCACGTCCCTGCTCCGTGCCAGCCGATGCTGGAGGTGCGTTAGCAAACGGTGACCTGACTGTGAGTCACTGCAACACGGCCACTGCCTGCAGCTTTCCGTTGCTTGGCCCTGCTATTTCTGGGTTCAGTAATTATGAGGTGATCTGTGAATCACCAGTGTCTCGCTGTATGCCAGGAGGAAACCAGGCAAATTGCATTAACGTGCTTGGCAGGAGGGATTCTTGTTCTCCAGTGTTTTACGGGCTTTGGCCCTTCTTCTTGCTCCCTGGAGCGATGTGCTCACCCTTCCTCATGTGTAACTGTCACGCAGGATCTGAGCAATGGCCAGACAGCCTTTGGCTCGTGCTCCTTCCAGCCAGCTGTGGTTTTCTGGGCAGGAACTGATGCTTCAAAGACCTGGAAGGTATTCCCAAAGGGTCCCAGCGGCTTTTATTGATTTGTTCATCCAGTCCACGTAGGTTTAGATTCATAAGTAGCATCACATGGATAAGTGGGAAACCAGACACCCCGGTTGACACCGGCCTCTGTGGCAGATGGTCGTGCAGTGTTTCTGCCATTCAGAGGGATGATTGTGCCCTTAGGTTTGTTCTTCACTGTGTGCTGTGTTGAGTGGGCACAGCAGCACAGCTATGTCGAAGCTTGCCAGGGGAAGTCACTGACCCTTATTGTAAAGGGTTTGATGATGAGCTGAGAGAGGAACCTGCGGGATTTCTTTATAAGGGACAGACCCTACCCCCAGCAGGTAGAAATGTGTGCATGGTGTTCTGCACAAGCAGGGGTTAAATCCTGTCCTACTGCTTCGTTTCCCACCACCTGAGTGGGATAGATTCACCTGTAGCCTGGTTTCAATGTCCTGCATTCCTACATATGTTTGCTTTTCTTGCACGTTGCTGCCTCTGCCAGTCCCTTCCCAGCCCAGCTTTACAGTTCAATGTGCCTGTTAAAAACTGCTCTCCAAACGCTTCTTCTCAACTACAAGAAAACCAAGGGCGTAGTTTTGCACCCAGGAATTTCCAGGCTGCAAAGGATTCTGCTGGGGATCATCAGGCTCTTGGAGAAGTGTTGGGGATGGAGGAGCTGTAAACTTGCAGGAATTTGAAGAACCTACTTTAATTTAAGAGGAATGTGCTTTTGTTCCCAAATGGATGGGCCTTGGTCCAAAGGCGTTCAGGTGCAGTAACTGTTGCCAAATGGGATGTGAAAAGCAACACAAACAGGTGGTGAGGACAACAACTGTAGAGTTTTAATTTCCTCATCAGCTTCTCCCTGTGCCTTACATACCCCCTCGAGAGTGGAAGGGTGAGGAGAGCTGTCACGTTTGTGTATGGCACAAGGAGTGGCTGTTGAGGGGATGTTCTGTGACTGTCTTATGGCACATCGAGCCCTTGGACTCTCAGTGGTGAAACTGTCACCTGGGCCAAAGTGCGCAGTAATTCACTTAAAATAGAATTCACCAGCACCTGCATTTTTGTAGATACAATGATCAATAGAGTTTAGTGCATGCTGACATGTATATTGGCTCAGATCCTCCCAGGGGTAGCTACTGTTCTTCCATGTAAGACAGTGGAACCACACTGACATTGCCCACCTGGAGCTTTGCCTGGTCTGCTTGGGAGCATCAAAGGCTGGGGCTGCAGCAGTGTGAGAAGCCTTGGTGGGTTTGGTAGGACCCCACAAATACTGGAGCATTTGAAGAGGGACGAGTGCAAGGTGAGGACATACCAGTCCTGCAGCCTGTTTACTGGGGGAGCAGTGACCTCCTGCTCCTGCAGGCTGGTGTCTTGCTCTCCACTTCCTTCATTGAGGCTTCCCATGGTAACTGAAGTGTTTACTGTGCTGTGGCTGGTGTGATGGGTGAATGAACTTTGGTACAGGCCGGGTAGAAGCAAAACCAGTGTGCTGCTTGTCCTGATAAAGAGCATTCAAACCCCTGGAGCTGTCACTCACTGCTTGCCAGTGCCTGCAAGTGCTGGTGCATTTCTGGCTCCATCACTGTTTCTACGTTGGCACCAGCAGCAGCACTGGGAAAAGGAGAAAAGCCATCTTGTAGTTGCCTTAGCCCTGATGTCGCTCCACTGACCGTAGGCACAGGCAGAAGTGATAAGTGTGACTCCAGATTTATGGATGTACTGATTTGCTGCTGGAGTAAATGCAGTCCAGGCACAAAGCACTGTGTGCTGGTGTGGGACGTGTGGTTTGATGCTCTCTTTCTTGCTGGCCTGGGCAAGGCAAGCAGTGTGCTGGAGAGTGCCCTACTGTTCTTCAGTCAACAGCATCCACTGTGCTTACGCTCAGTCTCTCTTTTGCTGGGTTTTGCTTCCCAATTGCAATGCTATTGGTGTCTGTCTGACTGTATTTCCATGTATTTGGCTTGCAAGCATAAGAGGGAAATTGGCTTTTGTGCTTCTCTCTTGTTCAGGCCCAAATCAGTCACACTTCATTGCCACTTGTCTGACACCTCTGTGTTCACAGCTCCCCGTCTCTGCTTGAATTGACCCTCTTTGTCTGGATGTGGGGAGGAGAAGAGGATGCAGTCCTCATTTAAGACAAACAGCTGCACACAGAGAATGGCATTACCTTGGCTATATCTCAAGCCCAGAGCAATAGCCATTTCCTTGTGCTTTTCTTACTCAGAGATAGAGACACCTTCAAACTGCCGTTAACTGCTGGTGCAGGACTCCTGCTCACCCCAGAGGGCTGTGTTATGTCCCAGTAAGGGCAGTCTTTGGAAACTGGAAGCTGAGGGAACAGGGATTCATATTCTTTATGGTCAGAAAATGTTTCTAGGATTATCAGGAAGAGGGAGATATATTTTTGACTGGTTTTGTTTATTTCTTAGAGATAAGGAAGCTGAGGCATGGGGTGGCTTGAGAGAGCTGGTACAAGTGTTACAGAATTGAGCTGGGAAATAAATGCTTGGGGTCAGTGCACTTTCCACCTCCTTTTTACATGGGGGCTAACACAGCACGGTTAAAGTGTGGTATTGAAATTGTTGCAAACCCCCTCCTAAGCCCTTTCCATCTTGAAACCATTTAGGTTATTCTCCCTGTTGCTGTGGGCTGGGCTCTTAGCTTTCTAGCCTTTCACATCTCCAGTTTTCTCTCCTAGATGATCAGCTGAACTCAGAAGAGAAGAAGAAGAGAAAGCAGAGAAGGAACAGGACTACCTTCAACAGCAGCCAGCTCCAGGCATTAGAGAGGGTCTTTGAGAGGACACACTACCCTGATGCCTTTGTACGGGAAGACCTTGCACGCAGAGTCAACCTCACTGAAGCCAGAGTTCAGGTAATCACCACAGCTTGTACCCAGGCACACCTCAGCTCGCAGGGGTCATTGGGCCGCTCCAGTGCGGCAGTAGAAATCCTCTAGGGTCACCAAGCTTCTGGGACATGCTGTACTGCAGTCCCAAGCGTTCCATGCCTTGGGGAGGACTGCCAGGCCTGATGTGCCACCGTACTGCCAGCCTGCCCAGTCAGATGTCTTCATAGAGTTCTTTCAAGGCCAAAGTGTGAGATGTCTTGTGCCCAGGGTGCTCACGTTATCTTAGCTTGCAAGCCCACACCTTCTGAAGGTCAAAGCAGACCATGGCAAGGTGTTGTGTGGCACTCCCAGGCCTTGCTACCCACAGCGCAGGACAGAGATGATCCCACAGGGACCACACTGAGCCAGTTCCTTGAATGAGTGCTTTATCAGGACAGGCATAAGAATTGTCTTGTCATGAGAGTTTTCAGTGACAGGCGTGCCAAAGCAGCCTGCTTTTAGAGCCCTTCCTTGCCCAGCGTGGCAGAGATGGTGTGGTCAAAGGGTGGCTGTCGCAGCAGAGCTGGTTGGTGACTCTGTGTGCTTCTCACCCCAGGTGTGGTTCCAGAACCGGAGAGCCAAGTTTCGCCGGAATGAGAGGGCCATGCTGGCCAGCAAGAATGCCTCTCTGCTCAAATCCTACTCAGGGGATGTGACCGCTGTGGAGCAGCCCATCGTACCTCGCCCAGCTCCAAGACCCACCGACTATCTCTCCTGGGGTACCGCCTCGCCTTACAGGTGAGTGAATATCTCCTCTGGGCCTGACTGGTTTCTGGCATGGTATAGAGCAGCCCAAGGGTGTTGGGCAGCTCTAATGGGCTGTTTGTATTCACATGGGGCATCTGGAGGATACAGCACTTTGACCACCCCGCTGGTTTTCCTTCCCTGTTCCCATCCCACCCTATCTTGCTGCCAGGCTTGCAAAGCGGAGTTGTTTCAGCATCGTCTTGGCTCTCTGGAAGTTGGGTCCGTGGGAGGTTGCAGCTTTTTTGGTGGTCTCTCTGCAATTCAGGAAGTTCCAAAACAGGATCAGGTAGAAGTACATGAAAACAGAAGGGGTTGCCCTTGCTACCCTAATGCATCCAGTTTAAAGCAAGGAGGAAACTTTTCCATGGAACTCAGGTCCAGGGGAGGTGATAGCAGAGCACTTGAATGGGCTTAGCCACTGCACAGTGTCCAGCAGAGGGAGTTCTGTGGCTGTCCCATTGGCCGGGAGGCAAGGAAAGCCTGGGAACTCACTCTGTGCATGTTGCTCCTAACCCTTCCCTCAGCTGTCAGCGCTGAACTGGTGAGAAATTTATTTCTAGTTGGTAGAGCACAAACCTGTGTGTGAACAAACTGTGCTGTTGTGCAGTGTTGTGGTTTGCCCACCACAGGTGTCTCTAGGGACCTGACTGGTGTTCAGTGTCCATCTCCGGTGGGCAGTGCTACTTAGTGGGTGGCAGGGAAGAAGTACAGATGTGGTGGCACCAGTCTCCTCAACGGATCTGGGATGTCCATTTGTGTCACAGTCATCCTCTACCATCCACAGCCTAGCAGGAACTAGGTGTGGACACAAGATTCACAGGGTGTGTTGGTTTGTGGGGAACCAGCTGGCTTGTAGGCAGTTAAAAATGAGGTTGGTGGGTATTTTTTAGAACGCTGGCTTCATTGTCAGTCAGGATCTTAGAGACTTTGGCTGGATTTCTTCCTGTTCATGTGGCTTGGTCACAGCCAGCTTCCAGGATTCACACCAGGCCCAGGACCTGTCTTCCTCAGGTACCTTGACCCCCTTCTCGCACCCCAAACATTATTTGCACAGTTGGGTCTGCAAAAATGTGGCTTCCATGGTAGTTCACTGCTTCAGTGCTACAGAGTCCTCCTCATCCACCCTGTAGCTCCAGAAGGACAAGTTATGTGTCCACCCACTCCAGATGCTGAATAGGATGTTTTTGATGACCACTGGTTTGGTATTAGGGATGGCCCTTATCCTTTGGATTTTAACTGAATTCAGGGATGAGAAGTACAAGTCCTTCTCCACCCCACTGAGGTTGCTGTGGTCACAGTACCAGGTGCCTGCTTGAACACCTCTGGCTTATCCACACTTTTAAAAAACAGATTGTCCCTCCCAAGATGTTGTTTACATGAGGGGCTTCATAACGGCTTCCAGGAGAAGACCCTGCAAAGGTAATTTCCAAGGGAACAATGGGAAGGGCTTTCTGGGGCTGCTGTGGGCAATGAGAAGCCCAGGGCATCTGGGCTGTGCAATCAAGGAGAGCAAGGGAGATGGGAAAGCCTTAAGGACGGGTTTCTGCCCCTGAAATACAGACCTGGCTGTGCGTTTCCATGATGTGAAGACACATTCTCATTGTCTTGATGTCATCCCCTTGTCTTAAGCCAAGACATTTCAGCAAAGACATTTGCAGCTTACAGCTGTCACTTTAGTTGACACACCAAACCAGGACAGGCAGTCACCCTCCTGCTGCCCTGCAGAGGGGTAGGAGACATTGGCAGAGGAGCAGAGCAGCTGGTTTCCACAATGTGCAGTGGTTGAGACCCTCAAACAATTTATGCTCCCAGAACTTTCTAATCCTATTGGTCAGTCTCAGCAATCACATTCATCTTAATGAGCACCTGCACCAGGTTGTCACAGCCTTATTAGGGCTTTGAACTGAGTAAGGTTATTAAAGTGTTGGATACCTGGTGAAAAACATCCCTGCAGAGTGTTTGCATGACTCTTTTCCCCCTCCCCATCTCCCTGGCGTTGCTGGACCAGCCCTTGATTAACAGCCAATCCAGGAGAGGGCTGAGAGCTGCACGGCCGGTGCTGGTTTCGCTCTTAGATCTGGGAAAAGTTTTCAATCAGTGTGTTTATTCTCCAAATACATTCAGCCACAGGTCAACCAAAGCTATTTGCAGATCCGTGTCACATAGATAGCCAAGTAGATACTATTATTTTTTTGAAGTTGAAATGTTTTGCTTAGACATTTTTTAGCATAGGTTCCTAAGAAAACAAGCCTAGCAGTCGCACTGTCAGCCCGCACTTCCCACTCCAGCAACCTTTGACTCCACAGGCCATTGAAAAACAGATTTGAAAGGATTTTAGATCTCAGACATGATGTTTCACTGTGTTTTGTGAAAGCAGGCAGCTGAGTAGAGGAAGGAGACTTTGTGCCTATATGGGTCAGAGGGAGGGAGCAGCAGGGTGACTTCAACCCTTATTAGGTTCTACAGAGTCTCTGAACCAGCCCTTCTACTAATATTTGGAGAGAGCCACCTTGGGTGCTGGTCCTTGTGGAATAACTTGCTCAAAGGGCACATTTCCGTAGATTTTTGGTTCAGCAGAGACTTTGCTGGGCAGCAGGAATTTTCCCAAGACCTCTGGAGAGCAGAGAGCAAGAGATTCCCTGGAGTTTTAGACCAGACTTTGGTAGTAGTTACAAGTGGGGTTTGAGTGGGACAGGTTACACACCTATTTTATCTAACGTAGAATATTCTTGAGGCTCTTCTTATTTTTTCAAGCACAAAATCACGGGAGAGATGCACCCTGTGGAAATGGGTGGGAATGAGTAGTTTACTGGCTGTCGACTTTGTAAAACTTTGGTGTCAGCACTCAGCTTCTCACTTTGCTGCTGACTCACAGTGGTGAGGGTAAAGTGGGACCTGAGGGGGTGCACGGCCGGCAGGGGAGAGCTCTGCACGCACTGATCCATCGTGTCCTTGGCCCCATTGAAATGCAGCTCTGAGCTGGGCAGAGTTGAACTCCTGAGCCCCAGGAGTGCACGGGAAGTTCCACAGCTCTTCCCATCAGCTCCTCAGCTCGGGGCTGCCGTGGCTGTGGGAGGCTTCTCTCTTCTGAAAGGTATTGTGTTCTTCTGAAGGAATACATTAAGAAAGAATAAGCTTATATTTTTAAGGATATGTCTGTATTTTGATGTGTATATTTTAATGTCCACACTGCATGTCCTTCCAGTAGCTGTTAGAGACTCTCTAACAGCTCAGTGTCCTGAGTGTGTGCTGTCCTGGGGAGAGTTTTCACACAGAATGGTGTGAGCAGCTGTATTCCTGCAGGTCTTACCTGTCCTTTCCATGTGTGTAAGCTGGTTTATTTCCACTGGTCCTGATGCAAAGGCGATAATTCCTCCCTGAGGAAGTTCCTTTGCCTGATTTTAAAGTGAGAAATAGGAGTCATTTGGCCTGGGATGGGACCTCCTAGCAGTACCTGATCTGGATCTGCTGGAATTTTGATTCAAACAGCACTGGATTCCATTTAAACTCCTGGCAGGTCAGCTCTGTCCTATGAAGTCAGAGATACCACCAGCACTTTGGGGTGAACGTGCATGCCCACAGCCTGGATCTGCTTGCACAGCAACTGCCAGCTTCCCTCAAGGAAGATTTGCTGTTGCAAAGTCACTTCCAGTCATGGAGGTCAGTGCTGGAAGACTTTTTTTTTTTAAAAAAAAGAGATAAAAAGGAAAAAGGGGAAAACAAGCTATCTTCTTTCTTGGGATGTGGATTCAAGAGACGTTTCCCAGAGCATCAGACGCGAGCCACCCGGGCAGGCAGATGGAAAGGGTCAGCACCAGACCTGAGATTGCCTCCAGAGTATTTGTGTTTTCCTCCTGAACCTGCTGCCTGTGTTAAATGGGCATCTAGTGCACTCGGTGTTTTTCATCTGGTTCTGAGCTGCAGACCCACGTATGGGAAGGGCAATGTGTCAGGAGGATGTGCCAGGGGAGGGTTGGGTTGGACATCAGGAAGAGGTCCTTCCCCCAGAGGGTGGTGGAGCACTGGAACAACTCCCAGGGAAGCAGTCACAGCCTGACAATATTCCAGAAGCCTTTGGCCAAGACCCTCAGACACACGGGGTGAATGTTGGGGGTGTCCTGTGCAGGGACAGGAGTTGGACTCGATGGTCTTTGTGGGTCCCTTCGAACTCAGGGCATTCTGTGATTCTACATCAGATATATTATTGAGGTTTGGGGTGGAGGGTTGCTTTTTGCAAAAGCATGGGACACATGGGTTAATCAAGTTGTCTAGCGGTCTGGAAAGCAGATTTGAAACTTCTGGTAGGATAAGAAAGGACTCTGAGATTGTTCAGCCTCTGCTGCCAAAAGTAATGTTTTTCATGAATAAAGGCTTGGTTTGAAGGGAGGAAAAAATGCTTTGGGATTTTTTTCCCCTCAGCCTTTAAGGCATGCTCTTTATGATCAACTAAAGTTTTGAGGGGAAAAAATGTGGAAATTTTCATTCCAAAAAGCTGAAACCAGAATGGATCACAACTGTTGAAATGGGGTTTTCCCAGGGTATTTCTTTAATGTAACATGTGTTTCAGCAGTGACGTTATTTCACAAGCAATAAATCCAGCAACTGCCCTCATCAAAAGGACATTGATTCCAGTGGGAATGGTTTTAAGGACAATGGTCTAACTGGCAGGCTGGGCACCCTGACCTCATTGTAAACATTTTGGGTTAGGAAATAGGAAATGGAAATTTTCCTCTTGACTTCAACCAACTTTGGCACTGGCTTTCCCTGGGTAAGTGAACTGCGCTGGAGAGATTTACAGGGGTATTGAATAAAAACTGGTGATAATTCCCTGCTCACATAAGAAATACATCCCACAGGTGTGGAAACCTGAGGGTTTAACTTGACTGCAGTGCGTGGCTGCTCGCTGCATGGTGTGAAGACCACGACTGACATGGTATTTCTCTCTTTCCACCCCACAGTGCCATGGCCACCTACTCTGCCACGTGCACCAACGCCAGCCCAGCGCAGGGCATGAATATGGCCAACAGCATTGCCAACCTGAGACTGAAGGCAAAGGAATATAGTTTACAGAGGAATCAAGTGCCCACAGTCAATTAACGACTGGAGGCAGCTGCCTTGCAGAAGGAGAAAGTACAACAGCACCCGTCCTGCTTTGCAACTTGTTTGTGCTGAAAGAAAAAAAAGAAAAACACACAAAAAAAAATCAAATTAAAAAAAATCCCACAAAAAAAAAAAAAAGAAAAAAATTAAAAAGCCAACCCTAACCCAGAACTGAACGCAGGGACCAAACTGGGAGCAAACTGAACCGCTCATGAGTGACAAGGTTCCTCCTTCCTTTTGGGATAATGCCACCATTTTTTTTTTGTTGTTATTGTCAGGTTTATTGCTTCTGCTCAATATATTATGAGCTTCTTCAGTAAAGGACAGTCTCAGCCTTATTGGTTTCCATTTTTATATGGGACTGCAAAAAGAAACCTCTGGCATTCTTAGCCCGTGGACGTGTCCCACCCACCTTCATGCTGAGATGCAAAGCTTGCTCCGCTCCCCCCGGCCCCAGCTCACTCTAGAAGAAGTCGTTTTGGCCACTGCTTTCCATTGTATCCACCTGACCCTTCATCCCTCCAGTCCCTTGAGCCACAGAGGCAGCGCCCTTGCCATCAGTCTGCAAGAAGCCTGTTCATACAACGAGATGGGGATCGTCCTGCCCGGGTTGCCTGGACCAGTCTGAGACGTGAGGAAGACCTTCTTGGGCTTTGCAGCCCTTCATTGCTTTCTTGAGCATTCCCAGCAGTGCTGCCTCGAAAAGCCAAAGAAGAGAGAAAAGCCAATGTGGGTGTGTGAGTGGGGGCTCTGTAGTGGGGGGAGCGTGCTCTAGTGCCCAGAATAGGACTGTTAGGACACTCCTTTCCATGCCTTACAGTTCGTGCCACAGGGAAAGGCATTGTCCAGATGCATTTGTTTTATATATACTGTATATATTTATATATATAAGATACACATGCAAGCTTGGTTGGTGTTTTTTATTCAACAAAATAAAATCCATTGAAAACATTTAGGATGTTTGTGCTGCATCCAGGTTCCTGGAGCCGTGCATTGGAATTCCAGCCTCTCTCAGCCTTGCCAGAGCTCTTTCCAGTAGCCTCGGACAGCGCTTGAAATGGCAGCTCACGTCTTCCCGTGAGGAACTCCAAAGAGGTGGCACTGGAGGGAGCCACGCTCCTTCCCAGCTTTTCCCTATGGGCATTTGCAGCTTCATAGAATAAGATGAGGATCTTCTCTCCAGTTGGACAGGTTTATGTGGCTCTAGGGAACACACAAGGACTTACCAACCCCTCTGAGGACAGGTAGTGTCTCAGCAGGGAGCATCCTACATGAAGACCAAACCTCCGCCCAGTTCCCATAGCGCTGCCCGGTGAGACTTGTCTTCTAGCTTTAACCACTCTTCTTTGCTCTTCCTACCTGCTGTCCTCCCTCTGGGGTCTGCAGAGCCAATTAGGACCTCATTTCCTTCTCTCCATGAAGAACAGAGGAGATGCAACCCAAAAGAGGTTTCTTCCATGCAAGCATCCTGAGGAAATGAGGATCTTTCTTTTTGCTGGAGGGAGAAGGGGGCTTATTTAGGCCAAATAGTTCTTGTGGAGAAGACCTGCCCAAAATGAGTGGGATGCAATGGAATAGTCCCACTGAAGGTAGCAGAGCTACGCTGTGGTCCAAGCTGGACCATAAGGGAAGGAGAATGAAGCTCAGTCACGAGGGGTACTTCTGGCAGTGGCTTAGGTCTCCGTCTCAGTGCTTGCTGCAGACACACTGGGCATATGTGTGTGTCTGACAGTGGGCTTTGAGAGTCTAAGCCAGCATGGTGCAGGAAATGAGAAATAAATCTCTTTAAAGTGAAGGTGAAAATTAAACTGGCAGAGGATGAATGGAAATCCAGCCAAAGTATTTGAGCTGACACTGGGAAATAAAGCCCCCGATCCAAACTAGTGTAAGCTGTGTTCATGATTGTGCGTGTTGCTGCTGGAATTTTTTCCTCCCTGTATGGATATTTTTGAGGAAAAATAGAAAAGAAATCTAATTGTGATCAGGACAAAAAGCTAGAAGTTACAGATTGTACTTGCAGACAACACCAGCTGAGTACGTGAAGTTGGATAAATGCTGTTTTAAGAAATCCATGATGCTCTGTTTGATCCCTTTTCTTGGCCTTTCCTTCTGCAGTCTGGAGAAGCCAACGTCTCTAAATTGAAATATTTCTGTCATGAATAGTATGGTTCCAGCTGCCAGAGATCATGCTGGAAATCTCAGCCTTCACTTAGAAACTCACTTTTGGTTCCTGTGCCTACACAAACACAGAAAGTGTTGAAGAACGTGTCCTGCAAATCAGAATGAGAAAGGACCCAGTGCCATGTAACGTCACTCAGAGGCTGAACTGGCCACTGAGTGCCTCGGCCCGATGGTCTCCCTCCTCTCCTTGCCTTGCTGCCCTCTGCCATCCACCAACAACCCAGCAGTGACAGCAGCCTGAACGTACTCCCCTGTGGTGGCCTGAGGCTGCCCAAGTGTCTGCTTTGGAGGTTTCAGCTGTTTCCTTCAGCACCTTGGTGGCCGGTGGCTTTCCCCTAGGCTTAGCTCACCTTGTCTGCAGTGGAAAAAATCACCTTGTGTTGCTTTCTTTGGTGTCTGTGTGTGGGCACCCATTTCTGAAGTCAGCAAGGAGGTGTGAAGCTCCTGGTACCCTGTTATCCAGCTGTGGACCGAGATGTCCATCCCTAGCCCCACACGGTGATGGTTACATGAAGGGTCTCACACAGATGCCTGTGCAAACCCTTGTTCAGCCTCCTCACTTTCTTCATCAAGGAATTGCATTGAATTCCATGGGGCTGCTCCTGTGGGAAGCTTGGGAAAGTGTTTGCGCTTCGGCTTTTGGTTGGGTCTTGCCTTGGGTTGGTTAGGGATGACATCACAGCTGCCTGGGCTGTCATCAGTCCAGAAGAGACCTTGACATCACCTTTGAGCTTGGCAAAATCAAGACATAAATCAGAGCATCCAAGACAATATTGCTTAATTTACACGGATTTGCTGAATGGAGCCCAGTTGGGTGAAGGGATGGGGTTTGTTGTTTCTTAGTTGCTGATGACCTCAGCCAACAGGCAGTGTCTGGTTGTCTTTATCAAGCCAAAGCGACATTTTATGATTGTGTGTGTTTCATCTGTATTTTATTGAACCATGTAAATATTTGTGCAAATTAAGGGCCTTATCCTGAAAGCATGGATTTCTCCAGGGTTTTACTAGACTTTTGGTCACAGCTCTAGGAAGTTGCCATGGTTACCCCAGTTATCACTAAATTTCGGTACCATTCGTGGGAGAAAATGGTCTTGAGGTGCATTCCTCTCCCCTGCTCTGTACGAACACTGTTCTCTCAGCCCCCCCTCACTTTCTCAACACAGAAATAAGTGGCTGATTCCCTCTAAGGGGGGGGTTGAGCATGGCAGGGATGGATGATTGATGAGGCTGGCGGAGCTCGATGTGTGACGCCACCGGAGGGCTTCTCAGACAGAAATGTATCCTGTAAATTATCTCTTGCTTCATGGTGTAAAATGTACAGTGTTTGCACTAGAATAGAAATGATTGTTTTCAATAAAAGGGGGAAAAGACTTCCCAGTCCTTTCTATAAGCTGCCACGTGTGTTGTGTGTTGCTGCCCTGAGGTGTCCTCCAGTGCTGACTGGGGCTGGGAACGTGGCCTGGGGATGCTGTGTGGAACACAGGGAGATCCTGATGGAGGTGGAGACTCCTCTGCAGCGTGTGCTGTGTGAGCCATCCAGTGGCAGAGACACCATGTCCAGACCCCTGCCTTGAACCACAGGATCCCTTTGGCAACGTAGGCAAATGAGTGCAAATGAGTTCAGCAGGAGGATAAAGCAGGAAAGATCCATCTCCTGGAAGAGATGGGTTCCAGGAACAGATGAGAAGTAGCCATGGCTTTGCCTCCAGCTCCCTCCACCCCACCGGGCTGGCAGGACATGAGTGTGGGGGCTGGAAGTGGAGCAGGAGCAGTGCACAGGAGGAGAGGGGAGGGAGGGCTGGTCATTTGTACATGGGTGCTAGGGGTTGGTGCCCAGCAAGGAGGGATTGGAGGAGGGATGACAACAAATTAGGAGATAATGAGTATTGAGTGTAGGGAGCAAAAAAGAGATTGACGGAGGGAGAAAGCTCCACTGCACAGCAAGGGAGAGGGTCAGAAGGAGCTTAGAGGCTAATGAAGGCTAATTAGTGTGGTCTATTAAAGTAAGGGTGGGGAAGATACCATGGAAAGATAGAAAGCTGGGCTGGAGTTGAGGAGATGTGCTTCAGAGAGCAGGGATTTGCTGGTGAGCAGGGGAGAAGCTGCTGGGGGTCTGGGTCTGTTGGTTTTCTGTGACTTCCCATGTTGGTCTCCAGATGATTTGTTCAGATTTGAGTCCAATGCTGGGAATCCTGCATTTGTCTGTGTTGGCCTCCTGTTTCCCTGCTGATCTGGCTTTTGACCCTCCATGAGCAGTGCATGCTGGGGTTGTTAACCAGGCTGAGGGCAAGAAGCAGATGATGTTCAGCATCCCAGCCCCTGGAGAGACCCTGTTAAGGGGGGATGAGTATCTCTGCAAAGCCCTCAGCAGTCAGCCAAGGTTGCATTCCTTGCAAAGCTGATTATTCAACCCTCTGAAACTAAAATAATAATATCAGCCTATTTTCTTGTTGCCAAAAGAAGTAGAGTGCAAACAGCATAGCTTCCAAGTTGGTTTTGAGGCTGGAGGGGTTTTGACTAAGTTGCAACAAGCCTTGGCTCTCTATCCAGACCTGCAGCCAACTCATCTGAGTTCCCTTTGGTCAAATGTCCATCTCCCCACCTGGCACTGCTGGTCTGTGGCTCTTCACCCACCAGTCACCAATGGACCAGGGATTCCACCACCCCATGGAGCTCCAGCTCCCAGCTTGGCCTGGACTTCCCAGCAGGACGAATAAAAGCTATGGCAGAAGCAGGAAGGGGCAGACTCCCCACACACCCCCGCAGCTGCCAAACACTGCTTCAGGTATCTCCCGAACATCTGATCATACTTTTAGGGACATGGTTTAGAAAGGGAACAGGTACAGCTGGACTTGATGATCTCAGAGTTCTTTTCCAGCCATAGATGATTCTATGATTACATCCATGTAGTATTTCTATCCCTCTCTTCAAGGGAGTAGATACCTAACTCACTTGAGCTTCATCTAAGAAAGACCTATCTCCTGCTTACCACTTGCTGACAAAGGAGTGACACTGCTTACTTTCATCACAAGCTGCTCTGGGATGAGGAGCAGTACAACCAGCCCCTCTTACTCTGATCTTAAGGGGTGTCTGAATAGTTTTCAGCTGGAAAGTCTTTGTCAAACGTGGATGCAGAGGCTTCTTCGTTAGTGTTTCCTTCCAGTGAGAACCCAACAGCTGTGGATTGCTAAAAAAGACACTTACATTGGGGTAAGTCCTCAGTCCTGCCCTGGGGATGCCTTTCTTTCCACTCAAGGAGCCTGAACCCCAGCAGCTGGGGTGATCACAGTATCACAGTATCATAAGGTTGGAAAGGACCTCTGAGATCATCAAGTCCAACCTATAACCTAACATTAACACCAACACTAACACCAACCCATCATCTAAACCATGGCACTCAGTGCCTCATCCAGTCTCCCCTTAAACACCTCCAGGGTCGGTGACTCCACCCCCTCCCTGGGCAGCCCATTCCAATGACCAATCACCCTTTCAGTGAAGAACTTTTTCCTCACATCAAGTCTAAACTTTCCCTGACGAAGCTTGAGTCCATGCCCTCTGGTTCTGTCACTGGTCACCTGAGAGAAGAGACCAACCCCTGCCTGACTACAACCTCCTTTTAGGGAGTTGTAGAGAGCAATGAGGTCTCCCCTGAGCCTCCTCTTCTCCAGACTAAACAGCCCCAACTCCCTCAGTTGCTCCTCGTAGGGCTTGTGCTCCAGCCCCTTCACCATCTTCGCTGCCCTTCGTTGCTGCAGGAGAGGTGCCAGTAAATCACATCATGCCTCTGGAAGCCTTCCTCTCAGCAGCACAGATTGTCCCTCTAGGTCCTTCTTTCTGACCGGTGGCTGCTGCTTGCACCCACCTGGACAGGCTGTCCTAGAAACCATGGAGCTGAAGTCCTGTCAGCACTGCTCATCTGGCCATGCCCAGCACAGAGCCTCTCCCAGCAGCCTGTCTCAAGCCACATGTATGCCTGGATTGCATCTTTTCCCTAACTCTGGCCTGGTTTCAACTTGCCCTTTGCAGTGTGCTGGAAGGATCTGGGGCTGCCAGGTGAAGACATGGGGGGCCCTTCACCTTCTTGGCTTTCTCCACAGCACACCTTGCTGCTTCCAGGAATATTTCAAAGTGGTGCAGCTAATCCCTGTGGCTGTCTGCCAGACTTCCCATCCATCCTGGAGAGACGTCCTGGCTATTTCTGTAGAGGGTTTTCTTCTTGATCTCAGTAGGGAAGGAGAGGCTGGCCATGGCTCAGAGATAGCTGAGGCTTGCAAAGCAGAGGAAGCTGTACCCAGCTGCTCAGGGTATTTATGAAAAATTCCTGCCCTAAGGTTACTGTAAACTCAGATGAGGTCTTCTTGACCCACTGGAAGACCTGCATTGCCTAACATTCCCAGCCCTCCTCCACAGTGGGATGGGATGGTGAGACTGGGAGACTGGAAGTGTAGAGGGGCTGGAGAGCTGTGAGAAGTGGGAGTGTGACTTTTCCAGCTTCACAGAGAGCTGGAGCTGACCCAGAGGTTTTGGAGAGGTTGTTGCTTAATCCAAGGCAGGGGCTGGCCCACAGCCCTGCCTTCCCTCTCTGCTCCACGCTGGTGGGAAAAGGGAAGATTCTTAAAACATCAGCAAAAGGTAGAAAAGCTGTGCAGCAACAGAGCTCTGAGACTGCAGGAAAACACTCAATAGATGTGCCAAATAGGGTTTTGGCTGATGCTGTCTGTCCAGGAGGCTGCTCAGGCCTTCATGTGTGTGCAAACAAGGCTCTGGGAAGGAAGAGGAGAATCTTGGAGCCTTTAGCCAGGGCTGGGCACCCTGGAACCAGGGCAGTGCTCAACAGGGCTCCCTGGGGTCTCTACTTTCTCTTCCTGTTTTGTTAATTAACAAAATGGGCATGTTATCCCTAAATAATCCCCATCTACACATTAATTTTTAAACTCCATACACCTGAGGTTTTGGAACAAAGCTTTTCAAAGGAGCTTGAGTGCCTTGGACCTCTGTAGTTCAAAAGCCATGCATGGAAATATCCCTATTGCTCTTAAAACACAACTCTGGCACCTAAACCACCACAGTGAGTTGAGAAACTGCTGCCTCTTGCCCACATCACCCTGTTTGTGGAAAGTCCTTCTCCATGCTTGGCGAGGGGTTGCTCATGTGGGCTTTCCTGCTCCCCCTCTCCTGCTCCTGTGCCCCTGTAGTGAGATGACCAGGAGCAGCTGCCCAGCAGGTAGGTTGGATCTTGGAGCCTGAAGTTGGGGCTTAGCACCAGAAGCTTCCCTTTCAGCCCAGTGGGGCTCAATTGGGTTATTCTGTGTGATTCTACCTGCTCAGCAAACAGGATGAAATCACATGGAACAGCAAAACTCAGTACAGGGAGTGGGGAAAACACCAGCTCATTTCACAAGCCTGGAGCACCTGTGTTTCCCACCAGCAGGTGGTTAAGGGATGTGGTGAGCACCTGGGTCATTCAGAAGTTAGGTCTGCCAAAAAAAGAGTCTCTGGGAGGGAGGGAAGGCAGCCCAGCAATTGCTTTTAGGGGGCTGGCGAGGACCCTATGCTGTGCCAAAACCTTCTTGCCACACCCCTTGTACCTGCTGTGGGGCAGGAGCTCACCTATGAGGCTGCTGGGACCAGAGTGCCCTGACTGGGGGAAGCTTGGTGGGACTGTTGCATCATCTAAGAGCCAGGTGCTGATTGGTTTAGATGAAGTTGAAAAGTAAGGGATTTTTCCCTACCCAGGTGAGGCCAGGACAGGGCTGGACATTGCCCCGGGCTCTTTGCCCTGTAGCCACCCAACCTGCGTGCTGGGGTCCTGGAGGCAGTGCTGGCTTGGGGCCAGAAGGTCTCTGGCTGTGAAGATGAAGCTCAAATGACTTGAGTGGGATGAGGAGATTAACATCTCCCTGTCATGGCAAGGAGAGCTGTGGTGGGAGTTAAGAGAAGGCTGAAAGATTGCAAATGGTAACCGGCATCGTAAGTCTCATCATTTTTTAATAATTTTTTAAGATTAGAGTTACTCTTTCCAGCATCTTGGCCAAATCCTGCTCTCTGTCTGGTTGGAGTCCCTCAGCAGCCTTGGACAGACGCTGTTTTCCTTCACTTCCTGCCTCTGACTGTCCAAGCAATGCCAGATATTGTCTCACAGTTGCTGTTTTCCAGCCCTGAGATGGTTTCAGAAGGGGGCTGGGTGGAGCCTTCCTTACAAATGGGAGGTGCTAAAATTATCCACTCTATAAACACATTGTGGGACATCACAAAGCATCCCATTTCAGTGGCCGGGCTGCCCTGGGGCTGGGTGGCAAGGCTGGCCCCATCTGCTCAAAAAGCAGCCATATGTGAAGGAGATGAACGTTCCTCCATGGCCAACCCCAGTGAGCAGAGGAAGTGGAGAGCTTTCCCAGAGGTCAGCACACAGTTCCCCAGGCAAAGCACTTCCCATGGGAGTCCCCTCTTCAGCAACTCCTTCTCCTGTGGCATGGAACTGGTTTGTCCTCCTGGTCAAACACACTCCTGGTCCACTCCAAGCAGTGCTTCCCAGGCAGGATGGCTCTTCACTCGAGCTCGTTTTCCTGCAGGAGGTCACTCTTATCTGTCTTCACACCCCTTGTAGACAGGGATGAAGTACACTCTGGAGCTGCATTTGTTTTTCCACTCACCACAGAGGGCCTTTCACAGAGCTACATCCCATTAGATTAATCCTCACTTTGTCTTTAGTTTGGCCACAGTGAACACGTTACCAGGCCAGTCCCAACTCCACATGCTTGCTGGAGGCAGGGCCACTGCAGTAGCTCAGCAACATTATGATGACCTACCTCAGAAGCACAATGCAACCTTTCCTCTCAATGGAAGGGCTTTGCTGGGAGTACCCACCACATCAGTCCTGTGGGTGGTAGATGGAGCGCTGAGAAGCCCACACGTGATGTGCTGACCTCTGGGAATGCTCTCCACTTCCTCTGCTCGCTGGGGTTGG
This sequence comes from Tapera naevia, assembly GCA_033556795.1. Taxonomy (NCBI): domain Eukaryota; kingdom Metazoa; phylum Chordata; class Aves; order Cuculiformes; family Neomorphidae; genus Tapera; species Tapera naevia. The sequence continues at coordinate 12,649,419 of JAUMJJ010000006.1, read as the reverse complement.
CCATGGAGGAACGTTCACATATGGCTGCTTTTGGAGCAGATGGGGCCAGCCTTGCCACCCCACAGATCCACACTGGCTGTTGTAGTGGTGCAGGTAGAAGTCACTTTCTGGAGGAGCTGTGCTGGAGAGTCTTCAGTGTGGGTTGATGTGGCCAAGTTGAGCCTGGTCCTCCTGTAAACCTGGGAATGGAGCTCCTTCCAAGCCAGCCCCATCATTTCCTCCCCTGTCACAGCAACAAGATGTGAGTCTTGTAGATATCAGACTCTTGGGAAACAGGGCTGGCCTGGAGGAGAGCTGACAAAGCACAGGGAGACAGCTCTGACTCAGGAGGGCTGGGCAGGAGAAGGAGCCAGGGAGTTCCACCACATGCCCTCTCCTGCTGTTGCCTCCCATCAGAGAAGCAGCCTCGTGGGAAGATGCAGCCCATCCTCAGAGGGTTGGGACAGCAGCACTTCCCTGAGCTGGCTGGGGGATGGGGACTTTCTAGACCCAGTTGGATCCTCATCTGGGAGGCGAGTGCAGCTCTCCAGGCTGGCAGATTTATCACCATGGCCAAAGGCTGTATCTAAAGCTGGTTGAAAAATTGAGTTTCTTTTCCTGTGGCAGCTTCCAAGATTTTGCATATTTGACTTCATCCCAAATCAGGCTGGGGAGTGGAAATCTCTAAAAATACTGCAAGGAAAATGCAAATGAAAAAGCATGGTAGGGTCATTGACATGATGGATTTTCCAGCCTTGCTGAAGTGGAACAAGTTGAGCCTTTGGAAAACAAACTCCAAGAAAACTGTTGCATTTCTGCAATGCCTGTCTTCATGGCCCAAGTGAAATATCTGAGGGGGACACTTCAGTCCTGAGCTTGGCAGATCATAGGCTGTTGTCTCTATCATCTCTGCCGTGGGCTGGTTCTAGGTGTCTCCTCCAGCTGTGTAAGGAGCCCTGTGGTCAGCCTCAGTGGCTGGATCTTGCCTGTCATCTCTATAATAATTGCAGACAAAACCACCTTGCAGCTTCAGAGCACAACCTGGGTCCCCCAGCCAACTCTTGTAAGGCCATGAGGACCCCACAGTGCCATCCAGCTCAAGAGAGGGAAGAGCAGAATCCCAGAAGAACAGACTGCCTGAGATCACAGGGACCAGGAGTTACTGTGATGCACTTATTGGTTATTTTGGCAATCCCTGATATTTTCCTTTTGCAAGCTCTTTGTCAAGGTGGGGTTTCACTGATGGAATGCAAATATCCAAGAAGGTTTTCTGAGATAAATAGGATAAATTCTTCCAGTACAATGATTTGCCTGTTGCATGAGAAGAAAAGGTCCTAGAGGTGTTGATCATGTGCAGCAGTAATAAATCCCTTACACTGCAGGGTGACTTCTCTCTCCTTGGCTGACATCTGATTGGGTGATTGGCCATTGGAATGGGCTGCCCAGGGAGGGGGTGGAGTCGCCAACCCTGGAGGTGTTTAAGGGGAGACTGGATGAGGCACTGAGTGCCATGGGTTAGATGATGGGTTGGTGTTAGTGTTGGTGTTAGTGTAGGGTTATAGGTTGGACTCGATGATCTCAGAGGTCCTTTCCAAACTTAAGATACTGTGATACTGTCATCTGCTGTAGCCACCCTTGCTTTACCAAGGAGAGCTTGCTGGCTAAACGTGGCAGTGTTGAATAATAAATAATAATAATAATCTGTCTTTAATTTCCCCTCCCTCTTTTTGGTGATGAATGGCTCCACATCAGAGCGTGGAGGAGAAGCAGCTGTTGACGGGGAGCGGAGTGGCTTCTCCAGGGCTTATTGTTTTAATCATGGCCTGAGTGAAAGTGACAGCCCAAAGATGAAATATCTGCTGAAAGGAAATCATAACTATGGGTGACTCTGCTTAGCTCCACAACTATTAAGGATGTGTTTTTGTTGGACACGAAGGAACGTGATTCCAACTATGTGCTTAAACACCGCTTCTGTCTGCCTTAATGCTGCTGGGTTTGTGCTGTCTCTAGTGCCCTGGTTGGGAGCTGTTAGACCTACCTGGAGCACCACATTGGAGTCTCTCTAACCTCAGCAGGTCTGTTTTTACTGTGGATCTGTGCTGCACCAAGAGTGGAAGCCATGACACTGAACAAGGCTTTAAAGGTAGGAAAGACAGTGGCCAAGGGGGATTCTCCCTACTCAGGGGAAAGGATTCTCCTGCTGGAAGCAGAAGATGCCAACAAAGGGGGAACGCATAGAGTTACACCTGGGAAACCTGGACTCACCTGGTGACATCCTCACTGGTCACATCTTGTTCTGCCCAGGCTCTCTGTGGATGTCTTGCAGTGCTCAGCACAACCAGACGCTGCTCTCGCCCCGTTGCTGGTCCAGAGCTAACACCAAAAGGTGCACCTTGGGGCTGGGTGTCAGTGCAGAGTGTGCCATGTCACATCCTGGTGGCAACAATCTCGGTGTTGGGGGCTGAAAGGCTGTGGATGGATGGACAGCAAAGGAAGCAGCCTCCAAGGGGCATGGTCATCCCATGGCCCAGCCACCAGACTGGGACTTCTGCACACCTCTCTCCACTGCTGAAGTTAAATGGCACATATTGCTGCAATATGTTTAAACTGGCACATCTTTCCTCCAAGCACCATAAATATGGGAGAGAACAGTTAAAAATAGCACCTTCCATGGTCCTGAAAAAAAATTCTGATGTGCTCTGCTGGCTGTAGCCACTGTTATGAAACAAAATATTCCCCATCAACAGTCTTTGAGTCTGGGCTACGATGCTGTTTATTACAATAAGAGCTGTTAGCAAGAACTAAACAGGATTAGAAGAGAAAATTCAGCAAAGTTATCATTTTCTTAATTAAAAAAACATGTCACAGACCACTAATGGTGCCAGAATGTTTGCTCTCCTTCCACTGGATGGAAGCCCTGGCAATGCCTTCATTGCTGTGGACAATCTTCAGCCCCTGGTGCTCCAGTGCAAGGGGTCAAGGTGGCACAGGGAGGGTACAAGCATGAGTGCAGCCACATGCACACGTGTGAACACCCCACACACACAACTCAGCGAAGCTGTGCACACAAAGGTGGGTCCCAATCAGCACCATTTCTTTGAGGAGATGGCATTGGTGCGTGTGTGTAACCTCCAGGCAATTGTTGAGTGCATTGGCTTTCTTGAAACCCCCAAGGAGAAGCATAGGGTGAATTGCAGCAGGCAGGTGTTTGTGCCCAAAAACATGTATTTGGAGAATGTGTTGCATGTGCTGTGCATAGGCAATGAATGTTTGCAACGTGCTGCACTAAAGCCTGCAGATATTTTCTTGAGTTACAGCTGTAGGTGCAAGAGTCAGCAATGTTGAGATCTAATTATAGAATCATAGAATCATCTGGTTGGAAAAGACCTTTGAGATCATCAGGTCCACCCATATCCATCCACTACTCAACCAGATCCCTGAGCATCTCACCTACTCATCTTTTAAACACCTCCAGGGATGGTGACTCCACCACCTCTCTGGGCAGCATCTGCCAGTGCATGGGAACTCTGTCAGTGAATAAATTCTTCCTAATATCCAGTCTGAACCTTCCCTGGCACAACTTGAGGCCATTTCCTCTCGTCCTGTCACTTGGGAGAAGAGACCAACACTCACCTCGCCACAGCCTCCTTTCAGGCAGTTACAGACAGTGATGAGGTCTCCCCTCAGCCTCCTCTTCTCCAGGCTAAACAACCCCAGCTCCCTTGGCTGCTCCTTGTAAGGCTTGTTTGGTTTGATTTGCACATCCCCTCTGCTCTTATCCTGCCTGGAGGAGCCCCAGTGGAACCTTGTCCAAGGACACCAGCCAGTGTGGGTATCCCCAGGGGTGCATTTACAGCACAGCACAGTCACCCCACACTCCTCCTGTTGCTGCGTGGGGGGAACTGTTTGCACATGGACCGGAGCTGTGACATTGCCTCCAACTCACACCTCACAGCACTGATAATGCCTGTGGTTGCCCTTTGAGGGCCAAGGCTCTGCTTTCCCACCTGGTCACCCTTTGTGCCCTTTTCTTCATCAAATGCTGCATTGGGGCAGCAAGAGCAAGAGGGGAAAAGGAAGAGAAAGGGATGGAGAGGAAGTAGGTCCTGGGCAGGGATGGAGTAAGTATGAGCAGAGCCTGAAGTGAGGGTCTGCTGTGTATTGAGGATGGGACCATGAAAGGGCTGGAGAAGCCCTCTGGAGGCATCTGGATGTCTCCAGACTGGGCTGGGGAATCCCTCTGGGTGAGCCCTTCTGGCCCTGTTCCTGACTGGTGCAATGGGGGCTTTTGTTCCAAATGGTTACTTCCTGGAAGGGAGGAAGGGTGAGTTTGTGTTAGTGTGGCTGGAAAGCTGCTTTCTCTCTCTGTTTTTTGTTCACATTTTTTTTTAAATTAAAAAATAGAAAAAACAACACCCTAGGAAAGACAGAGTTGGAGGGACTTGTTTAAAAAAGGAAAAAAAAATTGATTTCTTGGCTGAAAAATATGCTGAACAAACAAATTCAAAACCTTTCAAAAGAACACTGACAACGTGAAACCCCCCTCCAAAACTCTTACGTACTCAAATGCCACTCTTTTCATGAAATCATGGTTTATTTGAGACTGGGTGACACTGCCTCAGCTTGTTTGTCCTGGGATACCTTCAAAATTTGGCTCATTAACCAAACACTGCTTGAAGATGCTGGCATGCTGGCTGTGAGGGCAGTTGTCCATGTCAGGTTACAAATGAGTAACAGAGACACAGGCCTGGTGATTCCTAGCAATTCCCACTTTAAGGACAAAAGTGATGAGCTGGAAGTGGCCTTGTTTGGAAGCGCCGGGTTGCGACCGCGGGGAGCACTGGCGGCCTCCGGTGCCACCGCCTGCTCGGAGCGGTTGGTCAGAACCTGGCCAGTGAAGAAGGAGATTTTTTTGCCTTTTTTATATCCTTCCAATTTTTTTTTGGTCACTCCTAGGAGATGTAAGTTGCTTTACTCCATCTCTCAGCATCTGAGAATTGGATGCATCCGCCCTGATGTTATATGGATGTATCCAACCATGCAATGAGTTTCTTTCCTCCCAGCTGAGCTCTGGCAGCTCTGTGGAAGGGCTGGTTGAAGGATATCTGGACATATGGACAATTCTGCAATTAGTGAGTTCTACCCTCAAGCCAAAGAGCTGCTGAATGGAGCAGCCAGAGCATGTCCCAGTCTCCTCTTGATGAGGCTGGACAAGTCGTGGTGTTGCCAGACACAGCTTCAAGACAGGAAACTCAGTGCCATGGTTTGCAGAAATAAAGACCAAACTTGTCCTAATGACTGCCTAAAGTGAAATAACACCTAAAGTCAGTTTAATTCTCATCAAACCTGACCTGTTTTATTCTGTCACCATGAGAGCTCGAAAGCAAGGAGGACGCAGCTCCCAGTGTTGTGGTCACTCAGCTCAGCAGCTCCAATACTTTGTTCCAGAGCCTTGGTTCTCCCTCCAGCACCTGCTTCTTGAAAAATCAATCACTTTCTTACAGTTCTTTTAATCACATGAATCTTGCTGATGATCTCTGTCTAGGCTGAGATCAAGAAGGGAACTATTTCAAGCCAAATAAATTTGTCTGGGGAGGTACAATTGGCTGTTGGGACTCAAGGAAAAACAATGCTCCAGAGTTCATGTGCTGGGGTGCAACTGAGCCTCTCGCAGGTCTCTCAGGCTTTGAGAAGTTTACACAGACTTTGCCAGCTCTCCTAAACAAAGGAAAAATCTTTCTATTTTTTTCCCCCCTTACACTTTCAAGGAATCCTTTGGCTTGATTGCAGGCAGGAAACCTCTGACAGGGAAATTGCAAAGACACCGATCAGACCTCTAGTAGTCAAAAAAACAGTCAAGGAGGCTGTCCCAGCAGAGAGGAAGATCTCCTGGTCTTGCTGGAGATGAGGATTTGTTTCCTAGACAACTTCGGGTCCCTTCCAGCTCGGGTGATTCTATGATTCTATGATATTCTGTGATCTCCTGGGAAAGACCAGACAAGGGAGCTCTGTCATACAGGGACAGCTTGGAAAGCCATCCCCACACTGACTTTATGATGGTTGGTATTGCAGCTTGTCCCCAACTCCTACGGTTTGTGTTTAAATGGCAGTGCTGTGAGATGTTTGATTTGGAGAGCAATTGGGAAACACAGTCCTTCTCCATCTCTTGGAAATGAGTGTCCGGTAGCCCTACTGTGCCTCCTTGGCTTCATCACTACTCCAGGCACCTTCCTGTTACCTCAAGGCTCTTGTTGACATCTGGATGTGACCCTTTGCGTGGGCAGCTCCAAAGGGCACCGCGACAGCAGCGTGGCCAGCCCTGACCTCTGTCCAGAGAGAGTATGAGTTAGGTGATGGGCATGACCTCCTCCCTCCTGGGGACTGGGTTGTGGTGGGTTCCCCACCACCCTTCCTTGCCCATCACAGAGCTGGAAGAAAAGCAATATATTATGAAATGCTTTCCATCACGAGGCAGCTCCCTTGTGTTTAGTTTTATTAATGAAAAACATCAGTGGGGCAATACGTCAGCAGGTTACAATGCTCCAGGACTTGGTCTCTCCAAGGAATCATCCTGTAGCAGTAAGACATGGGGCCCTTGGTGTCTCTCAGACAGCACCTCCAGTAACCCTACCTCTGACAGGCCCTATAAATCCCTCTTGAATTGCTGATGGGACATAAATCACCCTAAAACCGCGATGCTTACCAAACATTATTGCTTTATTGAGACATAAATCCCACGTCAGCTCAGTGAGGTATCTGTGGCGATTGAGTTAAACAAGCCAAGACAGCTATTTAACTGTTCCCAAACCTTACCTTATTAAAATACAGTCAAGGAGCATACGAGGAGTAGCACGGAAGAGATGTTTTCTGAGCAGCCATTTATCACTTTTGAACAACAAGTCATAAATAGGTCTATGTTTTTTTTTTTCTCTGTGTCTTGAATTTTCAGGAATGGCTGGGAAGAGCAGATATGGAGGGGTCTGTTCAGATGCAGGCTGAGGAGTTGGGGCATCGGCCAATGTGCTGCAAAAAGGACCATTTTTCTGCTGCAGCCAGACAGTGCTATGGCCTTTGCAGCTTCCACTGCTCAGGAAAGAGAGAGGGGCTTCCCAGGAGAGGAATAGAGATAGAGATGCCCAGGGAACGCTTTTGAGTACAAAGCAGCTCCAAAAACCCACAGTGAGGTACAAAATTAAATACCATGTACCATCATGGCTAAGAAATAATGGAGTTTTTGACACCTTGGGTAAGAAAAAAAGAAAAAAAAAACACCCTTCTGTACTATATTTTAGCATCCCAGGCTACAAATGAATCCCCATCTCAAGCTGGAGCATGGTCTGCAACAGCAGTGCCCAGGCTGGAAGTTGTGAAATCCCCCCACAGAACTGCAGCAGCTGTCTCCATACCGGGGAGGATTTACAGCATCTCATTCCCATTAACCTCTCCTTCAGCAGCTGCAGCAAGGATGCCCTTCTCCCTCATCTTGGAAGTCTCCCTTACTTCTCCCACTTTGCTTTTTCTTGCAGTGAAGAGTAGTTTTTCCCCCCTGAAGTGCAGGTGAGACCGTTATTCTGCACAGTCTTTTGACCCACCATCACCCATGGCAGTGTCCCAGGGGCCAGCAGTGTCTGGCAGGCACTGGTGGGGTGTGGTGGGGGCTTCTGGGAGCTGATCCTTCTGCAGGCACTGGAAACAGAGCCAGGACCATGGTAGGAGAGATCCCCCTGAAGAAAAATGAATCAAACCCATCGCCAATGGGGACAACCCAAATATTTTGTGTTTGCTTGAAGTCAGGGGTCGGGGAGAGGGAGATTTCAAACCCCTTCTCTCCAGGTCACCCCAGTGACTGTCACAGCCCATGACAGCCTGAAATGTCAGCACAGGTGTTCTGTGAGGCCCCTTTGGACCGGTGACGTGGGAGCATCACACAGGCGGGTGCCTGAGTCAGCACCCCATGCTGGGACTGTGCCCAGCGTTTATGTAAACTCTGAACTGCTTACGGCCACCCAGCTGGGCTGTAAATCTCACAAGAATTAGCTCTCAGAAGAATATTGGTCTTTCCAGTAAGCTGGAGGTAGAAGTAAACTCGCCTGTCCATTGGCACTGCATGGACCTGTATGGAGCCGTCTCCTGGGCGATGCACAAGGAGATGTTGTCTTTGGAAGACCTCCAGAGCTGTGATCAGGACCAGCCCAAACACTCCTCCAAGATGCCTCAGGGTAGAAAGCAGCATCCTATTGGGAGTAAACCTATCCCATCCCTAAAAGGCCACGATTTCAAAGTGAACACTCACACATGCAAGCCATCAAAACCAACAAATACTTCTCTTTCATCTCCAGCGATGCCGTGCTCCTCTCAAAAAAACATTTTCAACATTATTGGAAGAGCTCAGGTCAACCCATCAGTTAATCTGCTCAGTAGTATATCCAAAATACACAGGACCAAGTAACTGAAACAATCTGTGAGCTCTGCTGGTACATGCAGCACCAATACTTTCAATACCTGAAGGTGAAAAAGGACTTTTTTTTTCCATCAAAATAATAAACACAGGGACTGCTGATGATTTAATTAATTCATGGGGTCCCATCCATTGCCTCACATCCTTTTTAAAGGCTCCTTAATTTTTTTAATATAAAAGCAAAATATCTCACAAGCGTCCTGAGAGCTCTAGGAGACTGTTTTCAAAAGGAAGTTTCTCTTGGGAGACAAAGTCCCCAATGTGTTCAAAAATCAATTGCTTTTGAAAGTTGAAGTTTGACATCTGTGAAAGGCTGTGAAATAGCAGACAAACACCCCACAGTCCCCAAAATGTGTGTTAAAAGGAGATGCCTCTTGCCTAAGTCAGACCTACAGTCCCGGTCTCCTGGACTGGACCCTATCATTAATGCCCAACCTGCTGGCATCCTATGGGCAAGCAGCTCTTGTGCTTTATCTGGTAAAACCACCCAACAGTTCTGCCAGCTGCCTGCCCAAAATCTAAGCATCACACACACAGGCAGGATAGGCACCACCATTCCCACCGAGCAGGAGCAAGAAAATGGGACCAGACCTGCAATCACAAGTGTAGGAAAAAACAAGCCATGGGGATGTCATCAAATTAACAAACCAAGCAGTTCTTCTTCCAAAAGAAACTCTCTGGCTTCTTCCCATCCAGCTGGGCTTTGCCCTGTGGGCTTGACCCCTTTCCTCAGGGTTGGAGTTCAAGTGACCTACGTTTAATTTCTCACCGCCTTCTGATGAGTGTTTTCATAACACTTCTCTCCCTCCCAGCTTTGGAGACATGCCAGAGCTCAGCCAGAGCCGAAATCCTTCTACTCTTTGACATCTAATTTTGTTCTCCATGGGATATTTCCTGGAGGGCTCATAGGAGCCTTGAGAGAGGCCACCCAGCCCTGTGGCGGGAGGAATCGGTGCCGCTGGGGATCACGGTGATGCTTTGTGGTCTTATAAATGGTTGGCAAGCACCAGGACTGACTGGGCCCCGTGCCAAGGGTAGCACAGAGCACGCTCATTGGCTTATCAATGCCTGGCAGTGAGGAATCTCCTGCTAAGCCATGTCCTCCCCGCCTCTCTCAGAGGGTGTATTTGATGCAGGATCATGGGCTGGCACCTGTGCATGGACCTGGGGTGCTCCAGGCCAGTCCTGCAGCCAGGGCTCTGCCTTGCCCCAGGGGGGCTGGCAAAAGGCTGTACAGGGCAGTGCCAATGGCTGGAGACACACAGGAGAGCTGGGAGGAGAAGAGTGAAACAAGAGCTCTTTGGAGAGGAGCTGGGGAATAGGTTGAAGATGGAGACGGGGACAGAGATGAGGCCATGACCGTGCACAACTGGGAGGGAGCAGCAGAAGTGGAAACCACAAGAGCCACTGTCTGAATCTTGTTGCTGTGCTGGAAATCAGTGGTCAGGATGGACCAATGGTGTGAGGGGGGGCACCCAACAGCCTAGAGGGTGCAGGGGGGGAAGGTGTGTGTAGGAGGGTGCCGGCTGCCATCCTGCTCTGTGCCCTCCTCTGGGCTGTGCTGCCTGTCAGTGTGGGCACAGGGCTGACCTGAAATCACTGGAAGTGGCACTGGAGGCTCCATGAGAAGATGCTGGATTACCTACAGGAGAATTGTTTGCATTAATGATGAAGTCCACTGGGATTTTACAGGGACTGGAATACTACACTTAGAAAGGAGATATTTCTTCACCCTTCTGCCCATGCTGCTCTTTGCTTGAACAATCCGTTTCTTGCCTTGTTTTTGGAGACAGAAGTCCTCTACATATGCTCTCCTCTCCCTGCTCTCTGGCTTCTGGGGGATAGTATTTTTACAGGCCTTTGTAGCTATGCTCTAAGCTCACAGCAGAAGGTGCATCTCCTCGTCCCTGCTTCCTGGGGTTGGTGGCTTCAAGATCTAACAACTGTGAAATCCCCATGGGTCTGGGTTTATGAGACCCAGTCTGGTTTGGTGTACTGTTTTCTCTTTTCCAGTACTTCTTGTGGTGTGTTTGGAGGCTTTGCAGCTGAGATGGAACCCTCTGAGCCTCTCATGCTGCCTGAAGCCTTCAACTCTGGAATTACTAAGCAATTTGGGTTACGTAGCTCCATCAGCATGGTAGGAAGCCCAGCTCTTACAGCCATGTCATTGCCCATCAGTTACTTTGTGGGACAGGGAAGCTGTCATGTGGGCCCTGGACCCAGCAGCCATGCATTTGGAAATGTCTCTGGCCTGTGCACATGGAGAAGCACTGTCTTTTGGTGCCTCTGCTTGTCAGACATCCCTGCAGCCTGTTGATGCTCCTCTCACGTACAAGAGTCTGGGTTGTTCCCACCAGCCCTGCACTTTGACATGGAAGTGGTCAAACTCTGTTTTTGGTGTCCTTGGCTGTCTTTGATGTGTTGCCTTGCTGCCCCAAGCTTATTGTACCCCAAGCCATGCTATTCCCCAAGGTGGACCCTTCTTTCTTAACAGCCATGAGAAACATCCTCCTTGCGGTGTTTCTGCAAGGAAAATATGTCCTTGGTTGCTGTAAATAGCACAGAGAAATGATTTCTCATGATCCTGACAGGACCAGTGTTTCTGTTGCTTGAGCCTCACAAGCTCTCTGGGCAAATGTCAGTGGAGAGCCCTTCTCATGGCTCTGTGGCTCAGCCCTTCCCATGCTGTTGACTTCACACAGGCCTTTAGGACCCACTGGGGAGCCAGGAGCCCGACTGCCCCAGGTGCTGTGAGGAACAGCCCTGTCCTGTGGGAAGTCAAGGCTTGAAGAGGGCTTAGAGAAGGAAACTGGAAGTGACCACTTTGCACAGGCCAAAGAAAGGTTGGAGACCCTCAGTGAACTCAAGCTGTCTGATAATTAGGTGTTGAACCTGTAGGTATGAGTGTGGGACCCTTTAATATGGATTATAACCGGCTTCTTCTGATTGCCTTATGATAAATATCATAAGGTGTGCAACAGAAGCTGGCACTGAGATGTCTGTGGTTGGGAGGGGTGGTCCCCATGTTACCTGGGTGTATTACAGTGCTTACAGTGTGGCTGCTGCTCACGTCTGCCCCACGTGACCACGGGCTTTGTACTGTTCTGTCCACACACTGGGAAAGGTGGGAAGGGAGGATAGGGCAAACCTGCCTCACCCTTGCTGGCTCCACTCCTGGGCTTGTGCAGAAGCTCTACACCTGCAGCCCAGAGAAGGGTTCCCAGGCAAGGGTCAAGATGCTGCTCCTCTCTGATGAAGCTCCAGCTTCATCCCCTTTCTGAAGGCAGAGCCTGAGCTGGGAGAGGCAGAGATGCAGGGAGGCTGCAGGTAGCATCTTTTTACCATTGTGGTGACTACAGCAAAACAGCACCTTCCAGGCCACCTGAGTGACCCCTGGCAGAACTAAGTGGCCCAAACTCACACCCCTGGGCACATGCAGTGCAGAGATACAGCAGCAAATTGCAAGGGTCAGAGGTACAGCTGGCCTGGCCAAGGAAAGCCCACGGATCAAAGGGGCCACCACAGCCTCTGCGGGAGGTCATTCCCATTCAAAGGCAGCAGCAAGGTGTCCCCAGAGCACCCTGGGTGCACTCTGGTAACCAAACAAGCCCCATGCAACGTGGTTTTTGCATCTGAGGATGCCCCATTCATGGCTTCCAGGCTGGCACAAGGAGAAATCCAGCCAGGGAAAAAGGAGAGTATTTCTCATATGGAAATAGGTCTGTACACAGGGAGCTCTGCTCCCAGCTTCCACGCCAGTACAAAACACCCTCTTCCCAGCCCTTGGGGAAAGTGTTGCAAGAGGCAAGACCTGGCATATGGAAATTTCAGCCCTTAAGTCAAATATTATTTCAAAGCTAATGACAAACAAAATCTATTTTTGCAGTGGTCTTGTTTAAAATATTTCCCCTTAATCCTCTTGAAATAGCAGTAATTGAAAACGGTTCTTTGGGATGCCAGTGCATGCTTCTTTAATTATCTCCTGCACTGCCTGTTTCCAGTGGAAGGGCCCTATCTGTTTGCAGTTACTGGCCTTATGAAAACCAGGCTTGGGCCCAAGTCAGCGGGAACTAAAATAAAAAACATTTCCTTTCAGAGTCATCATTTGAGCTAATTAGCTTTAATCAGCCCAGAAACATCTATTTGATATTTCTTCCCCTGCCATGGAGCTGGTGAGCATCCAAGCAGTTCCGAGGGTGAAGGCTGGCGGGACAGTGCCATCCCTTTGTCCCTTCACCTCCAGGTCCAGGTGCTGTGGCAGTCCTTGCTGATGCACCACAGTGTCCTCCTGGATCAGCTGAGGCTGGCAACACTGACAGGGCTGCAAAATTCTAGCCTGATGCAAAACAAAAGAGAAACTTTCTTCTGGAATGAAAACTTGGGACTTTACAGGCAGCTAGAGCTGATGAGGAGTGGGGTTTTTCCCACTCTGGGAGCTGCAAGGACAGAGTGTTTTTACAAAGGTGCATTAATCATATTACAAAGGAGTGATAAACCACTGGCCAGTCCCCATCACCTTTCAGAGGTGAGGATCTGACCTTTAGGAGAGGGAGTTTTCTCGCTGGGACCTGATGCTGTGCAGCAGAGCAGCTGCTGTACCATGCTCCAGGTGCACAAGCTGGACACTTGCCACTGTGAGTGGATTGGTGTTTTAAGGCCCAGGCAGTGAGAGGGGAGCAGGTGAGAGCAAGTGGCTGATGGTGCATCTTCCCAGCCCAGGGGGTGGCAGACAAGCTGAAGGGTTGCTCTGAGGATTTGGAGAGACTGCTTAGAACAGCAGAGGCAAAGCAGAGCCCTTCCTTGCATCAAGTTCAGGAGCACAGCTGGTGTGAGAGCAGGGCTGTGGCTCATCCTGCTTTGCTACAAGCCTGGGGATGGCAGCTCCCAGCTGGACCATGGGTGGCTTCATTAAAAATCCCAGTCCAGCAGTGGTAGTGCTGGAGCAGCCCCTCCATGGTCTGCAAAGGGTGCTGAGCACCTGTGGATGCCACAACACCTCCAGTCCCAACCCAGTCCCTGCAGGGCTCAGCCCCAGAGCAAGGCTGAAGAGCAAAATTGTTCCAATTAGGAAGCATCAGCTCTATCCATCTGGGCTGCTGATGTGCCAAAGTGGATCTGGTTGCAGATGCTGGTACCCAGACAACGGCACCTATGGGGAGTGGGATGCTCTGTGCCTTGCAGATGAAGGGAGGAGGGGAAAAGGTAAATGTATGCTCCGTGCACTTTCCTCCCACCCATGCTTCGTGTCCAGAATGCACGTGGGGTGGGATTTGGGACTGGGCTGCCAGGTATCTCCAGAGTCTGGGCCCCAGAGCTCTGGGCTCACTCAGCACCACGGTCCTGGGCACCCCCTGGCTCACTCCTGCCTGTGAGCCTGAGCTGGGGCAGAGAGCTTGGCTACATCCACACTGAAACCAGACTGGGGCTCTTAACACTTCCTGCCATACTTGCTGTTTCTGGGCCTCTTTGGACAGGAGCTGGATTAATTTTACCTAAATGTTTCTCACTTGCTATTTAACCTGAATCAGGGTTAAGCCCCAGAGAGGAACTGACATCATCACCCTGAGTGTAAGGGCCCTGAAGGCATTAATTAGCTCTAATTGTCCCAGGCAACCTCACCTGGGACACCCACCCACTGCCATGGGCCCAGGAGCCTATTTAAGCTCGGGCTCAGGCATTCATCATCTTTCTAAGCACTTTTCTAAGGCTTTATCTATGTTGAATTTTCATTGGGGGAGGTCTGGGTTTGACACCTTTTTCGTGGGTTTGGGTTTTTTTTCTCCTCTTCATAGACAGAATGCCTCCCCAGTCCAAGGGAAGTGAGCTGGGATTTTGACTAAATTCAGGCTGGATAGCACCTTGAAGGCTCCTACTAGGGTGGGCTGTGCACTGCAGTGCTATCCTGGCTGCCTGAATGCCTGCAGACCCAGTCCTTCCTGTCCTGCTGTGTGTCCTGATCCAGGCAGAGGCACTGTGGGAAGAGCAAGCCACGAAGGGCAATTTCTGCACCATGTGTAGAAGGGTCCAAGCTCTTTCAGAGTCCAGAGGCAAACTTAAAAATCCAACAGGTAAGTTAATTGATATCTTAATGCAAATGAACTCAGCCCTAGAGGCAACATCAGTTCCTTAAAACCCCTGCAGAGGACAGCCCTGTCACCTTGCAGGAGGAGATGGTGAATTGTGTGGCAAACCTGCATGGCCAGGAGCAGCAGGCTCCATGGGAGATCTGAGTGCTCAGAGCAAGCAGCATGACAATGTCTTGTAACATCATGAAAGGCTTTAGAAGGGGCTTTTGGATTTATTATTTTGGCCAGATGGTGGGGAACCAGAGATTATAAACGGTCCGCTGAGAAGCAAGCACCCCAGGAGCAGAAGATGCTGCAGCAGCCTGGTGAGTCCCAGCACAAACTGGGTCCTGGGTGTGTCAGTAGGACATGTGTCCAGCAGGCAGGGTTTGGGCCAGGAGCAGCCTGCTATGAGGCTGAGGGCTTTTCTGTCCCTTGTCTCCATATATCTTAGGGCTGCATCCGTCAGGGCTTCCCAAGTGTCTGGCTCCAAGCCTCCCAGGCTGGTGATCCAGGGAAATCCAAAGGCAAGAGACAATGGCTGTGAACAGAAACCAATGCAGGAGCTTGTAGAGTAAAAGGGAGAAAATATTCTTCACAAGCTCATTTGCTGGGTAGTTACAGGGGCAGAAATGAGTGGTTGATCACTTTGCTGTCTACTCCCTGTGCATTTGGAGAGATTTATTGACTGGTAGCACAAGATGAGACGCCCCCATTCCAGATTGTCTGTGCAACTGAGCACTAATTGTGGTTAATGGCTGTACTGAAGTGAATAAATTTTTTCCAGCATGACAGCAAGAATAATATGATGTGGCAATATGCCTACAGCAAAAAGGCCAGAAACTCTTCTGAGGTTTTTCCTGCAAGCTTTGCACAACAGACAGAGCAATGGCAAGAAGACAATGTGAAAGGGCATTGGCATGAAAGGAAATCAGCCACACCACTTGGAATGGGCTTAGCCAACAGAATTGCTCATCCATCTGGGTACAGGAGAGCTCCTGGGGCAGCAAGCCGCAGTGGAACAGCACCAGCGATGGTTTGCCACGTGGAGAGGTTTTTCTCCAGCTTCCTAGGCTGCAAGGGGCTTGTGAGAGCCTGGAGACACACAGGGAGAAGTAACAGCCTTCACCCAAAAGCTGCCAGCTCCTACTCATTAGATGTGCCATGAAGGAAAACAGGGCAGAAGTGCGTAGCTGCGTTGAAGTGCGGATCCCAAGGAGCAAGAGGGCTGTGTTGTGCCCATTGCTGGTCAAATCCTTTTGCTTTGTGCCATGAGAAATGTAGTGCTTTTGCTTCAAAACCAAGCTGATGCCTAGCTCTGGCCAGGAATGGGGCACGAGAAGTATAGAGAGGTTGTGGGTGCAAAAGAGAGCAGAATAAATAATATGAGCATTAAGACATCTTAGTAGTAGGGATATTGCCTTTGAATATATGATATAGGGAAATTACAAAACATATAAATACATAAGAGTTCAGAGTCATGGTGTAAGTGACCAAGTACAGTGTGAAGAAAGCAATCTACAGGGCAAATAAAATGTAGGTTAGCACTCGGGCTGAGGCAGATCCTTCAGGCTGCCCTCCTGCAGCACCTGTGATTTAACATCCCAAAAGGGCAGAGCCAATTAGAACACAAGTGTGGATACGAAAACCAGGCTGCAAGGTGGGCTCTGGTGTGATAGATCCAGACTTTGAACAAATCGTGGTGCCTTTTCCATTCAGAGTTTCTCTCGGGTTGCTTGCTATGGAAATCGGACTAATTGGGCCGTGTGTGTGATGCCAACGCCCGCTTAAACATCTGGATGCATTTTTTTCTTTACGTGTGTGTGGACTGATTCCGGTATATGATTTAGAGCCATAAATATTACCATAGAGACAGTAGGATATTGCTTAGAGGAGCTTTATCCAAGCCGGGTTTAGAGCAGCCCGTACAGAACAGTCACAGGAGGGAGCCAGAGATCAACTTTAGGCTTCTCCTTAAGGTGTGAGAGGGCCAATTTTCTCCATTTGTTTCCCTCACAATAAGCTTAAGGGCTAGAAATCTCCATTATAAAGAAGGTTGATATTCCTTTTTAACAGCTTGGCCCCAAAAAGCCTTGCCTGAAGCAACAGGGCTGTCTCTCCCGGGAGATTTGGTTGGAACTTGTCTCCTCCCTTCTAGTACAAAATCGTCTGCAAACAAAGCTCTAATTACCTGCCTGGCCGAGATTAACACCTGCGGGCTGGTTTTTAAGGGAGCCTCCTTTCCCTGGCTCCTGCTCCAAGCAGCTCTCAAGGCTACAGAGCATTTTCACCAGTTGGGTCAAGAGCTCTTGGTGTGGGGAACACCCTTCCAGCCTTCCCAGTGCCGGGCTGGGACCTTGGCACTTGGTCTGTCCCCAGGCAAGGGGGAAATTGGGATGTGATCCCACCCACAGCCCTCTGCTCTCCTTCTTGCCCTCTGGATGGGCTGCTTCAGGCTGGAGGGTTTGTGTGACTTCTCCCTCGACATCCCTCAGGAATGACCATGCCTGCAACAAATTTGTGCACAGGGAGGAGACATCGGTACAAATACCCCCCTCTGTAGCTCAGGCGGGTGCTATGAAGTCCATCCACCTGCTGCATCCAGACCATCCCCTGAGCACATCCTTGAAGCTGAAGCAACCTTTCAGAGAGGAAAATGGTCATTATCTTGTTTTCTCCTGTTGTGAGTTTCTTGTAACTGGCAATTAGCGGCCCTAAAGCCGTAATGAGGCAATTTGACACCCCGGTGCTGGGGAGGGGCCGTGGCCTGCAAAGAGAAAAGGGAACTTGTGCCATGCCCTGGGAGAGCAAGCATGAGGACCTGGCTGGACATTTTTCTCCTGCTCTGCCTTGGAAGAAACAGCTGGGCTGATGTTGGAGGTGTCCAGCTTGGAAGAGTCCATCTGGCTATGGAGCATCACCTTGCTCTGCCAGTCCTCAGTGACAGCAGTGTTGTGGGGAGGGCTTGCAAAGTCTGGGTTTGCACCAGACTGCACCCCAAGTCTTGTCCCATCTTCTCCAGCAGAGATCACAAGAGCTGCCCATGTGGAAATGCATCACTGGAGGTGCTGATCTTGATCAGCCTTCCTTCTTTTGCAGCCTTCATCTCACTGAACGTCTTGAGCCTCTGGCAAACTCCTCCACTGAAGCAAGGAATGGGATACTTGCCGTTCCCTGTGGCACCTGAGCAAAATGCAGTGGTTCAGCCCGTGGATGGCACCTTGCAACTCTCTCGTCTGTGCCACTGGAGCTGGAAGGCACAAGGTGAGGACTTCTGTGTGCCCATGGAGATTTGCTCTTAGGGTAGTCACTGCTTTCCTGCTCCAGGGTTGTTAAACCAGGTGCCTTCTGCTGGGTGCCTCTCTCACAAAAGGAAGAGCATGGTTAACTACCAGGAATTATTTGCTCGTCAAATCCACAAAACCTCTTCCATGCAGGTGAAGTCACAAAGTACCCTGGAGTAGATTTGTGCCAAGAGTTGAGCTGCTGGTGTCCTGTTTGCTGAACAAAAGCTGTGTTTGTTCCTTCTCTAGTGTGGATGTGCAGAAAAAGAGCTCAAACCTTGCAGTCCTAGCCTGGGACCTCACCAAGCCTTGGGGCTCCAAGCAAAGCTTGCACATTTGGAGGACAGTCTTTTCTCCAAGATACTGACAGGGTCAGGGTAGGAGAAGCAGCCAGGAGGAGGGCTGTTTTTGAGAGAAGAGTAACCCTTGGGACAATTCCCACACTTGTGAGCAAATCTCATGGGTTGTCTGTGTTCGTAGAGCCTCAGGTGAGCTGCAGCAATTGCTCTGTGTGACAAGGACTGTGTTATCACCAGCCAGAGTGGTGCTTCCCCACCGTTGTGGGGAGCAGAGCACAAGCTGGATAAACACTTGGGTGCCTTTGTGCCAGGTGATTGCCCAAGAAAAAGACAATCCTGTGTGATATCCTGAGAGTCAGGTACCTTCAAGCAGTTTATGCTGCAAGAGGGGTGGCTGTGGCTTCCTGTGAGGTTTTGCCTGATGCTCTTGGCACTTTCTGGTGCTCTAAGGATCCAGACAGTACTTTTATAAAACAGCATATTGACACAAAAAAATGAGGGAAGACAGAGGTTCTGCCTAAGGATGAATTCCAGAGAGGCCATGGGTATGGTCTGGAGATCTGCAAGGCTGGGCAGCAATATAGGAGGAAAGGGGCTGGAAGGAGAGATGTCCTTGAGATAGATGCAGTGAGATGTGTTATCCTATTGATACAAGAAGTGGTTGTTATTGCAGAGGGCGGAATATTTTGACTTAAGGGTTTTTTCTATAGAATTGGTATTCTAACTCACTTCAGTTAAGCATTATCTAAGTGGCAGCATTTTTGGAAGCCAGACAGACACAGGCTGTGTTTTTTTTTTTAATAGTGCTGTTTCCAGGCAATACTTCACTTATCTAAAGATCTCAAAGCTGGACAGAGAGCTGGCTTCAAAGCTTTAGTAAGCAGAGACTTGGCTGTTGTGAAGATCATAATAAAATTAAGATTAGTCCTTGGGAAGCAGTAGAATCTGCATGAGATTGCTAGGGGAATTTATACATATGCAGGTAAGCTGGATGTATATTCTGTCCCAGCTCTTGTCTCATTACACAATTGATGGAATCACTCCCTCGTGTGTCCAGCACTGAAATAAGTGATGGCTGCTTCCTAAAACTCCAAAATGAGTCTTAGAGAGTTTATTTGCCAGCATTTTCAGTATCAGTGTTGCAACTGCTGTACCTAAAAAAGATTTCATTGAAGACACGGTGAGTATTTTTGCTGGTTTATTCTGTCTGGGAAGGTGACTGTGGTGAGACGTGAAGCAGAGGACAAGAATGTCCTCTGAGCTCCCACCTCCACTGAAAGGCTGTGGATCAGAACAGCTCCCTAGGGAACACTAAAACTTTCAGAGCTGATAGAAGGTTAAGGTGAGCAAAGAGATGCTGGTACGTTTCAGGTGTTACCCTCCCCTGGGGCACTCCATCCATCAACCTGAGCCTAATGGGAACAGTCCTGCAGCCCTTTCCTGGAAGGATTTTACTTGCAAGCAAAAATGAGAAGAGGGATGTGGAAAAGCAAATGAAAAATAGATCTTTTGTCATACTCAAGAAAAACAGGAGCCAACCAGAGAAGCAATTCAACACAATAAGCGCAGAGCAAATGAGAGGCAAAGGTTCTTGTTTATTGCCTCATTTTATGTAGCTTCAGCTGCAGATTTATTGTCTCCCAACCAGCTGTGGCTGCTGCAGTGCTGCTGGCTGCTCCGGAGGGCTCTGCCCAGCCTCCTGCATGGGATGTTTCTCATTTCACACTTCAAAGATGCTTGAACAATAAGGCACATCAAAGGGCTGAGGAGCCTGAAGGATGCAGAGGAGAGGATGATTGCCCTCACAGGAGTCCTGGGTGCCCAAGAGACACAGGGCCCTGCTGCTCCCCAGCTGGGCCAGCAGTGCCTCAGGCAAGTTCAGTTCATCCCTGGCTGCCAGCAGAGTTAAGAGCCTCACTGCAGCTCTGTGGCTGTGCCAGGAGGCAGGCTCCAGTGGAGATCAGAGGGCACCCTGGGGATGTGCCCTCTCCAAGGCCAAAGGCTGCTCCTGGCCCAGGGGCTGCTTATTGTCCTTCAGTGCACTTGGGATCTTCCTTTTCCCAGCTGTTCTGGCTGAAATGCTCCTTGTGGAACCCTTGGCTCTCGATGTGGGTGTTGTGCCCCATCCAGTGCTGCAGAGCCCTGTCCACCCAAAGCATTGGGTGATGTGGCACATGGACAAGCTGCTGCCCCAGCCTTGCAGCCAGGGCATGTGCTGAGCATCCCTCTGGCAGCTGCCTCAGGGAGCCTTTGCATGCAGGAGAAGAATCAAAACTGGAAGATTTTTCACTCTGCCACTGCTACCAGCAGGAGAGCTGAGAGTGGCTGTGTGAGAACCACCTGTTGGTGGCCACTGACCCCTGCCCACCACCTGCACCAACCCTCTGTTAATGAATACTCTTGTCTGAGTGCAGCAGCCAGGGCAAACAGAGCCACGATCACACAAGCTGTGCAAGTGGCTGGGGTCAGAGCGTGCACCAAGGCAAACTGTACCATCAGCCTCTCATGGCTCCTCTCTCTTCAAGCAATCCCCTGCAGGATTCCCCTGTCATGCTGTGACCCCCTCTGAGCATCACAGGAAACCAACTCTAACCTGAGCTGTACTGCTGCTGAGAGGAGGCTTTGGGCTAGGAGAATGCAGGGTTTGCAGCAGAGACTGCTTTTTTTCCCAACAGTTTTTGCTGCTTTGGTGCCTAGGAGCACTCTTCTGCTCTTGTTTTCCTTTAGTGTATGATAAAATTTAGAATCATAGAATCATCTGGTTGGGAAAGACCACTAAGATCAAGTCCAACCATACCTGTCCACTTACTAAACCATTTGTAGATGTTGGGCAGACCTACCTCTAATGCCACTAGAATGCTGAAGCTTTTGATTTTCATTCTCCTCCCATCACAAGGAATTTTTGGACACCTTAGATTTTCTCTCTTTTTCTGTTTTCCCATACCTACAGTTCTCATTCCCTTTGTCTTCATTTTTTTTAAGAGAGAAAAAAATATGTCCAAATTTTTGTGTGTGTGCAAAATGGCAGCTGGGAAATGATGAGCCAGTAGATCCACAGCTTTTCCCTCTTTCAGATGCTTGGCAGCTCTGTCACTCTGGGTAAATGATTGACTCTTCGTGAACCTTTGTTCCTCTCCCTCTGCCTGAGGCTGTACTTTCTTGTCCTGAGGAGAAAACAAGCTCTTGCTGTGCATCTCTCCTGGGTGTAGTTTTCTGACAAATGTTTTAATTCCTAGAATTCTTCCTGCAGGAGAAGATCCACACCTCTTCTAGGCTGGGAACTCATAAAGCCAGCTTGGCAGTTTGTTTGGTATTAAATCAACTTAGCCATGACATCAAGGCTGATCCCTTGAAAGCCCGACCAATTTGGCAGATAGTGTCGAAATGAGCATTTTCATTCTTCTCTGTTGGGTTTTTGAGTCATTTTTCTAGCATTCTCTTCTTTATTTTGTTTCAAGTTAATTAACAGCCCAGCTTAGCTTTAGAGGCTCCACCAACTTCACACTATGGGCTTTCAGACAGCTGTATTCCCAGCTGAATGCTTCGTCCCCAGGACCTGCCTGGAGTCAGGGATTTGATGGATGAGCTTGCACATGAAACTTAGATGAAGAGTGCAGAGATGGATTGGGATCTGCAAGCAGACTCCTATGCACTTGCCTGCGCTCTGGCCTTCCCCACCAATATCCTCTGGAATACGTTTGCCCCTTTTATTAGAAGAGGTGAAAGCAGTCAGATGCTTTGATCAGGAACCTGCCCTGTGCTGGGCTGACTTGTCCCTGGCACTGTGAGTGCTCCCTTTTCTTGGGGATGACTGCAGTGCTGGGGTGGAGGGATGAGGTGCTGTTGAGCAGCCTGGTCCTACCTGCTGTTCTTGATCACCCAGGCATCTCTGTGCTGTTTTGGAGAGGGATATTGTGTGCACCCATGGGAGAGTTTCTGCTCGTCCCATGGGCTGGAGGAGGCTGCTGCTGCTCAGCGACCTTGGGCTCTACCTTGCAATAATTTCAGTCCAACATTTTATTTCCTAATTTAGGAGTTCAGTGCCCGCAGTTCCTCATCACATTACAGCTCCAAGATTGCTAAAGTCTGAACAGACAAGTCACTCACCCAGAAAACGCCTCGGTGCTGGTCCTGCCTCCTGTGCCAAAGGGTATAAAAGAGCTTTGCTGTTTCAGGCAACCTCCTCCCGAGCTGTTGCTCCTCTCTCAAAGAGAGCCCCTGCTTACTGGGGAAAGCCCTTCCACCCCGCCCCAAGCTTACCCACATACCTGTGGGCTGCACAGGAAGCAGGTGAGCAAGGATTAGCTAGAAACCCTTCAGGTTACTCAAGGAGCAGGGAGGGTTGTGCTGGGGAGGAGGTGCTCTGCTCCTGCCAGGGGCTGCAGACCCACCTGGGCAAGTGTACCTGGCTGCCAGCATCCCTCACAGGCAGAGAGCATGGTGCGGCGAGTGGCGGTGGTGGGCGCAGGCGTCAGCGGGCTGGCAGCCACCAAGTGCTGCCTGGAGGAGGGGCTGGAGCCCACCTGCTTCGAGAGGAGCGAGGACATCGGGGGGCTCTGGCGCTACACGGTGAGTGGCTTTGGCTGCCTGGTTTTGGAGCTGGCTCTGGAAATCTGTGTCCTTAGGGCTGGGAGGCTGCACCCTCTGTGCCTGCACAGGCTTGCTCTGCTCTGACAGCTGCCCATGGGAAGCCTTGGCTGGTTCAATACAGGTCCCCAGGTCTCCTCACTTTCCTTGGCTTGCTGAGCCAAATCACCTCTGAACAGCCAATCCCTCCCCTTTGGGGAACAGAGGGAACCACCAACTTCTTCCCAGCTGTTCAGGACTGGTCCAAGGATGTGCCCCCTTTCCTCTCAGAGCCCATGGAGCTATGAACTTCTCCGAAATGCAAGTCTTCAGGCCCTGCAAAAGCCTCGCTGCAGGGCTTCCAGCTGTCATCCCACCCTGGGGATCACTTGCTGCTGCTCAGAGTAGCTTTCAGCCTGCTTTTACACAGTGGCCACGCACCATGGAGCTGAAAAGGGAACCTGAGTGAAGAGTTAGAAGGTCAGACTCAGAGCTACCTCGTGCCACGCACCTGCCTGCTGGCAGGCTGGGACCCAAGGATGTGTTTGGGGTGGGATCATGGCTGCAGGAGCAGCTCAGGGTACATTTAGGGAAAGGAATTGAGTTAAATCCCGAGGCAGAGGAGAGGAGGGCAGAAAGCTTGTTCTGGGTGATATGAAATGTTTGATTCATCTTAAAATATGGACCATATGTTTTCTGTCTTTTCTGGGGAGGGATCCAGCAAATTCTTCCAGAGAGTTTGGCAATACTTTTTGAAATTTATAATGGAGAATTTCAGAGCAGAATGGCACCATCAAGGGGAAAAGTCATAACCGCTTATCCTTATTTAGTTTGGGTTTGTTTTTTCTGCGAAGTTGGTAACCTTTTGGCCAACCCAAATATGAATTTTACAGTGTAAATGCCTCACTGCAGCTTTCCCAGCTCTGTCCTGACATCAAAGCCATCAGGAAAGGGAAATGCATTACCCATGTTTTGTGCTGTTAAGTGCCAAGTGTCAGGGTAGATGTAACAGGTGTGTCCCCCCCCACCTCCCGCTGGGGATGGGGCATTGCGTGGGACTGGACATTCTGGGCAGGACTGGACCAGGCCAGCCCAGGTCCCACTGTACATCTCAGCAGATCCCCCATGTGCTACCCTTCGAGTAGTCAGCAGGACACTGGTCAGCTGGCATGGACCTTGCTAATGGTAGGTTCGAGCCTCTGTCCATGTCCCTGGCCAGACCTGCCCTGTGGTTACATAAAGCACAGGTAGCTGAGCCGCTGTGCCAAAGCAAATGTGCCCAGCTGGGCTTCTGCCTTAACTCGTGCAGTTGCCAAGACCACGTGCACGATGGAGCAATGTCCAGGAGGGCACGTGGGTTTTTGGAAGCTTTACAGGCAGACTGGGAAGAATCTGGGCAATGGGAGGTCCCATGTTACTTCTCTCCTGTCATATTTTTGCATGTGCAGGTGTGTAGCTGTGTCACACCTGACCTCCTGATGCTTTCTGAACCTGCAGTGAAGAAGCTCTAGCAAGGTCCTTCCCTGAGGTTTCCACTTTACTGGGCAGATGGGCACGTGACCGGCTCCTAAATGCTTTGGGTGGTGCAAACCCTCTCCTTGGGACACTTCTGTGCTCTTAGAGGGTTTTTTGTTTTATGCACTTGATGGCTTTTGCCTGGGACGAGGTGGGGGTGACAGTATCTGGAGGAGTTGGTGCAGGGTTTGAGGAGAGGGAGGTGTTGCATCCCCCTAAATGGGACACATCCCTCCAGGACCAGGCAGAGGAAGGCAGAGCCAGCATCTACCGCACCGTCTTCACCAACTCATGCAAAGAGATGATGTGTTACCCTGACTTTCCCTTCCCTGATGACCACCCCAACTACATGCACAATGCCAGGCTTCAGGAGTACATCTGCAAGTACGCCGAGCACTTCGACCTCCTCCGGCACATACAGTTCAAGGTGAAATGCCTGGAGTGGAGAGGGGGCAGCAGGTAGTGGGGAGACCTGGGTGGGAGGGACGTTGCCTCTGTGCCTGGGACTCTGTCCTGCAGGGAAAATGCTGGGAGAAAATATTGAGGGGGAAAAAAAACTCTTCTGGTTTTGTTAAAGCAGGTTTCCTCAGCTCCCCTTTGTGTGCAGATCCCAGAGCTGCCAGCATGAAATGCTGGAAATTGCCTGGCAGAGAAGGACCTGGGGGAGTTGGTTGACAGCAGCTGAACATGAGCCAGCAGTGGCCCAGGTGGCCAAGAAGGCCAATGGCATCTTGGCCTGTATCAGAAACAGCGTGGGCAGCAGGAGCAGGGAGGTGATTGTGCCCCTGTACTCAGCACTGGTGAGGCCACACCTCGAGTACTGGGGTCAGTTCTGGGCCCCTCAGTACAAGAAGGACGTTCAGGGTTGGAGCGCGTCCAGAGAAGAGAACCAGAGCTGCTGAGGGGGCTGGAGGACAAGTCCTATGAGAGGCGGCTGAGGGACCTGGGGCTGTTTATCCTGGAGAAGAGGAGGCTGAGGGGAGACCTCATCACTGTCTATGGCTGCCTGAAAGGAGGCTGTGGGAGAGCGAGTGTTGATCTCTTCTCTCAAGTGACAGGTGATAGAACAAGGGGAAATGGCCATGAGTTGTGCCAGGGGATGCTCAGACTGGATATTGGGAAGAATTTCTTTACTGCAAGGGTTGTCAGGCACTGGCAGAGGCTGCCCAGGGAGGTGGTTGAGTCACCACCCCTGGAGGCGTTTAAAAAAACATGTAAATGAGTTTTTGAGGGATGTGATTTAGCAGATGATGGGTGTGGTTGGACTCGATGATCTCAAAGATCTCTCCCAACCAGAAGATTCTATGAAATCCTGGAGGAAAACATCCCCTGGGCTCCCTGGGACCTTTGAATCCCACTGACTCCCTAAACCTTCCTCTTAGTCTGCTCCCCAGACACCCATGGATCTTTCTTTTGTTTCCTCTAAGACCCTGGTCACCAAGGTTAGAAAACGCCCAGACTTTTCTGTGACGGGGCAATGGGAGGTGGTGACCCAGAGGAACGGGAAGGAAGAGACGGCGGTTTTTGATGCAGTTATGGTTTGCTCTGGGCATCATGTCTACCCAAACCTCCCCCTCGCTGACTTCCCAGGTAAGCTGTGCACGTGGAATTCATCTGCTGAGACACAGCCAGGCAAATACCTTCCATCACAATAGTCTTCCCTGCAAAAAATGCCTTTGTTGCATTAAAAGGAGAACAATATTTTTGGGGATGGGGGTACATTCTGGGGGAAAACCCACCCTGCTTATAAGGAAAAATACTCAGTATCCAAACCATATCAAAGAAAGCATAATGTTAATTTTTCATAGAAAAAAAAATTCAGGCTGCTGCTTTTAACAGAAGATTTTTCATGAAAATATTTTGTAAGAGACTTTTTTTGGCATTTTCCCATGATTTATAGTACAGAAGTCACGCACGTTACCCAGCAGTGTTTGCCTCTCTGTCTACAGACACATTGTTGGGAAAAAATTTCTGGCAAGAAATACTTGGTTCTCGGGATTTGTTTGGAGGACACAGGCTTGAGGCATGGACTGGTCAGGAAAACTCCCCTCAGGTCCTTTGCCACCTTCTGTTTTGGAAATGAAGGCTGCTTCCCTGTCGCTCGCTGCCACAAAGGTGTAAAGCCACGCCAAGGGGATGGAGTGTTGCTGTCCAGGCACCTCTTTGGGTTACAGTAGTACCCTTTTGGGGTATAGGAATACAGTGCAAAGGTATCCTGTGCTTGCACACCCTTTCTCTGCAAATATTGAATGAAACCATAGACAAATCTTACCCAAGTAGAAGTTTGCAGCATCCATCTGTGTACAGGAGGCGTTTGCTACTGTAAGAAAACACTCAGAAGATCCACAGTGTCTCCAGGAGATTCCATGGCCAACACAGGCTCTCTTTTTCTTTCCTGGGGTGAATTGGGACCTTTTCTGTTCTCCTCCCCAGGAATACAGAAGTTTAAAGGCTGTTATTTCCATAGCCGGGAGTACAAGGAGCCAGAGAAGTTCAGAGGGAAGAAGGTGCTGGTGATAGGCTTGGGTAACTCTGGCTGTGACATTGCCGTGGAGCTCAGTGCTGTGGCTTCACAGGTATGGGGACCTACTCCAGAGCCACTGGAGAAGGAGATGGGGGGAATCTGCTCAAGCACCTCTACCTGGATGTCCCCCTAGGTCTACTTGAGCTCCCGAAGTGGGTCCTGGGTGATGAGCCGTGTCTGGGACAACGGCTACCCCTGGGACATGCTGGTCATCACTCGTTTCCACACCTGGCTGGGGAACATCCTCCCCAGGGCGCTCAGCGATTGGCTGTACGTGAGAGGCATGAACAGACCCTTCAAGCATGAGAACTTCGGCCTCATGCCACTGAACAGGTATGCACGGGGCCATCCATGCCCCAGCCCCTCCAGGGTGCTAGTTCTGGGCGAGGCTGAACCAGGCCTATTCTGGGCCAGCAGCAGAAGCCACCTCTGACAGCCCCACAACCTTTTGCCTTTCCAGAACTTCCCGCAAGGAGCCAGTGTTCAACGACGACCTCCCGAGTCGCATTGCCTGTGGTGTGGTGGTGATAAAGCCAAACGTGAAGGAGTTCAGAGAGACATCTGTATTGTTTCAAGATGGGACTGTGCAGCAGGACGTCGATGTGGTCATCTTCGCCACTGGTTACAGTTATTCCTACCCTTTCATGGAGGATGAGTCTATCATCAAAAGTAGGGATAATGAGGTCACCCTCTACAAAGGCATCCTCCCTCCCTCACTGGAGAAGCCAACCATGGCAGTCATTGGGCTGATCCAATCCCTCGGACCCATCATCCCAACATCAGACCTCCAGTGCCGCTGGGCAGTCAAGGTGTTTCAGGGTAGGTGGATGGACATGAGCTGGGCAAAGGTCTATTTTCTGCTAATGGGAAGTAGCATTTCCCAGCAGCAATGTGCAGGGTCAAACTGATAGTTAGGCCAGTGGCTGAGCACTGAAAAATACAGTGGGGTTTGGCCAGAAATACTGTAATAGGATCTCCATGTGGTGGGTTGCCTTGCACCATGACAGCAGGACATTTCTCAACCTGCTGCAGATGAGGTCTGTGTGGTGAGGCTGCCTGGGGAGAAGAGCCTCTTGGGCATCACTGTACACCTTAAAGGACAGGGAAGCCAGTGTTGTCACATCCTCAACACCCAAACTTGACTCAAGCCCAGATCTTGATGCCAAAGGGAAGAGCAGCACCCAAGGGCTCAGCTGAATGGAGGGATCTCCTGGGTGTCATCTCCCCTTGTCAATGCTCTTCCTGCTCCTTCCAGGGCAGTGCACTCCTCCCCCAGTCAGCAAGATGATGGATGACATTGATGAGAAAATAAGGAAGAAGCTCAAGTGGTAAGTGCAGTTCATGCAGCTCCCAGTGCTGGCAGAAGAGCCCTGCCATGGTCACAGCTCCAAGTGAGCTGGATGCAGCCGCTGTAAATGCCTGAGTCACACAAGTTTGGGTGGAAAATTCATGATGGAAAGATTTCCTGTCTGCAAATGCATATTTGCCATCACTTAGTGTTATCAAGCTGAAAAACCATTTCTCATTCACACACAATCAGGGTGAGGCCCCAGCAGAAATAGAACATTTCCATCATTATTCTTAGAAGTGGCAATTTTTTGTTTCACGAAGTCCACGAAAGTGCCTTACCCCTCTCTGAGTTTATCTGATATTACAGTGAAGCAGTCCTTTAAAAACATGAATTCAACCAGCAAAAGCTGAACCTGGCCCAGACAATGTTTTTTGTTTTTAGAAACTGTTGCATTGTAGGAAGTTCCAAAA
The DNA here is from genome assembly GCA_033556795.1 of Tapera naevia. Lineage (NCBI taxonomy): Eukaryota > Metazoa > Chordata > Aves > Cuculiformes > Neomorphidae > Tapera > Tapera naevia. The sequence goes on along the minus strand of JAUMJJ010000006.1, from coordinate 12,620,968 downwards.
CACAATGTTTTCTTGTGACCCAGATTCCTCCACTAACAGCACCAATCATGTTTGGGTCCCGGCCAGTTCTGCTCCCCAGCTTTGGCAGAGCAGGGAGCAGGGGACAGATTCTGCATTCACTGTGCTTAAAGAAATAAAAACCTAAAAATAAAGGGTAAAAACCCAAAGCAGCCTCTCTTTTCCTCTCTGCCCTGCAGGTACGGGAGCAGCAGCACCCTGCAGATGGATTACATCACCTACATGGACGAGCTGGCCTCTGCCATCGGTGTGAAGCCCAGCGTTCTGAAGCTCCTGCTGACAGACCCCCAGCTGGCCCTGAAGGTCCTCTTTGGCCCCTGCACCCCCTACCAGTTCCGGCTGAGGGGCCCAGGGAAGTGGAGCGGGGCCCGAAAGGCCATCCTCACCCAGTGGGACCGGACACTGCAGGCCACGCAGACACGTGTCACCCCTGACCCCCCCTCCACCTTCCCCTGCCTGGTTGTGCTGGGGGTGCTCTTCCTCTCCCTCCTCCTCCTCACTGCTTTTTACTGCTAAGGGAACTCAGAGGGGTGTGGGGAGGGAACTGAGCAGCACGTGCGTGTGGGATGCTCTCTCTGCTGGGCAGCCAGTGCTGCTGCCCTTCTCATTACCCTAAAAATAATTTGTCAAGCAATCCCTAAGAAAAAAACCATCACATTGACAACTCAGGTGCAATTTCCCTGCCTGGTAAATTCGAGAGATTTCTCAGCTGGGGCTATGAAAGAGTGTAAATACCAGCTCTAGTAAGTAATATTGGCTATGTTATCCCTCTAAATGCATTCAAGCAGCAGCACATTGCTCCATGTCTTTAAATCTCCATGTCTACCACCTCTTTTTTTTGACAGAAAACTGGAGTAAACATGTTTCTTTTTTCAAGAAAAGTTTTGGTGTAGAGCTTTGGCCAGGAGAAGGTTGCCTGACTTGACCCCCTATGAAAAATATTTTTCATAACAAGCAAAGAAAGTGTCATGGTTTTCTCTAGTGGGGAAAGATGCCCAAATAATAAAAAAAAAAAATCAGATTAAAATATTAAGAGAAGTACTCTGGTATATAAACAAACAGTTCACCAGCCCTCAGAACAACAGCTGGACCTTGCTGGACCATGTGAGCATCCAAAGATAAGACAAGCCATGCCTGCCAGCCCAAAAGCCCAGCCCACCCAGGGCTGTGTAACCTGGTGCTGTGGCTACTGCAGCCACATCCTTGGAGAGATCCCTCTCCCAACTGCTTCGCTTCCCACCAAGCACCACTGGTCCTGCAGCAAAAGCTTGGATGAGCACCCATGCCTTGGCTCGCCCCTTTCTGTGACCATCCTCAAGGCTTGCCCAGGAGTAATGAGGATGTGCCTTCTGCCCAATTACACAACCTGGGTGGGGGGCAGAACCTGCAAGGTTCACCCTCCCCTGAGCAAGCAGGGAGGAGCTGGACCAATCATGGCAAGCTGCTGAACTCCTGATGCAGCTGCATCCTGTGGATGTTTTGAGTCTGGCTGCCAGGGGTGGAACCAGCCCGTGGTGTAACTTTTGTGCTTCCCAGGAACGGCTCTGCCTGCAGGCAGGTGGGGGCATCTGGGGTTTGCCACTCCATACAGCAATGGCTTATAGCTTTGTAAAATGCTCTGTGGTTTTACAAAAGGCACCATGTAAGTGCAAAATAATATCATTCCTGTAAGTTCTGACCCTGGAAATGAGATTGCAGGATGCCTGCCCTTCCCTTTTCAGTGCCTCTGTCCGAGTGCTCTGCTAACATGCTTCCTCCTCCCAGGAAATGAAGGGATTTGTCTGCACTTACTCCTTCCACTCAAAACGACGTGTACCAGTAGTGGGCAGCAATCCTTTGCTACTACTGTGGTCCCACTCAGAAGAGCTCAAATGTACTGACTTTCTCAAAAACAAACATGAATAAAAATACACTGGCATCACCTGATCAGTTTTTTAAATGCTCATGCAATAACCAACCTGTGTGTGGTGCATCAGTGTGATTTTTCTTTACAGCTGATGGTGTCATCTTTGTTAACCAGCTCGGACACAGGCAATAGGAGTCACCTTGTGCTGAGCTGCAGGGTGCTGGTAGGGCCCACACCGAAAGCCATGGGTGCCAGGAAGCTGAAGTACAACCAGGAGAGGAGGCAGCACTGGTGCTGGGAGCCATGGGATGCACTGGGGAAGTGCAGGGGTGTCAACAGTGGGAGCAGAGCTGATGCTAGGGAATAAATGAAAAGAGTTTCTGGGGAGCTGGCAGGGTGGCCTCCATTCCCCAGGAGTGGTCAATAAAGGGATGTGTCACAAGAGCTCTCTGGGGTTGGCTTGCATCTGCAAAACAGGTTGAATGACCTCATCATTCCCAGACATGAAATCCCAGCCTGTGTGTGTGCTGCTGAGAGCATGCTGGTTGCACTGCTCTTCCCTGGGTGGATTACAGGCTGTTACTGCTGGCCACAGGATTGGGGGGGACCATACCTGGCTGCTATTTTTGAATTCCTCAGTTCTGTGTTTTTTCTCATGTGTGCAAACCCCCCTGGAGCCAAACCACCAAACCATCCCTCCAAATGAGGGCATCGTGTAGTAGTCCTTTGCAAAGCAGAAAAGTCTCTCATGTTTCTTTTTACAGCATTTTCCGCCTTCCTCTGCTATTCAAACAATTAATTATTTCACTCATGTGGAAGCAGTAACCACCCATGACACTTTCACCAGTTTGCCAGAATTTTAGGCAGCATTTCATGGTATTGGTACTGCTGGAGGCATTGGGGATGTTGACCCTGAGGCCAGCTGCTGGGTGAAGATCAAGTGAACCTGAACACTGTCCTGCAGACCAAACACCACACACGTTATTTTTACTTTGCTGGAGCAAGTATTCCACCTCTTAAGGACCTGTTTGCCAGCTCAGCCTTCTTCCTGCTGCCCAGAGCACAAGCAAAACAGTGGTAGGTAACAGCATCTGTGCCATGGTGTGCCTACTCCCCACACACTGTGCAACTGGGGCCACGCTCTGTCTCTGTATGAGTCAGTAAATGCTTGTTTTCCAGAAATCCTCCACCAGTTCAAGGAGGACAAGCTAGAAGGGTCCAAGCTGACCCATTACTCACAGCTGGCTTGGCTATTTCAGCACAAGTGAGGATGGGAAGCACAACTGAGCACTCAGCTCTGCCTGTTCCACATCGGCATCCTGCAGGACCCCGTATATTGATGCATTTGCTATGGTTTCTTCTCAGATCACAGGCATTAGGATAAAAAAAAAAAATAAATTTTGGGATTTCTCAACCATCACCGAGTTGTTGTCACCGACACTAATGGGAAGGAGGAACTGCCCGTTTTTGACGGTTGGTATCTGTTACCTTATACCCCCTTAAGTGCTGCTGGAGTCCACCCAAGGTAAAAGCTGTTTAAAGAGTACTGCTACCGGCACTGACTCCACCTGTATTGTCGTCTTAAACACCGTCTGACTCCGCTTGTATTGCTGTCTTTAACATCCTGAGTGCTGCGGCTCCTGCTGGGCTGATGGTCCTGCTGCAGAGGAGGGGGAGGAGGTGCAGCAGCAGATGCTCCCCCCCCCCGACTGCACACGGGGACCCAAAGTGTTCATGCAGAGTTGATTCTGGCACGGGCTATTGAACCACCAGTGACCATGCAGCCCCCAGTTCCAGGACCTTCCCAAAGAAGCTTCTGCTCATGCATCAATTTGAACCGTTTTGCAGCAAGACCTCCCCTCATGCTAGGGGAGCGGGCATGGACTTATCCTATAAATAGAAGCCCACAAGGAGGCAGATGCACACCCACCACCTCATGGAACCGCCTGAAGATGCTGCAGAAGAACCGCAGGACCACGCTCTCCTGAAGAGCCACGCTTTCCAGAGGCCCATAGAGTGGTATTTTCCTCTTTGAACCCTCCTGCTACTCTTGTTCCTCTCTCTCTCTCTCTTCTTTTCCTTCTCGTTTTCCATGTCACCGCTGTGCATCAGATCAGATCCGAGTTGTGTTGTTCTGTCAAGTTGCCCTGAGGCAAAGTGTGATCTGAACAGATTGGGATCTGGTTTTGCAACTTCTGAGAAGTTGCAGCTTGGAGTGCACCCAAGTATTTGAGTTGATATTTTTGGCTGTGCCCTAAATAAACACTCCTTGAATTTACCCTGGGATATTTGTCGGTTTCCAGTTTGCCGTGCAGACACCAAAAGACCCTTCCCCCTCTGCCTGTGCAGGTTGGGGGGACCTGGTGGCAGCTGTGGGACCTGACAATGTGTTTAGCAGCAGGGTTAACAAGCTGCATACGGAACAAATGGGGAAGTTATTTCCAGGCTAACGCCAGCCAGGCAGGTGTAAGGTGAGTAGCTGATGAGGTGCCTGGCTCACCCACAGCTACCAGGGCTGCTGGTGCCTGGGATCCAGCTTATTGCCTACTGGAGGGGCTGAAAACAAAACCTTCAGCCTGTCTTGGGCTGGAAGCAAATGGAGATTTGCTGTGAGGGTTGGAAAGACAACCCCATTCCACACGGTCTAGGGAAAAGCAGAAGGAACAGCCCAAGAGCTTGGCCAGCACCATTCCTTTCCAACAGTTTGGTGCTGCATCCAACACCATGGGGCTACAGCCTGGCTGCAGTGGCTGTTGTGGCTATTGGCACGAGATGGATAAGTCACCACTGTTGGATTATTCTTCCCTTATGGGAGGAATAAACAAGGCTCAGATCTTTGACAGCCTGGAGAGGAGGAGACTGAGAGGGGATCTCACAGCTGTTCACTGCCTTCTCACAAGGGAGGGAGGTGAAACAGGTGCTGATCTCTTCTCTCTTTGACCAACGATAGGACCCGAGGGAATGGCAGGAAGATGTGCCAGGGGAGGTTTAGATTGGCTATTAGGAAGAGGTTCTTCACCCAGTGGGTGGTGGAGCACTGGAACAGCTCCCCAGGGATTTTGTTGTGTTTTGTGATTGACGTGTTACAAGGAGGTTGTTTCACTACGAGGATTATGGCCCAGTCCCACACTACAGGTATTTCTGAGCACAAGGGAAGAGAGGAGTTTTGCCTCCGATCCTGGCCAACTCATTATTTACTTTCTGGACACTAATCCTTCCAGACCAAAAAAGGTTTTGTTGTACTGTGGAATTGATTACATAATTTGAAACCTGACCATGGGAGCTCTTCAGCAAAGGTGAGGACTAGGCTGTCAGGAGAAAGCCCTGGAGAGCCCATATTGCTTTAGAAAAGGCAGATACAGGGTGGCTGGTCTTAGGTGTTGTCTATCCCAGGTCTAATTCTTATCAAGATGTTCATTAGGAGCAGCTATTGCCATGTAATTCCATATTTCACTGCTCCTGTTCACAGACCCACATTTTCTGAGTGAAGCCAAAGGTTCCAGTTTTTTTCTTTCCATCCCCAATGTCAATGTGTTCCTTCTCCTTCACTTCAGAGCAGACAAAAGGAGCAGATCTTGGATCACAAGCTCTCCTAGCAGCATCGTGTCTCCTTGCTGCACCTTTCTGTGCACGCTGGGCTGTTGTCTCTCCCTCTGCCACTCACCCTCTCACACCATCAGTCCATTCAATTATTTGCAGTCTGGTTATCTTGGCCACAGCCAACCTCCCTGAACCCTGATCTTGTCAGCTGGGTGGAGCTCTCAGAGAAATAATCCAATACTCTGTCCCCTACAGAATAATTTCCCCTCAAAACATAATTTTCAAAATATGAATAGGAAACACCAGACAACAGAGATAGTTCAGCAATACTGAGCATCCCCAAGACCCCAGGAGCACCTGTGAGTGCTCAGCAGCATCTCAGACCAATCAACAAACCAACATGAACCAGTCAGAGCTCCTTTATCAATTTAATCTGGAATGATCCCATTTAAACTGATGGACAGGGAATGCTGCAAATTCTCCTCAGTTATCTCCAAATGTTATCAGCTTGTCTGTGTTGTGGAGATAAAAGAAAACTTGACAACTACTCCAAAGGCAAATAGGAGGTTATGTGGGAGATGTCTCCACCATCAGCTTTTCTAAAACAGGTGAAGGAAGCAAGGTGGTAAAGGTCAGTTAGAGCTGCTTTGGAAGAGGAGTAGAATGTTCTTGACATCCCTTGCTATTCTGTCTCCTAGGATTTTGTGAAGATATCAGAGAGTGAAGAAGATCTGCTAAGTGATGTGAGCTAGCTCAGCTCTTCAGTGCCTGTGCTGGCTCCTCCAAGTGGTCTGAGAGCAGCACCTTGCTCAGTGTTGCAGGGTTTGTCCTCTGGAAAAAAAAACCAACAAAACAACTAAGTTCTGGGAATAAATGCACAGAAGTGCTCTGAGGTGGAAGCCTGGGCTGGTGTAGGAGGACTTCTTTTTGCCTGAATTAGGAGGGTTGCTGCAACCTTATGCCAGGGGATGGGAATGTCAGCCATGGGCACACCTCCACTCGAGGTGTTTTTTGGAGGGGCTGCAGGAATTGAAAGCATTTGAACTGCCTCACCCGGGCATGTGGTCAATATTTACAAAAAGAGCTCCAATGGACTGACTGAATTTTTTAAAACACTTGAAGGCTGATGGGAGCCTTCAGCTGGTGGCAGGAAGGTGCCTTCTGGTCAGAGTTTGCATGTTTTAACCATGTGATCTCCAGGCAGCTCTTCCTTATGATTACTTGCTTACAAGTTGCCTTAACTGTGACTCCTATTTGCTCTGCCAGTCTCTTCAGTAGTTATGTTTAATTACCTGTGAAGTGGACAATGCCCCCAGGCACACAGTGTGAACGTTGGGATTGTCCTATACAGGGATAGGAGTTGGATTCATGATCCTTGTGGGTTCCTTCCAATTCTGGGCATTCTATGATTCTAAACGACAGAGACAGACCCCAAACCACTCAGATTTGGCTCAGGAGTGATGAGGAGAGGCTAAACTCTTCCTGGTGCTGCATGTTAGTTGGGTGCATCTCCCATGGCACTTGGAGTGTGCCTGTTTATCCTCTTTGAGTCCTGGTACAAAGACAAAGTGAGCAAGGCCATCTGGATTGTTCTTGTGAAGATTTTTTGAGTAGTTCTCTGTGAAACCCCTAACCATATAACACATTTTAAAACCTCCAGACCCAAGAATTTCAGAGCTCCCCTGGTTTCATTAATGAAATAGGAGGCAACAGGTTTAACAAGCATCTTTTCCTTGACAAAGTCTGCAAGTCACATGCCTGGAAAACATGGTGATTTATTATTAAATCAGGTTAAACTTTGCCAAGGATGTTGGAGTAAAACACTTGTACCTTGCAGGTACCTCCTTGCCTAGCAAACAAATCCCTCTCTCATCGCAGCTCTTACAGCCCACGTCTGCTCCAGCACATCCTCTGGGTCTCAAGTGATGTCTCTTGAGAGGTTTCAGGAAGAGCTCAAGATCCTGAATGTACCCAGCTCTGATTAAAAAGGAATGTAAGTGCCATGCTAGTGTTTGTCACCAGCAGTGTCCTCTATGTGCTGGGAATAGCAAAGTAAATAGGAAAACAGACCCTGCTTCTTGGGGTAAAGGTTTTTTTTTAATGCCCAGATCCCACATTCCATCAGCTCCTGAGAGTGTGCAGCTGCTCAAAGGTGAGACCTCTCTTTGCTTACAGAGTGGCTTAACAAGAAAGTTCACTTTTTCTTTCTTTCTCTTGTCTCCCTTCACCACCAAAAAGCTGGTGACTCAGGCCTAGAGAAGAGCAAAGCGGGCTGTGCTGAGAATTGTTTGTACATGGATTGCTCCTCTATGGCTTAGTGTTGTTTTAAACAGAGATGATAACACTGGAGGTTGGCAGGGAAGGTACCTTTCCCTTGTGATTAAGAGTAAATGGATATATTAAGTTTCTCCTTCTCCCTACTTTAATGATAAAAAGCCCATTGCAGAGCCTAGGCTTGCACCACGGTGCCAGGGATCTTGCTCCTCAAGGGGAGGAGGGGCTCACCAGCAGGCAGGTACATGAGTATCCCACTCCTGGTTCTCATCCTGAGCCATCACTGGTTTTAAACTAGAAGGGGGAAGATTTAGATTTAGACATTAGGAAGAAATTCCTCACAATAAGAATTATGTACAGTTTGCCCAGGGAGGTTGTGGCCACCCCCTCCCTGGAAGTGTTCACGGCCAGGTTAGATGGGGTCTTGAGCATCCTGGTCTGGTGGGAGGTGTCCCTGCCCATGGCAGGAGGGCTGGAACTGGATGATTTTAAAGGTCCCTTACAACCCAAACCGTTCTGTGATTCTATGATTCCATGTACTGTTCCTGGCTCTCCCTGTGGTCCCTCATGACTGATACAGCCCCAGCATGTGAGGACATGGACAAACCCAGCTGTTTGGTGTCCCAGGCTGGGTAGAGGGGAAGTGTTAAAACAGTTCCCCGAATTATATGCCCTCACTCACTCCATCCTCGGGTGAAAGTCCACTTCCTCAAGCAGTCTGTGTGTGTGGTGGTGATGGCAGGATCCGCCTTCCTCCCCTGATGTGGTGGCAGCAGATTCTGCTGGCTCAGAAACAGGGACAAGGACCTCTGGCTATGTCCACTCCTGTCTTTGCAATGATAGAAATTCAGGGGGTCTGGTCCAAGGGTACCAGGGAATGCTCTGCTTGAATGCCAGGCCATGAAAGCTTTTTCTAGCCCTGAGACCATAAAAAAAACCAACCCTGATATGTTGCCTGTACCAGTTTCTTCTCTGCTCCACACAGACTGTCCCTGGAGAGGATCTGAAGAAATAGGTTCCAGGTGCCCCAGGATGCCATTCCGTGCTGTGCCAGCAGCAGAGGTGAGTAAAACAACCAGAAGTTCCCTTTGTGTTTCCAAGGGTTTTTCATTGTCCTAGGCAGGCATGTGCATAATTACAGCAATTACCTCCTTGCTATCTGCTATCACACTGCCCATCTCTTCCAACACTTTGTTCTGCATACCTGGTCCACACCATCTCAGGGGATATTTGTGGAGGTGAATATCACAGACCTGAGGCAGGTCACAGGAAAGTGAGTTTTAATTCCAGAATGCTGAGGATTTGGGGGTGTGTCTGCCCTAGACTCATACAGTACCACTCTCCACATCTCATCCTTTGTTCTGCACCTCCAGACTGAATTCCCCATCAGGGAGGGCCAGAGCCACCACCACTGTAGGCAGCTGCAGCAGAGACAGCTGGCTCCATTTCTGTGCCAGTAGCTCATCTCCACCAAAACACAACTTGTTCTTTCAGAAAGCCTCCTTGAACTGCCTTCCCAAAAGCATTAACACCACTCTTGGGAAGCCGTCACATGTCCCTCTAACTTCGAGTCACTTGGGTGCCTGCTGGGAAACTCAGAAAAGCAGGAGCATATTAATATTTCCCTTTCTGGATTTCCTGCTTTTTCTTTGCTGAGTGCTGGCAAGTGTCTTTGTAGGTGCAAGGTTTTTGTGCATCTGGAGAAGAGTCCAGTGGGAGGGAAAGCTGGTAGACATAGCCTATGCAAATCCCAAGAGCATCAAAGATGGGTAGGGCTTGTTGTCCATTTGGGAGAGCAAAATCTGAATGTTCCTTCATGCTGCTGACAGTGAAACCTGAACTCAAATGAACTGGTTTGATTTGACAGCCCCTGCCAATGCATCATTCTCAGAGTGATCTCTCCAAGCCGTGTTGGAATGTGACCAGCACTGCCCACCCCAGTCTGTACATGTGCTCCAGATCTGACACACTCCTGGGGGCAAACCCAGCAGCCAGGCATTGGGCAGAAACAGCAGGAGATCCTGGAGAAGGGAAGCCCAAGAAGGCTGGTGGCTCTTTGCAGGTGCTGCCTCAGCACAGGGTAGATGATTCCTGTCCCTCCACTAACCAAACACGTTTTTGTGTAAGAGCCTGGGTCTGCCACAAAGCTCAGCAGATATTTCCTATGGCTGATTACCCTCCTTGTTACCAATGCTCTTCTTATTTCTGCATCTAGTTTCAGGTCCCAGCTACAGGCCCATGTCATGCCTCTGTAAGATCTAAATGCAGGCTCTGAGCGAATGCCTCTGTTGGGTGGAGCTGCTTTATTTACCACCCTCTGTTCTGCAGACCTTGGGTAGGGTTTTCTCCCCCTCCCTTGCAGCCTCCTCAGTTATTCAAACCGTTTAAAGAGCTGATAGTAAATCTGGGCCATGGCTCCATGAGGGCTGGCAGCTTCTCCCACATCCCCTGGGCCCTCACACTGCAGAGCCTCAGTGAGCTGTCTGCTGTGATTTCCATGGTACAAATATCACTGTGGCTTTATCTAAACACTGGTTTTCCTACTTTGTTTCTTTAGCCAGCTGTAACCATTTGCAACAATTTCACCCTTTCTCACCAGTCACTACCAAATTTATTGAATACCTGGGGACAAAGTCCTGTCCAAAGCCACCCGTGTCTCCTTAGTTCCATTATGATTTACACCTGGGAGATACCTGGAAGTGTGCCATGTCCTGCATTGATACTTCAAGCAGCATGTCCGTTTTCTTTGTGCTTTGGACCTTGCTTGCACTGGTGTTTGTGACCATTTCATGCTCTCCCAATTTGCAAGGGGAGCCTCCTGCCCACCACTGTCAGCTGTGTGTGTGGCTGATGGCGCAATGCAGCCTCCATGCCCTGTGAGCAGTGACTACATAACCAGCTTTCTTTGTTCCAAGGTACCCTGAGTGCAAAGTCCTCCCAAAACCCTGCTCTCCGTTGGCTGCTTCAGGTCCCTTTTGGAAGGCAACCACAAGGCAAGGAAACACATCCCACAGCTGGAGCCACCCCTGCACATGCAATTGCTCTTTGCACGGCTGTGGGACAGATCTGGACCACTCTAATCTCTCCCACCCACTCCATCCCCCCTTTAGGGATCATCAGCTGGACGGGCTGGCTTACCCCACGCAATAGCAGGAGAGTCCAGGCACTCCTCCCACTGCAAACCCCAGTTGTGCAACGCTGTGGGAGTGCCAAAGCACTGTGTCTCTCCTATAAATTGGGAGCAAGAGGGACTCTCCATGCAGCAGCAGCAGGACAGAGCACAGGCAGTCGAGGCTGGGAGGTAAGTGTCCCTGGGGAGGCCACAAAGCCTTTCCATGCCTCCCTGCCCCATGCAAGCACTCCACAGCTTGAGACTTCCAAGGCAGGCTGCTGTGAGTACTTGCAGGGACACTATGGGATGTGTGGCAGCAATAGGCATGGGGTAGCAGTGTTTCCTAGATTTCTAGCTTCTCTGCAAAAGGGTAGGGAATTAAATAGCCTATGTAGCTGGGAGATGTTTGTGATATAAGTTAACTCCCACTGTGCAAAATTCCCCCCATGAAACAGTGAAACAATGAGCAGCTGATGCTTGCTTTATTTAAACAGGAAAACCCCCAATTTTTATTCCAACCTTGGAAAGTGGAGTATTCATCAGGTGCTGAAATTGCCCATGGTGAATCTGGTGTCTTGTAGGGAAAAACTGTGCCTAACTCTATTTTTGTACTAAATGTGTGTTGTTTTTCCTTTTTCTGGTGAATACACCATACCCTGTGTCTGGTGGAAGCTGAAAGTGCTTCTTAGGCAGAGGAGTTGGCGCTACCTGGCCACAATGACACCCTGGTACTCTGGGTTAATAACTCAGCAGAGCAGGGTGCTCCTTGTGGGTGCTGAGGTTAAACCAGGATTTGAAACAGCCCCCCCAGGGCACCTTTGTGAATGCCCCTGCTCCAGCAATGGCCAGCCCGAGCTATGCCATGAGGCCATCACTCCTTGTTTCACTGACCAGCAGTACTGAGAAGGGTCCAAGTCCCTACACAGCTGGACATCAGTCCAGGGCTGCTGCCTTTTGAACGCTGGGGTCAAGCCATTTGCAGCCTTGCAAGTCTGTCTGTCCAGCCCAGACCTCCCCAGCAGTAGTTTGAGAGACAGACACAAAAGCATCCCTAAAGCTAAGGTGTGCTATGCCCACAGCCCCTCTGACAGCCTCAGGGGCTGGGTCAGTTTACACAGGGGACAGGATGCAGACAGCGATGCAGGGACTGAATAGTCCCTGTGCATCTTTTGCTTTCTTTTCATAGAAAGACAAGGGCAAAGATAAAACACAAATATTTGCAAGACTGATAAGGAGGCATAATTTAAACTCGACTTGTAAATAAAAACTGGCAGTGATTTGTGGCTCAGCTACATACTTTCAAAGCAAGTTGCCAGGGCAACTGCAGGGTTTTGAAAACACTGTAAAAGTGGATGAATTTAGTTAAAAAAAAAAAAAAAAGAACATTTAAAGGCATTTATTTAATCTAGTTTGTAAATTAAGAGCCCAGAATGCTGGTAAAGGGAATGATTTGGGGTGGCACATAGAGAAATCCCCTGCACAGGGTATGCCAGCAGCTGCTCCCTGAGAACGTGGTGATCATCTGTGGGATTTCTCCCAGGTTAAGCCCTGTTGGCAGCCCAGGTCCCCAGCAGAGACAGCAGGGATGAGAGTGGCGGTGGTGGGCGCGGGCGTCAGCGGGCTGACAGCCACCAAGTGCTGCCTGGATGAGGGGCTGGAGCCCACCTGCTTCGAGAGGAGCGAGGACATCGGGGGGCTCTGGCGCTACACGGTGAGCTGGCGATTCCTGCCCTCCTTCCTACGGTAGCTGCAGCTTTGCAGGGTGGGGAGGGGGTTGTGTTGGGCTCCAGCGGGTGAGAAGGGGGTGTGAGAGCTCGCTGGGTGCTGATGCCTACCAGCTGCACTGTCTGGGACCAGGGGAAGGGGAGAAGGGGGACAGCCCCCACCCCAGGATGCAGGGCTGATGCACCCCGCGGTGCCACACCAGGAGGACATCGAGGCCGGCCGGCCAAGCCTCTACCCATCAGTCATCAGCAACACCTCGAAGGAGATGTCGGCGTTCTCTGACTTCCCCTACCCCGAGGACTTCCCGGTGTTCCTGCCCAACGCCCGGCTCCTGGACTACCTCAGGCGCTATACCGAGCACTTTGGCCTCCGGGAACACATGAAATTTGGGGTAGGTGACGGGTGCTCTGGCACTGCCCTGCTCTCTGTGTGTGATGGGTGCCTGTGGTGACTCCACTTGGCTTCCATGTTTCAGACCACCGTTGTCAGCATCCGGAAACACCCCGACTTTGCCACCACGGGCCAGTGGGATGTGGTCACGGAGGCAGATGGGAAGCAGACATCACACGTCTTCGATGCCATCATGGTTTGCAGTGGCAATTTCTCCGAGCCATCCCTCCCCCTGCACTGTTTTCCCGGTACAGGACATGGCTGCCTGTGGTTACCTGCTTCCAGGGGTTTTGGGGTGAAGGGTTAGCGGTTCCTGGGGGAAAGTGCTTCCTTCATTTCCTTGCTTCTGCTTTTCAAACCTGGCACAAACAGCAATACATCCTTGTGCTTCAGCAGCTTTGTCTTTGCAGATACTGATCAGTTCAGAGCAGAATTCCAAGGTAGGATGGTTTAGCCTGATAGCAACTACCTCTACGGTATGCAAGACAGGACAAGATCCTCTCAGTGAAGCTCCATCATCTTTGACAGGGCTGTATTTACCACTGCTGTGATGGAGTCTCCCCAGTTCTCAGAGAGGGTTGCCTTGTCATCATTGGTATCAAGTGCTCATGGGACAGGAGAAGACGTTGACTGGCTTTTCTGAACCTTTGCGTCCCCATCCTGCGACTGCACCAGCACAACTCTTGCACATAACTGTCTTCCAAGTCTCATCCAACACATGTGTCCCTGCTTGCAACTGCACAGGGATGTGTGAGACCCCATTCTGGAGAGGAAGCACCAATTCTGTGCGTGGGATGGAGGACTGGACCTCCCCGAGTCCCCAGCGGTCAGCGATTGCGCTTCCTTGCTCTTGCCATCTGGACTGTTTCTACGCCAGCCCTCCCACCAAAAACCACAAATGCTCAAGTACTGAAACACTTTGTTTCTTCTTCCCCAAGGCATTGAGCGCTTCCAAGGCCAGTACTTTCACAGCCGGCAGTACAAGCATCCCGACGTGTTTCAGGGGAAGCATGTCCTCGTGGTCGGCATGGGCAATTCGGGAGTGGACATTGCGGTGGAGGCCAGCCGTGTAGCTGCAAAGGTACCACCACCACCACTCCAGGGGTGCAGGGAGGGTGGTGGCTGCGGGCAATAGCTCAGATTGCTGTCACTGCAGGGACAGCAAGCTGGATTTACCCTGCATGGTGTCCAAATAGTGTTTCTGAAGTTGTATTTCTTGATCAAAAACCTACCCCAAAAGGAAGCTGCTTGATTTCTTCTCACCTGTTTCGCCTCAGCCTCCAGCTGCTGGGAGAACTTACGATGCTGTTGCTGGTTTTCACTGTGCAATTCTCTGTGCCATGCCCCTCTGGGTTACTCTGGCGTTACCATGCCCCTCACCTTGAATACTGGGTACAGTTCTGGACCCCTCAGTTTGGGAAAAATGTCAGGATGCTGGAGTGTGTCCAGAGGAGGGCAACGAAGATGGTGAAGGGGCTGGAGCACAAGCCCTACGAGGAGCGACTGAGGGAGTTGGGGCTGTTTAGTCTGAAGAAGAGGAGGCTCAGGGGAGACCTCATTGCTCTCTGCAACTACCTAAAAGGAGGTTGTAGTCGTGCAGGGATCGGTCTCTTCTCTCAGGTGACCAGTGACAGAACTGGAGGGCATGGACTCAAGCTTTGTCAGGGAAAGTTTAGACTTGATGTTAGGAAGAAGTTCTTCACTGAAAGGGTGATTGGCCATTGGAATGGGCTGCCCAGGGAGGGGGTGGAGTCGCTGACCCTGGAGGTGTTTAAGGGGAGACTGAATGAGGCACTGAGTGCCATGGTTTAGATGATGGGTTGGTGTTAGTGTTGGGTTATAGGTTGGACTTGATGATCTCAGAGGTCCTTTCCAACCTTACGATACTGTGAAACTGTGAAACTTTATAAAGGAGTAATTTCATCACCCAAGTCTCTGATTCTCCGCTCTCTCCCAGGTGACTATTAGCACTGGCCAAGGTGCCTGGCTGTTCAGCCGCGTGTTTGACCACGGCTACCCCTGGGACATGGTTTTCCACACTCGTCTTATGAACCTGATCAGAAACAACCTCCCTGGACCCCTTTCACGGAAGTTAATTAACTACAAGGTCAACCAGCGGTTCAATCATGAAAACTATGGCCTTCAACCAGAGACGAGGTACTTCTTGGTAGCTCCCATTGCATGTGGTGTCACAGAGTTTGTGTTCTAGGAAGAGAGGAGATATCCAGCAACCCATATCGACCAGTGCAACAAACAGCTTCCAGAATGGGTTGATCTCTAATTCCCTACTGTAGGGAAGATAAGCTGTAGTCCGCTTAGGTGGTGCGAGATGGAAAAGCCCAGGAAGGACCAGAGGAGTTGTCCTCATGAGGATCCCTGGGACAAGAGGAGGAGGGAAGCTTAGAGTATGGATCAGACCCAAAAAGAGATGGTTTGAAGGATAATTGAGTGAATGGGGGAAGAAGGCAGGAAATGTCCATGAGTCACTCAGGTTGTGGGACAGGGTGAGATTGACATGAGGGTGAGATACGTCAGTGTTTAAAGAGGGGGAAGACGGGGCTGTTTGCTCAGAGTAAGAGACAGTGAGGGTCATAGGGCTGGAGGGCCCAGGGGGAGGAGCAGGGGCACTGGCAGGGCTTGTTTGTTGTCTGCAATGCTCAGAGTCCCTCGGCTCTCCACAGCTGCCGGCTGCGCGAGCCTGTGCTGAACGACGACCTTCCAAGCTACATCCTGACGGGGAGAATCACTGTTAAGCCGGGTGTGAAGGAGTTCAAGGACAACTCGGTTGTTTTCCACAATTGCCCTGATGAGGAGCCCATTGATATTGTTGTCTTCTGCACGGGCTACAATGTCTCCTTCCCATTCCTAGAAGAAGCAGTGGTCAAGTTGGAAAACAAACATGCATCTCTCTACAAATACGTGTTCCCAACCCACCTGCAGAGGCCCACCCTGGCCGTCCTTGGGCTGATCAAGCCGTTGGGAGGCATCATGCCCTTGGTAGAGATGCAAGCGCGCTGGGTGACCCGTGTCTTCAAAGGTAGGAGAGTTAACACGAGTTCTCCTGCATAGCAAAATGCAGTTCAGACTGGACAGGTCGTGTCCCATCTATGCATCAAGAGGCATTTCTGCCCCTGGAGACCCTGGAACTAACCAGCTCACTTCAAAGTGGACAAGGGAGTATTTCTAGGGCTCAGACTTCCCAAGTTATTTCACTTAAGCTGAGCTACAGCAATATGAGTGCATGTTCTCTCCAAGCTACATACAAATTCATGATATTTACTGTAAATAACTTTTTTTGCCCATTATTCATTATATTTACTGTAAATCTTTTTTTTTCCCGTTAAGCTGATGTTTTAAGCTAATATTTTGTACCCCACCTGCTGTAAACCAAGAGTGCACACATTAAGTTCCTTACTGTGACTCAGCTGATGCTCGGTCCTGCACCTAAGCCTGCAAACCATAGTCTCAACCAGGTTGTTTAAGACAGTATGTCCTCCCTAAAATATTTTAGAAGTCAAAGCACAGAGATGGATACATAAACCCGGAGGCAGAGGTAAAAGTTGTCTTTAAGATACTGTGGTGGATCTATCCTGGCAGAATTTGCTGTCTTTTAAGGGACAGAGTGGTTTGTCCACCATGACTACCAGAGGAGAATAATCCCATGATGAAGATGAATTATTTGTAATTCTTGGGGTGAGGAAAGAAACCTAATGGAGTTTTTTGTGGGTTTTTAAAATAATATTAATAGTAATAGTAATAATAGTAATAATTGTAATAGTAATAATAATAATAATAGTAGTAATAATAATAATATAGCAACAACAACCACCTCCCACTGGCCTGGTGCAGAAGGCTATATCAAGGTTTCTCCACAGAGCTAGAGAAAGCTCTAGGATTTCTCTTTGGGATGATCCTCTCTGGGGCTTGCATGGCCCATCTCACTCCACATCATCTGTCAGTGCCCTGACAGCACAAATCTATAAGAGTAGGAAAAAGATGAGGATGGTGAGACACTGGCACAGGTTGCCCATGGAGGCTGTGGATGCCCTATCTCTGGAAGTGTTCAAGGCCAAGTTGGATGAGATCTTGAGCAGCCTGGTCTGGTGGAAGGTGTCCCTGCCCATAGCAGGGGGGTTGGAAATGGATGATCTTGAAGGTCCCTTCCAGCCCAAACCACTCTATGATTCTTTGGTTTTATGAATTTGTACCACTACAGATGGCTGGGCTCTGGCAGAATTGCCACTGCTGAGCTAAATCTGAGCAATGAGGCTCCCAGGGAAGGGCTTCCCACATTTTACATCACTGATTGAGTTTACAGGTCTCCCCCAAGAGTCAAGCTCTGCAGTAAGCTCTCCGCTCTCTTCTAGGTTTGTGTCAGTTGCCTCCTCAGTCTGTCATGGTGAAGGAAGTAAAAGAGAAGAGCAAAAACCAAGTGAAATGGTAAGATGTTCCCCAGAGTCCCAAGGGTATCTCAGTGGGTTGAAAAGCCCCTGGAGTTTTAAGGGGCAGAAACAGGTAGGCTTATTCTTCACAGCCCCTCCCTGCCCAGATAGCAGAGGCGAGGTGGGGATGGCCCAGATTCAGCCACCCTTTGTTCACCTGCACTGAGCCAATGGAACCTTTGATTTGACACTGATGTTTCGCCTGTTGATGATAAGAAGAAATTAATTGAGGGTAGTTGACACTAAACATTGCTTGGGAGTTTGGGTAGTGTGCCAGGGTCCCCAGGGACTCAGAAAGGGCGGAGAAATCAATGGCAATAAATGCAAAATAATCAAGCAGGGGAAAAAAAAAAAAAAGAAAAAAAAAAAGGCCAAGCTGAAGTGTACATAATTTTTTTTTTACCTCTCAGCATGGAGATTTGACTCACCGTGGGTAGGATTCTAAACTCATGGGCATGTGGTTCATGGGCAGGCAAAAGGTCAAATTAAAGGCTAAGGAATATTAGGAAAGGAATTAGGTGAAAGCAGGAAACTGGGTGGTACACCAACCCATGGTTCACCTGCATCACTATAGTAGGAAAGGTATAGAAGAACAAAATGCAGAACTGGACAGAACAACTGCTGTACAGTACAAGGCTAAACACATCTGGCTATTTTCAGACCCCTGAAGCTGGGACATAAGGCTGTGAATTCTGCAGAGAAGGTGAACTGGGAGGTGTTACCCAAGTCACCGTGCGTTGTTGCAATACTCTGTGAAGAGGAATGTGAGGGAAACTGAAGGGTGCTGCCTTTCTCACACTGCATGTGACTCCTCTGCAGAGGGCAAAGGGAAAAGTAGTTTAAAAGAAAACCAACTGGGCTGACAAAGACCTTTGGAAAAGGTCCAACAAGGTGAAGTGGGGTCAGATGCCACTTGTGGGTCATGAAGTGAAAGACCAACTGATGCATATGCAGAAGATGTGTAACAGAGCCAGCACCACTTCACAAGTGCTGTATCATGGGCAGGATTCGAGCCTAGACAAATCCAAGTTCCCACTGATACACCCAGTCCTCTCCTAAGAGCAACCCAGTTGCCCTTGGACATAATAACAATGGGGGTGCAGAACACCTGACCTCCTGTTCCTCTCTGCCCTGTTGACATCAGTGTTTCTCCCACCTCTTTTTTTCATTCTGCGATTCATTAAGGTTTGGTCTGACCTACAACGAAGTCCTCAAAGTTGATTGGCTGGTCTACATGGACAGTCTTGCCTCCTTAATTGGTGCCAAACCCAGCGTGCTGGGGCTGCTCTGCAGAGACCCCCGGCTGGCTCTCACCATTTTCTTCGGCCCTTGCAGCCCCTACCAGTACCGACTGGGGGGCCCTGGGCGCTGGCAGGGGGCACGCCAGGCCATCCTCACCCAGTGGGACCGGACCCTGAAGCCCACAAGAACACGAGTCCCTGCCAGCTCCTTCAGCCCCTGCCCTTCTCTCCTGACTGTGATGGGGTTCCTTCTGCTCCTGGCTGCCTTGGTGTTGGGGTTCCAGATGATTTGAGAACCTGTTTAAGTTTTTCCTTTTCTTGTCCTCGTGTGCCACAAGGTGCCACCGGGAAAGGGATTTTGGCTGATCACGACAAACTTAGAATTTTAACCAGCAGCACAAACCTCTCTCTGTTTCAGCTCACCCCTGAGCACAGCTTTGCAGACCTGATTAGCCACGGCCTCCTCCCAGCATTTTTCACCCCTCTTCTGCTCTCCTGCCTGCTCCTGTGAGCAGAGCATGGATGGCTGTGTGGCACAGCTGTGTCCAGACCACGCTGGCCAGGAGGAAGCAGGGACAAGACCAGGAAAAACAGCTTTGGGTGTCACAGCCAGAAAGGACCATCAGTGTCCAGTCCTGCCCCAAATCAGTTGAGATTTGGGGTCTTTAGTGCAGCACAGAGTTACATGGGCAGGATAGTGCAGGTCAGGCTGTCTCTTCCAAACTATGATATAAAAATCCCAGTTTTGGTTGAATTGGTGCAACTTTCCAACAGCGGAGCCCTGACTGTGGTATTTGGCCCTCACTGAGACTGGTCCTGGTACCCTGTGGGGCTGAGCACTTCCAGCACCCTTTCCCAGCACTCCCCACCACCAGGCCATCCTGGGGCATCATTTTGTGTGGAGAGAGACTTTCAATTAATAAAATTTTCTTGGCTGTGGCAGGAGCTTGCTGCGGGCTGTCACCTTGTCTCCCTGTGGGCAGGGGAAGAGCTGGTGGGTTCCATGCCTGGACTGGGGCCATGCCAGCAGGTGCTGTGGGCAACCTGCAAACCTGGGGCTGCAATGGCTTTCACTGACCACCAAAAATTAGGCTGGACCTTTTCACCATCCATGATCTCTGCTGCAACACAGGCAAAGGGAGCGTGCTTTTCTCATTTCCCGGTGCCAAGCAAGCGGCTGCCCAGGGCAGGCAGCACAGAGGGGGATGGATCAGGACAACCCCAGGCAACTTCCAGGGCTGGGGCAGCAGTGAGCTGCAGAGTGGGAGTCCTTGCAAGACCAGACAGTCTGGATTTTCACCAGCACTGCTGTGGGAAGGTTGAGAAATTTCTGCTGGTGCATTTAAGCAGAGCTGTGCTAGGATGTGTGGGTATAAAGGTCAGTGGTGCAAGAGCCGTGGTGAACTGCCTGGACTTCGGCCTTTCCTTTAAATCTGCATCTAGAGGAACTCGAAGTAAAGTTTGGCCGAAGCCCGAGCAGCGAAGACACAGTGCTGCACCACCAAGGTTTGCTCCTTGCTTCTCTCCAGCTGGGTTTTGCAGGTTTTAGAAGCAGGCAGTCAGCTCTCCGGGGGTTGGCTGGCTTCACCTTGCTGCTGGCGGAGGAAGGGGGGTGTCATGGGGACCCTCAGGAACAAAGCAGGCTGTAAGCAGCACTGGGAAAGAGGGGTGGCTTTAGCATTTGGGGCACGTTGCAGCACTTTCCTAAAGCCAAGGGAGTCTCCAGAACCAGGAGACAGGTGAGTGTTGGTATGTCCTGCCCTCCTCTTCTCCTGTCTTGAGCTGCGCAGGCTGGAAGCAACTGGCTTTTGGATGGAGGGGTGGGCTGTGTCCCCCTTGCTTTACACTGCATTTCTCCTGTTCAGATTAACTTACTCCTTTGACACAAAAGCTGGTTAAAACCAAGCTATAAATGACTCTTCCTTCAGGCTTTGCAGTAGGAGTGTTTGTTATCTAATCAAAGTTCACATGGATTCATTTCTTCCCCTGGATTCTTTGCTTTCCAGTCAAGCTCAGTGTAGCTCAGTTTACACACTCCAAGATTTGAGTTCCTCCCATTATTAATCTGTTTCCTGGGTTTCCTACCTTTTGTATTTTCCATAATCCCAGCTGCACTTTTGTGGTGGTATCTAATTTATGAATTAGACCTCATCCCTGCTCAGTCAGGCATCACTTTCTTTTAAAAAAAACAAACAACTTTTTGTTTTCAAGTGAATGCCCTTTAATGGGAAATTTAAAAAGAAAGTGTTAAAAAAAAAAAACAAGCTAGCCTAGCTGAAACTGTTTCTTGAAAAGAGCTTCAGGAGGATCCCTTCGTGCAGGCGGAAGCAGATAGCTGTGAGCAATCTTTACATTCCTTTGTTCAGACCAGGAAAGAGCATAAATAGAATTAGCAGAAGGAGGTTTAAAAGGGCCTCCTTTTCCCCCACCTGCCGGAGGGGAATCACTGGGCCCTCCGTGTGAGTTTAACACAGTTTAATCAGCAGCGCTGATCTACAATGCTCAAGTCAGGAGCTGGCCATGGCTTTCTCCAAGGACAGTTCTCCATAGACAATCTGAAACCAGAGTAGACAAAGGATGTTCTCCCAGGGATGGGAAGAAGGGAGCAGTGTTTTGCTAATGCCTGGGCTATTTTATTTCCAGTTTCTCACGTACCAGCCTATCACCTGCTGCAGGACAGCATGGTGCGGCGCGTGGCTGTTATTGGGGCTGGGGTCGGCGGGTTGGCCTCCATCAAGTGCTGCCTGGATGAGGGGCTGGAGCCCACCTGCTTTGAGAGGAGCGAGGACATCGGGGGGCTCTGGCGCTACACGGTCAGTGGGCTCTGCCTGCCTGGGGAAGATTGGCCCTGGGTTCGTCCCCTCGGATGCCCTGTGCCTGCAGCGAAGAGGAAAAGGGTGACATTGCTCTCAGGGAGCATTCCACTCCCAGGCACGGGGCTCCCACCAACTCCAAAGTGGAGAAGGAGATGGAGGGAGAGGAAGCTGTGGTCACCAGGACCTAGTCCTGTTCTTTTCTTTCTACCTGAATATGAGGCAGAAAAATACCCAAATAAGTTGAGGGGAGAAAGTCCTTCCCCGCACAGCTGTGAACAGCACTGCTGGTTTCACGCAGGACTCCACAGATGGTGGGAGGGTCAGTGTGTACCGCTCAGTCATCACCAACACCTCCAAGGAGATGTCCTGCTTCAGCGACTTCCCCTGCCCAGAGGATTTTCCCAATTACCTACCCCACAGCCTTCTCCTGGAGTACTTTCGGATGTATGCCCAGCATTTTGACCTCCTGCGGCACATACGCTTCAAGGTGAGCAGGGACCCCAAATGCCACAGTGAAAAGGGCCACTGGTGGCTGCAGATGCCAGGGCATCACCCAGGTGGGACAAGACAACGCTGGGTGTGATCCAGTGGGATCATGTACCTTTTGCATCCTGAATGCAGCTTTTTTGGCTCTGTGTTTTAAATTGTGCTGCTCAAATGTGAGCTGCCTGCTGCATCCCTCCATCGGTGCCGTCACCAGAGGAGATGTGCAGGGTGAGATTTAACAGCTTCAGAGTTGACTTGCAGCTCCCTAGGGGCCCAACCTGCCCCTGGCAGCCACAGCCCTTAGCAAGCAGGTGCTGGCTGAAACACAGTGCAGTCCCTGACTGCTGTTTTGGCGTTGGTGCAAGACAACAGCTATCAGCGTGAGGAAGTGCCCAGACTTCACCACCTCAGGCCAGTGGGAGGTCATCACCGAGACTGATGGCATCCAGGAGTTGCACATCTTCGATGCTGTCATGGTTTGCACTGGCCATTACCAGAAGCCCTACTTACCATTGGCTTCTTTCCCAGGTAAGCCCATTCTTAACAGCTGGGTGGGCTGGGATTGCCCCCCAGGGTTTCACTTGGCACCCACTGGTCCTTTGGCTGCATTTTCTTCTGTGAGCCTGCCTGCTCGATGAAGACCCCATATGGGGGCAGGTGGGAATCTCACCACATGGGAATGGTGGGGGCATTCCCGGGAGTGGGAAAAATACCTCTTAAAGATGCAGTCAGGCTCTTGCATAAGAATCTGCAAAGCAAGACAGAGCCAATGAGGTGCAGGAGGCATCGCGCAGGGAGCCGAGATTGCCATGGGATTCTCAGCTGCCAGCAGAGGTGGGAGTTGGAGGGTTGGAGGCTGCAGAGGGTCTGGGCTTGAGGCTGAGGCAAGTAAGAAGGAAATACTGCCAGTAATCTTTCTGCCTAGGGATTGACACTCGCTTCAAAGGCCAGTACCTCCACAGCCAGCAATACAAAGACGTAGAGGCTTTCCGGGGAAAGCGGGTCCTCGTGGTTGGCATCGGCAACACTGGCGGCGACCTCTCTGTGGAGCTGAGTCGTGTGGCTGCAAAGGTACAGCTCTGCAGCAGTGCCAAACCCAGCCAGGGACCACAAAAGCCTGTGACTTGTGGTATGCACAGGAAGCTTTGTCTACTGGGTTTCTCAGTAAATAGACCTTCAACTTAGGGGCAGTTGAAGAAGCTCTGCAAATCCTGGAGGGTTTGGGTCACCTGAGGAGTAGAGTGGCAATTCGGCAGCTGCAGGAACTCTGCAGAAGCCACCACAAGCTGTCTGGTGTATCTGGAAACCAACTCCTTCCCTTGGGGTAACCCTCTTGGCTCCCAAGCACAGGCGATAGGATTTTGCCATTTGGGGTATAAACTGGCAATGAGATGTCTGGGCAGAAGGCTGAGACTTGCCTTCTCCCCCAGGTGTTCCTCAGCACCAGGAGCAGCACATGGGTATTCAGTCGGGTCTCGGACCATGGCTTCCCCTGCGACATGGTCAACACCACCCGCTTCAACCACCTTCTCGACCAGCTTCTCCCATCAGTCCTCACAAACAGGATCAGGTTTCGGAAGTTCAATTCGTGGTTTAACCACGCAAACTACGGCTTGGCTTCCACCAAAAGGTGTATTTTTCTGCCTGTTTTGTTGGTTGGTCAAGGGATTTTAACGGTGTGAAATATTGTTTTTTGTTTCATGGGATATTTGTGGAACAGCAAATCATTGGAGGGGATCTCCGGCCACAAAAGACATTTTGGGTTCCTCCCAGATGCTAACATTGCTGTCCTCTTCTTTTTCACCTGCAAGCTCCAACTTTAAGATGATTATCAGTGAAGAGCTGCCATTTTGCCTCCTCTCTGGGACCATCGTGTTGAAGGCAAAAGTGAAGGAGTTCACCGAAAGCTCCGTTCTTTTTGAAGATGGGACAACTGAAGAAAACATTGATGTGGTGCTCTTTGCTACAGGATACATCTTCTCATTTCCCTTCCTTGAAGAGTCAGTTCGCAGCCTCATCGATGATAACCGTTCCCTCTACAAGTGCATCTTCCCTCCCCAGCTGGAAAAGCCAACACTGGCCTTCATCGGCTTAATCCAGCTGACCGGCTCTGTGATGGTGGGATCAGAAATGCAGGCTCGCTGGGTGACAGGGATCTTTGCAGGTGGGAGATGGGGTGCAGGGATGGGGAGATCTACAGGGCTGGGAGGTTTGGGGCAGCCTAACCTACTGTCCACAGAGCTTAGGGCATATTTCAGCTCCTACCACAGTGCCCATGGTGGCCACGGGCATTGGTAGCTCTGTAGCCATTGCCCCCACAACTACATCCCCATGTGTCCCTGCTGCTCCATGCATGCTGTCCTAAGCAGCAAGCACGAATGCTCTTGGGAAGTGAGCTGGGAGTATGGGAAGGTGAACTTTTTAGTTTAAAGTGGTTTTTTGAGGTCCCTGGTTTCTCTGCTCTCAGGCTGGAACAAGCTCCCTCCCACTAGCAAGATGATGGCTGATGTTTTGAAGAAGAAGCCTGCAGTCAACAGGTGTGTGATGCTCCTGCACTTGGGCTGCAATGCATGCTGTGTGCCAGGATAACCCCAGGGAAAGGGGGCTCCTACGGCAGTTGTGCAAGGGTCCCTCCTAGGACACCCAACTCTTCTTGGATGCATTTATTCCCTCATCACCTGTAGCAAGGAAGGGAAATGCTGTTGTAGCTTATTTATGGAACAGGGACCAAGACACCAAGGGCATGGCGATCCAGGTGCTCCAGACTCCTGGTGCTCTGGAGCAGTTTACAGCAAGACCCAGGACCTGCAGGTCTTCTCTGCCAGGCATCCAAAGCCATGCCCTCATTCCCAGTATGTCAGGATGGAGGTTTAGTTTCTTCCGGACTAAGGGTGCCATCTCGTGGCTTCTCCCTTCCCAATCCAGACAGCCCACTGGAGCTGAGTGATTGCGGGGGGCGGGGATCGGTTTAGTGGCGGTTTTGGGGGATTAGGCAAGCGTGGAACTCATCCATCGTGTACGTGGGAGCCCTTGCTCTCTTGGCACTGCAGTTTTACAGGAGGTTGAGATGTGTCCTCAAGGCTGTGGGGCAGGTGATGGTGTGCTGCATTGCAGCAGTTTCAGGAGCAAGGGGGGACCTTGGGGCAGACAGGGGGGCAGTCTGGGTTAGGTCTGCCAGCAAGGCAGAACTGGATTATAGAACACTGATGAACATCTGGGAAAAAAAGAAAGCCATGAGGATTGTCACCAGGAGCTCTGGCTATTGCAGACACACATGCCGTCCTCACAGATGCTGTTCCACAGAAATACAGGTGTCTGAGGTGAAAAAGAGGCAAATTCAAAGCTATCCCAAATGCACAGAAGCAGATTCAGCATGTCCTTTCTCCTGTGAGGGAGATGGGGCCTCAAGCAGAAAAATCCTGAAGGTCCCTCACAACACATGAAGCTTTCTATACCTCCCAGTTTTTCCCAGTCCCTTTGGCAGTCTTATCTGTGAATGTCTACTCCTCTTCCTATCAAAATTGGCCAGATCCACACTGTGAACCTCAGAGAAGGACATTTGTGGTATTTGTGGTATTACAATGATGGCAGTATTATGGTAGAATAATTTTTGAGGCCACAACCAAGTTGCCGAGATGAAACAATCTTCTGCCTACCCGCTGCCCCAGGTAACTGCTGGGAACCAACCTCACAGAAGCTCTTTAGGTGCCTTTAGGTTTATCTGAGGCTGAGGGAGCTCAGCCAGGGCTTAGCTGATGTCTTTTGCTTTTGGTTTCTGTGGATCAGGGACCCGAGATGGCATGATGCTATTTGATTTTGTCTCTTTTATGCCCCATTGAAGGAATCCACCTGAGAGGGAGAACTTGAAGATGAGTTTTATCAGCTACACTGATGAAATTGCATTATGTGCTGGCGTAAAGCCCAGCGTGCTGAGGCTGCTCCTGACAGACCCCTGGCTGGCTCTGGCCGTGTTCTTTGGCCCCTGCACGCCCTACCAGTACCGACTGGTGGGACCGGGGAAGTGGAGTGGGGCCAGAGAGGCCATCCTGACTCAGTGGCAGAGGACACTGAAGCCCTTGAGAACTCGGGTGGTGGATGACTCCTCCAACAGCTCCAACGGCTTGTACTGGATGTGCCTCCTGACCCTACCGGTGGCTCTTATGGCAGGCTTCCTCCTTTTTAAATACCCCCGGCCAGGATGGAGCCCCTGGGCAGGTACCCAGCTGTAGAAGAAATCTCATGAGGCCCAGTCCCAGGTGAGCTGGGGATATTGCAAAGCTGTGCCAGTGCTGGGTGCCGTCAGCAGGGCTGGAGTTGACCCAGCGCTGGCAGCAGCCTGGACACCGGTGCTGACTGGTGCTGGGCCTCCTCCCGCTAGCGTTTCACTGGATGGAGCTTTGACCCCACACCTGCCTCGATGTGTGCCCATGTTGCACCAGTACCAGGCTGGATCTCTGGAGGGCTTTGAGGAAGAGCCGTTTTGGGACAGGCTGGTGTGCATCGGGGCAGCCTTCCTCCCCACCTTGCTCAGAGCTTCCTCTGCAAAATTAACCGTACTGTCTTTGTATTTGTTTGGTAACTTTGGTCTATGAAGTAGGGAACCAGCAATAAACCTCATAGATTTTTCTCTTTTATTTGGTGTATAATCAGAGAGGGGTGGGTGTCAAGCAGACACAGGGCTCCACGTTGTGGCAGAGGCGAGAGAAATAACACCCACAGTGACAAATCCAGGCAGGTTAGCATTCTCACCACTGCTCAAGCAGCCTCAGGCTTGCAGGGAACCCTGAAGCCCGGGGAGAGAAGGCAGAGCCCAACACGCACCCTTCATCTGGGAGTTTGGCTGCAAACCAGTGGAATGGCACCTCTGTACTTGTCGTTCCCCAAAACCCCCCACCTCCAAGGGAGCCTCCGTTTTGGCGGCAGTGGGAGCTGCCAGGCCCCATGCGTGGGGATGGGGACGAGGTTGGGCGTGAGGACAGGGATGAGGATGGGGACGAGGATGAGTGTGAGGATGGGGAAAGGGACGAGATGGGAGTGGGGGTGGGGACAGGGACGAGGATGGGGACGAGGATGGGGACGAGGATGGGGACGAGGATGGGGATGAGGGTGGGGATGAGGATGGGGACGAGGATGGGGACGAGGATGGGGACGAGGGTGGGGACGAGGGTGGGGACGAGGGTGGGGATGAGGATGGGGATGAGGATGGGGATGAGGATGGGGATGAGGATGGGGATGAGGGTGGGGATGAGGGTGGGGATGAGGGTGGGGATGAGGGTGGGGATGAGGATGGGGATGAGGATGGGGATGAGGATGGGGAAGAGGGTGGGGATGGGCCGTGTACCCCGCCCGCCGGTAGGGGGCGCCCCGGGGCGCCGCGTGCGCGCCCGCCCGCCCGACTGCGGCACGGCGTGGCCACGTGAGCGGCGTGCGGGGGCGGGCCGAGCGCGGTGCGTGGTGACGTCAGACGTCGCTTGGCGCCGGCTTGGCCGCCCGCCATCTTGGCCCCTGTGTGGAAGCGGCGGAGGCGGCGCGGCGCCGGGAGCTGCAGCGGCTTCGCCGAGTCTGGGAGGCCGCGGGGAGGCCGGAGTCACCGTCTCGCCGTCTCGCCGCGCTGCGCCTCAGGTGAGCGGCGTCGCCTCGCGCCTCCCACCGCGGCCCGGCGGCGCGAGAGAGCGGGGAGCGGCCTGCGCCGCATGGCCCCGGGCGGGGGCGGCTTCCGCTGGGCCTGGCGGCGCGACGGGGCCCGCAGCCCCCGAGGAGGGGCAGCGCTGGGGCTCCGGTACCCGTTGCCCGCCGTGGCCGGGCCTGCGAAGGCGGCGTGGGACCCGGCGAGGGCGGGCGGGCAGGGCGGGCCGCACCGCACCGCATCGGCGCCCGGGGCCGCACCCCGCGCCAGGCCTGGCCCGGGGCGGCCGCGGGGCGGGGATCGGGGGCCGCTCGTGCTGCTCTCTTCTCCCGCTTTCCCGCCTGCCGCGTGGGTCCTCCCAGCCCCCGCTTCTTTTCTAACGCCTCGAGGTCTTTTTTTTTTCTCTTCGATGGCGATTACTCGAGAAACGTGCCCTCCCCTTCGCGCCGTTGCTGTGATTCCTCATCCAGGAACGCGGGAGAATGGGAGCCTTTTCTTACGGGGTGCTGGAGCCACATGCGGGGCGCGTGGCTTTGTATTTCTGACTCTGTAATGTTCACCCACAGTTTTTGAAGTGCACGGTGAAAGGATGTTCCTGGGCTGTTTGATGTAGGAGTGAAGGGAGCAGCGTTCAGAAAGGTATCGTTTCTATGCTTAGGGACAAGATTCGCAGCGGTGGGGTGAGCAGAATTAGGGGTGTGCTGGTTGGTAGCGTTTGAAGGATGATAGAAGCATGGTTAGATGACACGGCTAAAATTCAGGCAGCCAATCTGCAGTGGGTACAATGCTGCAGGCATAATGGGAGCCATCACCGAGGGATGCAGGCATGGCAAGTCTTGAGGCTAAAGGGGGCCCAGATGGATTCCAGTTCAGGCCCCCTTTATGGGGAAGGGGAGCATGCATGAGGGAGTGGTTCTGGTCATTTAATGGAACGTTTTGTTTTTTCTGTTTCGTTTCTTTGTGTCTTAAAAAAAGCTTACAAGACACACGTGTCTTTTGTGAAAGACCTTGAATCCTTTATCATTGAGGAAGGGTTGTTTTTCTGTATCACTCTTTGATTACTGGGTTCAGAGGGGTACATTAGTAGAAACTAGCATTATTTCTAATAGGAGGAACAGGACTCTAATTTTTTAATAGCTTTGTTTCTTCTGCAGTGAGGCATCAGGCCTGCCCATTGTCTGGTGTTAAGAGCTATGCTCAGACAAGAAACTGCTTTTGGAGGGGGGAGGAAACAGGACATGATCTCATTTGTCCATCAGTGAGAAACAAAAGGATTACCGACTAATACTGACTGCTAGGAGCTGAATGGCTGTCAGTTTTCTTTGAATTATGTAGTCTAGAGAATTTTTTTCAAAGCTAATTTTGGAGTGTTTTAATGTAAACAGACTGCTACAGTCTCCTTGGAACTAAGGAATCTCAAAGTTTTGGGAGTTCTTTGAACTTGATGAATATTAAGTGAAAAGGCAAAGCTTGCCTCAGAATATTGTTCTCAGTGAGTAGGGTGTATGACCGCTTTGGTGGAGATGTGTGCTTAAGAGGTGGCTGCTTAAATTGAAGTGAGAATTGGATAGGCCAGTGCTTGTCTGGGGAGGCCAGGATCATGGCCTTGGTGCGTGTCCCTGTCACTAAAACTCTGTCTTAGTGTGTGTTTCCTGAAGAAAGTATTGTTTTCGTACATAATAGCTTGTAAAATCTGTATGAATCAATGCGCAATAATTTCTGTGAGTTTTCATAGTGAAAATATCCTGTCTCTGTGCAGTTTAGTAGCAACTGATAATTCCTTTTATTGTCCTGTAGACTAAAGGAACTGTGGCTTTTTTAGACAGCCTCTAAAAATAGTTGCGTCAGGCTGCAGCTTTACCTTGGTTACTGGGGTCCTTGTGCAATGGTACAGATTTATGGTATGCACCTTCTGTAGGACGTGTTTCCCCACATCCTGAAGTCTATTAGGGAAAGTGAAACAGGACAGAAGGAGCAAGGAAAAGACAATGGAATTCAGAAGGGAGCTCTGTGTAGGTTTGCACTGTCTGAATGAGTGCTGCATGCCTATGAAGAGAAGGAATGTAGGTCAAAGCGGTGGGTGTGTCATATGGAGTTGACTTCAGACAGATGTCCTAGGTTACTGAAAGTGCAAGCCCTTGGTTCCAGGATATTTTCCAGGCTAACTAATGGGAGTGATGTGAAAGTGGAGATAGGGTGGAAAATATAATCTAAGTGCCATATAAGGGTGGCTGGATAAGAGGCTTAGATGTGGAGATAGAAAGAAAAAGGTAGCTCTTGCAGAGGGATTAAACCCTATCATAGGGTGCTCCTGCAGAGGAATAAACCCTTGCTTAACGTATTGGAGATGTGAGCGAAGAAAATTTATTCCTCCTTTCTTTTGAAGAAGAGTGGAGCATCTTCAGAGGCCATGTACAGTCATGGAGGGTTTGAAGGGGAAAAAAAAAACCTCTACCCTGAAAACGGCGCACTTTTCCACTATTTGGGGGTGGATGTTGGACTTATAATGATGGGCCTGCAAGTGGTGTTTTACTGGTAGAACCAGTTGCTCATCTTCTGTAGGGATTTTTTTCTGTGTCTAGCTTCATGCCCGCAATGTTTTCGGGTCTGAGTTTCACAAAATGCTATAGAGACTTCTCATGGGTGAAAGCAGGTGTAAAAATAAAAGCTGGGATGTGTGTGAAATGGGAGGAAATACTACTGTGTGCATGTTAGTGAAACAAGCAAAGTGAACAGAAGTCTTAAACGTGTAAAGAGAAGATGAAGTCCTAATAAAAATCAGATGAAGACAGCTTTTATGTCTATGAAGAACAGGCTAACAGAAATAGACTGTTTTTATTACAAATACCTCAACCATTACATAACATTCTAAGTAAATGCTAACAAACTAGTCTGTTACAGCTTGCGAACATGTATTAAAGGGAGCAGCTGTATCTCCTTCATATTGTTCATATTTTTATATATCAGGCGCTGTCTTGTTTAACAGTAAAATTACACTGTAGAATCAACATTACCTATCTGCAATACGAAGTGTGGTGGTGATAAATTTTAACTGATATGTATTTGAAAATAACATGGGCTGTGCTTTCAGGGGCTTACTGCACCAGAGAGAGGGATAACTGTGCTTTATGTTCAGGTGCATTGAATACATGGGTAGTGCTTGGAGGACTGCAGTGCTGCCCAGTGACTGCGGGAAGAGTGGTCTGTTAAATACCTCTTTCAATTAATGTACACCTCATTCCTAAGTGAAATGGCAGCTTTACTCAATTTTTAGTTAGTTGGGATAGAGGATATGTCTCATTGTGCCTAGAGCTTCTGAATGTTTTTTCATGGTAACACCAGCAATGGCTAGGTTGCCCATTTTTTGCTGCACTGCTTAAGCTAGCAAATCAAACTTTTTCTGCTTAGAAAAGGAAACCTTTTCAGGTTGTCCTCATTAAATCATGTAAGCAGCTACAGCTTGTTTTAAAATCAGTATTTTGTAAGCATGACTTTAATGTTCCTAGATTTTAGTGTTTGAATTTTAACCTCTATTTTAAAATTATAACTGTAGACTTAAATTGTACTTGCAGGAGTTTATAGTTTAAGTTATTCTTGGCAAAAGGAACATGATTTAACTGATTTGAATCTTCACCTAAGGTGGAAGTGAAGTAATATCCTCATTTTGTTTGAGAAGTCAATGATTTTCTCCCAGTTTAATGTATGTTTTAGGACTTATTCTATTTCAAAGTCACGTTAAATCCCACTGAAAGACCTCACTGGCTTTAGATCAATGCATTGACACTTTGATTCTGAAAAAAAATACTGTATTTACAGTCTTGTTTTATAATAGTTTTTAGGACAGCTGGTGTTTACTGTACATGTGTCTAGATGTACATGCAGGTACATGGCAGAGATTTTCCACTGAGGAGGAACAATAACATTTCCTTTTGCCCACCTGTGTGGTCTTTAGGGAAGATGTCTTCTAGTAAGAAAAACCTAGCTTTTGCTTGTGACATAGCTGCTTGGTTAATTTGCTGGAGTCACCTTTGTTTGGAGATGGTTTTCTGCCACAGACCAAGCTATCAGCATGGACAGAGCTTTTGTAATACACACTTAGCTTTGGATAAAGAAAAGTTTGATAAGTATTTTGGTAATAGATTGAGCATTAATTAGTTACTTACTGATCTGGAAAACAGAATATATGGGGTGGGTGGGGAGGTTTGGAAATATGCCACTACTTTAAATGGCATTGTTTTAGAGTTTGTAATAAAGTGCAAGGGCTTTTGCAGTGCGATTAAAAATGAAAGGGAAAAATGAAACAGTTGAGAGATGGGTAATTTTAAATTGCTACAACTTCTGCTCATCTGTTCAGAATCTGGTCTATTTTATGTACCTATTGATTATCTTTCAACAGCTTCCTAAAAGGAAGTGTTTTGCACCAAAGATGGTGACTGACTTTGTTCAGCTGTTGTTTCTGGTGTTTTGGCCTAGACAGATCCTGAGGACTGTTCAGCTTGCAGCTGGAGTCAGATATGCGGAAGCACAGCCAGAAGGGAATCACATCTCATTGTTATTCTGTATGTATAGAAATAAGAGAAAAATTCAGTAATATGTGGAGACTTCTTCCTTATACCTTTATTGCTGTAGAATGCAAGCAGTTGTTTACTATATTTTAGTGAATGGATCCTCAAACCCACCGTGATCTCCAGCTCTTATTCTTTCCTGCAATGAAATCTAAATGTAGCAAGTGCAGAGAAGTGCTGACCATTTGAATATTTTCAGCACACTCATTTGCACAGAGGTGAGGATCCTGCTGTGTCATCAGTTTTGTAGCTCCTTTTGCAGCCCCACTGCAGACTTCCCATTTGCTCCCCTGTTCTCAGCTTGACAGAGCAACTTGTACTCAGGATGCTAGTAAGGAGGAGACCCCCCATCACTTTCTACGTGCAAGGGGACATGGGTATCCTAGTATGTTTGCCTTTTCAGGCTTCTACTGGATAACATGATGCAGTTAAGCAAGAAAAGAAGTGGTACTTGTGACAGCGTGTTAAGTGTGTTTCTAAATTTTTTTTTAAACGGCTGCCTTTACAGGGAGCAGTTGTGATCAGGATGAACTGACCTAAGAAGCCTAGTGAATAGTTGTAGCTTTTCAGTTAAAAAAAGGATTACAGGTTACATTATTTTCTGTATTCAGAGTAAAACACTGTCAACCTGCTATTTGAATACTGCACTTTGATAGCAGGTACATGGCTTGTTTCTGCAAGCATTTGCCTTAATTTATTCCTTTATCTTTTTCTCAAATAGGCCGTGTTTAAGTTTTGAGAGCTTTGAAGTTTTCTTATTCTTGTAAATAATGGAAATTTCTTTAAACACTTTTGCAAATCTTGAAAATAAAAATCTCATTTAGCGTCTGCATGTTGAAAAGCTAATTGGGTGAAAGCACGTACATTGTTCTGTTCCCAGAATTAATGAGAACACATCTCATTATGATGCTGTCTTTAATTGTATAGAAACTGTTCTTTTTAATTTTTTTCTGGTCCTGGCTTCCTTCCAGCACTTCAGAGTGCCTGCCACAATTAAAAATTTACAGTTTAAAAACTAATTCTTAACCAACTGCGTGAAAACTGGAAAATCAAAAATCTGTCTTGCAAAAATTTTGCTCTAGTGACAAAGAAATAAAAGTCTTGTAAAGAAATTGTCAGGAACAGAGTAGCCTGCCTTGAAAGTGAACTGCAAAGAAGCTTTGGATCTTATATGTTTGGAAAAGAACACATTTTTAGTTAAATGTATTTGATAATCTTGCAGAACATCAAAATTATTCTGATGTTTGAAAATTATCAGAATGTGGCAAGAATAGCTGTGTTGTGTTAGTGCATCAGCTTTATGGTGTGCTAATTCTGACTTACATCTGGCACGTGCTGTCAGTCCTTACTGCAATATCGTGAAAAATCTTTTCTGGCAAAGGCAATGTTTAAATGTACTTTGGTAGCTTGAAAATGGGCTGGTACTTGAAGGAATGCTTTTACTATGATACAGTTAGTAGTAGTTATTAATCTTTGTCATTTTTACTTGAATGATAGTGGTGGTATTAAGTTTCTCTCTGCTCATCTGGTTTATGTAGAATGAATGCATAATGAGCTAGATGCTTGTAATACCAATGATGGTAGTGTGTTTTATGTGATTATTATACTCTGCTGGTGAAATGTTAGTCTAGTAACTGTTCTTCTCATATAATACAGATTTTAGTCTTTCCAGGCTCTGGAGGCTTTTTTGGTTCGAAACAAGATCCATTTTTGCATTTCTGTTTTGTTAATGCCTCAACCTAAACTGGGAGTTGCTCTGAAAAAAACGGTAAGCTCGTTCTTCTAGGCTGTCAGTCATTGCTATTGGAATTTGCCAGCAAACATATAGAGAACTATTTCTTTAAACCTGAGTCCACATTTACTTCAATCAGTGGGAAGCTACCTGGGACAAACACAATCTTCCAAAAATGTGACTTTAGGGACAGAAGGAAGATATGAGGGATAAGTGTTGAGGTTGGTGTATTTATACCAAGGTCATTGTGGTCCATTCCAGTAGGGTTGAATGCGGAACCTAGTGTGCCTTTGGTCTTGTGGCACATGTAGGGTTTGTGATTGTCATTTTATGGTGCCTGTGACGTATGCAGCTGTGGTGTACAGCTTCTGCCTTTATGCCCATGCTCTGTGTTTTTTGGTTGTATGCACATTCCATCAGTATATTAGTCTAAAGAACTATCCTCGTGTTGCAAAGAAGTTTGAAAAATGACTCAAGTAAATTTTCTAGACTTACAAGACAAATTAAAATCACTTCTGTCTAACTCTCAAGCCAGTCATCGTTTTTTTTTTTCTTTTTGCTGTATAGAAGATTAGAGCCTTAAGGCTGAGTCTGGACATTGTGTATTGAATTTCTTGCAGGCACTTGAATTCTAGAATAAATGTGGGAGAGGATTGCTGTAGGAGTTTTTTGTGCCTGATGGTCCCACTGTTGGAGACAGTAGATGGATTTTCGGTTTAGAATTGTGATATAAGTATTTTAAGCAGAATTGTTTTCAAGGAGCATGTGTATTTAATTTAGTAAAAGCTGCATAGTTACTCTTGAATTTACTCAGCTATACTTTAGGTGTTGGGAGAGTATGTCTGGGTTTGAGTGGTAGAACATGCAAGTGCAGTTGGAAGTTAATGATGTTCATGACTAGGAAGTTGGGAACAGCAGAGGCTTTTTTTGTTAAAACTCTGGTGATACTTGTACATTTTTTCCATTGCCTAACTTCTGGCAATTCAGAGTATTACATTCTACTACTGGTTGCTTATGAAATTCTGGAAATAATGTTTAATGTGACAAGAAGGGGGAGAATTGGAACCTTAATTTTATCATCTGTATTTAGGTTGGAGATAGAAAATACACTGAGGGGAGTTTCTTAATTTGGCACTTGACTTAGATACTTCTAAAAATTGATTTCTATTTTAATGGTAAACTTCTCTTTGAAATACACAGCTATTGTCCTTCCTTTAGGAAGGATGCAAATGTGCTAAAAAGCTGACTAGAAAGTGTAAAAACTGCTATGTAAAGAAATAGGTACAGTAGGCTAGGAAATGTTTTTCCCCTTCTGAAGAAGGGTGGGGCTTGGTTTTTAGTCGTCCTGAGCTCCCTTTAGGTCTCTTGTTCCCCTGCTGCTGGTGAGCAGGGCTCTGCTCTCCAGACTTCAGTCACTCTCTGTTACATGGGAGCAGCTGCTGCTTTAAGTCTCCTTTTCTGGTGTGATGTGCCTCCTCCTTACTAATTTTAGCCCCAATGCTACCTCTTGAGCTTGTTTGTATCTTAGTGGTTACCAAGTAAAAGTTAAATATGTGCTGGCTCCTGGTAGATCTCGCAATTGTAGCTGTGAAAGTACTGGTAAAGAAGTTACTAACTGCTCTTTTTCAGTCACAAGTTGTGAACTTCAGCTCAAATTGCTGAAGAGCTTAATTCGTGTAGACTGTAGCATGTGGTAGATGCTGAAATGGACTCAAAGAGCATGGCTTCAGTCTGAAATTTAATTTCAGCTCATCAGCCTCTTCCAGTGAAAGAAGTGGTGCCATCACTTTGTCCTTACAGCTTTTATCCTTAGAAAAGAAATAAGGGTTTGGGGTTTATTTTTTTGAACCATTTCTTTACTTTTTTATTCTGCCTGACATCATAAGCCAAAGGAATTCTGTGCAGGGCTTTGGAAAGAACCTTTCATTTCCAAGAGAACTCACTTTGCTTGAGTCTGTGGCCATCTCTTTACAAAGACAACAAAAAATTGTTTAAAAAAGAGGTAGTAATTGTTTTGTCATCTTTTAGTACTTCAAGAACATTTAAAACCTGCTACCTTTATCTTAAACACGACTTTTTGTTCTTTAATTTATAAGATGTCTTCTGTAGCCAGTCTTACATACCGTTTATTTTAAATGCTTCATTGATAGCTCTTTGTACATTTTAGATTTTAATATCCTCTTGTAATGTTTTTATATCTCAAGTATGGAAGAATCCACAGCTGTAAGAGTACTTAAAACTGTGATTATAAAGCTAAAGTGGACAGAGGTATTGCATCTTCTGCATGTGCAATAGTTGAGAACTGAATAAAATTTTTAGGGAGGTAGTTTCTAATTCCAGGATTTTGCTCATAAGAATAGCTGCATTTATGTTTCAATCCCTCTTTATATTATCTTCTTCCTTCCTTGTAAAAGGCAAAAGTATGAGCGTGTTGATGAACAACTTGTACAGTAGAAAGTAGGAGACCAAAATTGGGTCACTGGTGTAAAACACAGAAGAAATAGACATAAGCCTTGAAAGCATTGACTCCCTAGGTAAAAGTATTGGCTTAGATAATGTTTGGTATTTGTCAAAATACTGAACAGCTTTCTATCATCCTCTGAAAGACATGCTGATCGTGACTGATCTTGTGGATCAAGCTTTTGGCAGGGCTCTTCCACAGGAATATGGTTTTTGTGCGTGTTCAGGGAAGTACTTGTGCACCTGTAGTTAAATATATATTCAAATCTGCAGATAGCGACAAATATGAGGTTTACATGGTTGTTGTCCTTTTATCTGGGTTTTTTTTTAATTCATTTTTCTTTTGTTCTCAAGCATGCACTGGAAAAAAGTAAATAGAACTGACAGATTATTTTAGTCTGTGCAAATATTTTCTGCTGCAGGACATAGCCTAAAAGTATTTTTAAAAATGTTAGTCACTGCTGTTAGTGCCACGCTACAATTACAGAATCACAGAATGGTCGTGGTTGGAATGGACCTCAGATGCTCATCCAGTCCAACCACCCTGCTAAAGCAGGGTCACCTCAAGCAGGTTGCACATGAGCACGTCCAGGTGAGCTTTGAATATCTCTAGAGAAGGGAGACTCAGCAACCTCTCTGGGCAGCCTGTTAGGCTTGAGAAACTCTTTTTAAGAGTCCATGGTTTGTTGCTGGTCGCCCTGTTAGAAGGCCGTAATTCTAGATGATAAGAGTTTCTCACAGAAGGCAATTCAACAAGCAGCTGTCTAGTTTTTCTAAGGCAGCAAAAGATTTGCTTGCTCTATAGATTACTCGTTTAAACTAACATATGCTTTGTGGTAAAGTTAGTTTCTGTGCAGACTTTTTTGTGGGTGGCTTATTTTGGTGGTTTTTCATTGCATTGCTTAGTAACTATTTAGACTGTTGTTAGGTGTCTCTTAAAACTGATACAGATGTATTTGTGGCTGCTTATTTCT
Source organism: Tapera naevia (assembly GCA_033556795.1). NCBI lineage: Eukaryota > Metazoa > Chordata > Aves > Cuculiformes > Neomorphidae > Tapera > Tapera naevia. The sequence continues at coordinate 12,583,721 of JAUMJJ010000006.1, read as the reverse complement.
GGCTTCTGCAGACTGAATTTTTATAAGATACATCTGGGGATAATATCTTAAAATGGTTTTCTTCTGTCATGATCTGTTTTCTACCTGACATGTAGTTTTGGTAATGTTTTGGAAAGAAATAGCTTTAATGGAAAGTAATTTGGTAGAATTAGCAAAGACTGCTTTGCTACAGCTTTGTCTCATGACAGTGCTTTGGTTCTAAGGAGCAAAACTCATTTTGATTTTCCATTTGGTGACCATTAACAATACTCCTCTCTCGATTGTCTAGTGCTGTGGGAATTGCCTGTGCTGCAGTTTTCCCTTCTGAGGTTATAGAGGCAGAAGAGGTGATAGAAGGATTTTCTTTTCCTTCTCAGCCACTTACCTTCACAGAATTGATAGTCTGCAATCTTTGCGTTGTGTACCCTCTTTCGATATTTGCTGAAAACTGGTGAGCCCAAAATCTGGAGATGGGTAAGGAAAACGGAGATGCAGATGTGTATTAGCCTGGCTTTCTAAGGAAATAAAACTTAGTATAACCCTTCTTCAAGAATTAATTGTATTGAGGTCTCAGCAGAACTCTTTGAAGATCTGGAGAGTTTCTGTTGTTGTAGGTAACGCAGCTGTGTCTGAGGTAAAAGAAACAGAAGCTCAGAAGTCCCTGAAATCTTTGCTACAGTTTTCAGCCTGCTTAGCAACAGCACACTTGACAGTGAACCCCGCTGCAAATTGCTCTTGGTCCTGGGGGAGGGAAGTCCTGACCTTAGCTTTTTACCTTAGGTGCTTTGATTTGACAGAGGCTTTTGCTACTCCTGTTACTAGAGAGATTTTAGGCTTATTTTTGTGACATAGGAAGATGGCTGGTGCTTGAGCTATTAAGAATTCTTAATAGCAGGATAGATGGCCAAACGTTATAATGTTTTTGAACAAAAATTGAGCCTGAAAACTTCAGTACCAGAATGACTCTTCGGGCCCTAGGAGGTTGTAAATATAAGGTCATCAGTAGAAGAGTATTAGTTAGTGTGTACTGTTTATATATGTCAGAGAAATTAAGTCAGTATGTTTAATTGTAATTCCATTTGTTATTTGTGTGTGTTTTTCTCTGTGCAAAACCATATGTTCAATAACTACATAATATTTTTGAGTGTTCATTTAAAATAACAATGTTCCTTGATAGTGGGTTACAGATAAGGCACGAAGAAGGCTTCTTTGAGTTCCAAGTGCATAGAATTGGTATCCTATGTTTCTCTGCTCTGTTTTAAATTGGCTTTATTTTTATGTAAATTATCTAAATTAGTCTTCTGAAGATCACGAGGGGAGGTGGGGTTGTATGTGTTTATATGCTCAGAATTTGATACCTAGCTGCAGATTATGCTTAGTTTTTACAGTTAGGAGGCAGCATGTTTAGTTAAGTTCTAGAATCTAAATATGCCAAACTTACAGTTGAAATTTTTAATGCTGCTTTTTTATCAGGGATTTTGAGAGCAATGCTCTTTTGAAATTAGTAACACTGATTTTGGGAACATCTGCCTCTAACATCAGTGGATTATGTACCAACAAAAAAAGCTGAATTTTTTTCATTTGCATAATTTAGTTCCAACACTTAGCAGAACAACATGCTTCAGTGTGCCGGAAACAAAGCTGCTCTTAAACTGGAGTTATGGCTGGATACAAATGACAAATTTGTTTGATTGGGTTTGCCCCTTAACCATTTAGTTTGTCTAAAAAAATAGTATGATAAGTCTTTCTAGATTTGTTTCTTGTTTTCTGTTTTGAGAGGTGCTGATGTATCCCAGTTATGAATAAATTTTCATGTAGTGTTTTTTGTGATGTTTCTCACTGCGCAAATGGGCATTTGAGACACCAAGGGCTGAAAGTCAGTAGGTTTGTCTTGGAATGACGTGCTTTGCCTTAAGTTATTCCTGCTTATCCTTCTCCAGATTTAGCTAAAATATAGCCCTTAGAGTGGAGGTGGCATTAATTAGATATCCTAGCTGTGTGGGATACGGAATGTGGGAGTTGCTCTACTATTTACTTTGTGTTTAAGACTTCAGAATCCTGGGAAGCTGTAAGGTTCAGGTTACCTGCCTAACTGATTATGTGCTTGTAGGCTAAATAGGCATGGCGTATGGGATGGGTTTGTGTAAGAATTGTAATATTACTGAAGTCTCTTGACGAATAAAGACTTCTTTTGCCTAGAGGTTAATAATACATCATATAAAATACAGATCTAGAGAGTTTTTCATGTGATTATCTGTGCTTTCATCAGGTAGGATGGGATGTCTGAAAAATACAGGGAATAGTAATCTTTCTCCCAGTAGTGAGGAATGGTGTATGCTGAGACTCAGACATACACAGAAATATATTAATTGGAAAACCATAACATGGAGAATACACTTATTTCCCACGGCAGTACTTAAAGTTAATCTCTCCCTGCTGAAAACTGTGGATGCAGAAACTAACATTCTGCCGAAATCTTTATAAAACTCTCTTCCCCTTTCCATGCCAGTCTGTACTTTTTCATCAAGACAAAAAACTACCGTGGCTTACACAGAATGCTTTTCTGTTCTCATGTGTGTGTAAAACTTTTTCATGTGTAACTAAACTACAAAATACTGAAGTGGACATGGTGGGATAGAAGGAAGGAAACCAGGCAAGACTTGCTGAGTGTTGTTAGATGTTTTAAACTTCTTACCACTTCAGTCCTCAAAAGTGACCTCAAAATATGTAATGCTTTCTTCCTTCTTTAATCACATAAGAACTTTTTTCCGAAGATCTTTTCTAGTCTGCAGTTTGTCCTGATGGAACACAATGCAAACTTTACAGACATATGGACTAGTATGATTAAATTCTAAACAAGTCATTTTTGGGAATTCTGAAATGATCAGGAGACTCCTCTGTGCTACGTATGTGGGTGCTAGGGTTTTACTATTACTTCTAAAATGTGATTCTGCTGTCTAGAATGTACCGTGTTGTTTGCTTTTCTACCAGCTATAAGCATATAAGAGGTTACAAGTAAATATTCCTTTAGAGAGACCAGGATATCTAGGATTTGTGGCAGCTACTTACTATGCTAACTTCTATACACGCACTTCTGAGTTCATTGTAAAATCTAAATAACCCAAACAGTTGTAGACTGAAAAAAGTCTGGTACAGCAATTAGAGTAATCATTTTAACATTAAGCCCATGGTGAAGGTCTGTTAACATATTTGACAACATTAGAGTGACTGAAAGGTAGTCTTTGCTCCGTAATTTTGGGAGCATTGTGCTGTCCGTAATTATGCATAATGTTAGCTGTAGTCATTCAGAATGAACTGCTGACTTACTTAAATTTTCGTAATAGTGCAGTGAACCCTGCCAGCCGCCATAATTTCCTGTCCTGTTGCTTGTCCTTCTGTTCAGTGTCTTGGTAGTTATTTATTTCTGGTAAGTAGTTTTGACCTCTTTTCTATGTTGCTACTGTTCAGAGGTATACGGCAGTTTCGTGTTCTTACTCGTATGACAGTGAGTCCAAACCTGGCAGGCAGTAGCACTTGGCTGTTAAGTATTTGACTAATAGAGTTCAGACTAACAGCTAGCTTACTGATAATAACAAAAGAAATATTGGGGCAAACTGGGAATCACTTGGTGAGTCTAGTGCTTGCCAGCCTATTGTATGCCCAAATTAAACATCTGCTGTGTTAGAACTCCTCTTAGGTGGTGCTGCAGAGGGAATGATTCCAGTCGCGCTCTGTGGGAATACAGCATATGCAACTAAAGTTTGAGTGAAAAGACAAAGGTCTTGGAGCAGGATACGTTTCATGTGGCACAAACCCATTCAATTATCTCTTTATAACTGTTGTTAGATGGCACTGGGTGCTTGTTTAATGTGTGACCTAGCAAGTATGTTTATAGAGGGCCAGATGGGCTTTTCAGAGGGAAGTTTTGTCATCCCTAGCTTCAGTACCTGGTCTAAAGTCTAATTTGGCAACAGATATAAGGTCTAAACTTAGTTAAATACAAATATATTAACTGGCCTAATTTAAGAGTACTGTTTGCAGTGCTTGATTTATTTTCTGCAAGTCATGTTACAGAGGAATGTGCAATTTTAATCCATTTAAAATATTGTTTCATTTTCATTGTAGCATAACTTCAGAAAAAAACTTGTCAAACTGAATTTAACACTATAAAAAAGGCATAGAGCTCAAGTGTAATAAGCAGATCCATTTTTTTTAAATTTTACGTAAAAAAAGCATTATTGGGGAACGGTATCACAGCCTCTGGTTCTTTAAGCTATCAAATGTTCTAGCAAGAACAGTTGTTACAACTAAGATTTGTTCAACTATAAATTCTGTCTTTGTAAAGAAGAGAGTTGTGAGTAAGAATTTTCCATGTTTGATGGCTACCAGCGGTAGGTGCTTTGGGAAGTATGGCAAGAATGCAACGTTAACTTTAACCATCCTTGAACTGCTTTCTGCTCTCCCTGTATCTGTTAAGACTTGACTGCTTTTGTGAACTGGTAGGGCAAGAAATACCTGAGTCATGTTTTTTTTTTTTTCTCTGTTCGCTCCTTCTAGATTCTTCAGCATTGTGAAGCTACTACTTGTTTTCAGGATCCAGGTCTGGGATGAGTTTTGGTGTGAAAATTAAAGCTATATGAGTTGTTCTCACTTGAAAACAGTGTATGAGCATAGCTAGATATCAAATAATTATAGTTTATTATTTGGTAGGGTTATATGCACGCCTGAAAGTTTGTTTGACACCAGTGTGCTCTGGGTAATTATCTGCCCAATGTCTTCTCCTTTCTTTGATGCTCCAGGGTGAAAGTGGTGGACACTTTATCATGAATACAAGTCTGGGAGCACTGAGTAACACAAGAATTGGAGGGAAGGAATCTGCCGAGTTCTTTCACGGACATTTTACTGAAGACCTTATGATAAACTGCCTTTTTCATAGAAAAGGCTACTTCAGGGCCTAATGTCTGATTTAGACTCTTAACCTGGATTCAGCTCTCCAGACTAGCTGAAAGCAGTGGTGTGACCATGAATAATACGTGAACAGTGAATGCCTACTTGAAATGTGCTTGACTGATAGCTCAGAAGATAAGCTTTTTTAAATTCCTGTATCCGACTACTGGCACTGATTTGGGTTTGGTTTTGTGTTTTTTTTTTTCTTCCTTACCTGTGGCTGTTAGTGGTGTTTGAGTAAGCTGTGGCTTCCAGGGAAAGCTAGCAGCCTCAGTATGTAGTTGTTTGGTTAGGTAAGGGATGGCCAATTAGCTGTATATAAAGTCTGTGTGCTGGTTACATGATCCACTTGATGAGCTGGTCACCCTGCTTCCATCCAGATTTTCATGCTTTTGGATGACATGAGGAATGGCTGTTGGTGTAACATATGCTGTTGAAATAGCCAAATGCTGACCAATCTGGGAAAAAAATCTGGGAGTTGCTTTTACCTTGTGAGACAGGAGGATGTGTTTCTTAGCCATTTATGTGGCCTCGTTTGAAGCTGAAGACTGTCCCCTTTGCAACAGTCTGCATGACTTTTAGTAGAATAGGTTCTGACCCAAATCTTGTTAAAGCTGGACCGTTCCAAGGTTGTTTGCCATTTTTGTTTCTTAATCTTATCAATGCTGGCTTATAAATTGAGGTAGAAGGCTGAGGAGAGTGGGAAGGTGTAATTCCTAGATCAGTGAAACTTCCTTGATCTTTTGACACTGGTTAATGTCTGTCATGACCAAAGAAGTGCTTTATTCCTTAGATTGCTTGTCCATGCCGACTCTTCTTAATATGAGTGCCTTGCATGTGGATCAGGTTCCTCTTGAAGATCTTCTGAGGCTATGGGTTTGACCTGGAGTTTATTGACCACCAAAGAGTTTGAGCCGGATGTCTTTCTCCTTGCTCTCTTTTTTTAAAAATGAAGCACAAGAGTATTTGAGCGTACATAACTATTGTGGAATTCATATTGAAATATATAAAAATTTGTTATTGTAAGGAGGGTAGCAAGGATTCTGAGTGTTAAGATTACTCAGCTATAATAGAATATTCTATTTAAGTGAATGCTTGCTTGTGTTCCTGCCTGATGATGAGCAGCAACTCTAGCAAGATCCTTCTAAGATCAGTGATAATTACTGGGTTCTTAAGGCCTGCTGTTCTCAGGGAGGGAGGGAAGAGAGAGATGATCTGCTCTTGTAATTTGCTACTGCAAGAAGAATAGTGTAACTCTTGCCTTAAGGGATTCTCCCCTCTCCTTGTCTGAACATACTGTGTTCCTAGTTTTGGTAAAGAAAACTTCTGACCCAGTGTGTTCAGTTTCTCTAGCTACCAAGTTCACGATGATTTTAATTGGCAAAGAACCCCCAAATTCCAGCAGTACTGTACCACAGTTAATGGTATCTCCATGCTTGGCTGCAGGAGTGGGTGAAGTCATTGAGCTTCCCAGGTCAGGAGCCAGCTGCTGGTGGAAACTTTGCATCTGCCTTTTTTACTTTTGAGATCATGGACAATATTTACCGTTTTTAGGGGTTTTGATATTAAATGCTGACTCTCCGGATTTCAACATGTTAACTTTGTAGAGATGGAAATACTTTCAAATTACATAGTGTTCTTTGGGCTGATGTATTCTGTGGCATCTTCAGTGTTCTTAAATGAAATGGTGCCAAGAGTGTTAAATATGTTGTCCACTTTTGTTTCATGAACTGTCTCAAGTATTGATTTATATCCACATTGTTTTACTTTTCTGATGTTTCTCTTTTCAGGCAAATTTTGAGGCGTGAACAGGAGGTACCAGACTCGATGAGTTTCCATCGAAATGTCGGAAAAGTCAGGCCAGAGTACAAAAGCAAAGGATGGGAAGACAAAGTATGCAACACTCAGTCTGTTTAATACTTACAAGGGAAAGTCACTGGAAACTCAGAAAACCACAGGTGAGTAAACTGACTTCAGTTTTCCATTCTGTTTCATCATTACTGTAGTACTAATTAAGAGCACAAAGTATCTGAGCGCTTAACCACAGCGAGATTTTTCAACTGCTTGATACAACAGTTAAATGGAAGAATTCTGGAAAGCAGTCTTGATTAAAATTTGTGGTTAGCTATAAACAAGAGTATCAGTTCAGGGAGACAAGATTGCAGTCTAGTAGGAAGTAGAATATAGGTAAATAAGCACTGTTTTATAGATGCAGTCTCCATTTTTTTTATCAGCATGTGTTATGCTATTCCCCAGCTGTGCTTTTATTGTATTTCAGAAGAAATTTGCAGTACTGGAGGTGTTTGATTAATAAGATGGCAATGCTCCCTTTCAGGTCAGGTGCTTTGTCTGTTTTGCAGACAAGCACTGGGTGAAACTTGTACTGAAGTTTCACATCAGGCCACTCTGGGCCTGTGTTTCCATGATTGATTGGACTGAGAACCGGAGTAGGGGGAAGACTTTGAGTTTGATTTGGCATACTTGCCTGAATTATGGGATGGAAGAGGGGAATTGTGTTCAAGCTTTCCTGAAGCTTGCCACAGTATTATTTTTAAAGTTGAAATATATATTTGTAATGATACAGCATGCCTAGGGTAGTGCCTTGTACTTACCTCAGTTGATTAGTTGGTAGGTTGAATGTCTTGTGTAGTGCGCTAGCTTCATATTGTTTTTTCATGCTTGTAATCTGGAGTAAATGCAGGTTGGAGGAATGCTTTTTTATGTATGAGCAGCCTCTGCCAGCTGAAACTGGCAGCAAAAAAGACAGGCTGGACCCATGTGGGTATTCCTGGAATCTTCAAGGGACACTAAACCTCAAAAGGTGTTAGAGAATTGTGCTGGGCAACATGTGAAAGGGTGTTAAGACATCAACACCACATTTTAAGTAACTCGTCTTAGCTTTCTGTCACTGGGCATTGTGTGTAAAGGTGGGACCATATATCCTTTTGAATCTCTAGAATAGGCTAACCATAGTGGCTGTTTAAAAAGTACTGTAGTTTCCCCAAGCCAAGTATTTATAGTTCATTTTTTTATTATTAAATAATGAAGAATTTTGATTTTCTAGTTCTTATTATACTATTTTAATTTTCTGAGTTTCTTGCAAAATATTTTTTTATTTATGCAGCTTTGTGTGAATACTACCTGCTAAAGAGTGTTGTTAACTTGGACTTTCTGTTTTGGCATGCAGTTGCAGCACGCCATGGATTACAGAGTCTCGGAAAAGTTGCTGTTTCCAGGAGGATGCCTCCCCCAGCAAACCTCCCCAGTCTCAAGGCAGAGAACAAAGGCAATGACCCAAATGTGAACATTGTGCCTAAAGATGGCACAGGATGGGCTTCAAAACAAGAACAGCACGAAGAAGAAAAGTAAGTGACCAGTGAGATCAGGATTGGTTTGCCATTTCTCTCAAGTTTTCCCAAACCTAGAGATGAGCAGAGCCTGGGAAGACAATGCATTATTCTGATAAAGGCCTCAAAGATCACATAAAGCAAAACTGGGTGGGGGAAGAGACTTGTTTCCAGGAACAAGTATTTATGCCCAGGTCATGAGTAAATTCTCGTCAATTCAGACCATCTTAATGCATTTCCTCCACTCTTCTGACCATTTTTGTAACTGCTGCTGTTTTTCTCCAATATTTCAACATACTTGTAAATACTGCAGTTTACCTGTAAAGTGTTTTGGTATTCCTCTCATAAGCATTCTGGGTAGGATGACATGTTGATATCAGCTTGCTTTAGTTCTTTTTCTCTCGCATCGCCGTGTTGGTGCTCACGAGCGAGTTCCCTGTGATTACAAATTTTTTGTCTGCTGCTTTCTCATGTTGTCACTCTCACTGTGGATATTGGCTTAGTCCATTTTCCTGGATAGTGCAGCCTGTGAGTATTGACTTGACTAACTCAGGTAACTCCAAGTTAGTTGTTTTCCTTATCAAATGGTACACCTCTAGGGCAGTGTTTGGATAGCTCAAATTCTGAATGGGCTTGGCTTTGAAACAAGAAGCAGATTTTGAACAGTCTTGTTCCTTGTTTCACTTCTGTGTGACAAAGTACAGGCACGTATGTTCCAGCTCTCCAAAAGTCTGTTTAGAAAATGTCCAACTGTAAGAAACTATAAAAAACCCTCATCTCTTCAGTTTCCACTTAGTTAAACTCCAGTAATCTGTGGAAATAAGTCAAAATTGCCTTCAGTTATCCTTGTGAGAAGACAGCGTGTTTCCCACCAGCAATTATTTTTTTTAATACTTCTGTATGATTTCTGAGACTACTCTGTAGTGCTTTGGGCTGATCGCTGCAGAGCCCAGATGGAACTGGCTTCTCATTGGCAGTCCTCAGAAAATTCAGTTTACTTTGGGATCTGTTTAAAGCATTTTTAGTTGTTTATTGTAAGTTAATGGACATGGTATTGCACTCTCTATCTCTTTATTAGTACAACAGAATGATTCTAGACCACTGAATTTGCCCCATTAGTCCTGTTTTATCAAAAATGAGTACTACTGAGCTGGAGATCTTGACTCTTAGACATTAATGCTTTGGAATCTGAAGTTATCAGAATAGGCAGATTTCAGAACTATTCTTGAAAGAATTTAAATACCTCACAGAATGTGTAGACTAGAAAGATCTTGAGGAATATGCCTCGTTTTAGTACTGTACAAAGGAGTGCTAATGTCTGCCTCTTCGTTGTTAAGATGGTGAAGTTGAAACTTTTTTCTTAATAGACAAACTTTTGAGCTCCAATTCTAGGCTTTTTTTATAAAATCCTTTTACTTTGTAGTTTAACATTTATTTTCCTTCTTTCTCTCTGTTCATGGTGGTCTTTAAGTGCTTTCCTCTCTTAACTCCTGAAGTAAAATTGTCATTCCAAATTATTCCCTTCCATGGTTGTAAATTAGGTCATTTTTTGATTGTACAATATGCTGCTTCAAAAGTTGAAGTTCTGTTCATGCCTGTCTGCGTTTTCTACCCAGCTGTTTTAATTCATTCATCTCCTCTTTGGAAAATCTACTCTTGAAAGAATTAGCTAACTTAATCCAATTTTGAATTGTTATTATAATAACTCTTTATATAGTTAGTATAGCTACCTCATTGTATTCCCTTTTTGCGGCAATAATCCTGACTATCTCATTCTGTGCTCACCTTCTTGTATTCACAAGTGCTTTTCCCCTTAATTCCAGACAGCCAGACGTGCCACAGACGCAGCCAAAACCTGCTGTTCCTGCTCCTCCAGAAGCAGCTCCTGTTGCCAAATCATGGGCCAACACCAAACCAGGTGGACAAGATGGTAAGTGATGTTCAAGGTGGAGAGGCTCTTGACTGGCCTAGCAGGCTGAGAGACCCCCAGGCTCAGCAACTGTATGAGTCTTGGCTGGGCCAGTTGGGACTACAGATGCTGTGGAAGGAACTTCCTTTGGAAGGTGAGCTGGTCCTGAGTCACTCGGGTGCGCTGCAGCCTGATTTGGCAGCAGGTCTGTCTGCCTTTTAAAGGCTGGTACAGTCACCTCTGTTGGATTGGCCCAGAAATGGTGGTAACAGTGTAAGATCTTGAACCTGGGTATGGTGAGGAGGGAAAATCTTAGTCAGTAGTTACAATGCATGCAACTTTGTCATGGGAAGAGCCATAAACTGTGGTCATGCTATCATAGTTATGGAGCATCTTGTGCAAATCATCTTATGTGTAGTCTTGCTTCTATGTAAATGTCTTCTATGGCAATATTTTTCCATTTATTTCTTTGTTTATTTTGGTTTCAAAGTGATAGTGTTCAAGAGTGTTCTGGGGAAAGCATTAAAGGTGTGTATCAGGGCCGTTTTTAACTTAATTGTATGAAAGGATGGAGAACTATTTCCATCAGTGTGAATCTGGTCTTGAGTGTTTCTGTTACACATGTAAGATCATCACTAAATCTTCAGCAATTTTTTTTTAATTGCCTGTAGAGTGAGAGGTTATTTAGAATTCCTGTGTCTCCATCGTGAAAAATAACTACAATGTTTATTCCTTAAATGTGAGACTTGCAAGCTTTCTCTAAAATAGAGTTTTGGCTTCCAAGTTAAAGTAGTGAGCTCTGTTCTGGATAGAAGTCTTATAATAGTAAAATCTTGAGTTGAGTGGAGGTTATTCTAAGCCATTGTATGAAGTTTGTTAGCATCACATATCTGATGATTTTACCTTTTTGGGTTTTTTTTTTTTAGTAAGTGTTAAGGTGACAATTCTTGATTCTTCACTTCTTGCTCTCCTCTCTGATGTTCAGTGTTACCTTTGTTAAGTACAGGAACTCTCCTTCTTTAAGCTTTTGCAGGAGTTTTGTAGAATTGAAAAAAAAAAACAAAGAATTAACACTGATGCAAAGTGATCTGCATACCAGCTGATAAGATCATCTCTGTGACACAGGAAATAGTGATTTGGCTCAGTGGCTTCAAAATGCATTTAGCTAATTATGTTGTAGTTACCATGGCAGCTTGTATGCTGAGCCCAGATGGTGCCCTCATTTCATTCAGTTAATGTAGGAGTGGGTTTACTGTTTCAAGAAGAAATACAGAATGTGAATTGGCATCAGCTGCTAGATATCTTCCTCGGTCTGAAACTCAGGATACACCTGTTGTGCTGATGCTTTCCTGCTCTGCAGTTGGCTGGTAGAACTTGTAGCTTCTCCAGATGCCTAGTACGTGTTCCATTCAGTCGGCCACCTCATGCTTTTTAAGATTGCAGTTGAGTGAGACAAGACTAAATCCTTCTTTGATGCTGTTGGTCGCCATGTTGAAAGGAAAGACTTCAAAATGTGGTAGCAGCTTTTATTTTTCAGCTTGTGCATCGGCCAACGGTTGGGGTTAGTTGCTACCATAACTTCTTTAAATTCTTTAACTTCTTTCAGAACTGCTGGCTGACAATCTGGCTGTTGCAGGTTGATAGCTTTAGTGCTGTCAAGCTGATCACTGAGGATGCTATTACTTTGGAATTAAAACATTGTTGCTGTCATTGTCTAGGCTTGAGCAGGAAACATCTTTCAAGATTCATAGAGCTCATGCGTATTGCATGCCACAGGACCTCTGAAGAGGCTCCCTTGTCTGGGAGTTTTGAGTCCCCTTAAGCAAGTCGTTGGATGCAGCTGTTTGGGAACATCGACAGTCTAAAGCCCACTAACAAAAAAAAGTTAATGTAACCTGCAGTAGATAAAGTTGGAATGAAGATTGAAAAGTTTCAAGGCAATTTGTAGGCACAATGATAAATAGAATAGTGTTTTCTGTTATATCTTAACAAAGAAAGTACAAAGAGTAAGAAGGATCCCTGTGGTTTATTGTTGCCAAGGATTCTTTCACAGATCAGAGAGAACAGAAGCTTTTCTAGCTAAAAAGATATCATGGGGGTTGAGGGGTGATAGACAGCATATGGTCAGGTCCTTTTCTTGTGAGTTTGCCCTATAGTCCATATAGCCTAATACAATGCAGTTTATAGTAACCAGTAGTAAAGATATGTGAACAGCACACTATTCAGGCTGTTGGAATAGAAATCTTCCCTCAGATTCAGGAATGCCATTGGCCTAATAGGCTAGCATTCATCGGGGGGGGAGCTGGTGGGTGCAATTACTTAACAGTATGTGCTAACAAAACCTGACAAAGAGGAAGACGGTCTCTGGATTTGGCTTCCCTGTCATGCGCAACAGAATTTTTAAATTCCAATCCAGTGTTATGATGTCAAAGGTTTTAGAAATCAGAATGCTACGGTTCTGATACTTTTCTTTAATGTAAAATCTGTGGCCTTTGAAAGTCCTGAAGAATTGTTTTTTATTAGAACACTAATCATAAAGGCTTTTGCAATAACGTAACTGCCTGTTCCTTGGTTGACTATAGCAGTAGAATAAAACAAGGGAAATCTTTGGAAGGAGGTGGGGAAAGTGTTAACAGAGCTGAGGAATTTCAGGTACTCTGTGTTGTCTTGTTCTGTTCATTATTTGCTTTGTAGTGTTTCTGGATTTTCTCAGCACCAACAAGTGGGACAGCTGGCCTAGTAAATCCAACAGTTTTAGTAGCAAATGTGAATGCTTTGCAATGTGAATTATGTTACCAGTAAATTGATTAACAGGCTTTTATCACTTTCTGAACTGTTCTGACTACAGAAAGTTGTGACTCTGTGAATATCTTACTGTGCAGGTCCACCTATTCAAGTAAATAGTTATTTCCAGCAAGAGTTTCCCAGTCTGCCGGCAGCTGGTGATCAGGAAAAGTCAGGCAAAGAGAAAGATGCACCTGAAGAGCTCCATGGATCAGGACCCAATTTGCGACCACAAAGTAAGTATATTCTACAAATTTTTATAAGATTGGATGGGTTTGTGAGGAATTTCTTTATTACAAGATTACTTGAGCTCAATGATTAATTGATTGTCTTAACCAAAATACTCCTACACTGAAGAAAGAGATTCTGGGGGCAGCTTTCTGCTCTGCTGTGTTCCTGGTGTGTGGAAAATAGGATTTTTAATGCTATCCTCCAGTTCACTTGCCATTTTCCCAACCTAGTCCCCACTCCCCTTGTGCTCTGAGGAACCTTTGTTGTTGTACAATACTGGAATTTTCCTACTTGCAGTTGTTAGATGTCCTAAGAGCTAAAATATGTCTTTAAAGAAATCTTGTAACATTAAATCAATCATCGGTTGGGTTGTCCCCAAGTGCTTAGTGCCCAGAGAGTAGCCTGAGAAATCCTGGATAGGAAGTGTAATCTATAGGGTACCAAAAGAGTGGACTGTGATTTGAAAGGCTGAGGCATCTTTAGCTCATGATGGAGATGCTCTGACTAACTGGTCTGTTTCAGCTGTGGGAGATTAGATCTAGGTGAAAACAGCCATAACAGTACTGAATTTGCATGTCTCAGTGGAGAAGTGTGTGTTGCTTCCCCAGACCCTTTTAAAGGGGAGGCATTTGGGATTGTGCCTGTTGCCAAGTGAGAAAGAAGTGACTTTTTTTCCGCAAAAATTTGGTTATGATGAGGTCTCATGGACTAGGGATCTTTTCATGCACTGTAGGTGGCATTGTCTTGTGCCAGTGATAGACAAAATGTGCACTGCTTTTAGAGGACTTGGGCTTTTGGGGAGTCCTTAACTCCTTTTTGTTACAGGCGTCAGTTTTTCTTGATCTGTTTCAGTTGGGTCCTGCAGACTGAGGTCATATGCTTGTCAGGTCCTCTCTTGATTTTGATGTGAAGAATAAGTCGTCAAGAAATTTGAGAGATGTCCAACATAAAATTAAGAAAATAGCTACATGTGTGTCCCCCAGCCTCCTGCAGGCCATTATAGTTTTGGTCAGCACTGTATATGCTATAGCAAGCCCTTTCAGGTCTGACAGCAGAAAGCTAAATGAGCTTGGCAAGTACTGCCCCTTTAGCAGCTGTTCTCCCCAGCAAAGATAAATGGGAGAGCTGTAATGGACACATAGGAGCATAGTGTAATACTGCCTAAAGAGTTTGTGCCTCTAAAAGAACGTTATTTACAGTATATGCCTTTGAATTTTGGTTGGTACCCTTGCATCTGAGCACTGCTGCTAAGCTTTTTTTTTTTGTACCAACCCATGCTCTGTAGGGAGAACCTCCTAAATGAATGGACTGCCTGGCACAGGTGGTAGGTCTCTAAAATCCCTTAGTTTTCCTGGACTTTTTGCTAGATGCTCATGCGGAAGTGCAGCCCTCCTCACTTCTGTTCCATCCTTATCAGATGTACAAGCCAGACTCTGGATGCCTGTCTTCAGTTAGTAAGATAATGTGCAGGTATATCGTTTTGAGTTGCTTGAGAGTTTCATGATAGGTCTTTGCTGCTTCAGAGGCTTGATCTTTCTCTTAACAACATCTTCACACGGAATCAACAGTGGCCCACTTGCCACAACTAAATCTGTTTTCTCTCCTGTGCTATTATCAGTATCCTATTATCAGTATCCTTCATAAATTGCATTGTGTTTTGGAAGGTAGAGCAGGACAAGAAGAGCTGTCTATGAATTTAAGTCTTACCTTTCAGGAACACAGCTGGATGAAGGGCTGAGAATAGCTTCAATTTTCTCAAGTGCTTGTTTCAGTACCAGATACGATCACTGTTTTACTGAAAACTTGGTGGGAATAATGCTTTTTTAATCGTGTGTCTGTAAATCTGTAATATAAAGTCTGTTCTTGCATTTTCTCTTATTGATGCTGTCCATGCAGATGCTACTGGTTGGAGAGAAGGTGGTAATAAGAGCAACTCAGCCAGTTCTCCAACTGATCAAGAGGCTAAGGCTCTTGGGCAAGAAGATGGTAATGCTACACCAGCAGAACAAAATGATGGCCAGAAGGCAGCAGAGAAGAGGGATCTGCGGTTACCACAGGTCCCTCAGCCCAAGCTGAATGGCCAGCAGCAACCACCTATCTCATCTCAGTACAGAGCAATGATGCCACCTTATGTAAGTGATGCTTACATCAAAAGTTTTTAAGCAGAAGGAATTGGTGTTGGCTAGAGTGATTTCCTTATGCCCCTTTCTCCTTCCATGGAACATTTAGCAGCTCTGCTTGAAGGGTGGGATTGCAGTCAGCTCCACAAAGGATGTTGCTACCTGTTGCCACTCCTGCTGTGCTGTCTTTGAACTTGTCAAGGAGTTGATTTAACATTTGTAATCAGTCCACCTTGGTGACCTGATGTTGCATGCTTCTGGTATTAAGCAAACAGCCTTGAGTGGTCTTGTTTTATTCCATTGTGGTTCCTTTGATGATTCAGTATGTGTAATGTAATGATATTTTTTAACAAATGGCTCCTTTTTTAACTTTTCTTAGATGTTTAATCAGTATCCTAGAATGGCATATCCTCCTTCCATGCAAGGTCCAACAAGGTTTCCCAATTCTGAACTTAGCAGGTAAGAGACCTTGCACAGTGGGGGACACTTATGAAATTTGAGCCAGTATTTTGCCTGTAAAAGGACTCTTCCATTGTTATGATGACAAATAGTTAATTTCTGGATCTCAACTCTGCTCCTCTCCAATTAAAGTAGAACTGTAATGCATTGTAAAATTAGTTTGCCTCCTTTCTATGTATTTCTCAATAGTTAAGGATGGCTGTGCACATGCAGGAGGAAACAGGGTGCTATAGGCAGTAGGGTACAAACTTTGACAGGTGATCTGTGGCTGGGATGAGGAAGAGGACAAATGGGCTGAGAGGGATGACTGAGAACTGGATTATAAGAATAGGAAGAAGATACAGAACCTTTAACAGTGGGAAAGCATGGAAGGTATAAAGAAAATTTGAGGTGGATAAATTGGTGTTAAGAATGCCAGATGTATGCAGTGTGTTGTTTGAAAGATAAAAGATGTGTTTTTCTGTTCTGTCACCTGGTGTTTGGCTCGTTTAAATTGTGCCTGTGGTAGTGTCAATCTGTGACCTTTTATCTAATCATTTTGGGGACAGATAGTAACAGTGGCCTTTATCTCTTTTTTTTTTTAGAGGGCCAAGGGGAAGAGGACCACCTTCATGGTGTTCAGAACCTATTGAGCGCCCATCCATTCTTAGCGCCAGTGAACTTAAAGAACTTGATAAATTTGATAATCTAGATGCTGAGGCTGATGAAGGCTGGGCAGGTAAGAATATCAGATTAATGGTTTCTGTTATTTGTACATTGAATCTTTCTGAAAGATTAATTGACTATTTGCTTATGCATCAGGTGCTCAAAGTGAAGTGGATTACACTGAGCAGTTGAACTTCAGTGATGATGATGAGCAAGGAAGTAGTCAAAAAGAGAAGGAGAGTGGGTGAGTTGATGTTGCCATTTGGGTGTGAATGCCACTTGACTAGCTTAGCTTTTGGGAAGGTTGAATGCAATTAGTGCAACTATTCATAACACTCCAGTAATTTAATGCTGTGTTAAATTGCATAACTGCCTGCAGACTACAGTCAGCTAAGCGTGTAGTAGAAATTATCTTTGCTGTTCTTGCTAAGGAACATAGAGGATAGAAGATAAATCACCAAATACCTGTATGGAGTACACCTTCCATTCCTTTCTTTTTTTTTTTTTGCACGTAGAGATGAACAAACACCATCAAAAGACTCCCAGAGTCCTGATGGCCAGAAAGAAGCAGAAGAACAGACGAGTGCTAAGTCTGTTACCCAGGTTCCTGCAGCAGCAACCAAAGGGTCTTACGGCAAAAGCTCTCAACTTGATCAGGTTTGTGTGCTCTTCTCTTCAGCTCTTCTGGCAGTCTCAGGAGAGGTTCAGTGCGAGTGTCTTTTCAAACTGTCATGTCAATTAAGGTTATGAATGTGAGTTGAAAGCATTAGCTACTGCTTATCTGAGCTGTGGGTGCTCAGATAATAAAAATAGCATATCTTTAGTGTGTACTAATCCACAGCTGGGAAGGAGTGAGAACTCTTGTGTCAGTTACTGTGACTCAGCTGACAAGCTTTAACTCAGTAGTTTGGTCTGTCCATTCCTGTAACGGGAATGAAGCTGTTCTGATGTCCATCATGTTTTATAGTGGCACAGAGTAAATAGCGCCTAGTTAGTCCACACATTTTTCCTAGGTGTGAGGGGTGTTATAGTATCATCACCAACTTTCTTCAGTGCAGTTTAGCAGTAATGTGTCGACTCACGACTGGCGTCTCAGGCAGATAGATTTTTATACAGATCATGTAGAATTAATCAGCTCAGCCATATTGATTTTTGGTATATCCTGTAGTAGAGAAGAACTGGCAACCACCTTAGATTATACCTGCTTTAGCTCTAATTTCCACCCACCTCACCCCCAGGAAAAGCTACTGTTAGCTTTGCCTGAAAATTTCCAAGATGTTTTCCCTTGACACCAATAATAATGAAGATGGAGGATCTTGAATTGGGCTTCACTTGCACTTTCTTTATATATAAAGATCTCATCTTTCAGGCTTTGATGTGCCATTGGATGTGAGGAAAAACAATGCAGTGACAAACTCAAATTAGGAGGTGTGAATTTTTAAAGTTATTGTTTAGCTTTCAGTACATAAAGTGGAAATATTCTTTCCCTTGTTTCGCATGCAAATTTCTATCATATGCAGATAGTCACTAGGTATCTTAATGCAGTAAAATGTGGTATCTTAATGCAGTAGAAAACAGTAAATCTAAAACTTGGCAACTTGACTGTTGTTATGAACTTGCTTAACCCTGTTGTGTTTGATCCGATAGGATCGGGGTCCAGCACAGCCTTCTATACATGAAAGAGGTGGTCCTGCTCTTCCTCCAAAATCTATTCTACCACCGGTAAGAAAACTTAGAATTGTCCTTATTTCTTTGAGTTAAATTCTTTAATGCTTTGGTGGCAGGATTTAGACTATGAAAAGTAAAAACATACTTCACATAGACTTTTTCTTTAACAAGTAAAATGATTGTAGTGTCTGGAGCCAGTGAAAATGGGGCCTCAACACAGCTGTGCTGCCAGCTGTGTAAAGCAGCCTCCTCTTGTAAGTGGCATGTGAAATGCAAGAGCTTTCAATTAGCTCGCCCCTTTTGGGAAACAGAGAGAACAGGGGTGTGGAAGCAGTGCTGGAGGGGTGACTGTCGAGGCAGATGGAAGACGCAGTGCAAATGAAAGTGTACATAGTAGCTTCTTTCCAGTTTTCAGCAGTCCTTATTAACCTCCCTGTTATCCTGACCTACCTTGAATGCTCTTGTCTCCTTGGGGGACTTTTCCTGAGGTCTGCAATTTGGAGGAGCCTGTAACCAAATCCAAAAAATGTTGGTCATCTTTGCTGTCGCTTTGCCTTGGTGATAGGGAGGAAGAGTGACATGAGCCCAACTGAATATTTACTCCTGCTTTCTGAGCTCAGGTTGCATGAGTCTGTACTGGAACAGAAAGATAGAGGCTTGCTTTTTCTTCCAAATCTTGCTTTTTAAAGGTACCATGCAAATAGATGTGTCAAAAAATTGTTGAAACATATTTCAGCTGGCTGTTCATATAATACGTGTTCAACTTGACTTAACTGATTTTAATATTGCAGCACCCTCCTCCCCCTGATCGCCAGGTAGGACCTGGAAGGCAGGGACCCTTTCCCCCTAAACCAGTACCAGATGAAGATGAAATTTGGAAACAGAGGCGAAGACAGCAGTCAGAGATATCTGCTGCAGTTGAGAGAGCCCGAAAACGGCGAGAAGAGGAAGAAAGAAGAATGGAAGAACAGCGAAAAGCAGCTTGTGCTGAAAAATTAAAACGGTTAAATGAGAAATTTGGCTGTGTGACAAAACCCTCCCGGGAAGACCCTCTGAGGGAGAGGGAAAGGGAGAGAGAGAAAGAGAGAGAGCGTGAAAGAGAACGAGAAAGGGAACGGGAGAGGGAGAGGGAAAAGGAGAGGGAAAGGGAGAGAGAGCGAGAAAGAGAAAAAGAGAGGGAAAGGGAGAAGGAAAAGGAAAAAGAGAGGGAAAGGGAGAAGGAAAAGGAAGAAAAAGAAAAACTGGAGAAAGCAAAAGAGCAAGAAGGAGAGAAAGAGAAAGAAAAGGAGTTGGAGAAGGATGAGAAGGAGAATGAGAAAGCGAAAGAAGAGGAGAAACCAGTGCAGGAGGTTCCTGAGCCTGTAGAACCTGTGGCAACACCTGTAGTAGAAAAACAAGAAACTGAAACCAGGACTAACAAGGAGGAAAAAGGTATGCCTGCACACAGTAGGAGTTGTCTGTTTTAAGCTGAGCTGTAGAGCATAGCTGTAATCTAGGAGTCTAATTTGCATACTTAATTAATCTAGTGCATCTAGACCATTTATTTTCCTGGCACATTGTGGCTGCTAACTGTCCTTTGAGTTAGACCTGTTTGCCTGACTCACTAGAACGTTAAGGGAAAAATCAGGGTTTGTGATTTAGGCTGGGCTTTGAAGAATGCATAAGGAAAAGCAGGCTTTCTTTTGCTAAAGGAGGGTCAGCAACTCATGTTATTGAAAAGCAATGTGAATGGTTTCAGCTATTCTCTTTAGCAAGCCTAGAGGAGTAGATTCAAAAAGCATGTATTTAAACATGGTACATTTTCTGTAGTGGAACTTGAATGCCGTGAGAGTCCCGTTTAGACTATGCTTAATAAGATTTTATTATCCTTTAAATGGATAAAAGTGATTGTAAAACCAAACCTTGGTTCACAAAAAAGCTGATTCAAGTGTAATATGGTAGCATTGACAGAGCATTTCAATCGCATAATAGTCACAACCTAAGTGCCAGTGGCTGAGTGCCTTACACTGGGTGTTTGAGTTTAAAAGGAACACTGAGAGATGCATTAACAATAATTGTTCTGTTTTGAGGAGTTGTTCTTTTTTTTGCCTTCATTTGGTTTGGAAAATAAGACTGTGAGGATAGAGGAGGCAGATCTTTTTCATTTTTAGAATATTCTCTGACATTCTGGTGAAATTGTCATAGTATCGAGATTCAGTCTTGTCTTTCATATGTGGATTTGTTATTTTTCTTTTCAGAAGATCAAGCAGTCTTCACCCGACAAGATAGTGGTCGGAATGAGAAAGAGACTTCACAGGCGACTCATGAGACTGAGCCAGATTCAGGATCTCAGCCTCGTCCTGCTGTTTCTTCAGGCTATTCTAAACAGTTCCAGAAATCATTGCCGCCAAGATTTCAGCGGCAGCAGGTAACTAACTACTTCATTAAGAGAGGGAAGCTCATTAAAGGAGCGATGTCTTCAGTCTCATTCTGAGTAAGAATATGGCTATAGGAGTTTCAGAAAGCCGAAGCTGTTGGTTTCCAGCTTGCGTAACTTCTATAGGATTGGCAGGAATTACTCTGCATGAAACACTTCTTGTCACTTGCCAAGCGTGTGAGTGAGCAGAAGGCAAGTGGGGCTTTTTAAACATCTGGATTTGCATCACTTGCTGACAGTAGAGCATTGCCCTGTGATTGCCTGTGGAACCTGGGGTCTGATGATGATTCTGCAGCTTTTCCATAAAAGATGTGACACCCGCAAATGTAATTTGGACTCAGGTCCTATGATCTGAAGAGCTCTTTGCGTTAATGCTTGAAGTGTAGATTGTTCTGTGTCTCAGCTGAAGGCCAGCTATGCTGTAGCTACTCTAAATTGTCCAATCTGGATTTCTCCTGTTTCTCTTAGTTGATCCTGGTGTATGTTTGCGATGAATTTTCAAAATGCTTAGTGTCCTGGAGATAAGTATACTTGGAAATTAGGGTGGTTGGAATTCTGCTCGAGCCTTCAGCTTAACAAAAGGTCTTGTAATACTGTTTTCTGCTGCGCAGGAGCAAATGAAACAGCAGCAGTGGCAGCAACAACAGCAAGGTGTTCTTCCACAGTCTGCTCCCTCACAGCCTTCCAGTGGCCCTGTCCCACCTCCCCAGCACAGACCCCTTTACCAGCCCATGCAGCCACATCCTCAGCATCTGGCTTCCATGGGCTTTGATCCACGGTGGCTTATGATGCAGTCTTACATGGATCCACGAATGATGTCAGGAAGACCTGCAATTGATATGCCTCCTATTCATCCAGGTAAAATCTGGCAGCATTTTGACTGTCAGACTTTCTTCATTTTGAAATAGAAGTCTTTTCGTAACCACACTATGTATATTAACAGTGAATGGGTGGTTTTTTTTTAAAGAGAACTATTTCATCATTTCAGACAAAATAGATTTTATTAATACTGGAAAAATGATAGTCATGTATCAGTGTGTGTCTTTGAAGTAAAATCACAGCTTTCATATTGCAGGTGAGTTAGTGCCAGTGATGTTTTCAGAGCATCAGCATAAGCGTTGCTTTCTTGTAGATGTTGAAGGTGGCATGAGTTAGACTGAACTGAGAATAGTGTATGTACTATTTACGTTTCATTGCATGTTAGCACTTGATACTACATTGCTTACTGAAAAAGACATGGAATTTTGTTGGGTTTATATTATGTTTCAGCCTCCCTAGTGTCTTATTAAATTTGTATTTTCAGATTCTTGGCACTAAAGTCCTTTTTAAATTGTGGAGTGGCCATTTGACTTGCACCTAGGAAAGCTATTGTGCGTGAATAATACAAGTCTGGCATCTATTGTAAGGGAGATACTCGGGAATGGATGTCCTGAATGAATGCAAGGAATGAACGGAGGAAGTAGCAGGCTAAGCAAAGACAGTGAAAACTGTAGAATTCCTTTAAAATGGTACCAAAAAAAAGGACCTGAAATCCATAATAGAGTAAAATAAAACTCCAGTGTGTACACTCGTCTTGCCTTTTGCCATTCAAAGCTTACAGCAGAAACTTCATCCACAAGTTTATGGGTCTACAGATGTGGTTCTTCACTTTCCCCTGGAAGCAGACAGCTTTTCCTTTGTTGGTAGATAAGGCACTAGTGGTGAATAGGATTTAATCTTCTTAGGTCAACTGACAATGAACAGACATTTGTTTTCAACAATGGAGACTAGAGGAGAGAGAATAGTGTTTGGTGCCTCCTGTTTTTGCTTTGTTAGTCTTGAGGTAGATTTCTTTGCTAATGCTAAACTTACTTTAATTGTTGAACTTCAATCGGTCACAGGAATTATGACTCCCAAACCACTGATGAGAAGAGACCAGATGGAGGGATCAGCATCTAGTTCAGATTCATTTGAACATTTAGCTCGCTCAGCAAGGGAGCACACTGTTCCTCTGTCAGAGCCCCGCATGATGTGGGGATCAGACCCCTACCCCCATGCAGAACCTCAGCAATCTGCTTCTCCTCCCAAAGTGTTGGAAGAGCCTGATGATTTGAGGTAAAGTTATGTACTTCTGCCTGTCACGTCTCCAAGCCTTGCCTACTTACACACTTGGCTGTGTAACTTACGTTGCTAAACACAGTGTTAACTGACTTGAGTTACAGCTCATTGTCACACAAAACTTTAAAAAGAGTTGTGACAGCGGGGGTGCAATATACTTGGTGCTAGGTGTATAAAACAGATGTGCCCACTCTTTAGTAGGCTGTGGAAAGACTGCCTCTTGTTTAGGTTCCTTAACCTAATTTGATGAATAGTGATTGCCATAATCTGAATTTTCAGTTTTGTAGAACAGTCCTGTGATATTGTCCTGTTCTCTGTCTGCATTTCATCCTCTCCATATCAGAGAACTTCTATCTGATGTATACTAGTTTCAAAAGTTCTGTGTTAAGTACAAATGATATAAAGCAAGACAGTCACTTTTGACCCTTGCTGCATAATGAGTGGTCAGGAAGGCTTCCTCTGCATCTTAAAATTACCCAAGAATTATTTTTGCTGTCCTGTTGTCTGAGTAGTACTTGTGATATTAGCCTGCTGACTAGGGGGCTCAATTTAAAACTACATGTATAGCCATTAACAATAATAGATTCCTAAGAGTTAATTATGCATTTGACACTGAACTCCTAATCAGGATTGAATGAAATTGACCTCTACAACTAGCAGTCACCATGAAAATTAGTACCTGTTATTTCCTAGAGCTGATATTTAATCCTTCATAGAAATAGAAAAATATTAGATTTAAGTAAATATTTGACTACAACTTTTTCCCCCACACTAACATTCGTAATTGCTGGCTGCTTAGGTCTGAGGCACACTTGGAGCAAGAACGAGTTGCTGTCCCTGCTGCTGCTTATCCTGTAGAACATAACCAGTTGGACTCTCTTGCAAAGACAGACTTTTTCAGAGAATCAGGAGAGGTGGAGGTGCAGAAGTTCCCAAGCAGGCCTGTGGAAGATGTGCAGCCTCTCCAAACTGACCCAGCTAACACGGCAGTTAATTTTGATGGAGTGAATGAGAAGGTTGCACGTAGCTCTCCAGAAGAATTGGTGCATGCAGGGGAAAGTCACTCTTCACTAAAGAGAAGCATTTCTCATGGTTCAAGTCACTCTCTGAAATCAGATGACCAGAGAAATGAGACGGCAACAAATATCCTTAAAATAAATAACAGGCCTCTTGAGGCGAAGGAGACAATTGAGAGACTTGAGATTAAACCAAAAAAAGAAATTTTGATCAATAATAGAACATCAGAAGGACCAAAACCTGAAAAAACTTTCAAACCTAAGTCTGAAACAAGGTGGGGTCCTAGGCCAGGCTATGGCAGGAGAGATGAAGGCAGTGATAGACCAGTAAGAAGGTCAGGTCCTATTAAAAAACCTGTGCTTAGAGATATGAAAGAAGAGCGTGAGCAGAGAGAGGAGCGTGAGCAGAGGAAGGAGAAAGAAGGAGAAAAGACAGCTGGTGAAAAACCTAGCAAGTCTGAAAAAAGTGACAAAAAGGAAACATCTCAGGCACCACTGCCTCAGGCTGAGCCGGAGACATCCACCTCCAGCAGTGTTCCTCTGGCTAAGAAGATCATCCAGGATGCTGCTCCGACCCCTGCAAGCCAGGAGAGCAGTCACAGCGAGAGCGCAGCTAAAGCTCCAGTCCAGCCGCCCACACCTCCAGTCCAGCAGCAGCTACCGGCTGCCCAGCCCGCAGCTCCACAGCTTCCTCCTGCGGTACAGCAGCAGCCGCCTGCTCTGCCAGCAGCGCAGCAGCCAACGCCACACGTGCAGCAGCCGCCCGCTGCCGTGAAGGAAGACAAGCAGGCTGAGAAGATAGTTAGCAAGGAGGTTGTAGAGAAACCACGCTTAGAAACCAGACCAGTAAAAAGAGAGCCTGGCTTACCGCCTAGGACATACTGGAAAGAGGCTAGGGATAGAGACTGGTTCCCAGAGCAGGGATACAGAGGCAGAGGTCGTGGGGAGTATTATTCTAGAGGTCGTAGCTACAGGGGTTCTTACGGAGGACGTGGTCGGGGCAGTAGAGGCCATAATAGAGAGTACCCACACTACAGAGATCCCAAGCCTAGATCAGACCATGTGCCTTCGGGTCCTGTTAGGCAGAGAGAAGAGAGTGAAACTCGTAGTGAGAGTTCTGACTTTGAAGTAATCCCGAAACGTCGGCGGCAGCATGGTTCAGAGACAGACTCTGACAGCGAAGTTCATGAAAGCGCAAGTGACACGCTACTTTCGGACAAAGACAGCCTAATCAAAGGCAAGCACCCAAAAAGAGAAGAGAGAGCTGATGGCAAGAAGCCTCCAAAGCCCCTGACCTTCAAACCTGAAAACAACATCAGAGTAGACAACAGATCCCTAGAAAAAACATATATAAGAGATGATGAGAACAAACCCAAACCAGGATTTCTTCCTAAAGGAGAGCCCTCTAGACGAGGCAGAGGGGGAATGTATAGACGTGGTGGCAGGGATCCTGGTGGACGTCCTCCACGTCCATCCACAATAAGGAGGCCAGCTTACAGAGACAATCAGTGGAACCCTAGGCAGACAGAGATCATTAAACCTGATGATGGGGAGCCTCCAAGAAGAAATGAGCATTATGGTCCTATACCAGTCGATAAGAGACCTCCAAAATTTGAGAGGAAATTTGATCCAAATAGAGAGAGGCCACGAAGACAAAGGCCTGCACGGCCTCCAAGGCAAGATAAACCACCACGCTTTAGGCGCCTAAAAGAAAGGGAAGCTGCGTCAAAGATAAATGAGGCGGTAGCCAGCTCATCAACAAGTGCCACAGTTAGTGCAGTTAATGAGCCCTCCAACACTGCTCCAGATGTGTCTGGGACTAAGACACCAGATTTGTCCAATCAGAATTCTTCAGACCAGGCAAATGAAGAGTGGGAGACAGCCTCAGAGAGCAGTGACTTCAATGAGAGGCGGGAAAGGGATGAGAAGAAGACAGCAGACATAGCAGCGCAGGTAGCTGCAAAGGCAGGAGAAAATGCTGGAGCTCCAAAAAGGGAAATAGCCAAGAGAAGTTTCTCTAGTCAGCGGCCTGGAATAGACCGTCAAAACCGGCGCGGCAACAATGGGCCAGCTAAACCGGGGAGGAACTTCTCGGGGCCTCGGAGTGAAAGGCGCAGTGGTCCTCCACCCAGAATTGGAAAAAGAGGGTGAGTACCAGCTTTAGATAAGAAGCACACGAGTATGGTGTTCTGCTGTCCTCTGATTATTCAAAATCATAAGTAATTTTCAGTTACAAAAGAGAGTAAGACCTGTGTCTGTGTACTTTGTTTTCTTTCTGTTTGTATACAGACACTTGGAACATGGAGGAAGGAGCAGAGTATTCTTGTATGCACAGTGTAAAAAATGCTGATTTAAAAAATATCGCACTACTGTTTGAGTTGAGCCATGTTTCTCAACAATTAGATGCAAGCTGAAATGTTAGCATGAACTGTTTTGCAGTTAATAAATAAATTGCTGCATTGCATTTTAGATTAGTCACCTAATATAGACAAGCATGTTGAGAAATGCTTACCACTGAGACTAAACTTTGTTTCTTTTTAGCTAAATTTGATTGAAACTTTATAATTATTTAATATTACTGTTTGCCCACTGTTTCATGCACACCGTGCACAGTAGTCTGGTAAGGGGGAGGCAGGACAAGACATTTCTTTATTGAATGCCTACCCAAGGACTCTTGTGCTTGCAGGTTTCTGTATTCTAAGTTCAGGTTTTGCCTGGACTTAAAAACTCGTGATCAGTGCTTTAAACTCTTGGCTAGTCACTTAAAAGGGATGTTGAAGCAGAAATTTCACATTCCAGGTTCCACAACAGCAAAGTCAGAATGCTGCAAATATGACTCTTAGGGCTTCCGATAGCTTTTGACAAGTGAGCTTGAGGAGCAAGTGTATTGTACTTGTTTTATATTTGCTCATGTTGCATACTGTAAACTTCTGATTGAGTTTTGGGTTTGTTTTTTTTCCTGTGGATGGCTTTACTGCAGATAAACTAGACTGAGCTGCATCCTTGTTGAGCTTTGGTACCTCTAACTGCATGCACCAAGCAGGAGGTGACCTTAAAACTATGCCTTATTTTTTGTCATTCCTTTTGACAGCTGGGCATTTGATATGTCCCCAAAACAGCTTTTACTGTTAAGTTGTTTCTCCTCAAGGAGCTGAAAGTAGAAACCTGGAGCATACTAAGACGTTGCACATTACACACAGAACTATAATGGGATCTGCATCAGAATGTTAGCTCCTTCCTGAGTGTTTTCTGTGGCTGGTCATTAGTTTTCTCATTCTTTTCTAATTTAGGCCATTTGAAGAGCAGACTGCAGCTGTGCCTAGTGTTGATCCCACTACTACAAACTCTTTACATCAGGAGGATGGAGGTGTTACTGCTGCAGGGCAAAAGAGCACCAAGGATGCAAGTGGCAAAAAGAGAGAAGAACTTAAGGCTGGCCCGAAGAAACCTAAGGAAAAAGTGGATGCCTTGTCTCAATTTGATCTTAATAATTACGCAAGTATGTATTGATAATATGCTAGCAAGGTTTTTCTGCATAGAGAGCTAGGTATTTGAAAACTTGCAAACGAAGAGAGGTGTTTTTTTTAAATGTGCTTGAGTATTGCTACCTTTGTCATATCTGACATGTGTCTCTAAAAGATGGCGTATCTCATTGTGTGTTTATAGATAATATTGTTCTGTCATCTAACCTTAACTGTCCATACTATTTTCCACCACACTCTAATAGCAAAGGCAGTGGATATCACTGGTAAGCTTACAACTAGTATCTGGGAAGGCCATTCATTATTATGTTTTAGTTCTTACTTCCTGGAGAGTCTGGTTCAGGAACCTCCAGTTGCTTAGTTCTTGAAGATTAACTCCTTGTATTCAAGCTCAACAATAGTGTTTGGCGAGCAGAACTTTATCATTAATGAGGGCCACCATCTGTGTCCAAGGGAAATAGCTTCCACTCTAAAGCAGATTTTGGCTTCATGCACTCCATCTGAAGCTGTTAAAACAGCAGGATCTACGCCTTTCCTTTTTCTGTAGGTGTTGTGATCATTGATGATCACCCTGAAGTGACAGTAGTTGAAGATTCCCAGTCTAACTTGAATGATGATGGTTTCACAGAAGTTGTGTCTAAGAAGCAACAGAAACGCTTGCAAGATGAAGAGCGCAGAAAGAAGGAAGAACAAACGGTGCAGGTACAAGACCAGCATTTATAGTAGGAAAGAGCTCCTTGCAGTACTAGGAATGTTGTGAAGTGTGCAGAATCTACCTTCCAAAGAAGCTATATTTTCACCTTATAAATATAACTAGATAGTTGTATTAAAATTAAGTTGTTCGGAAATAGTAAATCAGATGAATTTTCACCTAGTCATCTTAGGATTCCGTACTTTTTGATTGAGCACTATCAGGCAACTGGAACTGGCAAACCAAAACCACCATTTTTCCTACTCTGATAAAGATTTCTTCTATATCAGTTGTTTCCAAGAGGGAATTGGATCAGAAATCATTGTTCTGTGGTTAATATCCCTAAAAAAATAAAAATTCTTAATCACAGAGTTGGTCAGTTTTCGCCTTTTGCTGCTACACAGTGTACAAGTGGTATCTATACAGACTATCAGCTCTAAGAATAAAATTTGCTGCTTCTCACAGGTTTGGACCAAAAAAGGATCAAGCGAAAAAGGCCGAGGTCAGAATTCCAAGCTCCCCCCCAGATTTGCCAAAAAGCAGCAGCAACAGGCAGCAGCTGCAGCAGCACAACAGGCACAGGCTCAGGCGCAGTCCCCATGTACAACCCAGACTCCTGCTCAGCCACAGACCTCTGTGCAGACGCAAAACCAGGCTGCAGGAGGATCAACCAGCACAGAATACACAGTGTCTGGCAAAGTTCTGCAAAACACCCAGGCTCACAATGGTCTGGGAGCTGAATTGTGGGAAAACAAGGTGCCTCCTACTGCAGTTCTAAATGACATCTCCAAAAAATGTAAGTGGTGTCTTTTGGATTTTGGGTGAGGGGCAAGCACTGTGGTTACAGTATGCTGAGTACCAGGTGTTTCTGCCTGCAAATGCATTGTGCACAGGGAATAGAGGACAACATTCCCAAGGGCACTGTTGTAACCTATGAATATCTCCAAAACGAGTTTTTTTGCAGTATGATTAACTCCCTGTGTTACATTGCTGTGATGTTCTTCATTTGCTATGACTGAGCAGCTGTCACTTGCTTCAGGAATCTGTGTTTAGTTGGGCTTGGTCGTTCTTCCAGACATGGTGATTGCCTCACTTGAAAACAGCTAAATAGGTAGCCTGTTAGTGGCTGAATAGGTTAAAAATTTCTTATCCAAACCTTAATTAAGACATGTATAATTTAATTTTCAGTCAGTTGATAAACTTAGTCAAATGCATTTAGCAACATAGGGGGATTTTTTTTAACTCTTACTCTCTTAATTGACAGTGGGACCCATTAGCCCACCTCAGCCACCTTCAGTCAGTGCTTGGAACAAGCCTTTGACATCTTTTGGTTCAGCTACATCTCCAGAGGTAAGAATGAAAAGAAGGAGATAATACAAAAACAGAGAATACAGGCTAGTGCTTTTATGATTGCAGCATGAAAAAACTGCTCTCTTAATAAAAACTCAACCATTCACAAATTCTATTGATAATTGTTATTTAGTGGATTTTGTAAGTAAAAATACTAACTAGTTTGCACGTGAACTTGTGTACAGTTAGTAATGTAGGCAGAAATAGGATGTCTCCAAAGAATTAAGTGGTTTTGTGTCCATCCCATCTTAAATCAGGGATAGAAAAAGCAGTAGGTGCTTTCTAACTATATTATCTCTACTTATCCCATGAAATTTTCAAAACCCTAAATTTTACATTTAAAATCCGGTGGTTTTGTTTTGTTGGAATTTCTCAGATTTGACTTTATTGTACTAAACAGTAAGAATGTGGCATAACTCTCTTGGGAGACCGTTTCCAGATCTCCTTATGCAGTTGAAGTATTTTTAATTTTTTTATTACTTGTCTCTGAACATTATTTTTTGAACTTGCAGGAGAATGTTATGAATCTGGAAGTTTTAATACTGCATTTGTCCTTTTCCCACCTTCTCTACCAGTTCATTATCTTGATCTTGTTTACATAGTTTTTCACTGCCTTTGTTTTTCTTGAGCTTGTATGAACAGTAGGAATTTGAGGGGGAAGGGAGTGTACATGCATAGATTGTTTAGTCTTGCAGATCTGTTGCAGTCACAAATAATGCTTTTGCTGGCAGAAGGTAAATGTACCCTCTTAGTGGTTTTCAGCTGAGTATGTTTTGTGCTCTTTTCTGAACCACTGGCAAAGTACTGATCTAGAAATCTTTTGAAATGTGTTAAATATTTACCTTTTAACTAGGGGACAAAGCCTGGGCAAGAAGGAGTCGATCTTGGTATAGAAACTATTCAATTTGGAGCCCCCGCCTCCAGCGGCAGTGACAATGAGGTTGGCCCTGTGCTTTCGGAGAAGTCCGCTGACAAGCTACCAGAACCAAAAGAGCAAAGACAGAAACAGCCTCGGGCTGGACCCATCAAAGCACAAAAGGTAAAAGGTCATATCTTCAGTATCAACTTTTAAACTTTAAAAAAGTTCCACCAAAAATAGGTTAGAACTAGAGGAATAGAATACTCATTTGTTTAGTATAAGACCTATATGAATTGCATTCCCCTCTTTTAGTTCCTAACAAAATCAACAAGTTGGTTCTCTGAGAGAAGATGGGGAGTTCAGATCAAGCAAGAGGCAGGTATAAGTGAACAGCAGCCTAGCCCAGCAGAGTTTGTCCATTGGTTCTGGTTTTGGAACAAAAGATGTGGCTAGAGTAGGATTACAGATTTGTGATTAGCTGTACTGGGAGACCATGGATATGGTAGTGTCTTGTTTCAGTTTTCCAGCTGAGGTTTTCAGTTTTCTCTTGAGCCTCCTTCACTCAGGCTTTGAGAGCTTTTTTGAAGCAGGCATTCTGTTTTTGCCCTGGCAGGGTCTCCAGTTTCAGTAGTTCTTCCTGCCACCATGCCTGCCTGGCCCCACTCTAAATGGTGGGTGGTGGCCTGCTTAGCTTTGTAGCAAGATTAGTAAGATGAGTAATACATCAAGTTGCAGGAAAAGTAGTGTTTTGAGGAAAGAGAGGAATGTTAGAGCTGCTGATTTGAAGTCTGAAATTCAAATGCACAGATGTCTGGAAAATAATTTTTTTTTGTGACTGATCTAGGAAGACTGGCTAAGTAAACAGACTTAGCTCAGTTTTTAAAAAGTGTTTTGCTTGCCATCCAGAGACTTAGGGGCTTCATTTGATCTTCATCTTCTCCTATTTCCATTGTTACCACTCATAAGGAGTAGCACTTCCTCCTTCTGTCATTTAGGTTACACTTGGTGATCTTTCACATTAATGAAACATACTTTCCTGTTATTTCTACCTCCTAAACCTCTGGGTTGGTTGTTTTTTTTTCAAAAGAAGCTGAAATCTGAAAGTACAATTGCATGGAACGAATTTACTTCTGCTACGTGAGGCACTCGGTGGTATGTTGCAGTTCATGGTTTTGATTGCAAATTATAAACCCCATATAGACCAGGAATATGCAGCAGTTAATACTACTGGTGCATTGTACTAACCCCAGCACATTTGAAACTCATCTCAGTTGTACTAGCAACATGCCTAAAACTGTCCCCATCACTGAAAGGCACTGAACTCCTCCGAAGTTGAGTAAATTTATAAAGAGAAAGACTGCATAGAAAGTTCCTTTATTTTCTGCTTGGTTATGACTATCAAGACTTCTTTAGCTTTTGTTGAAAGACAAATGTGTGACTAAATGGTAAATTCACTGGAGATAAACATCATCTTAATGAGAGGCTGTAATCCTTTAGCTATCTTGATGACCCCCCCCCAAAAAAAAGGCAACAAACAGTTCCTACATACCCACTACTCCCATGGTGATATTGTTTGTGATGAAACCTAAATACAAACTTATGGATTGGAGGTCGGTATTGTTGAATTAATATGAGCAATGTAAGTTGAAACAAAGCAGTTTACCTTTCCAAGTGTGACCATAAAGGTGTGGAGGAATTTCTGCTTCTATAAACTGTTAGAGCAAAAAATATTTGGAGGGAGGTGATTCTGATGTTCCTTATTGCTGCATTGCAGAGGTCAGGCATTTGCTTCTACTGTTACTTTCCTCCTTCCCTCTGAAAGATGGTCTCTGCTGGCCTCTCGAGGGTACCATATCCTTCTAGGAAACTCCATCCTCTCCAAAGCATGAAGGCATTGTATTGTAAAGAGTCTTAATCTACTTCTGAAACAGCTGGTTTCAATTTATAGAGGCAATTCTGGCAGCTTCTGTCCTTTCCATTATCAAAGTTTAAGGAATGAGATTTTATGGACTGTCTTCAAGGCATTTTTATGCTGTTCTGTCGTGAAGTGGGCTGAGTAGTCTGAGCAAGAAGGAATATGGCTATTTAAAAAGCAGAGCATCCAGGTTCCCTGAGGCCCTTCATTCTGCTTTCATTCAGCTACACAAAAAGGAACTACTGAATTGTAGCATTTATTATATCCATGGTGTCTGCAATGTAAGGCAAAACTTGTATGTATGTGGTGTATTTTTTTCTGGATATCCCCTTAGAGCTCAGTTCCTAGAGAAAAATACTGCCAATATCCATGCATTGAGATATCTTCAAATAAAGGCAAGGTCTTCTGTTCTAGTTTCCTGAGGCCCTTTGCAATCCCAGTTCTCTGCAAATTAAAATAATGTGTATGTATACGAATTCTTGTGCCTTATGTGCTATTTTGTGCTTTTCTTGTCAGGTGACTCAAACTGGCTTTCTTCTGCAGGTTTTAAATAGATCTTGGTTTAGTTGAACTCTGACACTTCACGTAAAATGTGTATTGCTTAAAAATGATGGTTTAGCTTCTTAATGTTCAAAATGAATGTGTTTCATGTATGTGTTACTAAATTAGTCTCAAATGATTTTTTTGTTAGACAGTGCTTTACCCTTCAGGAAAACTTTGTTAGATTTAAAGTTGTTTTAAATATGTTAGAATGTTCTTGTGGGATGGGGTGTGGTAAGGAAGGCATAACTGACAACTTAACACTAACTTAGCTTCCAGATTTGAGTCCGGTAGAAAACAAGGAATATAAACCTGGTCCTATTGGGAAAGAGCGTTCCTTAAAGAACAGGAAGGTGAAGGATGCCCAACAAGGAGAGCCTGAGGGACAGGACAAGCCTTCTCCCACCTCTGTAAGAAGTCCAGAACCTGTCACTACAAAGGAAACCAAAACAGCAAGTAAACTGAGCACGGAAATAGGAACGATGATATCTGTGTCTGCTCCGGAGTTTGGATCAAACACAAAGGTAAGAAAATTATTGACAAATTACTGAGCACTCTATGTAAAATATGATTACAATTATGTAGCTGACGCTTGGTTGCCTGCTGGTGGAAGTTACCTGAGCTGCAGAGCCCACTAAATAGCATACATGAAACATGTTGGTGCTTCTTGAATGAAACAGTTCTCCAGAAGTGGTACAGAGACGTGCTGCTCCCCATACCCCCGTACAGAGGTCAACTTAGAAGGTTTTAAACCTTTCTGCTGCCTTATCTCTCCTGAGCCTTGTTGTGGAGAGTGGCACTGGAGCCAGGTATAGGCAGATTTTGTAAACTCTGATATATGTGATGTATGCGAGATTAGTGCTTGAACTGGAGCAGAGAACTGGAGTGAAGCAGCGTGCGTGACTATTGGCAAAGTGCATGGATGACCTGAGTCTGTGAATAAGTGCTGTTCTGTGAACAAAGAAATCTCTAAACTAGGAGTATGCTAACATGTTGACAAGGCTTGTTCAGAGTACCTGAAGGGTCTGTTTGTCAGCTCCTGCTTGGATATTGTCAAGGGATCCTTTGCAGAACTCCTTCAGGATGCTGAGGACTCATCGTAGTTGTCTGTGTGGAACTCCCCCGACTTCTCAAACCGCTCAGCAGTGAGATTGTGACTTACTGCCAGGACTCACTGTTCTGCAGCACATTTCTTAGCTATGGTGCATTGATGACACTGGCTGAGAAACATCCATGGAGAGGCTCTTCTGTGTGGGGACTGTCCTCACTGGGGCAGCATTGTTTCTTGGGCATGGATTATGGTGGTTATTGTCAGCTCTCAACTGTAAAGATACCATGCAGTTTGAGTAGCTACTAGGTTAATTAATCCTGCTTTGGTAGAGGAAAAATGCTTCGTGTATGTTTATAAAGCAGTTTTGTGAGTTTAGACTCAAGTTTGTTGTATGCTATCACAGTCTTCCTTTTCCTGATCTTAAGCAGAAATGGTCTGATACCATTTATGAAGACTGATCCTCTGTGCAAGTTACATTGGTAGTTGAATAACTTGATATGCAAATCACTCAATTGATCTTGGTCACTCACAGTTGGGGAAAAAAAGAAACATATTTTTGTCAGGTTTTGCTGAGGTGTGGTACAAGCGGAATTGCCTCAGTGAAGTCTTAAGAGCAAGAGTTAAGGAGGATGTTTGTGTCCAAAATGGTATCTGCAAACTTGATTTTTTTAGTGGAATGGCATATACATAAGAAAATTCAGTGCTGGCGTTTCTTATCTTTCCTGGCAGTTCTTATCTTGTAAGTAGATATGAATGGTTTATACTGACACCAGAAACAGATCATAGTGCCCTTTTTGTATGCAGAATCGGAAGTGTAGAGCTGTAAAGATCAGCTTGCTCAAGTGTTTGGTAAGAAGGCTGTTTTTATGTCTTGTGCTTTCTCACTGTCTTTCAAGCTCCTGTGAATGAGACGTCAGGAGAAGGAGATGCTTCTTCTAAACCACAGAAAGAATCAGAAGCATATCTTTGATTATGCCTGGCTAACTTGATGTCAAGTAGCGCTACTAAAATCAGCATTATTTCCTCTCTAGAATTATATTGAAGTATGAAATCTTTAAAAAGGGCAGTCTGCAATTTTTGCTTTTCTGGCCTTAGTTGAATGTGGGTTGGCAAGGTTCTTAGAACTATTGCAGTGTTAAAACGCCAAGCTTTGTCTTCTGGAGGGAAGATCAGAGTGAAAGCAAAGTTTCCAGTGTGCCGGCTGTGAAAATTCCCAGTAACTTCCTCATCACTTGAAGTGGTTGCTAATAGAAGCATTTGGTAAAAGACCTCTATTCCTGTCTCAACAGTGCCAGGTTTGCTTTTAGATTCCTTTGTCATGAGTAGTTCCATGGGCATCAGTAAGCTTTCTGTAAAAAGAGTGGTCCTATTTTATATTAATTCTCTGACAACCTGCAAATTTACTGGAGAAAATAACACTTTATCTAGATTTTGCAGGAGTAAACCAGTCTTGCTGCTTTTTGAGGTGGTTTTTAAGATGGCTTAAAATACTGCTGCAGCCTTGGAGTTCCTATATTGATTTGTCTTGCAGCTGCTGTCTCTTGTCTTTGTATTCTTTTCATGCTTATTAGTGAGGGAAGGAGCGGTGATGTCTTTAATTTGTTGTTTGAATGTCACATGTTGAAGTTTTGGCAAACCTAAAAGATTTTTCTTTTGACACTCTTAATGTCCTTCTCTGAGAGGGTTGCTCAGGAAGACGCGCTTTCTGTAGTTTTTTGGGGATTTACATGCCTGTAAGCCAGCTGTCCTCCATCAGAAGCAGAAGCTTTGAGTGTACTCCATCCATCCCAAAACAAACATCTTAATAAGAACATGTGCATTTAATCATACAAGACTGTTTTACCTTAGATGCTGTATTAATATAAATCAACTCATATTGGTGAGATGTTTAAGTTCAGAACATAAGCACGATGCTCTGAATCAATTGCAGCTGTTTCTTTTGAGTATTGCAGTATTTTTGGAGTAAAGGCAGTCTGATGTGTAACTCTGAATTAAATAAAACACCTTATCCCGTGCCTGTCTCTACCCAGCCATCTCTAAATCTTTGGAGCTTTCAAATTGCCAGAGGTATCAGTACCTGGTTGTGGACACTGCAGTGAAACACTTGCACAGGTAGTTGATAACAGCTGTGTGTTACAGAGATGATGTCTAAAAGGACACAAGCTGTAACAGGGAAAAGATTTTGAGTATCTGACAAGCTCTCTGGTTTGAGTGATTTACATAAATCACAAATAAATTAAATAGCTGATTAATCCCATATAGTAGCCTGATCCTTTATAGTAAGGCCAGCTTTGGAATCTGCCTTGTCCTTTTGTTCATAAAGTGACTTCAGGTTTTGTGATCATTTCTTTTTGGGCAAAATAGGTAGTTATAAAAATTTTGCCTGTTCTTTTTCTTCAGGTATAAATCACTTGTATATAGCTCCCAAAAAGCACGTTCAGCTCCTGCTGTTATTACTGTTACTAGTTTATTATAAAGTAATTGGTGGGTTTCTTCAGTAAAACAGTTGTACAGGACAATTGCTTCAATTTAAATACAAAAGCTTATGGTGATAAGCAGTATCTAAAAGTTTCCTAGATTAAATGTGCCGGTAACTGAAGGATGGCAGTTAACCTGCATTTTATGGAGTGGTGTTCTTATGGCTAAAGCATTGCCTTATTCTCGTGTTCAGTATAACTCATCCTTGTAGGATGGTTCAGCATTGCACATAAATGTCTTAACACCACCAGAGTTGATATGGTGGTTTGATGTAATTCTAGTGAAAAAGCATTTTTGGGCTGTAAGTTTCCAAAGCGAGAAGGCTAGCATCTAATTTTTTTTGTAAGGAATTTTAGTGCTGAGACATTGTAAAATTTGCATCTGAACTTTGAAGGAATTTTAATAATGCTATATTGAAAAAAACCCTTCTGCTTTCTTATGCAGTCAGACATCTTAGAAAACCAAGAAGCCAGTTAATTACTTCATTGGAAAGACATTGTGATTAAAGCAGCCTTCCATGCTTGCCTTGTTCTGCCCAAATTGAGGTTTCCTGTTAGAATCAA
Organism: Tapera naevia; assembly: GCA_033556795.1. Lineage (NCBI taxonomy): Eukaryota > Metazoa > Chordata > Aves > Cuculiformes > Neomorphidae > Tapera > Tapera naevia. The sequence continues at coordinate 12,547,174 of JAUMJJ010000006.1, read as the reverse complement.
ATATAAAAGTGCAACTTGCAGTTTGGTAATTGCAATTGTGGGAAACAAAATAGGGTATAACTCATATTTCACCAGTTTAATGAGGAACGGAAATAACTGAATGGAGAAAATACTCTCATCTGTTTCTCTTTGTAAATACAAAAAGTAAGTCAAGGTGCATGTTGTGTCCTCTCTCACCCCATTATGGTTTGGCTGCTTGTCTTAGTCTTTTACCAAAATGAGATCATCCTATTAAGGAAGATTCTTTGTTATTTGCCAGTTAGTATCTTGATGCTTTAATTGCTCTGTTATGAGGCATTGCCATAGGCATGGGGAGTAAATTGAATGTGCACTTTTTTTAATAGCTTATCATACCGGTTGGATGCAATTAAATCAGCATTATGTTGTTTGTGTCATCAGAATCATTACATGTTGGCAAGTCCAGGCACTTATCAACAGTTCTGTTAATGTGTCCTTCAGTTGCTTCTTGGTGTTTGGTTCTGTAAAAAATTATGGAGCCTTTTCTGGGCTTCACACATGTGAAACTTCAGTTGGCAGCACTTGTTGTAGAGTGGCTCTTGGCCAGTTCAGGGTCCCACTGTTTATCTAACGAAGTCTATGGGCCAGGTCTTGGTAATGCCTGCTTTCCTGTCCAGGATATGCTCGGTAGATATCTAGTGTCAGGAACTAAAAAACAATGCTCAGCGTGGCTTTACAGAAGTACCAGTGCCTTTTTTATTCCTTGTAGGTCATTCTCGAGAAGCTGGCAGTGTCACCAGTGTGACACTTCCATCAGATGTTTGGTACCTGTGACAGTAGTCACTGGCTACAGCAAGGTCCATGAGGGTGGACCTTATTCACTGCGCACATTAAAGTCCATGCGAGGAAAGCTTCTGGGTACACTGGAAACTTCAACCCTTTTCTTGAAATCACTGCCCAGTGCAGAAATCAGGAAATAGACTTCACCGTCCAGAGAAACTGAGTCTTGTGACTTTGAGAGACAGGACTTAAAGGAAAGAAAATTGTTTTGCAAGTTGCAACCATCCCCAAGTGGTCTTGTTAGTCTGGAGGGCCTTATTTATTGTGAGTTTACGCAAGAAATTTCTGTATTTCAAGCTACAGAAAGGTTTGAGCCAGTGTATTTTTCTTTTTAAATAGGCTGAAAGTGCCCACAGGTGGCTGAAGCGTCTTGGATGATAAATAATTGGTTAAGTAATACCACTACAGTTCAGTATGCCTGGTACCCAGGCAGGACATCACAGCTTTACAGGCTTGTGTTTTGCCTTGTCTCCAGGTGTAAGTTGTGAGGTCATGAGGCAAACTGTAATCTTCCAAGGATTCTTCTGACCTCGTCAGAACGTGTCTTCTGAGAAAAAACTGGTGTGAAATTCTGATCTTCTGTTGCTTGGTGAACTTCTCCTGTAGAAAGGGTGACATCTGTCCAAGAAACTTAAAATCTATTTTAGATAAGGGAGATATTTTAATGGCATTATTTTTCTTCACAGGAGTCTGTAACAGACTACACTACACCTTCTTCTCATCCTAACACAGTGGCTACTAGCAGTACAAAAATGGAGGAGACTTTGGTGACGAACGTAAGTCTATTGCAGTGATCGTCTTGGCTTTGAAGACAAGGAAATATTTTCACACTTCTTTAAAGCACAAAATAGTGTCTTCAGTAAAGTCACTGGAGTTTCTTTTGTGTTAACTAGCTGTGTATTGTCAGTAATCTTACTGTGACTGACAGTTGGTTTGATTAGTGTCTGTTGTGGAATTCTTCAGGTATTTTCTTCTGAGCAACTGATGAGCTAAAGAGCACAGAAAGTGGAGAAGGTGTTTCTAGGGACAATTCTGTAGAAGCAAGGTTAGGCATAAAGGAGCAGTGCTCTCTCAGCAGCAGGTGGAACTTGAACTGGTACCAGTAGCAAAACTCTCTAGGTGAGTTTGAAAAAAAGGCTTTTGCAAACAAAGCTGTTCTGAACTGTAGCCTGAAGTCATGATAGGGAGCAGCTTAATGGTTTCTGAAAGCAGACAGCAGGCTTTCAGTTGCTACAGAGCTGTCATGTTTGCAGTCCTCAAAGCCAGTGATGTGATCATGGTGCAGCAGTTGAGAGGACTGGCTGGGCTGTGACTTGTAGTGAAGTCAATTTTGTCTTGAGTATGCTGGGATGTCAGGTTGGAAACTTGGATCTTGTGATTTTTGTTGCTTGAGTAGCAGAAATAGAATTAGCTCAGAATTGAGTCACTTGTTGATTGTGGGAGGAAAGAATTGCACAGTGTGATCTCCGATTTTTTTATGAAGTTGTCTTGTGAATTCCATCAAAGAAATGCTTTTCAGCTTACTGCAGCTTCCTTTGATGCAGTTTTGAAGCAATACTGGTCGAACTTACTCTTCTGCTGGATTTTCTGGTAATGTTGTAGTTTGTGCCTTTGATTAGTGTGGAAGGCTGAATTCTTTTCTGTTAATAATGTAAGTGTATGTTCCTCTGTGGCATCTCGGAATTGGCTTTGCAACACAGGACACAGGGGCTTCTGGCTTCAAGGAGTCTGTGCTATCACCTGCTTCAAAGCTTCATTATCTATGTCTTTTGCATGGTCAGAGTAGACCAACCACTGCAGTATATTTGATACATTTCGTTTAAATCTTCTAGGAAATCCATCAGTTTTCTTAAGGCAAAGACAGCAATAGCATTACATCAAGTTCATTTCCTCAGGTTTCACATCTTTCATCTTTTGGAAGAGAAGATAACTGAATTCAGTTATTGGATAGCAATATGTTCTGGTTGGTTTCATGGTCCTGTGACTCCGGGTCAGGGCTACCTTTTTTCAGGAACTGCATCTCAGAAGTTAAGGTCACTACACCTGTGTATTGTATTAGTACAAAAGGGGCCAGACTTGGCTTGGGAAGAATTTTTGCATATCAGTGAACTGAAATGGTACTTTAAATCCAAAAGCAGAAAATTGGTATTTGTTTATGCAGAAGACATGGGCAATTTAGAACCTTAGTCTTTGGCCTCCTAAAGAGAGATGAGAAGCATCTTGGCACCTGCTGAATGGCCTCTCCCCACCTACCAGATTTTCACCTTATCTTATCAAAATCTCCCCGCCAAACGCTCAAGCCTTGAAGAAATTGTAGCTCACTTAAAGCTTGAGCTTTGCTTTTCTGGGGCTTTTGTAGTAGTTAGAATGTGATGTGTGTTGCCTGCCTTTCAGGTGCCCCTGCCCCACACCCTTCCCCTCCCTAGGAGGGAGACTCTACAACAGAGCTCCAGCCTAACTCCAGTTTCTCCCGCTACCGTCGACCTCACCCTCAAGGTATGTACCACATCCCTCTAAGGGTTGTTTTCTTGCATGCAGGGGAAAAAGTTAATGGAGAACTTGCTGGTGAAACGTTTTTTAGAGCCTTCCTTTGTTTCCTCTGCTGAACTGCTTTTGCATATAAATGGATGGCTGAAACACAAGCCTCTGCCAAAGGATGCATTTAAATTATAAATCTCTAACCCCATTTTGCATTAACACTTGGCATCTCAACCAATCTTGGCTCCCACTGCCCTGAAAAAAAAAACCTTAGCATTTTAGCAGTGTACCATAGTTTTCATAACAAATCATAAGAATCTGACTGAGGTTTTTTGAGAGTTTAGCTTAGGAGTTGTCTAGTTTGGTATTCAAGGCTGTAGAGGGCTGCTTGGTAAGCTGAGCTTGATTTCTTCTTAGCTGTAGATCTTGGTGCGGCAAGAGTGTGCTTTGGAGTTGGATGGCTAAGGATTCAAATAAGAAAATGTAGGTGGTGTGTTGGTGTCTGTGCAGGCCAGTTTGATGTCAGAATGTGTTTTGTTGTGTTAAAATGTTCTGTTGGTTTCTGCAGGTTTGTAGAGTACTTGAAATGTTGTTTTCCTGTTTTGTTTGGTATTGGACTGTGTGCATTGTAGAACTCACTAACGTTAGAGGTGGACTCTAGCTTTGCTGCTGTGTCTGTAGAAGTGTTTGGTCTTTTTTTTGGGGGTGTCCTAGATCTGCTTTGTCGCTGCAGGTGACTGAACCAGTAAAATTATTATTGCTGCTTCTAGTACTGAGGAAGACTGATGTTCAAACTTAGTTTCTCTGACTTTTTAAAGAAGAGATGAAACTAGGGATTGGATGCAGAACTAACACTTTGGAGAACCTTGCTTGTCAGTCCCAGTGAGACTTCGATCTCAGTGGTGTGGTTTGGCAGTTGCTTGCTTGTGTTTTGTACAGATGATAGTAATTAATGGTCTCTTGTTGAATCTTTGCTTTCTTTTTATTAACACTTTATTTCCTGAAAAAATATAAGGTTGCTTTAAAACAATAGACCAACAAAAATGGGGAGAGGGCTTGAGAGGGACAAGTAATTCAACAAAAGACTAGTGTTCTGTTGCATTCCTTTAAGTTACCATAATCTGACTTTCTGGCGCCTGAAAGTGTCTTCCAAAACAGCAGTCACTAACTGTTTAGCTGATTGGTATCTGATTCACATATAATACAGGTACGAATGTCATTGCTGCAAAAAAATGTGACACTGCTCACTTAAAGAGCAGCCTGCAGTGTTTGCCTCATTTGTCCTGCAGGTTTTTTCTGCTGTTCTAGTGTGAGGGGTTTCAGTGCTTTCTCAGGGGATGATAGATGTTGGATGTGTGCTAACAAAACATGTTGAAGATCCACGTTTTTGGGCTACCTCGAAGAACTGACCAAAATCTGAATGAATAGGAATTTGAAAGCTAATTTCTCTATTCCAGCCGCTGGACTCTCTCTCTGTTTTGCAATTACATTGCTTTCACAGTGGCACCTCTGGTCCATACAAAGCAGAGCTGCTCTTTGTGTCCTTTCCAATATAATCCTTGCTTCTATTAAAAGGCACTTCTGCAGCAGCAAAAAGGAAAGCATTTTCTTCCTGCCTTGTCTCAAAAGAACAAAATCCCCAGGCTCTGCCTCCCATCAAGGAATAATCCTTGCATCTCCTCTTTTGTCCATCCCCTATCACAGTAAGCTGTCTTTGAGGAGATTTGGCAGAGTACTGGGCCACAGTTGCTCCTGCTGCTTGACATCATTCTGCCCAGGGTGTTAGATTTAAGGTGCTCATATGGGAAGACTTCTTGAGATCTCCTGTTTCCTTGGAGACATCCTCTGAAGGGCTTAAGTGGTAGAACTATTGGTAGGTAAGGATCTGAGCGAAAAAGTCTGAAGGAGTCTCAAACTGAACTGTCTGGCCCTCTTCCATTGTCTGAGGTTTCATCTGAAACTCTTGTATAGGCATCTGATCCAGAACCTGACACATTCCAACTTTCTTTTTCTGATCACTTAAACTTTGGCATACTTACGGATATGCACACTGGTATTTGTCTCCACTTGTTTTTGGTTAACACGTACTGAGCCATCGTTGCAATGTGAAGGCGTCAGTGGTGAAGAGGAGAAGCCTTGAGCAACCATAATCTCCCAATTCTTTCCTCTCTATCCCATAGCTAAGCAAGCAGTGAGATTGTAGTGCTTTCCCCAGCCTCACTTAAGGAGCCTCTTGCTCTTTCATATCTGGTCTGTAGATGGTGCTGTGGAGGCACTCCTAGAGTACTGATCTTTGCATCTTTATTTTATGGCTTAAGAAGTTAGTGATTGTTAAGAGCTCTGAAAAAACAAAGCTGTTAGAAAACTCAGGACTCTGTTATATGACCTTTATTGCAAACTGAAAAATGGAAGACAGAGTAGTACATAAACTAGCTTTTCCTGTCAATAGTTTCTCCAGGATGTCATGAAACATATTGAACCTTCTACACAGTAGAACCTTCTACACCGTCTCTATCCAGACATTCACAGGTGGTACTTCACTTTCTATTAATACCAATGCAACACAAGACTGTTGATCTTTTTTACCAGAGCCTGTGGTGTTCAGAAGAAGGAGCCTGTAGTCTTACCTGTGCTCCACCTTAAGCAAAATACTTGCAGACAGGACAAAAATCAGAACCAGTTCAGAGGAAAACGTTGTGGCAGGGAAACTGCGAATGATTGCTAGGGAAGATGGTCTCGGAAATTATAATAGGTGACTTCCCTCCAAACAGTTTGATGTGTAACAAAGTTTGCCTCCTCCCTCTTTACTCTCTTGAGGCACAGGGGACTCCCACTTTCCACATGGATGTGTGTTGATCACCTGTTACCCGCTTCTTTCAATACTGCTTTGCGTTTTTATCGCTTGTGAAGCCTGTAGACAAATAACCTGCATCATATTTGATCTGTCCAGACTGTGCCTAACTCACGTAAAACTGGGTAGGTTGAAAGTATGACTTTCAGAGACTGCAAATACTAGTTAGGGGGCTCTTTGGTCCAGGCAGTGAGGTTGGGTTTGTTGGTGAATATGCATTTGCCCCTGTACATGTACCATTAAAGACAGAACCTGGCCAGATGAGCAATTTCAGCCTGCGACATCCAGCTCTGCTAGCAAAAGCTTTGCTTCAACTGGGGACATCTGAAGATTGTAGAGAAGTCCCTGGACTGTGTTTGAGCCTTTAAAGTAGTGAGTGTAGTCTGAACATTAATGTTTCCTTTTCAGTAGTCCCTCAAAAGTGTCTTCAGTTCAGATCTGGCATTGCGTGTCCACTGTGGCAATAATTAGATTGTTATTGGCTGCAGTAGAACAATAGTTATTTCCAGTTTTGGTGGAACATAATCGTGCATGAACTATTTAAATAGAAGTTTCATCTTCCTTGCTGTGCAAGATTTATTCATAATTATTATGGAAATAGAGGAGCGTGAAGCATTTCTAGCAATGATGTGAAGCAGTGAACACAATGTCAGCTCATGATTGCTTCTTAAACAGCAGTTGCTTTGGAAATCTAAAGTTGACTATGCTCATGTTTACCGAAGTATGCATTAGGTATTTTTGGTGGTCACTCAAAGTGGATGATTACTCAAGAAAGCAACAAGGGGCTGTTTCGTTTAAATGGCCCAGATAACCTGGAAGTAAAGGACTGTGGAAATACTTAGAGGGTTTTTACCTTTCTTTTGCTCACTGTGTCTTTTGCTCTTCATGTCAAACAAAAGCAGGCCAAATTAGTGTGAGTGAGTTCTCTTTTGAGCATTGAACATTAAGGTGACCTGTGCACGTGTGCAGTTGGATCTGATAAGAGGCTCCAACTTAAGGCTGTATGCTTTTTGCATGAAAAGAGTTGCACGATCATGGTGACTTTTAAAAGAGGCTCGCATGAAGCCTGAATTGCCTTTTGAACTAAAAAGAACTGTTAAAAGATAAAGACACTTTGACTGGTTGAAACTTTCTAACAGATGAGGAAATTTGTTTTCTTTTAAATAGATGGAGTCTGCGCGCAAAGCATGGGAGAATTCCCCAAACATGGGGGAGAAGAGTTCACCAGTGACCTCAGCAGCATCTCCCATTGCCGGTGGCGGCGGCGGCAGCAGCAGCGCTGCACCAAGCAGTGGTACTTACAGCTCCTTCTCTAGTGCATCAATGCCTCCTATTCCTGTGGCCTCAGTTACACCAACAACTTCGCTGTCAGGTACCAGATGTCAAGATTGTGGTGTCCTGTTGTCTTGTTCCTTGGTTATGTTTTTCAAGAGATTAGATTGCCTTTGGAACTAAGTTTAATGCAGAGCTTAAGCTTTATGCTAGTATGAAATGTTGGATGTCAACAGCAGCTTCCCAGTGCCTTCTTAATTAACAAGGAGATTCACCTGTTTCATTCAGTAAGCTGAGAAGTATATTAAGAAAACATTTCTTTGCCTATGCTACATATATGGGCTTGAAAGAGGAGGTAAATTTCTCCTGTTGTCTGCTGTATTGGTTTCATTTTGATCAGCTGAATGAAGGCAAGCAAGCAGATTTTGGAGCAGATGGCAATTCTGATACCCAGCTAGTTGCAATCTTACTTTCGTTTGTGCTCTTGCAGTCGAAGCTTTGACAGCTCCTACCAAGACCCTCTCACACTAAGTAGAGCAAATGTCCAGCTGCTCTTCAGAAGCAGTGCAGGTTTCCACCTTGGATCTTTGTAGTGAACAAAATATGCTGTAGCTGATTAATTCTTCATGACTTGAAATATTAGCATATAGGCCCAAATCTCAGCTGAAGTGCTTGAAAAAGACCTCTGTTTGGAGCCCAGCTCTCAATCATGAGAGGCACAATCACCGTACATTGCAGTGTTTTATTGCATAACTAACCAAGATACCCACTTGAGTATTTTTATGTACTCCTGTGCCTGAGAGGGGAGATGTATTATGGTTGCAGTGCTTCCTATAGTGAAATGAATAGAATTGTCCTCCCTGTCCATCTTACATTGATGGGAACAGCTACACTAGGTTTCAGTGCTCTTAAGCTGTAGTGGCTGTGCTTGTGTAGCTGTCCCAAAACTTTCATTGCTGAAATATAGAATCATAGAATGGGTTGGAAGGGACCTTAAAGGTCATCCAGTTCCAACTGACTTTACTCTGGAATCTTTCCATACCTGAAAATTTTCTGAGGGTTTTTCTTTACGTTTTCTTTTTTTAACTTAAGTTCTGAGTTTATTTGCATTTGAAAGTCATAGAATCAGGGAATGGTTTGGGTTCGAAGGGAGCTTAAAGCCCATCCAGTTTCAACCCCCTGCCATGGGCAGGGACACCTCCCACCAGACCAGGCTGCTCAAGACCCCATCCAACCTGGCCTTGAACACCTCCCAGGAAGGGGCATCCACAACCTCGCTGGGCAACCTGTACCAGTGTCTCACCCATCTGCGTTGTGAAGAATTTCTTCTGAATGTTTAATGTAAATCTTCCCACTTCCAGTTTAAAGCCATTTTGTCTTGTCCTGTCACTCCATGTCCTTGTAAAAAGTCCCTCCCCAGCTTTTCTGTAGCCGCTTTCAGTACCGGAAGGCCACTGTGATGTCCCCGTGGGTGATGTCCCCGTGGAGCCTTCGCTTCTCCAGGCTGAATAAGCCCAACTCTCTCAGCCTGTACTCATAGCAGAGGTGCTCCAGCCCTCAGATCGTCTTTGTAGCCCAAATATGAGGCTTTAATATGTCTTTAGCTGTTCTATGATATATGATTTGCTTCTGTCTTTCTAGGAGCTGGAACATACACAACCTCTTCACTGAGTACAAAGACTGCAAGCACCTCAGACCCTCCCAATATATGTAAAGTTAAACCACAACAGCTGCAGACAAGCAGCCTAGCTTCTGCCAGTCACTTTTCCCAGCTGAGCTGCATGCCATCCCTCATTGCTCAGCAGCAACAAAGCCCACAGGTCTATGTGTCTCAGTCTGCAGCAGGTAATAGTGTTTGTGGCTGGGAAGCCATCTGTCTGCTTTTTTTGGAGTTCTGAAGCTGGAGAGTTGAATTTAGTTCTGGTTTTATCTGCAGTAAAGACAGAATGATGGAAGAGCGTCCTGTAAGCAGATATTCACTAATCATGTCTTAGTCTAAATATGCAGGTTTCTGTCATTAAGTATAAAGATAATGCCGTGTTGTTAGCTTGTTGAGAAAAGTAGGTTTGAATCTCTTGATGTACTGTTTTTCTGTTGCAGAATTTTAAATCGCTGTTTAAGACCAAGAATGATTTAGTCTTGATTTCTTTCATAAAGTGCTACAGTAGTTTAGAATCATGGCTTTTTTTTTTCGTTTAAGAAAGCTCTGTGTGTAGTTAACCTAAATTGCATGACAGTATAGCACGTTCTTTCCCCTTCCTTCACCCAAGCACCTATCAGAATCTGTCCCCCAAGAACTGCATAGGGCTTAAGATGTGTAGGGAAGATGGAGAGGTTCTGGAGGTGACTTGGAATAGGTGCAAAAGCTGGTTAGGTACCCAGCCCTTCAGTTCTGTTCCCTCTCCCAATCTTGACTGGTAGCTGTCACACCGAGAAGCACTGACAGTGACAGCATCTCTAACCCTTGATGAAAATCTTTCTAGCAGGGAGATGTTTAGAATCAGGTACTAATTGTATTGCTCTTCTTGAGGTACTGCAGCTCAAATCCCAGCATTTTATATGGATACAAGTCATTTATTCAATACCCAACATGCACGTTTGGCACCACCTTCTCTGGCCCAACAGCAAGGCTTTCAACCAGGACTTTCTCAGGTATTTGGGGATTTTTTTATTCTTTTTTTTCCCCTCCCTATCCATAATGCCTTTAAAGCTTTACTAATGAGCTGATGGGGGCAGGGGAGAGTGGGACTGGAGACTCATGCCTGCCCTTGTCATTTCATTCTGGTGCACGTGGGTGGTGTTTGATCTGTGCTGTCCCGAGAATGACAGCATTTGTCGTGAAAGTTGAGAGAATAAGCTTGTATTCACAAATATATGTAATGTAAAAGTACGTATTCACAGGAGGGGTTAGTGCATAGTTATTCAACTTCTGTAGTAGAAAATTGTATGCACTTTCATGCAGTTGTTTTGTGTGCAAACCTTAATGATTCGTTCAGTTCCTGCTGGTTATTTCCAAGGAAGAGTGTAAAATCCAACTAGAAAGTAATCTGAGTGGGGGCAATATGAGCTCTGCGTGCAGCCTTGGGATTTGACATTCTTTGTTTACTTTTTATGATGTAAAAATCCTGGTGCACACGTAACTGTAGCTTTTCTGCATGACTTTCATCTTTGGATATTTAATGGTTTCTTTTTTATGCAGCCTGCCTCAGTTCAGCAGATCCCCATACCCATCTATGCACCTCTGCAAGGACAGCATCAAGCTCAGCTGAGTTTAGGAGCAGCACCAGCTGTTTCACAAGCCCAAGAGTTATTCAACTCTTCCTTACAACCTTATAGGTAGGTAGCATATGCAGATCTCTTTGGGTTTTGAGTAGCAGAATTTATAGAACTTGCTTCCCTGCAGACTTGTGTTCTGTGCTTCAGAAGCTGCCTCATCTTCCTGTCTTTGTAAAAATCTCTTTTCATCTGTTTGTCTGAGAACTCTGTATGTAGCTAGTCTGCATGTGCAGATCTAGTTGTGAAATTGTAGGTTCAAAAGTTATGCATGGTATTTGTATCTTTAGGAAATCAGGCTATAAAGCTGAAAAATTAGTCTTTCATACTAAGAAAACAGAAAAAGACTTCTGTCCCTTTAATCCAGTAATTTGTGTCTATTATTTTCTACTCAAACCACCATTGGTGTTTTGAAACACATTGAAATCCTAGTTTGAATGCCATGGGTGGCAGAAACTTAATTTCACATGCATAGGGAGAAGCAGGGTATGTTTTAGATAAATGTTTTCTGTTTGCTACACAAGATAATAGGAAGACCAATATCTCTCAAATGCCATTGATAGCCAGGCGTATTTCCACTGTAGCCTTTCCAAAGCTTCCTTGCACTTCTGTCAAAATTGGTTCACAATAGTATAATTCTGACAAGTTTCACTTTGAGAAAGTTTCTTGAGAAATTTAATTACAGGGGTTTGTTATGTGCCATAGAAAAACCTGCTTGTTGCAGTAGGTTAACTACATCTATATCCTGACTTTGTGCTTGGCTGACTTCGGACCAGATATTTCTAGTCACAGCTGTCAAAAGTTGTTGTAAACACTTGGCCAGTTGCAGAAACACAATCACTGTGGCTTTTGGGGTAGATTAAATAAATGCTTCTGGCTGATCTGGTCATGCACAATCCCAGTATTAATGGAGTTTTCGGGTTGTGCTGTTTACAAGAGTATAAAAGATGCTGAGATGTGCAAGTTACTGGTTTAAAAGAAAAAAGTCCACCACCAACAAAAAAAAAGCTTGTGAAAATGTTTTTGGCTACATTGAAGGCAGTCCTCTGCATATGTTCTGGAAAAGTTTCTCATGTGCTCAGAATGCAACTGTAAGAATGCTTTGCAATTAAGGAAAGGTACAGAACAAAGCCAGCCCAGGTGTTCTGTCAGGCAAACACACAGCCACTACTTGAGCAGATTGGTGTGGCCAGTGCTGTGCTGGTGCTATCGAACAAGTGGTACATCAAAAACACTCTCCTCTGAGCTGAAAAGCTTTGAGTAGGGCATTTATTTAAAAACTGATGCTTCAGTCTGAAGGTGGCAGCAGACTCTTAATAGAAATGTTTTGCTAAATACTGCTGATGGACTAAACCTGTCTGTGGTGCTTTGCTGTGCTGGTTCTGGTCTGTTTTTTAAGCAAACTGCAAATTTCCAATGCTGCTGGCAGGGGAATTGAATGTCTAGTTAAAATTAAAGACTCTGGTGTCTGTCTGTGTTACTGTTTAAAGCCAAACCATTCATTTGGAAGCTGCAATTGTCAGCATCCAGTGATTGAAGTTGTATTAAAATTTGGACTGTGGAGATCAGATCTGCAAAGTCAAGAGAACAAAGCAGTTTGCTTTATGAATAAGCGGAACTGCTCACATGTAGTGCTTCACCACTGTCCTACCTTACAGCACAGGAACTAAAAACTGGTAGCTTTTGTGTGTTACAGTTAAGTTTTATGCAAAAATTGTTTTAGCAAACACATCTAAATAGCTACTTGTACTTGAAGATATAAATAAAAAGCCTAGTCTTTTTTCCTGTGGCATCTGTTATTTAGAGTCATAGAATGACCAGAGTTGGAAGGGATCCACAATGATCATTGATCCTGTCCCTGCACAGGACAGCCCCAACATTCATACCACCTGTCTGAGATGATTGTCCAAATGCTGCTTGAATATTGTCAGGCTTGGTGCCAGTGCTGTTCCAGTGCTCCACCACCCTCTTGGTGAAGAACCTCTTCCGAAAATCTAACCAAAACCTCCCCCGGCACATCTTTCTGCCATTCCCTCGGGTCCTGTCATTGGTCACCAGAGAGAAGAGATCAACAGCTGTTTCACAGTCCCCTTTAGACCCTTCACCAGCTTTGTAGCCTCCTCTGGGCACTCTCCAGTAGTTCGATGTCCTTTTTGTACTGTGGCACCCAGAACTGAGCACAATATTTGAGGTGGGGCCACCCCAGTGCCTAGTACAGCGGGACAATCCCCTCCCTCACCCAGCTGGCAGTGCTGTGCTTGACACACCCCAGGTCATGGTTGGCCCTCTTGGCTGCCAGGGCTCACTGTTGGTGTGTGCTGTGTGCAGAGTAAATAGAAAAATCTACCTTTCTCAGATGAAAATTTTTCAATAGAGATAAGCATTCTTATTGCTTTTAAAGAATATAACTTGTGTTGTTAATTTTCCATGGCTTGTTGAGTTCACTCTGCATTTTTATGTATAATGCTTTAATCTCTTGCAGATCCCAGCAAGCTTTTATGCAGAGTGGTTTGTCTCAGCCATCACCTGTAGTTCTGTCTGGTACAGCCTTACACAACTTCCCAGCAGTGCAGCACCAGGAGCTTGCTAAGGCACAGTCAAGCCTGGCATTTCAACAGACTTCTAATACACAACCTATTCCCATCTTATACGAACATCAGCTTGGTCAAGCTTCAGGACTGGGAGGCTCTCAGCTTATAGATACGCACATTCTTCAGGTAGGAAATGCTCCAAAATGCAAAAGTTCTGCAGTGATTTGATACAGATAATACGATAGTAAATCAAGTATTGCTTAGCCTGGGGACAAGCCCACCTCTGTCATAACTGCATGATAGTCAAGGTGGCAGGAAACTTAAGACTCCTGGAAGGAAATGTTCCTTTAATTTCATAAAGGTACAGTAACGTAATCTCTGAATTGAGGATTGTTCCCCAAACTACAAGGCTCCTTGCACTTCTGTCACTAATTGGAGCTTCAGGTTTAGTTTCTGTTGTTGTAAGTGATAACAGGGCTGTTCTGCCTCTTGAAAATGAGAGTTTTATCACAAGCTTGAAACCTTCAGGTTGTTGGCTTCATATGCCATGGTTTTGCTGTACTGGTTGAAATACAGAATAACGTGCCATATTGTCTCTAAACTGCTCTCCTAAGTGTTCATAATGTAATGGTATCTTTCACTCTTCCTAGGCCAGAGCTACACTCACCCAAGCTTCAAATCTATACTCTGGGCAAGTTCAGCAGCCTGGCCAGAGCAATTTCTACAACACTGCCCAGTCTCCCAGTGCTCTCCAGCAGGTAAACTATGGCATGGTAAATTTCCTAAATTGTATTCTTCTTAAAACAGTGTTGTTGATTTTTGTGGGATTGGGGGTGGGGGGCAGATGGGGCCTGAGACAATCTAATTCTTCTAAAATGCAGGAATTGAAAAATGATATTTTCACATTTATCGCTACTGTGATGTGGTGATTTCAGCCTACGGCAATCCAACTTAATGCAAGTGAGGGACAGGCTGTGGCTTTTAGGTTTTTTGAAGCTCAGACTGCTGGCTTTTGGGACCTGGGAAGTAAAATCTAGTTTTTATTCCAAGCAGTGCCTTTATGATGACTTAAATTATTTGAATTAATAAATCCCTCATCCACACCCACACTTCCTCAACACCCCCCCACTCCCTGGATAATTCATTCTACTTTTGTTTTCTGAGTTGACTTAAATTTCCTTCATATGATGAAGTGTTGAATGATGCTGGAGTTTGGACCTAGTATGCAACTTTGTTTCTGAAAAGCAAAGGCCCAGATGCCATTAGAACTGATTATAAAGACAGGCTAAACAATAAATTTACTTATTTGCTTGCAGCTGTCTGGGTAATTGTATGAACTCATTAAGTTTACTTTGAATGTGGCTGAAATCCTAGAGCAGGTAAAGGGAGGTAAATAATGGCCCTTGTGTATGTTACTGGTGATTCTGTAATTTTTTCCAGGTGACGGTGCCTTTGCCAGGATCACAGATTTCTTTGCCCAACTTTGGATCCACAGCGCAGCCACTTATTGCCCTACCCCAGTCTTTACAGCCACCACTACAGCACACGCCACCACAAGCCCAGGCTCAGAATCTAAGCAGACCTGCACAAGTGACCCAGCCCTTCAGAGGATTAATCCCAGCAGGAACTCAGCACAGCATGATTGCTGCAACTGGAAAGGTAACGATATCAGTAAATCTGCAGTACAAAAATTAATACAAAGCACAGTTTTATAGAACCACCATGGCAACCTATGTTGACTCTTGCATCAAGCTTCACCAGGGAAAGTTTAGGCTTGATGTGAGGAAAAAGTTCTTCACTGAAAGGGTGATTGGTCATTGGAATGGGCTGCCCAGGGAGGGGGTGGAGTCACCGACCCTGGAGGTGTTTAAGGGGAGACTGGATGAGGCACTGAGTGCCATGGTTTAGATGATGGGTTGGTGTTGGTGTTAGTGTTGGATTATAGGTTGGACTTGATCTCAGAGGTCCTTTCCAACCTTATGATACTGTGATACTGTGTGATCTAAAAACCTGCCTTGACCTTACAAGGTAGGGAAGATAAAAAAAGCCAATGAAGAGTACTCATGAAATAGTAGGGTATTTCATGTAGAAGCCAGGTAGAAATTAGTACAGAGATGTTGTTTGAGCAGTGGGCAAACAATGTTATATTGTCAGGCTTGGTTTCACCTGGTCATGCATGTGTTGGTTACTTTGCTGCAGTACGAGACCAGGAACAAGTTGTAAGACTTTGCTCACGTGCTGCCAAGCCACCAAGTTCAAAAACCATGTTGGTAATGCCTCCTCCTGCTGTATGAATCTGTTCTGCCATGTAACTGTTGTACAGTTGTCAGAGAATGTGTGCAGCACAGGGTAGGTCTAGTCTTTACTAATACTGCCCTGTCCTCTGGATTGATCAGTGTCCTGCAGAATTCCAGTCAGATAGCTGCAGTGAAAAAATGCTGCAAGAAACAAGTCCATGCATCCTTGTGGAGGTAGCTCTAGAGGAGGGAATTTATCCCTTGTACATTTGTGAGGATGGTAAAATTTGTTCCCTTCTGTCCTGGAGCTTGAATCCAAGAGTGAATGTCAAGGTATCACATCTTTCTGATGCAACAAACTGGGGGCTTAGGGGCTTCAATGCTATCAGCTGTGACATTAAACTCTACTGATATTGCTGGGGCTCTGCTCTTCTGAATAACACAGCAAGGTGCATATTGAAAACATAGCATTGTATGCAAGGCAGAACCTTTCATGTGTAGAAAAGAATGGTCTTGCAGCTGAATAAAATCTCCTTGAGTAAAAGCTCCAGTAAGGAGACATAGAAATAGTGTGGGAAACTTGAATACCTAGGAGGGAATTCACTCATCTGCTTTGTCTGGAGCTGCTGTGGTAATTGCTAATGAGGGGATGTGTGGAGTTGGCTTCCAGTCACAAGGTCTCTTGTCTTAGATCACAGATTTACAGCACCTTGGGATTTTTGGGTAGTGTGCAGCACACTTTTGGGTGAGCAGTGGGTGATAACACTGCACATAAACACAGATAAGCTTGCTGGCAGATGCAGCAAGGTCTTCCCCCAGAGCAGGGAGTAATCTGGCATTGAAGTGGCACCTGAAGTCCTTACAGCTCATGGCCTAGATTTTGCAGTGCTTTGGAGTATAACGTGACCCTGCTGTCCCGATGGCTAACAGTTGTGGTAAGCAAAGCCTCTCTTGGACATTAATTCCATGTTTTGGACAGTAATGGCAATTGGAATTCCAGACCACCCAGATGTTTTCATCCTGTCACCCACCAAGAGTACAGGTTGATTTTTGCATCATGCAGTTTTCTAGCTTCGTAGGATCTGTCCAAACCTTTTCACCTTTATAATTTTTATGAGCCCATCTTCCAGGCAGCAGTGTGTTTCTTGCTACAGTTGTCATTGGAAAGAAGTCACTCATTCCAACGGGAAACAAGTAAGAGCCACAGGGGGATGGTGACCTTAGCTCACTTTCCTGCTCCATTTTAAGTGTTCCATTCAGTTCCTGCTAAAGAAAGTCAAAGCAGCTATATAGTTTTAACGGATTTATTGTTGCCGTTGTGCTTCAGGGCTGTGTGTAGAAAGATACTATTCCAGAGACTAATTTATTCTGTTGAGTGTATCTGCAAAATAATGGACAAGATTTATTACTCCATTTAGAGCCTACAGATCTTCTGTCTGAATGGCAGCTGTTTGCTGTGCTTTTGTTTTTTTTATAGAATTAGATTATTTTAGGGCACTTCTCATTTCAGCATTTTTCAGGATTGTATCTAAATATTTTCCTGTGGTACCAGAGGTGGGGAAGGAAATTTTAAGCATACAAAATGTTTTTTTAGGGCAAAATATGTGAAATGAGTCATGAATCCCATTTTAATATGCAGAAAAAATGTTAGAAATCAAGTACCATTGCTGGAAGTGCCAAGGAATGGAGACAGGTTCTTATGCTGCTGGGGTTGTCCTAGTTATAGGAAGCTGTTTTGCAATCTGGCTTTCATCTCCCTTTGACCTATTTTCTCTGAGAAAAATGTGAGGTAAGCTAACAGCTAAAAAGTAAATGTAATTTTTCTTTTGCGTAATAACTAACATGTCAGTTGCTGTTGTTTTCAGATATCAGAAATGGAGCTGAAGGCCTTTGGAGGTGGCATTGATGTTAAACCTGGAACACCACCAGTTACTGGTAGAAGTACGACTCCAACCTCCAGTCCTTTCCGGTAAATCTCTCTTAAGCTCAAAATTCCTTAAAATCAGAGCTAGAAAATGTACCTAGTCATGCATGAGCAGCCAGTTCTGAAAGGTATGAGGTGAGGGGCTACTAAGGTAAAATACAGTGCTTAATCTTAGCCTGAAAGCAGCATTCCAGTAGGTCATCAGATCTGCTGTACTTGGCCAGAAGTGTATAACTCTCAACTAAAATGTTTAAAATACTTTAATTCAGCAAAGCTAAACCAGTTTTATAAAACTGACCGAGGATCACACCAGGAAAACTCAGAAGTGGCAGGGAAGATGGAGTTTGGAATAAAACTCTTAAGTTAAGACATTTTTTTAACTGTGATGCCCAAAGTAAAAACCCTTAAAGGCTTACATCTCAGTTGTGACCACAAATCTCAATTGACTTGATGATTTATATTGTGGAGAGTCTAAAGGGATGGCTGTTCTAGCAACCAAAACAGGGCTTATCATAAGTTTTTGCTCTTAAGTGTAGAGGTACGAAGATCAAAAAAAGATCTCAAGGTTTCAAAGTGAAAACTAAACAGAGATGACTTTAAGCTTACAGGATGTTGGTGTGTTGAAAGTTTAGCTGGCTTCTTTGCCACTGGTGCCCCAATAGCTTATTTTACACCAAGTGTATTGCCCACACAGTCTGCATGACAACTCTCTGCAAAGCAATCTCCATTTCCTAAAAAAGGCTGCTCACTTGTGTTTCTCCGAGAGCTGTTTGGTGCCCTTCCCCCAGATAAACCTCCAGACCTCACGTAATTGATGGTGATTGAACACCTCTTAAAAGTTTTAATGGAGCATCATGTTCTTAGCCAAATAAAACGGGGGAGCGTTTTCTGTGAGTTCTTGAAAGCTGCTCAGAGGCATTTTGAAACGTTTGACAGCAGTTCAGAGTGGAAGCAGCTGCACATTGCAGCTTCTGTCTTGCGTGCTTCATGCCTGTCGTGACAAGCTCTGAACTTGACATGATGGAGCAAAGAGTGTAAAGGAGTAGGGCCTGAATATCATAAAGACAACCAGGGTGGGAAGAGGAGCACACTTCTCACATCAGTCTCTGTATTACTTTTGGGAAAGATTGCTTTCATTCAGACTTCACTCTGGAATCTTTCCATACCTCAGATATTTCTGATGAGGGTTTTTCTTTACGTTTTCTTTTTTTAACTTAAGTTCTGAGTTTGTTTGCATTTGAAAGTCATAGAATCAGAGAATGGTTTGGGTTGGAAGCAGCCTTAAAGCCCATCCATTTCCAACCCCCTGCCATGGGCAGGGACACCTTCCACCAGATCAGGCTGCTCAAAGCCCCATCCAACCTGGTCTTGAACACTTCCAGGGATGGGGCAGCCACAACTTCCCTGGGCAACCCGAGCCAGTGCCTTGGCAACCTCATTGTGAAGAATTTCTTCCCAATGTCCAGCCCAAATCTCCCCCCTTCCAGTTTAAAGCCATTCCCCCTCGTCCTATCACTCCAGGCTCTTGTAAAAAGTCCCTCCCCAGCTTTCCTGTAGCCCCTTCAGGTACTGGAAGGCCACTGTGAGGTCCCCCTAGAGCCTTCTCCAGGCTAAGAGATACTAACCATGGTAGATCCAGAAGAATATCTGATACAAGCTTCTTTAAGATAATGATTTCCTCCCCCCTCCAATGCTCTGTTTCTATTTAAGTTGTAACCAAAAGCAGAAAAAAACATCGTTTGGGTGAAAGCACTGTGATTCTAACTGGTGTTCTCTTCTTCAGAGCCAGTTCTACAAGTCCTAATAATCAGTCCAATAAAATGAACAGCATTGTCTACCAGAAGCAGTTTCAGTCAGCTGCTGCTGTGAGGATGTCACAGCCATTTCCTGCGCAATTTGCACCACAGGTAGGTGACTGGTGGCTTCCTACAAGCAAATCTGGTTTTCTGTATGATCTGGTGACTTTAACTTGGCTGTGTTTCCTCAGGCTTTATCATGGGGAGATACAAAATGGAATCCTTAAAGAAAACAAAATGGTGTGAGAAAACTGATTTCAAGATCAAGGCCAAAACCCCCCTCTGATCTTGCCAACCAGTAGTGTGGATTTTGTGGTGTGTTTGAGAGTTCTGTGCATGCTGAGAAATTTACTTCAAGGTGTGAATAACATGGGACAAAGAGTTGTTCTGCTATTTTCCCCAAGCAACTGTAGCACACCTCATCCTGAAAAAAGCAGGTCATTTAGTTGGGGAAGGGGGGAAGCTTTGTGTCTCAGAAAGGTCCCGGTGCATATTTTCAGCTTTTAAAGACAAAGCGGGTTTGTGGTTGGTTATTTGAGATGCAGCTCTGAGGTACTGATGGAGTAGTTCAAGTTGGAAAGGCTTTCTGGAGGTCTTACAGTCCATGCAAATGGCACAGAGTTTGGTTTGTTTGACAGTCCAGGAAGGAACAGCTTTCAAGGAAGAGTGGTTTATCCATTTTTACTGGTGCCTGTAGCCTGGCTGCTAGGGAAATGTAGCCTCTCTAAATGTGCGGGGTAGTTCTTTTTAGCATTTAAAATGTTTGACTGCAGGACTTGAAATTTGATTTTTGGATTGTGGATTGCTGCTAGCAGAGGCTGCCTGGCCTCTCAGGGCTGCCTTTCCCTAGGGACTCCTCCAGTGCCTTGCATGAGTCCTCTCTCTTACTACATGCTGGTTTAAAGATGCTGGTATTACTTCAGGCACAGCAGCACTACAGGGCTGTTTTTCTGGAGTTCAAGCAAGGTCCTCTATTAGCATAAAGCTTATTTCTTGATATCAGTTTGACAGCAGAGCAGGAATTTTTTCCCCTTTAGGATGATGCCAATATACAATCTAGCTGGCAATTCTCTAATTGCAAAATGTCTCTTTTTGTTGTTTTTCCCCTACTTAGATGCTCTCTCAGCCTAACCCGCTCCCTCCATTGGTAAGAGCCCCATACACTAACACCTTCCCAGCGCCTGTTCAGAGGCTGCCGGTAGTACTGCATAGTCAGATGCCATCTCAGATGACCACAGGCCTTGTGAGCCACCCTGATTTACCACGTGTGGCCAGAGGTCTTTGTGGATCAGTATCTGGAGCCAGAGGCAGTCAGGTCCAGGCTGCGATGAAGGCTAAACGAGACGTGAAGGTTAGTATTGCAGTGCTGCTAACATCAGTTCAGTCTTCAGTCTTGACAGTTTGTAGGGTAGGAATGTGGCTGCAAATCATGTCTTGATTAAAATGCCTCTGGATCCAAAGCCAATAGCAGGGCCTTTAGCAGCTAAATACAGACCTTCTCCGAGCCCTGGTTTTCAGTAACAACTTGAGACTCAAAAACTGGTAGGGAGCATCCTTTCTCAAGTGGTCTCGTGGTGAGCTGTTGTGAAGCTGCCACTGCTTTGAGGGCGGTCTGACAACTAGATTTTTTTGAATGAGTGATGAAGCCTACTGACATGACTGTGGGCTGTCATCTTCCTCCCCAGCTCTGAGCAGCAGTGTGAACCCTCATGTTCCAGCCAGTTTTGGTTCTCAGTGGTCCTGGTGTTTCATTCCACAGTGGTTTGAAATGCCTGTGTGGATCCTGCGATAGGATGCAGTAATGGGATACACTCTGTGGAAGAGCTGGCTGCATTTCGGTAGCAGGTGATGTGACTTGTGAAAGCACTTTGGGACCTTTCAGGATGAGGCAAGCCCTTCTTACCAAGGCAGGGACTGCAGTATGGGGTGTCTGTGTGAGGACACCATTGTACACGTAGCCTGTTTTCTGCAGAGCAAGTTGCTTGCATGAATATGTCATACAAAGGACCACTTTTATTACTGTCAGTTGCCATAACCCATGCATTGAGGTGTAAAAGCAAGAGAGGGTGATTTTCCTGGTGATGTCTGGTTGTAGAAAAATTGATTTGCCTCTTAAATTGTAGTATTTGGTCCATTTAGTTTTCTACCACCAGTTTACACTCACTGTACACTTGGCAGGTGGTTCTTAGTGTATTGTCTTGAGTCTACGTTATGAATTGAATCTAGCCAGATGTAGCAAATACTGATATGCAGTCCTGATGTTCTGAATCTCCCTGCAAACACTGTTCAGAAGAACACAAATCATGCACTATTCTGGCATGGTGGGCTATTTCTGATCAAGTCATCCAAGCTTCTAGCCTTAACCTCAGGGGATGGCTGAAATATGTGCAAAAGGTTTCCGGTGCCCATCTGGCTCCATTAAAGTCAGGGTGCTGTTGCAGTCCTGCACACCACACATGATGGATTTGTTTTCTGTTTTGTTGCTGGTTGGGTTACTTGGAGCAGTGACACAGTATTGAAGCCACAGCCTCTTGTTCCAGACTTTTGCTATTCTGTGCTTGTGTCCCCGTTGTGTCCCCCACGATTTCTGTAAAAAAGCATAAAATCTTGAGAGGTATGATGATGCTTATTGGAAACACAGCTATTGGACACCTTTTTAATTTGAAAAAGGCATTTGACTGTATTGGGTTTAATCGTGCAGCTTCCAAAGGATAGAAATCCATGCCATACTCATTTTGCCTGTTCAGGGCAAGGAAAGCCAAGTGTTTGCTCTGAAGGCCCTGGTCCACATGGTGTTTTCATTGAGAAATGGAAGATCAAGTGTTAAACTGTAACTGAAGCGTGTAGTGACAAAGATGGAATTTCACAGTTAACAGTAGGATTCAGAAGAGGAATTTCAGGGAAGTCAGGCAGTAATTTGTGCTTCTGTGCTTCCTGGAATGAGCACTGGCTTTGAGTGGGGAGCAGAGAAGGCCTCAGCTTACGTATAACGCAGCCTTGACTCAGGTTCATTGGTGTTTCTTGTTGCTGACGCCGAAGTCTCTGTGTCCAGAACACCAGAGGGAAGAACGTGTGTGCTCAGACAGGGTTCTGCTGCTCTCCTACAGCCCCTGTGCTCCAGAAGCCCAGAGCACGTGGCAGGGGAAGCAGAGCAGACACACCCCCCTTCTGGTCATGTCTGACACTGAGGCTTCAGCTTGGCCTGCAGAAGGCAAGGGTTACGGTTTTTAAGCTCTGCAATAATAGTGGCGTAAAAAGGTGTTTGATAACGCTTCAGACTGGTATCTTTAGTCCTCTTTTCTGTGGTGAGGATTAGAAAGAGCCAGGGAAGCTACTACTGGGGAGCCAAGCACACAGATGTGGTGACATCTGGAAAGGAACTGGATGGACACTGTTTTTCTAGGAAAGCCTGGCCACTGTGGTCAGAACTTCCTCTCTCATTTAGGAATTAACTTTTGTGGGGTTACTTTTATTCCTAAGCCCTCTCTTCAGTAAACCTCTTTTCTCCCTTTCTTAAGGCAAAGCAGAGAGCTGAGGTGCTTCAGTCCACCCAGAGGTTCTTTTCTGAGCAACAGCAGCAGCAGAGCAAACCCATAGGAGGCAAAGCACAGAAAGTGGATGAGAATGGGAGCAAACCCGCCGAGGCAATTGCTGACTCTTCAGGAGTCTGCCAGGACAAAACCGAGGAAAAACCTACCCCTGCGCCTGCTGCAGCACCTAAACCTGTTAGAACTGGACCAATCAAACCTCAGGCAATCAAAACTGAAGAAACAAAATCTTAGAGGCTGTGTTTCCATGGAGGTGGGGGAAGAGGGGAGCGGGGTTGAGATGACAGCAGCATGAATTTGTAGCCTAAAGGACAAGACAGCAGTCTTCTCCCTGCAGGGCTCAGTGGGAAGGGACATGGAAGCTATCAGCAGTTACGGATGCCAACTGCTGCACGTCCAGCTGAACTTGCCAGGCTCTTTGGGCTTGTATCTTCTCTAACAGCATGAAGACTGCTTGTGGTGTGTGCCCGTCCTACACGTGTGTGCGCGTTTCGGCTTACACACCTGTGTACTTCCCGAAGTGGAAAAACTTGAGAAATAGCAACAGTGGGGAAGAAGGTGGTCAGGGAAGCATATTCCTGGCTGATGAGACAAACACTCTTATTTTCTTCAAGCTCTGATCTTCAGCTGCTATTTGTCTTTTATGAGCCCATGAGTATGAGAACATGCAGATCTGAAACTGGTGCTGGGCCAAGTAAGGTGTGTTAAGATTTTAGTGACTTAAGCTTCTGGCTTGTGATAAACAGAGGGATTCATGTAGCTGGCAAAGTTGCCTTTGCCAGGTGACCTCTAACCTCCCATAACACAGAGTAGTGCTGATGATGATGAATTTCCCTCTGAAGGCAGTGCTTTGCTGGCTGCTGCTTCTTGGATGGCAATATACTGTATTTAGGTCACCGTATGAAAATGCTACTTGGCCACCTGTGTTCTCTACACCCACTCTCCCCCAGGCATTCACCTCTGGAGCCAGAAGGCTCGTTGCATCCATAGTCTAGTTTGTTCTGTTCACCTCTGCCCCGTGATCTTTATCTGATGCAAGTGATCTTTAAACGGTTTCCAGCTTATGTCTGTATACAGCTACGAGCACTTAGAACTGTGCCACCAGAAGAAAAGAACCCTTACCAGATTGAAGGGAGTTTTCTCTACAGGGTGCATTCTTTATATCAGAGCTGCATCGCACCACCTCCTTGCCCACAGTGTGCTGGAAAGTAGAATCAAATTGAATAAATGCCTTTTTAATTGTATCCTCTAGTATTATAGCTGTAGGACAGTACTGTATGATACTTCTGTGAATGTAAGATATCCTGTACCTGCTTATGATATGTAGTAGTGACTGTGCTATACTGGAGCTGTTTTTAATAATGTTATTCTAGAGATTTTTTTCCAGACAATGATTGAAAAAGCTAATAAAAAGCACCAGGTACCACATCAGTAGCAGAATTTGCTGGTTTTTTCTGGGATTTTTTTTTTTTTTACATTTTTTGGAAGGAAGAGTGAATTGAAAGTCTAATGTGTATAATTTTGTTCAAATGACTGCAGAAGCTGGAAAGGCTGTTGCTGCTATTGATGCCTAGTGAATTGCGATTGGATATCTTTTTATATAAATATATATATAATTTGAATTTTTGGAAACTTTAGCTGTGATGTCAACTTTGGAAAAAAGTATCCCACTTGTAGTGTGAGTTGGCATTGTACAGAAATTAACAGCCATATTGGTCTAGAAATGTTAAACTGAATTTTTTTTCCATTTGTACAGGGGTAACACACTGTATTAAATATGTACGGTCTTATTTACATGGGTTTGATTACAGAAACTAATAAAGTATTCTCTAAATAATGTATCCGGGTGATCTCGTGATTAGCCAAGTCCTGCAGGATGCGAGGAGAGCACCTGAACATCGTGTGCCAAGCGTGGGGTGTTGTGTCACGATGAGGCTTCCGAAGAGCCGCGCTTTGGAACTGCTGGGTTCTGTTTCCCCGGCGCTCCGATCTCCTCCTCCAGCGCAGGTCTCGCAGGACACGGCTTCTGCCTGGCACGGGAGGAGCCTGCATGTGCTGAGGCCTCACAGCTCCAGCGCATGGGTGAGCTGCTTTTGGATTCCTAGGGAAGAGCTGGAGGCCTGGATTAGCCAGTTCCTGGTGCGTGGCCAGTGGGTGACTGCAGGCACAGAGCCCTGGCAGCAAGGGGTTGGGAGAGGCCAGAGCCTGCCTTTGTGCTGCTCCTGCGCTGCTCCCTTCCCACCTCCCTGCAAGCAGCACACGCTTGCTGCCACACGTTCAGCTCACATTGAGCCCTTAAGCTTGAGGCAGGATGAGCATCCCAGCCATCCTTCACGCTGCTTCCCAGCCTCCCTGCTCTGTGGGGATCTGAGGAGGCAGGATCAGCACTCGGCTGGGTGGGAAACGGGGATTTGGGAGACTGGATTGGTCCTTTCAGGGGTGGTTCCAATAGACCTGCAGCTCTATGGAGCAGCTAAAGGTGCTGTAACCCATAACTGGAGCACTGGGCAGAAGTAACCTTCCAGGAGGTGACACCACACCTTTGTACAGGAGCTGTAGGAGCAGAGGTACAGCCAACACTTGGGAAAGGAGGATGGAGGTGAGGGAACGGAGGGAGGAGTTGGAACCGCATATGGGCTCTGCAGAAGGTTTTGGTGGTGACTGAGTCTTGCTGGTGTTGCCCCATTTTGAGAACATCTTCTGGTTCATCCCCAGAGAACCCCTAAAAGTGGAAGAACGTTCACTGGACTGGTCTGTTTTTAAAGGAAATGCTGCTGAAAGGATTAATCTTAAATTCTTGAGCAAAGCCATTGGAGAAATCGGGCAAATTTCCCATGGTCAGCAGCGGGAATGTCCCAAGCTTTTGGCTGTTTCTTGAACTGAGCAGAAAAGGAAAATAATTCCTGCAGAAACTTAATTAGAATCAAATGCTTGAGCGTTAGGGCAGCTGAATAACCTCATCTTGACGAGTGCCTCCCCAGAACAGGCCCAAACCACCCCAGCTGCCTTGGGGGCCGGGCTGAGGCCAGTTCATGGAATATTTTCATGACACTTAAGCAGATAACTTGCTCCTGGATGTTTTTGCTGGAATAGATCTTGCTGCTTAAATGTGAGTGGGATTTGGTCTGTAATATCTTTTCTGGGACTCTGGTCATCAAATAATTGCACTGCACCTCCTGCAAATTAGAATTATAGATGAAGTCCAGCTGTACCTGGCCATTACTGAACCAGATTCCTGAGCCTTTTAAATACCTCCAGGGATGAAGACTCCACCACCTCCCTGGGCAGCCTCTGCCAGTGCCTGACAGCCCTTTTAGTCAAGAAATATTTCCTGATGTCCAGTCTGAACCTCCCGTGCTGCAACTTGAGGCCATTTCCTCTCATCCTCTCACCTGTCACTTGGGAGAAAAGGTGAACACCCACCTCCCTTACACCCTTCTTTCAGGTAGTTGTATCACAGAATGACCTAAGTTGGAATGGATCCACAAGGATCATCGAGTCCAGCTCTTACCCCTGAATAGGACAATCCCATAGCAGACAGTGATGAGGTCTCCCCTCAGCCTTCTCCAGGCTAAACAGCCCCAGGTCCCTCAGCTGCCTCTTGTAAGGCCTGTGCTGAGGACTAACAGAGAAGTGCTTGTTTGGGGAATTCACTTATTTTTTAACCTTAAAAGACATGAGTTCAGTCTGCAGAAAGACCAGACCTTTTCTGAAGGGCAGGAGCAGGAAGGGGTTAATCCAGCAACTCCTCTCTGCTCGGGCTGGCTTCTCGCTGGGATGCAGGAGGGGAGAGACTCTGGGCTGTTTTGCCAAGCCTGTTAAGTAAGGCCGTGGATTCGGTGCTGTTCGACTCTAGCCCAGCTTTCTGGAATCCTGCAGACATTGGCTTGTCCTTGTTTATTTTTATTAGTCAAGTAAGTGATGGATGGCCCAGCCTGAGAAGATCCCCCCTGGAACAAGCCCTCCCTTCATGCTGTGGCTGGCCCTGTGGTGCCTCTGGGGAGCTGTGGGGTAAAGGAGGGCTTCAGCCTTGCCTCTCCTCCTGTTTTGGGACAGAAATGCCATTTCCCCATCCTCGGTGGCAGGATTTCTGTGCACAGGGCTGGCTTGGGTCAGCATTGTGCAGGCAGGGGCTGGCTGTGCCCAGTTCCCTATTCCTGATCCTGGTGGATACGTGACAGCCCCTGCCTGCTCCTGGGTCACCACATAGCCCTGGCATTTGCCTTGTTTCTCTGTGCCAGGGCCCAGACAGCTTCCTGTGCTGCGGCAGGACAGAGGAATGCTGTAGGGATGAGGTTCCCCCTCACCAGGGCAGATCTCACCATGGAGGGGCACCTGTGGCCAGCACCCCCTTATTCCCTGCCCTTCTAGAACAGGGTCAGTTCTGGGCAGCATCCAAGCTCCAAGTGGTGCCACCCCCTCGGCGAGGAGCTGAACCCCCCAGCAGCAAAGGGGGTGCTGCTTCCCATCCCACCATCAGCCACCCCAACCCGCAGCCCTGCCACCTGGAGCTCATTCATCTTTCCCATCTGGAAAATCTCCAGGGTTTAGCACTGAAGCTTTAGCTTTTATTCTGATTCAATGTTGTGGGAATGTCACAGACCCTCTTCACACTACATAAATCTGCTCCTGAGGTTGGCCCTGCCAGCAGCTGCCTCCCAACTGTGGAATTTTCCCAGCTAAAGCCTTAGAGCCCCCCCAGCACTTTCAGCCCATCAGCGCGTGGAAGGGGATGCCAGTGCTTCACACTCCTTCTGCTCTCCAGCACACCAACTCCCAAGGGAAGCTCAGGCTTGGAAAGAGAGGTGCAAGGCAGCAGGGATGGTGGGCAATGTTTATTGGGCAGGGACCCTGCACATCTCCTGGGATGCAGCTGCTGCTGCCCCAAATGCCAAGGCAGGGTGGGGGAAAAGCCTCCTACAGCTTTTCTATGATAAACAGTTAACCTGGTGTGTTCTGGCCCAGCGTGTGAAGCGCTGCCAGGCAGGGCCAATGCTGCTGCCCCCATCAGTGGCCAGGCATGGCTGTACAGCCAAAGCACGGGGCCGAGGGGCTGGGAATGTGAGGGGCTGCTCAGCCTTCGGATGCCCTGCCACCAGAATCCCCACCACTGCTCTCCTGCCTTCCTTTTTTCCCCCTCAACAAAACAAGGCTTGTGCAATGAGTGTCTATATTCTTAGCTGCTTTTGATCCTGTCAGATGATTTTGGAGCTCTGGCATGTCCGCAGGCACTAACACTATGGGATGCAGCAGGGCTTGCAGGCTCTCAGCAGAGCTGCTCTGCAGGGCTGCTGGTGGTGGGTGAATGCTGCTCTCTGCAGCAAGGCTGGCCTGAGCTGGGGAGGTGTCCCCAAAACTGCTGCTGAGGAGTGGTGCTCGTGCCCAGCTGGAGCCTGGAAACACAAACCCCCAGCCTTGCAGAAGGGTTGGCTGCTTGCAACCAGGTAAAGCATTTATTTCAGGTGAGACCCTCCAGTTGCAGCCTCTCCCTATTTCCATGACCTGCCCTGCTCTACCTTTGCCATGCCTGAGCCCTCCCTGCTCTGAATTTGGGGTGGCCGGGCTGAAGCATGCTCCAGGTGCTCCCAGAGGAAGCTGGAGCAGCTCAGGGCTGGGTACTGCTCTGGCCCATCCAAAACCCACCAAGGCCAGGGAGAAGCATTTCACCAACTTGACCAGGCTCTAGAAAAGCACTTAATTTCCCTCCACTGCACTGGAGCACAACGGGGTGGTGCTGAAGGAGCCAGCAGGGACATTGGGGCCCCATCATGATGTGGTTTGTCAGCATGTGGCCCCCACCATCGCCCAGGGCTGTCTGAGCTGGCACTCCTGGCCATGCTGAAGGGAGCTGGGGAGCGAAGCGGGGTGCTGAGGCGCACGTCAGGGGTGTGAGGGACTGAGCCAGTGCAACCCTGGCCCCAGCTCACGCCTGGGAGAGGCGGATGGGGTAGGTGACCATGTTGAAGCTGTCCCAGGCAAAGAGCTGTCGCTCAGCGGGGTTGTAATCCACCATGCTGAGGTAGCGGAATCGGTTCTCAAAGGGAATGTTGAGGGCCCGGCTGGTGCCGGTGGCCGTGTCGTAGGCGAAGTTGATGGTGGCATTGGGCGCCGAGTAGCTGCTGACAGTGTAGAGTGTGCCACAGATGACGAAGGAGTTGGCCACCCCCCGCTTGCGGATGTTGGTTTCCCAGGTGCGACGGATCTCCAGCGTTTCAGGGTCCAGCTTGGAGAGGACAATGGCCCCTCTGGCCTTCTCGGTGCTGTAGATCACCCAAAGCCCTGTCTCATCCACCGCCAGGTCAATGTCGGTGTAGCCCCCCCAGGCGTAGGGGTACTGCCCGTGGAAACCCGCACCAGGGATCTCCCTCTCAGCCGTCACGGCCTCTCCCCGCAGGTCGTAGCGGGCCACGGTGCGCGAGCGGCGCGGCTGGAAGAAGAGCGCCCCGCGGTAGACAACGGCCCCGGTGCTCTCCAGGGGCTGCGGCAGGATGTGCACCTTGGCGGGGTAGCCCTGCGCCAGCTGCTCAGCCGCCTCGTACTGGAAGAGCTGGCGCACCTCGGTGCCCACCACGTCCACGCGCCAGGTGGTCTCGCGCGTGAAGGGCGCCACGGGCTCGGGGTCCTTCATCCACACGCCATACTTGCCGGCAATGGACTCTGCCCGGCCAAACACAACGGGCTCTCCCACCCACACCAGCTCACCACAGCCTGCATGGGGACAAGAGGGGAGAGAAAGGGGTCATTGCTCGGTGGCCACAGCAAGCCCCAGGAGGGCCCAGTAGAAATGGGAGTGCGGGGCCGGCTGTGCCGGTGGCAGTACCCGGGTCCTCGCTCCCCGGGCGGCCAAGCTCAGTCTCCTCCAGCAGCCGGGATGCAGGAACCTCCGTCCTCTCTGCCTGCAGCTCCTGGTAGGCGATGGGCTGTGGGTCCCAGCGAGGGGCTGTGGCAGGGCCAGGCACATGGTGAGCAAAGCACCAGGCTGGCCTTGGGGGGGTTTCCACTGCCCCCAAACCCTGTCCCTGCCCATGGCAGGAGGATTGGAACTGGAAGATCCTCAAGATCCCTTCCAACCCAAACCACTCTATGACTGAAACACCCAGCGCCACCCGGGAGCCAAGCGCCCCGTTCCGCTGTGGCAGAGCCCACCTGTGACCCCTCTGCAGCCACCAACGCCGCTGGGTGGGTTTAATGCTCGGCTGGGGGGGTTTAATGCTCCCTGGGAGAACCCCAAAACTGACCAGCTCAGCCCCCTGCACCCCCTCGCTGCGGGGTGATGGGATGGGAGGGCTGTGGCCGCCAGCCCTGACTCAGGGGTGGGGAGGGGGTTTTAATGGTCCCCGGAGGAAGCCCCGAACCCCCCGCATTAACTCGGCCCCCTGCATCCCTCCTGCTGCGGAGCGGGTGCGGGGGGGGGGGGGGGGGCGGGACCCCCCGCTAGGGCTGAGTCTGGTCCTTCGCACCCCACCGGGGTCCCCGCGAGCGGGGGCAGCGGCGGGCGGCAAAGGGGCCGGAGCAGCAGCCGCGGGAGGCGAGGGGACCCCCGACTCACCTTTGCCGGGGGCTCGGGGGAGGTCGCGGCCGGGCACCCCCCCGGCTCCGGGCGGGCAGCGGGCAGAGCCGCTCTGCAGCCGCCGCGCCAGCTCCGCGTTCTCCCGCTCCAGCCGCCCCTTCTCCTCCTCCAGCCGCTCCTTGGCCCGCAGCAGCTCCCCGCATCCCCCCGCCTCGGCCCCGCGCGGCCCCCGGCCCTCCAGGCGGCTGATGCGGGCGGTGAGCGCCGCCAGCTCGGCGCGCAGCTCGGGCACGGCGCCCTCCTCGGGGCAGCCCGCCTCCACCGGGCTGGCCACCGTGAACGAGTAGGTGCAGCGGCCGGAGCCGTCGGCCGCCCGCCGGAGCGAGGCGGTCTCGCCGCGGCAGCGCAGCGCCAGCGCCGCCCCGAGCAGCACCCACGCACCCAGCATGGCTCCTGCCCGCCGCCGCCGCCGCCGCCGCCGCCGCCGCCGCCGCCGCCGCCGCCTTTATAGGGCGGGAGGGCGGCCGGGCGGGACCCTGCCAGATGCCTGTGGCGGCGGCAGCGGCTTTCGCCCAGCGGCCGCGGCGCTGCCCCCCCCCCCCCCGCCCCGGCCTGGCCGCGCCGGGGCTCCCCGTGCCAGGGCCGGGAGCGCCGCCAGCGCCCCCGCCACCGGCCGGACCGCCCCAAGCCACGCCCCCTCCGCGACCACGCCCCCTCCGCGACCACGCCCCCTCCCACCCCCAGTCCCTCCCACCGCCTCCTCCCAAGCCCCGCCCCTTCCCATCCTGGCCCGGCCCCGCCCCTTCCCGCCCGCTGCTCCCGGTCCCGCCTCCCCCAAGCCCCGCCCCCGTCCCCAATCGATGTCTCGGCGGTCGGAGCGCCGAGGCGGTCGATGGGTGCTGCCCGCCGCTGTCCCGCCGCTGTCCCGCACCTTTCGCGGCCCCCGGCGCGGAGCCCGGTGAGTGGAGGGGGCGGAGGACTCGGGGCTCTGCCCGGGAGACTCCGCCTGGGGGCTCCGGTTCCGCTCGCCGGCGGTGCCCGGCGCACCGCAGGGTTCCACCGGGCGGAGGCGCGGGGCCTGCGGCCTTTGCGTTCCCGCTTTCCCGGCTCCTCAGCCTCCCCCGGCTCGGGTCCCCGCTCCCCTCGCTGGGCGCTGCCCGGCTTTCCCGGGACGGGCCGAGCGAAGCCGGGCAGACGGGTGACCCGGCCGTTCTCTCCTCCCTCCCCGCAGGCCTCTCGTCCCGGGCGCGGAGCCGCCCCCGCCGCGGGCACGGACCATGCCGCCCAAGTTCAAGCGGCATCTGAACGACGATGAGGTGACGGGGTCAGTGAAGAGCGAGAGGGTAAGTGACAGACTCGTGTCCCCTACCCAGGCCCGGTCAACCCTCCCTGTCGCCTCCCCCCCCCCCCCCCCCCAGCCATACTCCCCGGGCCCTGTGTGTGTGTTTGTTGTAGCCCCTCATCCTCCCCGGGCCCTGTGTCCCTTCCCTGTCCCTGGCCTGAGGCTTATGCTCCTCACCTTGGGTCATCTGGTGTAAGGTACCCACAGCGGGTAGGGAGCTGTTAGTGGGTTGCCAAGCCACCAGCATCACCCCAGGCCCAAGGTGAGTTCCAGCTGCAATAACAATTTACTGCCTGATCTTGTCATTCCTGGGTCCAAGGTGAGTTCCAGCTCCTGTTGCTAAAGGGGTTGTCATTTCGCCCACCCAGAAGCCATGTCACTGTCGATAGCAGCAGGGTTTAGCTCTCGAGGGCACTGCCAGTGCAGCAAACCTCATCTGTGTTTTTTTAAACAAGCAGATAGGGCTCTTTTGAGAACCTCTTTCAGTTCCCTTAAGCAGCATCTGTGGCCGTGAGATCCAGGTTTGCTCCAGTCACCTGCCTCCCCACAGAGCCTGGCCTGGGCACGTCACAGCTCTCCTCTGTGCAGAGCCACCTGAAGAGTACGTGTGAAATTACCCCATGCTTTACAGCTGAATTTTATTCCCATTGCTAAGGTCCCTGACATTTCAGGCCTTGAAATACAGGTTAAAGTGGTGCAGTTTCCCATTTTGGACAACATGGATTTAACCTGATGTGTTTGTCCTGGGGCTGTACTGTGCCAGGCTGTTGTCAGAAACATTGCTCCAGCTCATGATAGCCATGGATCGTGAGGAACCTGCGTTGCCAAGAGTGGTTCCTTCATCTCTCAGGGGAGGTGATGGCTGAAACCATTGCATGGTCCCGTGGGTTGCTTAAGTTGATTTAAGCAAATGTGACAGGGATTGATGTTAAGAAAAAGTTCTTCACTGAAAGGGTGATTGGTCATTGGAATGGGCTGCCCAGGGAGGGGGTGGAGTCCCCGACCCTGGAGGTGTTTAAGGGGAGACTGGATGAGGCACTGAGTGCCATGGTTTAGATGATGGGTTGGTGTTAGTGTTGGTGTTAGTGTTGGGTTATAGGTTGGACTTGATGATCTCAGAGGTCCTTTCCAACCTTATGATACTGTGAAACTGTGGATGGAAACATAAGCAAGCTGCAAAATAAGAGTGCTGTGCTTGCAGGTGGGAGCCTGAACATATGGCAGAGGGGAAGCAGCAGCTCTTGGTACCATAAGAATCTTCTGTGTGTTCTCCAGTCCATGCATTTAGGGTGCCAGTTTCCACTCTTGATTATTTTTAATAAATGCCAAAGTAAATGTTACTGGGAGCCTTCAGCATGACTGGAGAAATGAACTGTAATAATGTCTTTGTCTGAAACTTTCAGGCTTGAGAAGGATTGTGGGGTTGCTTTTAAAAATCAGCCTTTGGATCGTCTGATGGGGTGTAGTGGAACAGCAAATCTGAGGCCCAGAGGAGCCCTTTGAAGCAAAGCAAAGGAGCTACCAGACCACTCTGCTTTCCAGCCCAGCTGCAGCCTTTGACCAAGTCGGGGCTTTGCAGGGCCTGACCCCTCCAGAGGTGCCATGTGGGAAGCCCTGCGTGTTCCCTTGGGGTTGTCTTCCTTATCCATCAGATGGCTGGGAGAAAGCTCGTCCAAGGAGTGGTTCTGCCTGCCCACGTCGATGGGACAGTTCAGGGTGGTTGTAGGCACTGCTGATATCATTGGAGCAGCTGTTGTTGAGGAGTGCAGCCCTGGGGATTGTCTCTTGAGCAGAGAGGGCCTCCCTTCTACAGTTGGGCTGTGCGGGGGCTCTGCCTGCTGCTTTCCAAGGCAGGGCTCTACGTGCTGGTACACTGGTTGCTCCTGCACTGTAGGGAGTTGTAGTGATCCCTAGAAGTGGGATCTGAACCTGAGCACCACCTGGCCATCGGGGTCAATCCGGTTTGGTTCAGCAGCAGAGGTGTGAGTTGTTCCAGGGCAGAGCTGCAGAGCCGTGCGTTGCTCTGTGTTTTGCAGAGCTGGCAAACACTTCCAAGGTGATAATAGCAGCACAGAGTCATCCAGCTCTGCCCTGAGCACGCAGGGAGGGAAACAGCACGACTCCAGACACCAACAAAGGGCTGTTGATGCCCAGGAGGGACCGTGTGTAACCTGCGGTTGGAGGGTGCTGGTTGTGTCCTAAGGGCTGGAAATGTGTGCGTGGAGTGGTGGTTGCTTATTGACAGAGTGCTTTGGGTTTTTTTCTGTGTTCGCAGAGGAACCTGTTGGAGGAAGATTCAGATGAAGAGGAAGACTTTTTCTTGTGAGTCTCTGAATGGCTGCTGTAGGGAATGCGATGTTGTAACTGCCTGCATCTCCAAGACTGGAGGTGTCAGATACCAAATGCCACGTAGGTGGAGGCTTGGGAGTCAAACCCTTTTATTCCTTTGAGAGGATCTCCCAGAGCCTTGGCACTGAGTATGAATTAAGACTTAATACATGTGGCTTTTGTAAGAGTGGAGTGTCCCATGTGTCCTGGGACGTGGGAGGGACTCAAGGGGAGATATGAGAACAATCCTCAGTTGATTCCCTCTTGCATATCTCTTGAATCTGGTTTAAAAATGTGTTTTCATTGCGTCTTCCATCCTGATTTCTCTCTATTCTGCCTGCAGGAGAGGGCCTTCTGGACCAAGGTTTGGACCCAGGAATGACAAGATCAGGCAGTAAGTTGTTCCTCAGTGTCACACACATAGTATTTTGTTCTGGCACTGCAGGCTCCTGCTGCTGCCTTACTGGAATATTTGTGAATGTGCTTTATGCTTGATTTCTTCTGATTGACACCTCCTGCCTCAGTGTGTCCACAGATAAGGGAAATCTCAAACTTGATTCAAGCTATCGAGAAATTGTGCATTGGCAAAGGTAAAGGGATAGGATTATATCTCAGCAACTTAGTTTCTAAAGTCCTTGCAATATTCAGGTGATGACCTTTTCCATGCTTTCATGAGGCTCTTTTTCTGGAGCATTAACCATGAATTTTAACCTTTGCTAAATTTTTACTGTTTTGTTGCTTTTTTTCTTCATCCTCTAACTTGCTCCTCAATGTTTCAAGAAAACAAGTGGTCAGGAGCGCAGCAGGGTGAGTGTGTTTTGGGCAGTGGCTGGTCCTCTGGCCTCCTCTCCAAATAAAAATCTGATACAGGTAACATGAAGATGAGCAGTGACTCAGCAAGGTCAAAGCAACTGGAAAACAGGAAACCATTACACCTGGAAGGGGTTTATTGACTGTAATAGAGGCAAGGAGGAAGGAGTGAACACTTTGGATCCTTCTACCATCAAGTCATTTCCTGATGTGTGTTCTATGCTCCAGTTTGCCCTGCCCTTTCCTATGAGGGGTGCCATGGTGTTACTTAGTGGAAAGGGGGAGATATTCCCAGATCCCTGGTTTACATTGTGCTGTTTTCTTTGCTGACCTTCGTAGAGCCAGAACAGAAATCTTTGTGGAGACTGATTATTCAGACTGAGTTGTCTTTGTTTGCACCTTGAGTCTTGCTCTTCCTTAGGGATTTTTGCATGCTGGGGAGAAGCCAGTGTCAGTGTAAGGGCTTGCTTGTGCACCCACTTGCCATGTTACCTTGAGGGGCGAAGTGCACTTGAGGCAGCAGGTCAGTGCCTGTGCCCTGAAGCCTCTGTTCCCTCCAGGGTGTTGATGGTGCTCTTGGTAGATCCTTGCAGTAAGCTTCCCTTCTAGGGCAGAGCATGCTGGTCTGGAGTGAATGGGAAGGGCAAGAATTGGGTTTATGATTGGCATCCTGCTCCCAGAAAAAAAAAAAAGGTGGAGAGGGAGTGACGCCCACCCCTTTGTCCTTCTCTGCTAGAAAGGAATTACAGAGAGTCTTGTACCTTCCTTGTGTAGTGGGGGGAAAACAAGAGCTATTCTCTTCCCAGTGTCTTGGCCAGGCAGAAAGGGAGTGAGGGCTGCAGTAGAGGTTTGCACCACAGCTGGGAAGAGAAAGAAAAACAAAAGAATTCACCCAAGGAGGAGTTTATGTGATGTGACTGGTACCCAACAGCCGTGAGGCTTGCCCGTTGCCTGAGATGGCCTGTCTAGCAGACCTGGAATGGAATATGTCCCTTGGGGTAGCAAGTGGCTACATCTATGTAGGTTCTAGAGCATCTGGTGTGAAATGTTACCTGTTTTCTGCTCTCATCAATGTTGATTGCTTTGTTTAATAAGCACTTACAGCGTGTGGTCATCACTCCTTGTCATGGAGCTTATTATTAAGTTTCTGGTCAGACCCACCCTTGTGCTGGATGGATTGATGCCTGATCTTGTAACGATGCAGTTTGTGTTGGTTTCAACATAGGAGGAAAAGGAGGGTTGGGATGTTGAAACACTGTAAGGATAAGATATTTTAAGGAGGAATTTGAGCATTTGGAGAGTTGAAGCATACCTGGGCGGAGCTAGAAAGACTGCAGCTGTATGGGGCTGGAAGAATGGGCTGTGAAGATAGGTGTAGAAGGAAACTGAGCGAGTGGAGGACTGGTCAGAGGAAAAAGTGATGAGATAGTGGGAGCAAAGGTGCAGAACATGTTGAATGTGAGGAGCAAGAGTGGAAAGTTTTCCTAGCTGTCCTTGGCAGCGAAGGGGCTTGGGTCAGGGTGGAGAGTTTGGCAAGAGAGACCTCTGAGAGTCTCAAGAGCTGGTGGGGAACCCACAAACCTCATAGGAGAAAGAGGCGAGTTAGAGCCAGTAGTAGTGGCAGGGGGAGGCATCACATCCTGTCTGTACTGTGTGTTGTCCTGATAGGTCTAGAAATTCAGGCTTTGTTGTCCCAAAATCTGCTCAGTTGGAGTGGAAGTTCTTTGGTGACTAAGTGGCTGCATGAGGTCTTTTGGGCTCCCTCTGGGACCTCCCTGGAGTGGGCTGGGCTAGAGCGGAAAGGTGGCTTTTAACAGGCTTTTATCCTTTTCCCCCAAAGTTACAAAGAACAGGTAAGGGAGAGCTGATCTCTCTTCTCTGTCTTTGTTTCCAGCCCTTGTGAGAAATCCTGAATGTGTGTAGTGAGAGCCCCTAAAGCCTTTTGGGGGAAAGGTGGGACATTAATCTTCCACCTGGGTTTGTTTTAAATAAAACAGGAGCCTCTCATCCCAGGTCATCTTTTGAAAAACATTACCAAAATAATCCCCCTTTTCTGCACTGCTTGACTTCCTTCACCACTGAGGTTTTCACTTTCAGGTGAGTGTGCTGCTGGATTTGTGTTCCTGCTTGTGCTGGCGATAAGGCTCAGCACACTGCTGGGGTTCCCTAGGAGCCAGGTCCTGGTCTTTGTGATTCCCCCATTGTGCTGCTGGGAGGGGTGGGCAGCATCCCTGGCCCCAGTTACATCTCAAAGAGGGGGAGATTCTGGGTAATGGGCTTGAAGTTTCTGGGCCCCTCAGTTCAAGAAAGATATTGAGGTGCTGGAGGGGGTTGAGAGAAGAACAATGAAACTGGTGAAGGGACTTGAGCACAAGTCCTATGAAGAGAGGCTGAGGGAGCTGGGGTTGTTTAGCCTGGAGAAGAGGAGGATCAGGGGTGACCTCATTACTCTCTACAACTATCTGAAAGGAGGTTGTAGTCAGGTGGGGGTTGGTCTCTTCTCCCAGGCAACCAGCAACAGAACAAGAGGGCAGGAGCTTAGACTCTGCCAGGGAAGGTTTAGGCTGGATATCAGGAAAAAGTTCTTCACAGAGCGAGTAATCAGGCACTGGAATGGCCTGCCCAGAGAGGGGGTGGATTCACCATCCCTGGAGGTTTTTAAAATAAGACTGGATGTGGCACTGAGTGCCATGATCTAGTAATCATGATGGTGTTGGATTAAGGGTTGGGCTTGATGATTTTGGGGGTCTCTTCCAACCCAGATAATTCTATGAAGTTGACGGTAGCTTCCCAGGGTCTGGCTGCTCAGCACAGGTGGCTGGATGTGCAGTGGACCCCAGCCATAGCTTTGATTTGAAGGTGATACCGAGACCACATTGTCAGGCATTGTTGGGTGTAAGCCCTTTGAGGGCTGAAAGCCTTCATAGCAGCATGGACTGCTGTCTTTGTCACTGTTGTGATGAAGCAGCAACTTGAAGACAGGGATTTGTGGCACAGATCAGCACTGATACACTACTGCTAAGAAAAACAGAGGCTGTCTGCCAGATAGCCCCTCTGCGGAGCATCGTGCCTCAGGGAGCGCCGTGCTGCACCAGCCGCCTGCCTTTGCACCATCTCTCTGATTTGGCTTTCCATCCTGTTCCCTTTTTCCTGGGTTACAGCCACAGAGGGGTGTTTCTGTGTGATTTGCACCAAAATACGCTGCACTATTAATATCACTGGGGTGGAAAACAGAAGTGTGTCATGCTGGCTGTAAACAGCTGGCTTGGAGACAAGACACAGCCTTGAGCAGCACATCCCATGGTGCGTGCACAGCCTGTTTACGGCCTCTGAAGAATGCAGCACTGTTGTGAGCCCAGCACCGTGACCAGCCCAGGGAGTTTTTCAGTAGCTAACCCAGCACAGCCAAATGGAAAGGCTTATTCCTCCCTGGACCAAGCAAAGCACAAAGACAGTGGAGCTTAAGCCAAGCTAAGCGCCGTTGGGTCTGTTGTTGCTTCGACGATGTGCACTTGCTCTCCTTGTTAAAAGCATCATATTTGCAGTAATTAGTAAGAAGAAGGGTCGTAGGAGACATAGTTTATGCTTTTGTCTTGCTCTCTTTCCTGGCAGATGTTTATTCTACTTTATTTCTCTTGGAAATCTGGGCAGGAGTGAAGCACATGAAGTGTACGTGTCAAAGGCTAGTCGCTCCCTAGCAAGCAATAAGCTTCCTGTTGGAGGTCTTGTTCTCTCTTGCCAAACAAAACAAGAAAATATTTTCTTCTTGATGTGACTTGAGTTTCCAACCTGAAGCATGCCAAACCAGTGGGAATTGTTCAGTTCCCTCTGATACTGCAGGGCTAGTGCACAGGCTGGGCATCTTTGAGTCCCCTCCTTGAGGGGCATCTCTTGCAT
Organism: Tapera naevia; assembly: GCA_033556795.1. Classification (NCBI taxonomy): domain Eukaryota; kingdom Metazoa; phylum Chordata; class Aves; order Cuculiformes; family Neomorphidae; genus Tapera; species Tapera naevia. The sequence continues at coordinate 12,508,579 of JAUMJJ010000006.1, read as the reverse complement.
CAGTGATGGATGGGAGAGAGCAGAAAGCAAGGACTGGCTTAAGCTCTGGTTAAGGAGGAGACCAAACTTTCACTCCATGGCTCAGTCTCTTCCTGTTTTTTTTTTTTCCAAGGGTTTTCTCTTGGAGCAGATGGCAAAAGGTATTGGTTTCTGTAATCCATGGGAGTTACAGTTCAATATTTGCAAAAGTTTAAGCCTTGATTTCTCTGTGCCTCTGTTCTCATTTTGTGAAATGTTTTGATCCCTTGGGGGTGGCTAACAGCACGCCCAGGCTATGGGCAGGTAGCACAGACACGCAGCGTCTCACCAGCAGCTCAAGTGAAAAGAGGTGAGATGATGAGATGCAGCTTGGACAGTGGGGGTCTGTGCCCATAAGTGTCTCCCAAATGCTGGCTCACAGCAGAGCAGCTGGTAGTTAGATGCCTGTCCACTCTGTCTGGAACACTTTGGGGTGCTCTGGGACTGCAGCAGCACCCCTCCAGGCCCTGACCTGTACTGGCAGGGATACAGGTGGCATTGCATTGCACTGCATGCCCCTAGGTGCATGGTAACCTGGGATGCTCCTGCTTGCTGTGCCAGGATTGCTCGGTCACAAATCTGTTGTGGGAGGAAAATTCTTTATTTTGAAGCCAGTAGATGATATCTAGAAACATTTACATACTGCAAATGCAGTCTTCTGCCTGTGAAACTGATGTTTAAGGCCTTAGTGTTTTTGCCAAGTTGACTCATCTGGGGTAGCAGATGTTTCTGCTTTTCCTCTCTCACCGCAAGCTATATCAGCATTGCTTGGAGGCTCAGAGCTGGGACTTGTCTGTTGTGCTGAGGTAAGGAAACCCCCTCTCAGAGCCCCAGATCCTCACCTGCTGCCCCAGGGAAGGGCTGTGGGGCTTTGAGTGTCCTGCAGGGGCGGGTGGGACGCTTTGTTCCACAGGGTACCACCTCGTGTTTCCTGGGCAGCAACTCCCTGCATCCTCAGAGGTGCCTTCCACGCTTTCCTATGGTGGCAGCTCTGCCACTTGCCTTTACTTTTGTGGATCAGAGTGGGCTCATGGACACAGGCAGTTTCCTGCTGAGGCCTCTGGGGATTATCTGTGCCTTTCCTCTCCAGAGAGAAACTCCTTGCAGATGACTGCTTTTGATGTGGAGGGCGGGAGCTGCCACCACATAGTATAGGGGGGTGCAGAGAGATGCAGCTGCCACAGACTCCATGGTGCAGCACAGGAAAAACACATTACTTTCTTGCAGCTTCCCAACTAAGGCAAGTTTTTACATTCAATACTGGAGTCCAGTGAGGGTTGGTCAGTCAGAAGTTGGCTTCAGAGGAGTTCCAGCTCTGGAAGCTGCAGCACAGCGGTGCTGCAGAGTCCAACCTGAAATGCTAAGACAGAAAGCCCCCTCGTATTCAAAGATCTGTAGCTCTTTCTAGAGCTTTTTGAGGAGAGAAAAAAGCCTTTTCTTTCAATGACTTTCCTTGCCCATTTTTGGAACAGTACCTGCGAGCAAGGTGGGTGCGTTCCCGTTGCGACCACTATTGCTTGTTGCAGCTGCTCCTCACATGTGCCTCTCAGCTCAAGTATCTGCTCGGTGAGAAGCACATAGGAGGTGGGGAGACAGGAGAAACACATCAGTGTGAACCTGTGTCTGTAATCAAAGGCTTGGTGGATAGGACCACCTGCTTCTGCAGTGCCCCATTGACTGGCCTTGGGCGAGTTGCTGGACCATGGCTTCTCATGGGGGTGGAGCTGGGTCTGATGCTGATGTAAAAACTGTGATTTAGCAAATAAATTCAGCTTCTGCATCTTTGAGATGCCAGTGGGGAGGAGAAGGTTTTCTGGGGGTCCAAAGAGGAAGGTTTTGTGACTGGACAGTGTGGGAAGCGGGAGAGCATGGGTGCTAAGCAGGTGCAAATGATGAGGAGGTGGCAATTCTTCTACCCCTTGGGCACTCTGGGGTGGTGCAGAGGCCTGTATTTCTAGTAACATGTAGAGCTGCTGAGGTGGCCTCTTCGTGCTTCGTATTTGGGAAATGCTGGATGCATTTTGATATGTTTAAAGTCCTTAAGCATTTTTAATGAATGCAACCTAAGTCATCAAACCCAAGACTTAGGCAGAGCTGGAGCTATTTCTATTTTGTTGCCCTGTGTGTAGCTTTGCCTCTAAGACATCGCTGTTGCCGTTTACTTTTTGGGAACGGTATGTCTCAAACAATGTCATGTCTCCCTAGAGCCCTGAGAAATTCCTCATTTCTATCTCCAGGAAAATAGAAGTGCATTAGCTCCAAAATACAGACCAAAACGTAGCAGTATTTTTCCACTAGGAGAATTTTTCTCTCTTATGAATGTGAGTTTTTTATGGAGTGAATAAATGCATTTATAATAACCCTGCGGGTGTGATTTAGGCAACTTTTTTTCTGAAGCGACAACCCACAGAGTTGCGTAACCTACGAGAAGATGAATTATGATAACTTTATTTAGTTCCTGTCATCTATTTCTTTACTGTCCTCTTGATGCCCTTGGCAGAGTGGGTTTCATTTAGCAGCTCAGCTCCCGAAGGAGGGAGCACACCTTGCTTTGATTTCACCCCTTGTTATTTAGCAAAGGTGCGGTGCGAGGTTCTACGAAATTTTGAAAGATAAGGTGCAGCTTTTATATTTCTTCCCTTTGATGTGAACCCTTTCTGCAGCAGAGGTGCCCACCAACAGCAACTGATGCCTTTGCTTACTGCATTTGTGTGTTAAAGGTGTTACAGAAGGTCCTGATTCCACTGATCTTTCCAGTGCTCCCTTTTGAGCCCTTGTGTTCCCTTGCCCTTTCTGAGATAGGCAGAGACCCATCCCAGGTGGTGCTTTGCCTCCGGCTTTCTTGGCATCCCATCATCCTCCCTCCACTGTTGTCCCCTTTTGATTTTTATTGGTGAGCTCCTGGACTCTGTCAGCCTGGGTGACTCTGGGCAGGGGCTGGTACTGCCATGTTGGTCATGGTGTCTGCTTCTGCTCCTCACACTCTCTTTGCTCTGCTGTAGTGTCCAGAACCAGGTGGATGAAGTCATTGACGTTATGCAGGAGAACATCACAAAGGTGATTGAGAGAGGCGAGCGGCTGGATGACCTGCAGGATAAATCAGGTGTGGTTCTACATACAGCTCTGCTGGCCTTTTCCCTACATCTCTTCCCTGTTGCTGGGCCACGTTCATGGAATCATAGAATGGTTTGGGTTAGAAGGGACCTTAAAGCCCATCCAATTCCAGCCCCCTGCCACGGGTAGGGACATCTCCCATTAGACCAGGCTGCTCAAGACTCCATCCAACCTGGCCCCAAGGGAGGGCGTTTCCTGGTTTCGGTTCGGAGAGTGCCTAATGACAGACCTGGGCTTGTATTTGGAGCAGTGTTTCCAAGCCTTGGACTGCAGATAAGGCTTTCTGCTGACATTCTCTTTTTTCCACCTTCACCTTCTGCTGCTCTGCACAGAGCTGTTAGTTTGTAGGCGTTTGGGTGCTGTGATCCATTTGGTCCTTCAAGCTAAGGTAGATTGGTCTGTCTCCCAGCAGCCCTGAGAACTTTGGCTCTCTGCTGGCTTCCAGAGTATCCGTGTCCTCAGAGGGCACCCAGTACAAAGGGGGCTCAGTGGGCCTCACCAGGTCTGTGTGTGCTCTAGCTCAGGGCGTCACGCTGGCGTCTGCTGTGGCTTTGGTGAATCACACTGTGGTTGGGTCTTTTCCCCTAATGCTGAGTTTATTGCTTACAACTTTGTGGAGTGAGTGGAACGAATGGATGGCCTGACTCTGTGTGTGCTGCTGAATTGCCTCTCTTCTTCCCTTCCGTAGAAAGTTTATCAGACAATGCAACAGCTTTTAGCAACAGAGCCAAGCAGCTTCGGAGACAGATGTGGTGGCGAGGCTGCAAGGTGAGCAAGAATGGGAAGAAGTGGGGAGGTTGTGGATGGGCAGTTGCCTGTCCTCCCTGAGAGGGCATGGAGAAGCTCTGCTTCCCAGCTGAGCAGATGCCGAAAGGCAGAGGCTTCCTTTCAGGCTGAAGCAGCCACACGTGGTGCCCTGTGTAACGTGTCTCTGTGCTCCTCGTGCAGATGAAGGCAATCATAGCGCTGGTGGCGGTCGTCATCCTGCTCGTGATCATTGGTGAGTAGCTCTGGGGACCCCCAGCCATGCCTGGCATTGCAATGCTCGTACTCCATGCTGAGTTTCACCGTGGTGCTGCAGTCCCTGGAGACAGAGCTCCTGTCCAGCTCCATTCTGCCTTAAGCAGTCATAAATGGTGTCTGTAGCCCACTCCATGCTGCTTTTCTGCAAGGTCTAAACATACACACAGAGCAGTATGTTTTACTATTGCCAAAGAAAGGCAAGGTTGCCCTGCCAATGTTGTGCTGATGCAGCGTTGGCATCGACTGATCCCAAGGCTGGTGGGAGTAGATGGAAAGAGTTTCAAACTGGAGTGATGTAACCCAAAGGTTTCTCCAAATACATCAACCATCTTGCAGTGGGTCAGGTCCCTGCAAGTGCTCCTCCCCAAAGCTGCAGAGATGTCACTGCTTTTCCTACCAAACAGGTAATAATGACCAGAGCATCTTTCTCTGGGGCAGAAGTAATTCAGCTCTCTGCCTGCAAACTCATGTGGTCCCGGGTTCCAAGCAGCTCAGCACAGCAACCACTGGGGTCCAGAGGGTTTTCCTCCCACCAACCTGGGAGAAGCTGTTACTTCAGCAAAAGCCTCGTGGCCTGTTGTCCTGCTGACGCGCAGCCTGCAGCAGGAGAGGCAGAGCTGGCAGCAGGGCACGAGTGCTGGAGAGAGACTAGTGGAAAATCCCATCTGGTTTAATTTTGGGAAGCTGGAAGGAGATGAAGGTGGCAGGAAATGTTGTCTAGCATGTGTGCGGGCAGCAGATTGCATTAGCTTGAGCTTGGAAACACTTTCCCTCGCAGCTGCTTGGTGTTTGTCGCTACAGAAATGGGGAGGGGGAAATCTCTCTTGCAGGGGTGGGTATTGCACACAAAGGTGCGTGGCTCAGAGCTTGTTTCTCTCTGTTTTCCAGTACCCATAGTCTTGAAGTACCATTCCTGACGGGGCAGCTGGAGGCTTCAGCGGAGCTGGCTCTGGGATAACCAAACTGCTGTGTAATTTAAGAGAAATATCTGTATATAGCTTTGAAGTTGTTTTTCTCCAAGGAGTGAGGAGGTGGTGGCAAGTAGCCAATTCTAACAGAGCATTTTAAGAACTGCCAAATGACCCTTTCTTTTTCGGTCGAGTACCTGCTCCTGCTGTCAGATTTTATTTTTTTTTTGTAACAGTGGATTCAGCTCCCAAACTACCTGTTTTTTTTGTGACTGGGTCTCTGGTTTGGAGCTGGCTACTTGCCACAATAGTTTATCTGTATATATGGTTGAGTTGCAATATTAGTACCATTTCAGCAGTTCCCTGCTGCCCAATGTGGAGGGCACGGGGGACTCTGTTTTCTTCAGAGCAAAGGAGGGAAGAAATGTCTGGAGGGGAACGCACCACTATGTTACAGGGAGCTGACCCTTCTGTGGACAACTGCAATGGTTTTCTCTCTTGTTTAAAAAAAAAAGTGTGTAGGGGGGGAAAGAAATAATTAGATTTTAAAATCCTGAAGACTTTCTGGTCCTGCCATGGGAATGCACAAGCTCAGTGTTTTCAGTATTGCTGCTTACAGCTGTGACTAAAGACATTCCAGTAAACCTATTTTTGACTGTACCCCTGGCATTCCTGCACGTCTTCGTGGTGTTGTGGAGTTCATTCAGGGTGCTCTGCTGATGGGAGTCCCTAGGAAAGGGCTGTTTCAATGTTTTCTTCACCAGAAGCAAGAATTGTGTATAAAGCCCAGCTAGCCCACTGATACAAGAGACAGCAGGAGAACAGCAACTCTCCTGAAATCTGTCCAGGGTGAACAAGGCCATTTCATATTCAGAGCTCTTCACCTTGACTGGTGGTTGTGATCCCGAATGCCATCCTTTTTTCCACTTCCCTGTGATCTGGTGGGGTAGGGATGTTCCCAGACAGATGTGCTGGGGTGCTTGGGGAGGTGTATTGGCCCCTGTGCTGCACTAAACAGGAGCTGATCTCTTCCATCCTTGGATGACACTGCTGTGCTTAATTCTGTCTGCCCCTTATTTTCGGGACCCTTGTTCATCCAGCCCTGATCCTGGGAGTTCAGCTAAGCCAAGATCAGGCTTTCCTGATACTCTCTCTTCTGAGAGAAGCATTGTTCTGCTTGGAGTGTCTGAAGTGATGTTGGAGAGGGGGAAATGGTGCCCCTGAGAATTCTCAGCGCTGTGTCCCAACTTCCTCTTCTGAGCCTGCCCCCAGGACCTTGCAGTTTCCACCTCAGTGGTGGTGCTGCCCCATGCAGAGGGGGATTAAAAGTGAGCACAGCAGGCCGGAGGGTCAGATGTGATTACAAGCTCTGCTTGCCTAGCTGGAATATAAACAGGGCTTTTCCCCTCTGAGCTCAAGTCTCTCCAGGTGGGAATCAAAAATCCAAGCTGGGTTTTTCCTCTTGAAGCGTAGTCTGCTTTTAAGATCATGCAACCAGTCGAAGGGACAAAAATTATCCTGCCTATGCTTTTGGCTGCTCTCCCCCTGCAAAAGAACAAGAGGGTGGATGAAGAGGGACTGTGTCTGTCTTCGGGGTGGCTGCAGGTCTCATTGAGCTATTGGGTATCTTTTCCAGCCAGCTGGAAAGTGAGTTAACGGTGTAACAGCCGTGCTGTGCCTGCTCTGGCCTGCCTGCTCGGGCAGGCTCTACTCTTGATGCTGGAGAGCCCTGCCACTACCTCTGGCTTTCTCTCCCAGCCCAGTCTTGCCTTTGCTTCTGCTGCTGCCACCCACAGAAAGACCTTGGTGCCACAGGAATGCATCAGGGCTTAGATCCCTGCTGGCACCAGGTCTAACCAAAAGAAGTTAGTTTTGCAGTTGCTTGCTACAGGCAAAGCCTGGCTTTTAAAGTTGGACTGAGGGCCTTGGAAAGTAGATGCTGATAGGATGAAGGCTTCATGGCAACCCTGCTGTGCTAAAGAACTGCTTATAGCTGCATAATTTGGGAGATGCTGCTGCACCCTCCTGAACCCTGTCCTTGCTGGGCTGGGCAGCTCTCTGTCAGCAGCTCATCATTGGGGAGTTTCCATGTAGCATGGAACTCTCCCTGGTGGCAGCAACACCCCAAGAAATGCTGCTGTTACCACTGTGCCGGTGGTGCGCTGCCTTGGACAGGCACAAATGCTTTTCCAGCTGACCCAGATCCATGGAAAATGAGATGGCACAGTTAGCACCTCTGACCTGGCCCATTTGTGTCTTGTGCCTGCCTCAGACTCATCCTTTGGCACCCAAGGGTGTGGACCAGGCCCAGCACAGGCAGCCTGTTCTTGCCCTGGAAAAGCTGGCTTTCCTTGGCAGTGCTGCCAGAACGCTTTTGCAGCATCTCTCAGGAGACTGGGGTGCAAATAGTTGATGCAGGGCAGGGAAAGCTGCCGTGGTAGAGCCTTCGGTTCGCTTCCCCGGGTTGCCAGGATTAGGTGTTGATCAGTTTTAAGTTCAAGACACTGAATGACAGGGTCATCCCGAGCACAGACCTCAAGGGACAAACTCTGGCTGCGAGAGGCACCACCAGCAGAAGATCAGCTGGTCCTGGTCAGCACCATCACAGTGACAGAATTTATTGAGCAAGTTTTATATGTTTTTCAAGGCTGAAAAACCCACCACTATGTCTGCTCTCAAGTGTGCTACAGGGCAGTCCTACTTATGGCCCTTCAGCATCCTGTGGTGTCTGCATTGCAGCCTGTGCCATCCCACCCTCGACTGGCAGTGGGGAGAGCCACAGTGAGTGGAAAGGGTTGTTGTTTCCAGCAACACCTGTGTGCTTTGGGGTTGGTTTTCACTTACATGTTATGAAGGGGATTTTACAGCAAAAACAATTCCTTCACCCAAGCATAGCATCTGTTTTATCCATTCCTGCTTTGGGCAGAAGACAGACCTCTTCATTAGCTACTGTTTTCCGCATGATCGCGTTTTTACAGGGAACGGCATGTTTTGGCTGGAATTGTGTTCCTTGGGCAGGGCTGGTTCCTCCTCCCAGGCTCGCTGGAGTGACTCATGCAGTGAGACCCCAGGGTCCCCACCCCGAGGGCTGCAGGGAGGGTTGGCTGTAGCTCTGCTGCAGCTGGGGGCAGGGCTCCCCACACCTGGCTCTGGGAGCTGGCCAGACGGGAGGAAAGGATTCCTCCTGGGAAACCCCCTTGCAAAACGGGAGCTTCCAGGCATGTTTGGGGGTGAGGAGGAGGCCTGGGTGTCATGGTGGGAGAGCTCCCAGGACCCTGCAGCTTTGAAACCTGAAAGGAGGTTGTAGCGAGGTGAGGGTTGATATCTTCTCCCAAGTGACAGGTGATAGGAGAAGAGGAAGTGGCCTCAAGTTGTGCCTCAAGGGGAGGGTCAGACTAGACATTAGGAAAAATTTCTTCACTGAAAGTGTTCCCAGGCACTGGCAGAGGCTGCCCAGGGAGGTGGTGGAGTCACCATCCCAGGAGGTGTTTGAAAGACTGATAGATGAGTTTCGCAGGGATGTGGTTTAGTATGTGGACAGGTACGGTTGGACTCAACGATCTCGGAGGTCTTTTCCAACCAGATGATTCTATGTTTCTATCCTTCTTTGGCTGGGGAGTGCTGAGCTGTGCTGACCCATCCCTCAGGGCTCCACAGCAGGAGCAGGGACCATCTCCTGAGCCCGGCTCAGGCCAGCAGTTTTTCCGACAGCCGGTGGCCGGCCCTGCAGCTGCCTTCGGGTGGAACTGGATCGCTCCCGCGTCGGAAATCTGGCCTTGGGGAGAGCAAAGGCCAGCCAGGGGTCGGCGAGTAAACACCGGGAGCGCCTGGAGCACAACCGACCACAAGTGATCCTGCTCCTGCAGAGCTACAGACTGGGGACAGAGTGGCTAGAGAGTAGTCAGGTAGAAAAGGACCTGGGAGTGCTGGTGGACAGGAAGCTCAACATGAGCCAGCAGTGTGCCCAGGTGGCCAAGAAGGCTAATGGAATCCTGGCCTGCATCAGGAATAGTGTAGTAAGCAGGACCAGAGAAGTTATCGTCCCCCTGTACTCGGCACTGGTCAGGCCTCACCTTGAATATTGTGTCCAGTTCTGGGCCCCTCAGTATGGGAAAGATGTTAGGATACTGGAATGTGTTCAGAGGAGGGCAACGAAGATGGTGAAGGGGCTGGAGCACAAGCCCTACGAGGAGCGACTGAGGGAATTGGGGCTGTTTAGCCTGGAGAAGAGGAGGCTCAGGGGAGACCTCATTGCTCTCTACAACTACCTAAAAGGAGGTTGTAGTCAGGCAGGGGTTGGTCTCTTCTCTCAGGTGACCAGTGGTAGAACCAGAGGGCATGGACTTAAGCTTGGTCAGGGAAAGTTTAGACTTGATGTGAGGAAAAAATTCTTCACTGAAAGGGTGATTGGTCATTGGAATGGGCTGCCCAGGGAGGGGGTGGAGTCCCCGACCCTGGAGGTGTTTAAGGGGAGACTGGATGAGGCAATGAATGCCATGGTCCAGATGATGGTTGGTGTTAGTGTTAGATTATAGGTTGGACTTGATGATCTCAGAGGTCCTTTCCAACCTTATGATACTGTGATACTGTGAAACAAAGGGAGGCGCCGAGTTGTGCCAGGGCAGGTTGAGGTTAGACATCAGGAAAAGATCTCTTCACCAACAGGTTGACAGGCACTGGCAGAGGCTGCCCGGGGAGGTGCGGAGTCACCCTCCATCATCCACCATCCCTGGGCTGTTTAAAAAGTGGGGGGATGAGGTGCTCGGGGATGCTTCAGCGGGGGACAGGGACGGCTGCGCCCGAGCTCAAAGGCCTTTTCCAACCGAGCGATTCTCCGGTTGTGCCAAGCGCTGGGGCTGTAAACAAGGGGTGGGCAGCGGGGAGGGGGGCGCGGAGGGGCGGGCCCCGCACCCCGGCCTGGGGGGGCCCCGCACCCCGGCCTGGGGGGGCCCCGCTCTCCCCGCCTCGGCCGGCCCCGCCCCCCCCAGCGGCCGGCCCCGCCCCCGCCCCCCCTTGGCCGGGCGGGCGCCGCCGCCGCTGCTGATTGGCGGCCGGCGCGCGGGCCAAGATGGCGGCGCCGGCCCGGCGGAGCGTGGTGTTCGTGACGGGGAACGCCAAGAAGCTGGAGGAGGTGAGAGAGGAGGCGCCCTGGGGGGAGCAGGGGATCGGTGGACCTGGGACGCGTTCAGAGTAGTGGTCAAGGGCTCCATGTCCCCCAGGGCTCTGTTTGATATTCTCAGTGGTGATACAGCTGAGTGGGGCAGTGGTCACGCCAGAAGGATGGGATGTCATCCAGAGGGACCCGGACAAGCTGGAGAAGTGGGTCTGAGAGCAGCCCTGTGGACAAGGAGTTGGGATGTGGGTGGGCGAGAAGCTCGACAGGAGCCGGCAATGTCTGCTCGCAACCCACAAGGCCAACCACGTCCTGGGCATCCAAAGCATCACGGCCAGCAGGGCGAAGAGGGGATTCTCCCCCTCTGCTCCGCTCTTGTGAGACCCCACCTGGAGTCCTGTGTCCCGTTCTGGAAGCAACAACATAAGAACGATATGAAACTGTTGGAACGGGTCCAGGGGAGGCTACAAAGGTGATCTGAGGCCTGGAGCACCTCTGCTGTGAGGACAGGCTGAGAGAGTTGGGATTGTTCAGCCTGGAGAAGAGAAGGATCCGGGGGGACCTCACAGTGGTCTTCCAGTACCTGAAGGGGCTACAGGAAAGCTGGGGAGGGACTTCTTACAAGGGTCTGGAGTGATAGGACGAGGGAGAACAGCTTTAAATTGGAAGGGGGAATATCTATATTAAACATTAGGAAGAAGTTCTTCACAATGAGGGTGGTGAGACACTGGCACATATTTGCTGGGGAAGCTGCCCCATCCCTGGAGTTGTTTAAAGCCAGGTTGGATGGGATCTTGAGCAGCCATGTCTGGTGGGAGGTGTCCTTGCCCATGGCAGGAAGGTTGGAACTGGATGGGCTTTAAGGTCCCTTCCAACCCAAATCATTCTGTGATTCTACTGGGGGATCTGGGTATCAGGGACCAGGGGAGTGGGGGCCTGGGGGACTGGGAACCGGGGTTCAGGGTGCTAGGGACTGGCACACCCAGGAGCCTAAAAGGCCCCAGATCCTGGTGGGTGGATTTCCACCCTTTTTCCCCACCTCTTCCCCTCTGCAGGTCATGCAGATCCTCGGGGACTCCTCTCCCTACACGCTGGTGGCAAAGAAAATCGACCGTAAGTTGGCAAGGGCGGATGAGGGGGCAACACATCACCCAGCCCGGGCATCCCCTCAGCCGTGGCCTCTGTGTCCGCAGTGCCCGAGTACCAGGGGGAGCCAGACGAGATCTCCGTGCAGAAGTGCCGTGAAGCCGCCCGGCAGGTGCTTGCCTTCTCCTTCCCCTTTGCCATTGGCTGGAGTGGTGGTGTGAGTGCAGGGGGCTGGAGGACCCCAGGGGCACCGGGGCTGCTGACCCAGCCATGGGGAAGCTCAGGGACATGTCCATGTCCGCTCCCGCCTTGCTCTGTTTCTGGATGACAGTGAATTCTCGCTGGTGACACAGTGTTCAGATAGTTCCACTGCTGCTCTTCTGGCTTCCTGCATCCCTCAGGCAGCAGGAGGGCATGACAGCTCCTTCAGTCCAGCTGTGGGAAATAGAGTTTTCTGTCAGCTGGAGCTTGTGATGGATCACCTTCCAGAGCTGTCTCTGGGATGGGTGTCTTAAAAGAACCAAGTGAGGACTGAGACTTGAGGAGAATGCAGTGCCTCCAGAACACGGGCTTTCCCACTCCTTGTCCCACAATTCCTGCCCTCCAGGAGGGCAGAGGGTGTTCAGCTCTGCTTGTTTTTCTCCACGTGAGATCTTCCCTACCACACTTAAGCCACTGTGGCATGTCTAGGGAGAGCATGGGTTTAGCTGTGTTTGCCTTCAAGGTGAAGGATTCCCGTGGCTAGTGGATTTTTGTGGTGTTCCCATTTTCCTGGAGATGTGAGAATAGGATAGAGCTAGAAAGCAGAGTTGGAGGCAGTGCCTTCCTCCAGGTCTAACATTTCCATCTCTTGGGCATTTGCTGTAGGTCCAGGGACCTGTTATAGTAGAGGATACCTGCCTGTGCTTCAATGCCCTGGGGGGGCTTCCAGGACCATACATGTAAGTAGGAGGGCACTTGCTTCACCTTTTCTGTGAACCCTATGGAGTTAGGCTTGCAGGCCCTGCTTCACAGAGGATTCTCCATGTGACAGGAGCAATAGCTTCTGGGGGGTGGTTACTGATCTGTGCCCTGGGCTTCATCCTGCATCCCAGGGTGGGAACCTGAATTCCTTGGGCCCTGCTTTAAGGCATAGTGCAGGAAGAAAGAGACAGACCTGAATTAGTGGCTCTGGCTCCTGGACTACAGTGCCTGCTCTGGCAGCCAGCCTGGCCCCACGGCAGGCTCTGTGTCATTGAGGCACCACATGTTTCAGCTGGGCTCTGGGATGAGGATCCTATGGGTTCTCATACAGATTACTTTAATCCAGCGGGTAACAAGGTTATCACAAGGTTACAGTGAAACTCCTCTAATAAAATACTGCCTCAGCTCCTGGGATTAAATTTTAGTGTGATTAATTCTTCCAAGCTATCTCTGCTGACCTAAGCAGAGACATAAAAGCTTTATGTGATGAAGTTGGCACTAGAACTGGGTGTAAGATGTGAATGAGTTGAGAAATGTATTTTGCGATGTCAGTACTCCTGAGTGAGAATGGGGCTGTTCACACAGGCAGTACTGCAGTAAATAAAATACCCCTCAGCTGTTTTCACTGCATCCCTCTCAGTTTGAGAGCTAAGTCCATCCTTGGTGAATAGTGCAGAATGAGGTGATTTCACAGCACATTTAAGGGGAATTCAGAGGGCTGTGAAAATGTAGACAACAGTGTCTCAAGTTTTTCTGTATTTTTGAGAAATAATAGCAAAAATTAATCTTTCCTTCATTTTTCCCCTTCAGAAAATGGTTCTTGGAAAAACTCAAACCAGAAGGTACTGCCTCTCATGTTACTGCTCTGTACGTAACTTGGTTCTTTCCAAATGAAATGAATCCCTGCCTGTGCTGAGTTCTGCTGAGCGCTCTTGCCCATCTCCCTGCCCATTTCATAGCTGGTTCCTTTTGGTCTGTCCAGCTCTTGTATCACAGTATCACAGTATCATAAGGTTGGAAAGGACCTCTGAGATCATCAAGTCCAACCTATAACCCTACACTAACACCAACACTAACACCAACCCATCATCTAAACCATGGCACTCAGTGCCTCATCCAGTCTCCCCTTAAACACCTCCAGGGTCGGCGACTCCACCCCCTCCCTGGGCAGCCCATTCCAATGGCCCAATCACCCTTTCAGTGAAGAACTTTTTCCTAACATCAAGCCTAAACTTTCCCTGATGAAGCTTGAGTCCATGCCCTCTGGTTCTGTCACTGGTCACCTGAGAGAAGAGGCCAACCCCTGCCTGCCCGACTACAACCTCCTTTTAGGGAGTTGTAGAGAGCAATGAGGTCTCCCCTGAGCCTCCTCTTCTCCAGACTAAACAGCCCCAGCTCCCTCAGTCTCTCCTCGTAGGGCTTGTGCTCCAGCTTTGGCTCAGCCTTCACCATCTTCGTTGCCCTCCTCTGGACACAACTCCAGCATCCTGACATCTTTCCCAAACTGGGGGGCCCAGAACTGGACACAATATTCAAGGTGAGGCCTGACAGTGCTGATACGAGTACAGGGGGACGATAACTTCTCTGGTCCTGCTGGCCACACTATTCCTGATGCAGGCCAGGATGCCATTGGCCTCTTGGCCCTGGGCACACTGCTGGCTCATGGTGAGCTTCTGTCCTCCACCAGCACTCCCAGGTCCCTTTCTGCCTGACTCCTCTCCAGCCATTCTGTCCCCAGTCTCCTGCCTCTGCAGGCTCGTGGTGGGGGCTGTGTGAACTCACAGTATCACAGGAGGTTGGAAAGGACCTGCAAGAGTCATCAAGTCCAACCTATAACCCTGACACTCAACACTGACACCAACCCATCATCTAACATCACTCAGTGCCTCATCCAGTCTCCCCTTAAACACCTCCAGGGTCGGTGACTCCACCCCCTCCCTGGGCAGGCCATTCCAATGACCAATCACCCTTCAGTGAAGAACTTTTCTCACATCAAGCCTAAACATCTAGCAACTCCTGACAAAGCTTGAGCTCCAGTCTGTCCACTGTCACAGGCTCTGGTCACCTGAGAGAAGAGACCAACCCCTGCCTGACTACAACCTCCTTTTAGGGAGTTGCAGAGCAATGAGGTCTCCCCTGAGCCTCCTCTTCTCCAGACTAAACAGTCCCAACTCCCTCAGTCGCTCCTCATAGGGCTTGTGCTCCAGCCCCTTCACCATCTTCGTGCCCTCCTCTGGACACTCTCCAGTATCCTGATATTTTTCCCAAACTGGGGGGCCCAGAACTGGACACAATATTCAAGATGAGGCCTGACCAGTGCTGAGTACAGGGGGACGATAACTTCTCTGGTCCTGCTGGCCACACTATTCCTGATGCAGGCCAGGATGCCATTGGCCTTCTTGGCCGCCTGGGGACACTGCTGGCTCATGTTGAGCTTCCTGTCCACCAGGCCTCTGCCCAGGTACCTTTCTGCCTGATACTCGTCCCAGTCCACTCTGTCCTGCAGGCTCGTGCTCTGGAGGCTTGTGTGGGGGGCTTGTGTGAACTCCATGCCTGTCATCAGGGTGATGTGGAGACCTGCTGCTCCCTTTGGCATCCGTGCCAACCGCTCTCCACTAACGCTCACCTCCACTGGTGTGCAGTGATTGCCTTTGATCCTGCAGTTGAGTGTGACTGCAAATCCCCCACTGGCCTCGTGAGTGTTAATCACACTGATTCAGAGTGGAACTTCAGTTCTCTCTGGTACTGCACACTCGTTTGCCACTCCCAAATTAATAGTGAGGCGCCTTGCAGCTCACGCTTGAGGGAGCATCATCTTTGAGGGAGCATCCTGTTGCCTGAGCTGTGTAGTCTCTTCTCCTCTCCCGTGTGAGAGCAGGTGCTCCTCGATCCGTCTTTAGGTGGGTGTGTTGTGCTCTGAGGGAAAGGCAGTGATGCCAGGATCCTCTCTGTGTTGCTCAGGGCTGTACAAACTGCTGGCTGGCTTTGAAGACAAGTCTGCTTACGCTCTCTGTACCTTCGCATTCAGCACTGGGAACCTGGAGGAGCCCGTGAAGCTGTTCAAAGGCCAGACTCACGTAGGTGGTGTCCCATGGGGAAGGGAAGATGCTGAGGGGAAGGGCTGGCGTGTGAATTTCCGAGTAGCGTTGGCTCTCTTCAGGACAGCTTTAGTGGTCACTGAACAGCCTTGAGCTGCTCCGTGCTGGGAACAGGCTTAGGGAGAGTGATGGGTGTTGCAGCCCTTTTGCCCAGCTGCACTTTACCATACACTGTACGCTCTCTCTCAGGCTCCTCAGCCCCCTCACCTCTCTCTGGCAGGTTTGTGATTGAGTGTGGTCGTTAATTCTGTTAACGGGTGGGTGTAAAGTGGCTGTTGTAGGGCAGTGTGATGGAGCACAGCCCTTGGGACTTCTGTTTAAGCCTTGGGAACGAGAACAGCAGCAGTGACCACCACATGAGCTACGGCTGCGTGCGGCTCTTCCACCAGTGTTTGAAATGCGACTGTGAGGGAAGTGCTGCCAAACCAGGGCTCACAGGGCTTTGTGCTTTTTGGTGGCAGGGGCTGATCGTGGAGCCCAGAGGCCCTCGAGACTT
Source organism: Tapera naevia (assembly GCA_033556795.1). Classification (NCBI taxonomy): domain Eukaryota; kingdom Metazoa; phylum Chordata; class Aves; order Cuculiformes; family Neomorphidae; genus Tapera; species Tapera naevia. The sequence continues at coordinate 12,492,760 of JAUMJJ010000006.1, read as the reverse complement.
TGGCTGGGATCCCTGCTTTCAGCCAGATGGCTTCGACCAGACGTAAGTGGTGTTTTACCTGCAGCTCTTTCAAGAAAGCCAGGGTCAAGGTGTGCTTACAAAAGAGTGGCAGGGACAAAGCGCCTGTGGGTGGGACGTGGCGGGCTCCAGAGTCAGGATGGGGTTGTTGGCTTTGTCAGCAGATCCCTGCAGATCCCCCACTGGGGTCAAGCAGGGTCGAGCCAAGGGGGCACTCTAACGAAATTATTGACAAAGTTTGTGGATAACATTAGGTTTGCTTTAATTATGCAACTCATTGTTGGGCACCACCATGCTGGATAGCCAAGATACAAAGGCTGGTTTATATACTATATTAACACAACATAACATTTATAGATTATATATTGTTATATATTCTATTATTCTATTCTATTATTATACTATATTAACATAAGATTTATAGATTACTATTATATATCATATTATTCTATTATTATATATTATATACACAATACCATATATACTATTCTTATCTCAATTACATAAGGTACAAAGCCTTTCAAATTTTCCATGGGGTCTTCATGTCCTTAGAATTCATCACTTATTAAGTCCTCTCAATTCTTTATTCTCGACAAACTTCTTGTTCCACTTCAGTCTGTCTCACTTTGCCTACCGACCAATTCTATTCTAAGAAAGCCTCTCACTATTGTATTAATTACTGAAGCCCAGCTCTTATACGAGCACACCAGCTTAAATTAATTGTTCATCTTTTGTCTAACATGTTCTTCTATTCGATCAGCATGACTGGGTTTTAAACCAGCCCTGGAAATGTCTGTACAGAGGACAGAGCTACAAACTTTGTCTTCACTCTTGGCAGCTCTCAGCAGCAGCTTAAATATCTTCCAACACTATTTCCCTTAACAAACTCGCTGCCTGGGGGGGACGCGTGCTGCGGTGTCCCTGCTGCTGAGGCCGTGCGCTTCTCTCCCCGCAGCTACGCCGAGCTGCCCAAGGCGGTGAAGAACTCCATCTCGCACCGGTACAGAGCGCTCAGCGAGCTCTCCGCCTTCCTTCAGCAAAGCAGCTCGCCAGAGCCCCGCTCCGCGCTCAGCTAGCCTCGCCGGCGCTGCCCGGCACGGCTGCGCTGCGCTCCGGGATGGCATTAAAGCGGCTCCTCGGGAAGTCCACGCTGGCTTCTTATGCTCGGTTCTGCTGCTGCAGGGGCGGGGCGGGGCGGGGCGGGGCGGGGATTGGCGAGTCCGGCCGGGGAGGGCGGGGCCTGGAGCCGGGCAAGGGGCGGGGGATTGGCGATTGGGGCCGGGAGGGGGCGGGGCCTGGAGCCGGGCAAGGGCGGGGGATTGGCGGTTGGGGCCGGGAGGGGGCGGGGCCTGGGGCCGGGCAAGGGCAGGGGATTGGCGATTGGGGTCGGGACGGGGCGGGGAATTGGCGCCTGGGGCGTGTCGCGGCGGCGTCGCGCGCTCCCGCTGTCCCGCGGCGGCCAATGGGAAGCGACCGGGGAGGAGGCAGCCAATGGGCTGCGGGCGGGCGGCGCACCCGGAAGCCGTCACGGGCGACGGGCGCGGGTCCACGTGCGGCGGGCGCAGGGCGGCCAGGCCATGGCGCTGCTGCCCCGTAGCCCTGCCGAGTTCGGCTCTGCCCGCTACTGGGACCGGTTCTTCCGGCAGCGCGGGCAGCGGCCCTTCGAGTGGTATGGTGCCTTCCCGGAGCTCTGCCCGGTCCTGCGCAAGTACGTGCAGCCCCGCGACAAGGTGAGCCCCGCCAGTGCCCGGTGCCCTGCGACCCCGGGCGAGCAGCTCCGGGCCGCAGGCGATGCGAAGCCGTCGGTGCGCTGTCACGAGAGAGCGGGAGGCGCCCGGGAGCGGCCCTGGGTTATTCGAACAGCCACACGGCCGCCAGAGAGATGCGGGATGTGCCCTGCTTCTCTGCCCGGGGCGGTTCTGATACCGAAAGTGCTGGCAAATAAACTCTCTGAGGCTCGTTTTGACATTTTAGACAGCAGCATCCTTTATTTCAGAGCTTGGGCGCACCAGGGAACGATTTCCATCAATCATGTAATAAGACAAGAGCTGGGGACAGAATATATATCCCTTTTACATACACGTGTATAAATTCTCCCTGTGTGTTCTGCTACTTTCCGAGGACTAATTTTAACTTTATGATGAACTTCACAACAGCCAAGTCTCTGCTCATTAGAGCTTCGGAGCCATTTCTCTGTCCAGCCTTGCATAAGTGAAGAAGTATTGTCTGGGAACAGCAGGCTGTCAGAAGAAGAGTCTGTCTGTCTGACTTTCAGAAATAGTGCCACTTAGGTATTGATTAAATGAAGTGACTTAGAAAACCAGTTCTACAGAAAACCAGCCCTACTTAAGTCAAAATATTCCACTCTCTGCAATAACAACCACTTGTCGTATCAGTTCCGTGAGGGAATGTTAATTCAGGGCCATGGAGAATGGGTTTGCAGATGCCACAGGGGTGGTTTTCATATGCCAGTGGCTGGTATTTGCCCGTAGAAGGCCTTGGGTCGCGTTCCCAGGGTCTTCTCACTGTTGTGTTGCGCTTGTGCCGCTCTCCAGGTGCTGGTGGTGGGCTGTGGGAACTCAGAGCTGAGCGAGCAGATGTACGACGTGGGAATGTGCGAGGACATCACGAACATCGACATCAGCGATGCCGTCATCCGTCAAATGCAAGAGCGGAGCAGGGGCAAGAGGCCGAAGATGAGCTACCTGCTGATGGACATGCTTCAGATGGACTTCCCTGATGGCTGCTTCCAAGTGGTCCTGGACAAAGGCACGTTGGATGCCATCCTCACTGACGAAGAGGAGGCCACTCTAGCCAAGGTGGACAAGATGTTTGCTGAGGTCAGCCGGGTCCTGCAGGTAGGAGGGCGCTACCTCTGCGTCTCGTTGGCTCAAGCCCATGTGCTGAAGAAAGCAGTGGAATACTTCTCCCGGGAAGGCTGGGTTGTGCGTGTCCATCGAGCAGCAGTTTGTCTTACCCATCTTTGTCTATGTCATGACAAAGTTCAGGAAAGTCCCTGGCTCGGCACCACAGATTCTGGAGATCTGCGCCGAGGAGCAGGACAAGCTGATGCGGGTGGAGAGCACGGAGCGGCTGGTGGCGGCGGTGAGGGACAGGCAGCATTATGCCCTGCTCTGCAGCCAGCTGAGCAAAACCCCCTGCAGAGAGCAAGTTTCCTTGGACCTGTGCAACAGAGAGAGCGGGATGCCTCGCTACACGCTGCATGTTATTGACAGCCCCTCTGTGAAAGCATCCCGGGACAACCACTTTGCTATCTTCATTAGTGAGTACAGCCTCTCCTGCTCTGGCCAGGAGCTGCCACACGAGTAGCGGTCCTGACCCTGCTGAAGTCAGGGCTGGAGAGGAAAATAACCCACTCATGCAGGGTTTGATTGGTCTTTTAATCATGGCTTTATGGTGGGATGTGCTTGCCTGGTGGTGCAAGCAGAGATCTGGCAGGGAGTTTGCTGGCTGAGTGGGTGCCTGCCTGGCAGCAGAGGGACGCTACCTGCCCTGCCTTCGAGGTAGCGGTTCCTGCCTCGATGCTAGTGACAGCCACCATAGGGCATCGCTGCATAAAGCCAGAGCGCAGCAGATGCAGCTGGGAAGCTGTTGCTGCTCCATGTAGGCATCCTGACTTACCAGGCCGGGCGGTTTGGGGCTTCGCTTTTACGCGTGACCTCACCGAGCTGCATCGAGCTCTGCCAGCAGTGCTGTTCCCGCCGTGGGTGCCTGCAAAGCTGGGTCTTAGAGCAGCCTGGAGGAAGGTTGTGAGGCTGCTGGACACCCCTTTCTTATGACATGCGTCTTTTCCAACCCCGTGCATGAGCCTGTCCAAACCAGAGAAGGTCCTGGCTCTCTTCCTGGCTGCAGAGCTTGGCTCCAGGCAAGCAGTGGTACCTCCACATCACATCTTGCCGTTCCCTGCAGCTCCTCTCTTGGAGGCCGGGGTGGTCACTTGTGGACCAGGACTGGACCAGGCTGATGGCAGCTCCTTCTGCAGTCCCACAGGGCAGAGAAACTGAGTGGCTCTTTGGGACGGAGGAAGGGCGGAAGCAGTTGGCCTCCAGCGCGGGCTTCGGGCGCCTGGTCACCGTGGCTCTGCACCGGGAGCAGCGCTATGAGGGCATGGCGGGCATCCAGGCCGAACTGTCGGGGAAGGTGATGGAGCTGGCCCCACCGGGCCTCCCTGCCCGGCAGCAGGTGAGCCCCGCTGCCCAGCTCCCCTGAAACCGGGGCCAGGCTGGCTCTCTGCCAGCCGTGGCTTCCTCTTCTCTGAGGGAGATGGAGCTGGGATGTGTGTGACCTGGCTGCCTTGGCAGGGAGAAGCTTGGCCTTTGGTGGAGCTCCTTGGGTGCTTCCAGCCAGCTGTCTCCCTTGGAGGCAGGATGCGAGGTGGCTGCATGGTGGGATTCAGTGTCGTTGCCCTCCAAAGCCCAGCAAGCTAAGGAAACCTGGCATCCCAAAATCCTGAAAGGATCTGACCCCTTCTTAATCCTGGTGTTTTAGCACGTCCTGTCCTTTCTGTCTTCCCTTTCCCGCCCCAACTTCCCAAACCTGAGCTCTTTTAAGAAATTTTGGGCTGTTTTCTCCCTGTACCCAAGCACGTGAATGAAGGGAACCCAGTGTCCCATGGGCTGATCACCAGATTCCCTGTGTCTGTCTACAGCACGTTCCACTGCTCCTGTGGCGTGTCCACTTATTCCCAGCTCTTTAGCCACAGTCAGGACAGCAGGAAAGCCAGGATCTGTTCCTGTAGAGCCTTTCCCTCCTCACAGTGGTCCCTGTGCTCCCTGCAGGTGCCTTTCCTGTCTGTGGGAGGGGATGTCGGAGTGCGGACAGTGCGGCACCGCGACACCAGCGCCCTGAGCGGGGAGTATGTCGTGGAGGACGTGAAGGGCGACGGCACCTGCTACTTCCGACGCCTCATCTTCCTCTGCAACAGGAATGTGGTGCAGTCGGAGGCCCGGCTCCTGGCCCCTGCACCTCTCCCAGGTACGTGGGGCAGGGGCCAAGGGTGGCTGACAGAGTGAGATTGATACAGGAGGAAGATTAAAGTCCTGCTCGGACCTGTCTGCCTTGTCCCAGGGTGGCTCTGGAAATGGTTTTGCACTCTGCTGCCTGCCCCGTGGGTGAAGCAGGGGCTGGGGGTGTTCCCCAGAAAGCCTTACCAGCCAACACCTCCTGTTGTTCAGGCCAGAAGAAGCGGAGGAAGGACAAGAAGAAACCTGGCCCTGCTGAGGCACCTGCGGCCATCGACAAGAGCTACCTGTGCTGTGAGCACCACAAGGCCATGGTCGCGGGGCTGTGCCTGCTGGGGATCCCCGACTCCCTCCCAGGTGACAGGGGCTGTGGTGGGAGGCTGCGCTGGAGGCAGGCGTATGGGTGTCCCCACGGCCCATCTCCTTGGGGAAAGGCTTTCCTGGCCCAGGCACCCCCAAGGCAGTTTGGTCGGGAGGGTGGGGCAGGTGGAGCCATCCCAGCAGCTCACCTGCCTGCTCTCTGTTGGCAGGAGCCCCGCTGGCGGTGCTGGTGGTGGGGCTCGGCGGGGGCAGCCTGCCCCTCTTCATCCATGACTACTTCTCCCAAGCCCACGTGGCCGTGGTGGAGATTGACCCATCCATGCTGGAGGTGGCCACGCGCTGGTTCGGCTTCTCCCAGGGTGGTCGGATGCAGGTGCACATCTCCGATGGTCTGGACTACGTTGCCAAGCTGGCGGCTGAAGGTACTGTCCCGTGGAGAATCCTGGGTGCCCCATCGTGTCACAAGCCCCAGCCTTACTAGGCCTGTCCTTGCCAGCATGTGCAGAGAGCTTGGATTTGCTGCCTCCCCCAGCGCCAAGGGCTGCTGCCATGGATTTCATATGGAAAGGGAAACTTAGGAGAGAGAGAAGCATCTGTAATGTGGCAGAGGGGCTGTCCTGACCAGCCCATTCATTTCCTCCCCACCATGTGGGGCTCATCCCTGTCCCACAGAATCCCAGAATGGTCAGGGTTGGCAGAACCCTCTGGAGCTCATCCAGTCCCACCCCCTGCTAAAGCAGGGTCACGCCTGGAGGAGGTTGGACACGAACGCGTCCAGGCAGGTTTGGATCTTTTTCAGAGAAGGAGACTCCACACCCTCCCCTGGTAGCCAGTTCCAGTGCTCCATCCCCCTCACAGGAAGGTTTTTCCTCCTGTCCAGGTGAAACTTCCCATGCTCCAGTTTGTGCCCGTTGCCCCTTGTCCTGTCACTGGGCACCACTGAGCAGAGTCTGGCCCCCTCCTCCTGCCCCCGGCCTGTCAGGTATTGGTCAGCATTGGTGGAATCCCCTCTCAGTCTGCTCTTCTCCAGGCTGAACAGATCAAGAGTTCTCAGCCTTTCCTTGTAAGAGGGATGCTCCAGTCCCCTTCTTGTCTCCCTTCCCTCTACTGGACTCTGTCCAGTCATTCCTTGCTTTCTGGAGCTGGGGAGCCCAGAACTGGACACAGGACTCCAGATGGGGCCTCCCTAGGGAAGAGCAGAGGAAGAGGAGAACCTCCCTTGCCCTGCTGGCCACAGTCTTCTCCATGCACCCCAGAATACCCATGGTCTTCTGAGCCTCAAGGGCACAGTGCTGGCTCATAGTCAACCTGTTGTCCACCAGGACTCTTAGGTCCTTCTCTGCAGAGCTGCTCTCCAGCAGGTCAACCCCTAACCTGTCCTCCCAAGGCGCAGGGCTCTGCATTTGCCTTTGAGCTTCATAACAAGCCTGTGTTCCCTCCTGCAGCCCCAGCCCAGTACGATGCCATCATGTTTGATGTGGACAGCAAAGACCTCACGGTGGGGATGAGCTGCCCGCCCCCAGTCTTTGTGGAAAAGCCCTTCTTGCAGAAAGTGAAAACCATCCTTAAGCCAGAAGGTAAGAGGGGAGGTCCGGCTATGTCCCTGTGGCCAGGCTGGCTGGTCCTGCGTGGGGTTTGAGTATCGGGGCTGTGCCACCGTTTCTCATCCTGGAGAGCAGCTGCCACAGCCAAGATTGCTGTGTGGTGTCCACCACTCCTCATTGGTCATGGATCTGGGTGTTCCAGCGGGTGTTGTGACAGCAGGGAGTGGGGTGGAGCGAGTGGCCTGTGGCGCTGCTGGGTCAGGCAGGCTGAGGCATCCCTGGGGGGCAAATAAAGGTTGTGAGAAGGCCAAGGGAGTAGGTGGTAACTGGCAACAGATCATGTGGGAGCCTACAATCCGTGTGGCTGCAGGGATGTGGAGCTGGGCCAAGGACAGCGGGGGGATGCTGGTATTCCTTGAGCTGCCGCAGGGAAGAGCCGTTGGTGCCAGGGTGGCAGCGATTCAGCTGTGTTCCTGCAGGGAGTGGGGTGGTGTGTGCAAGGTGATGTGTGTGGGCTCAACTCCAGCCCCCAACTCTGCTGCAGGAGTCTTCGTGCTCAACTTGGTGTGCCGTGACACCCAGCTGAAGGAGTCTGTCCTGGCCACCCTCCAGGAGGTCTTCCCGCTGCTCTATGCACGTCGCATTGAAGAGGAAGTCAACGAGATCTTGTTCTGCCAGCCCAGCCCTGAGGGCCGACGGGACTCTGCAGAACTGGGGGCACGTGCCCAGGCGCTGGAGAGGGCCCTGCGGCAGCCTGGGCGCCCGTGGGACAGCTCTTACACGTTGGCAGACATGCTGCACGCCGTCAAGATCCTCTGAGAGGGGCCACGATGCTACTTGAACAAGAGGTGGCCCCTCATTGGAGGGGTGCCCGTGGTGGGGGCTGCCACCCCGAGGGGGTTGGTGGTGGCCTGGGTCTACTTGAAGGACGGGACTGGTGTGGAGAGGGGCTCTCCGCAGCATGGCTTTCCAGGTCTGGGACTGTGGGAGGCTGTGCAGCCGTGGGGCAGTGTTGAGGTTGTGAGGGGAGGGCAGTCCTGCAGGTCTGGCAGGACCTCACATTTGGGTCTGTCCCCATTGCTTTCCAGTTGTGGGAAAGATGTTCTGCTGAACATCTGCTTCTCTCCCCTCCGATGCTGCTTCTGGCCACGTCTCCAGCATTCCTGGTTGCTGATGGCTGTGCCCTGCCCCAAGCCTGGTTGTGGATGTGTGTGGGTGGGCTGAGAACTTTGAAAATAAAGTGCTTGGGGCTGCTTAGGGGCCTGTGCTGCTTTTCCAGGCTTCTTCCTGCAGTGCCCAGCACCCCTGGAAAGTTTGGTCACCTCCACTCCTCAAGAGCACATTTGGGGGTGGGCAGTGCTGCCCAACTGCCTCCTCCCACCTTATCTTCCCCAGACTGGACCCCACCACATGCCTGTTCTTCTGTTCTCTCCAGCCGTCACCACTGTGAACTGAACTCTGTAACCCCTGGGGACCCCCAGCCCCCTTGGACCAGCAGGGACTCAGCCCCGTGCTCAGGCTCCCAGGTGCACAGCCAGCACCTTGCCCAGCTGGTGCAGCTCAGCCTTCCTGCAGGACACAAAGGCAGCAGGAGAACACCCATTGGGGTGTTCCTGCAGATCCCCATTCCTGCCCAGGAGGCTTGTTTTGGCTCTCCTGAGGGTTTCAAAGCTTGGTTCCTCTCTGCAGAGTTTAGCTGAAGAGCTGATCCATGGCTCCCAGCAGTTGGCCTGCTGGAGCTCCCTTATTCATCAGAAGTCATCTGGGGGGCTTGTCTTTCTCCCTTGCAACAGCCAATACCAAACTGTGTCTGGGATGTGGTACCAAAGTGACCAGCTTGCAGACACCAAGGTGACAACCTACCCAGGCCCCGTGGTGCTTTGCTACTGAGCCCTCACCTTGTGCTGCGTTCCGCCAGTGCCCTGAGCAAGGACACCTTTCTGGCAGCTGCTTCCTAAGGGAAAGGCTCCCCAGGCACCCTTCCACAGCCCAGGGTGGCATCAACACACCTGGAGCAGCTGTGGGAGGGATCTGACCCAGTTGTTGGTGAGGAGGCGACAGCAGCCTTATCTCAACGCTGCTGCCGAAGCCGCCTCGGCAGCCCACGCTGTTCCATAGTGTGGTGATGGGCTGACACTCATCGTCCTGTCCTTCCTTAGCAGGACCCAGACTTCCTCTACCTGTGGGAATTCCAGCTTTGTTTAGAAAGCTGAGTGAGAGGGTGCATGAGCCGGAGGGTTTGCAGTTCAAGAGCTCTCGCCCCAGGAGCAGGTGGGGACTGCGGCCGCTGCGCTGATGCAGAACACGAGGCTGTTTGTGCCCAGGAGGCCCTGTGGGAGCTCAGCAACTGGGGCTATATTTGGATATTAATTTGCCAGCAGGCCCTCCTTTGTGAACTGCTCTGTTCAGATCCCATCCCCGATGCTCCTTGCTTTATTCCCCTTCACCCAGAGGGACAAATCGGTGCCCTACTTTCTCCCCTGGCTGGCCTGCCCAGCACACAGAGGGAGCAGGTGCTTTGTTTTTATGTAAGTGCTTTTGATGGTTCCCAGGCACGGGAGAGCAGGGCCACCCTGCTCCACTCCTCAGATAAAGGGTGGCAGGGTGGGCACGTGCCCTCTGCTTGCCACCCCTCTGCGCTACACACTCGGGGCAGCACATGGGCACTGGGACAGACAAGGCTGGAGCTCAGGCTGGGTGGGAGGCTGCCTGCCCCATGCAGTTACTCTCTAAAGCTCCTCTGTGATGAGCACTTTTTTGAAAAGTACCTATTACCCAGCTTAGTGATGGCAAATTTCTCAACTGGATCAGCAGTGCTGCATTTAGTCTCTTTTAAACTCAGTTTTCAGTCCTCCACGTAATTCCAATTACAGGTTTTTGTGTGTGCCCTTTATTTTGCTGACACCATCTCCTTTCTTCCCCAGGAGATCATACAAAGGCTGTGTTCATCCCTCCCTTGTCCAGTTCTGCCTTTCTGCTGTGCTTCCTCATCGCTGTGTAACGCCACATCCTGGTGGGAAAACAAAAGCCATCTGTGAGAAACAATGTGAGGAAGAAATCTCAGCTCAAGGCAGCTGTCCTTGCAGCTACTCCTGGTGCTGCAAGTTTGGTCTGGAAATGCATTTCAGCTGGAAAACAGGTGAATTCATGAGTTCTGCAAATCCCTGAATCCTTCTCTGCAGATAAAATGCTCCGAGGAATAATTGATGTGTAGTAAATATTTCCCTCTAGGCAGCCAAAACATGCAGCTAACGTTATGCTTTTGGCAACTGTATTTCTGCTGAGCATTTTGGCAATGTACTCATGTTTACATCCTTAGCTCCTCACTTCCTTCCTTTACAGTGTAGGCCTGCTGGAAGCAGTGGGATGGAAACGGGCACTGCTGTCACTTAGCAACCTCTACTGGCTTTGAGATGTTGACTTCTCTCTTCCCTGGATTTCCCAGCACAAAAAGAGATGGCAGTATAATTCATCGCCAGCTGGGGATGCTCCAGTCTGGTGCAGCCTGGATCCCTCTCAGAGCATCATTTCCGTGTCCTGCCCCTGCTCCAGTGAGCGAGGCAGTGGGAGTTGATGCCCTGGGTTTTGTGGTCCGGAGTGGTGGGGATGCTTGGCCCAGGGTAACTCTGTGGCCAGGCAGCTGGCAGGATGGTGATGCTATGAGACAAGCAGCAATGAGGTGCCACACTTGCACCCTGTGTGGTATAACCTCCTCCTGTGTTGCAGCTCAGATCCCTGCTCTGCAGAAGGACTGGAAGTGGCTGGCCTCTTGGGAAGAGGGTGAATGGGGGACATTCTGCCAGCAGCTGAATTGTGTCAAACAGCTGGGAGAGATTCTGCAGTAATAAAAGCTGCAGGCAGTCAGAGTTGAGGCTGATTCCCTCCAGCTGGGGAGAGTTCTGACGGGGTGAGCCTGGGGATGCTGCTGCTGCTGCCTGGCAGGGTCACAGCACAGCCAGGGCCACAACTGGGAGAGTGTAAGGGCCAGGAAAGCATTTTGTCCATAAGAACTTCCCTCAGGGAAGCACTTGGCTTAGATTTGTGACCAATGAAGCAGGTGTGCTGCTAGGCTGCAGTGAGGGAGTCTGGCTCTTGGCTCTTTCCTGGGGTGCCCAGGGCTGCAGGGAAATGTCTCTGCTGGCTCTGATGCAGCACAGGGACCTTTTTCTCCTCTGCAGCTGGATGCACCTGACTAAAGGATGCAGCTGGAGGTCACAGAGCAGGAGAGATGCAGCAGGGATCGGGGTAGCACTGTCCTGCGGTCCATGAATCAGCAGTGCTATAGGCACAGGCATGGAGTGCTGCTTCTTTACTGGGAGAAACACCACAGCTGCTACTTCTAATCACAGCTCTGCAGCTTCCCTGGATCTCTTTCACTCACTTTAATCCTGTCTTTTGCAGCTCAGGGTCTGAGCTCTCCTCCTGGCAAATATGCAGGCATAATGCTGCCCGGCACATTCGTGCCAGCACTGCAGAGCGAGAGCCGTGGAGCTCCTCTGTTCATGGGGCTCCTTGCCCACACCTCCTTCAGCTGCCTGAACAGCTCTGCAAGACTCTGGGTTTGTAACTGAACCAAGGAGGAGGTGAGGAAAGTCCCTAGAGAGAAGAAGATTATGCATGAAGGAGCCTGCCTCTTCCAAATGGTTCCTAGGGGGGGATGCAGCCTTGCCTGTGCTCTGCTTCCCCAGGCCCTGCCTGCTCTCCTGGCAGGGGAGCGTGCCTGGCATCTGCAAATTTCCCCTCTGGTAGTTTATATATAACCCATTTTTCATGAAGGGAATTGCACTGGTGTATGTTTGTAAAGCAGCCTGGGAACCTGATTCAAATGCCCTCAGTTTTAATATCACACTGCCTGGTTAGGACGAAGCATCTGTGGGGAAGTCTTCAGGCTCAAATGCTGCAGCTCTGCCCTGAAACCAGACTGGTTTTGCCGTATATTTTTCTGGTAGTCGAGGCAGGACAAACTCACTGTCCATAGGCTTGATCTGAAAGGCATTGGAGGCTTCCACAGGGCTGGGAGCCCCATGCGGGCTGCACTAGAGCCGGTGACGTGTGGAAGTGAGCAGACCCCACTGACATAGCTCACGGTGCCACCTTGGGAGCAGGGAATCCTTCCCACCGTGCCAGGGAGAAGGGATTGCTGAAGGTTGTCTCTCCTTGCTGAAGCTGGCACGTGGTGAAAGGAAATGATAAATATTGTGGGGCATAATGGAGTGCAGGGTAAAACCAGAGTGTGTTCAGCTGACTGACCAGTGAGCAACACAGCACTGAGCTCCTGCTGCACTCTCAGGGGTTGCACCTGGCACTCTCCAGGAGAACAGGTTTGGGGTTTTTTTTTGCATGGGCTTCTGATGCTGGTTTGGGTCTTTTTTTCAGGGTTATTCATTACAGGAAGCTTTGCAATAGTCAGTGCTAGCACTGCCCTCGTTTCCTTTAATTTTGCCACTCGGAATCGCATCAAGTTCAGAAAGCCAGGCTGGGCTCCTCATGAGGGGTTGGAATCCCCACATAAGAAGGATATGGAACTGTTGGAGCCAGTCAACAGGAGACTACAGAGATGATCCAAGGGCTGGAGCACCTCTGCTATGAGGACAGGCTGAGGGAGTTGGGGTTGTTCAGCCTGGAGAAGAGAAGGCTCTAGGGAGACCGGAGAGTGGCCTCGCAGTGCTGAAAGGGGCTCCAGCAAAGCTGGGGAGGGGCTTTTTACAAGGGTCTGGAGTGATAGGACAAGGGGGAATGGCTATAAATTGGAAGGTGGGAGATTTAGATTAGACATCAGGAGGAAATTCTTCACAATGAGAGTGGGAAGGCCCTGGCACAGGTTGCACAGGGAGGCTGTGGATTCCCCTGCCTTAGAGGCATTTAAGGCCAGGTTGGATGGGATCTTGAGCAGTCTGGTTTGGTGGGAGGTGTCCCTGCCCGTGGCAGGAGCTTGAAACTGGATCTTTAAGGTCACTTCCAACTCAAACCATTCTATGATTCTATAACAAGGACCTGGAGAAGTCAGCTAGGAAAAGCAGGGTCCTGAAGATACATGGGGGTGCTCTTCCTCTCTTTCTTTGCTGCTCTCCTGGAGCTGTTGGAGAAGTGAGCACCCTCGTAATATCATGGGCATGCATCATGAAATTGTTCCTACTTTCTCCAGGAGGTGGGAGATCTATACTTGGCTGTTTGTGGCTTTTGTCAGGGCAGAGAGTGGCCTTCAATGAGTGATGGGGCTGCAGGGCAAGTGTGGTCACTTAGCAACTGTAACTCAGTTTCAACAGAGAGTTTGGTTTGGAAACTTCTCATAATAATAAATGTTTTCTTTTTTATTATTTTGTTTAATTATGGAAGCAAAGAAAAATGTAATTTTAAGGCCTGATGGAAAGGATGGTTCCCTACGCTATCAATTTGAAGCTGTGCGCAGCATTGCTCCCAAAGTATCCTGCCTTTTGTTAATCTTCATTTCTCTCTTGTGGAGATGCGATCCTGTGGCCAGGCTGCTCTCTTACAGATCTGAATTATTTCACTGGGGCAACAGAAAGTGCTCCGATGCTCAGACGGGGTGGATTTGGCCAGAACACGATACCGTTCTTCGCAACTTCCAGCCTCTGTAGAAACCCATGAGCTCGAGAAAGGCCAGGCAGCTACTCCAGTGCCTCCTGGCACAGCCTGCCCACTCAGGAGTGGGGGAAAAAAATAATCATGCTGCTAATTGGTATAATTATGTCACTAACCTCCAAGCCCCATCTATATTGAAAGGATTGCAAGGCTTTTCCCAGAGGCTGTGATGGTGGGGAGGTGACTGAAGCCATTTCTGGGTTACACCAATTAAGAACTTCTTAGTGTGAGCTAAAGCAAAGCTGTGCATTTGTTTCCCAGGTTAGAAGTCAGCTTGTTGTGGAGAGGAATTTTTTTTATGCTTATTGAGAGCTCTGGCCAAGAAGTTTTGATAACCCTCCAGCTCGTTAGTGTCTGCCAGCCTGTGGGATGTTCACAGGCCCAGATGTTTTGCTTTTCACGCTGAGCCAGGCCGGTGTCTGGTTTAATACAGAGGATAACTTATCGCTACAGGACTCCAGAGCCTCTGGTTTGGATATTTTTGTGGGGTGACCGCTGCCAGTAATCACAGCTAAATCTCATCTCTTGTTTTCCTATGCTTTTAGCTCAGCCTAATTTTTAATTGAACATTTTTAATTGAACCCACTGCAGTGACGTCGCTCAGACCTCGTTATCGTTTCCCAGCCTGTTCCTGAACCACCCACCCACTGCCAGCCCCACCGGACACGGCTTCTTAGGTCGGCCCTCACCTGGTTCTGGTGAATGTGTGTCTGACCCTGGCAGTGCTCCCACCCATGGCTGAGGGTCAGTGCCATTTTCCAGACCTCACCATGTGCCACAGGGATGGATGTGGTTCCTGCTCCTCCTCTTCCCGTTGTGAATGGGAGATGGGAGGAATTTGCTCAGTGGGACTGCTCTAAAATACCCTGCTTGGCAGACTGGGAAGCCAGCTGTCCGCCAGCTCCCATGCCAGCAAGCAGGACCCAGATCCTCCTGTGCTCCTGGTTGGCCCTGTTCCCAGTTCAGTGCCGACATCGTAGACGAAGAGCACAAGCAATCCTCCACTGGGTGCCGGTGGGTGGCACGGCTCCATGCTGGGGGGTCACAGGGAATGCCATAGACCCTTTGGCCAGCAGGATGGAATGGCCAGCTAGGGTCAGGTCTCCTTGGAGAGCGGGACAGCACGGTGGGCATGTGGGTTGGTGTATGGACCTGGGCAAACCGTGGTCCTCACACCCAAGTATCCCAGCACTAAGGCTGGCTTGTCTGCATGTGTGGATGAACCCACTGAGCTGCTCGAGTGTAGTGAGCCAGCAGTGGCCCAAGAAGTCCAACTGTGTCCTAGCCTCTATCAGAGACAGCGTGGCCAGCAGGAGCAGGGAGGTGATTGTGCTGCACTCAGCATTGGTGAGGCCGCACCTTGATTCCTGGGCTCAGGTTTGGGCCCCTTGCTACAAGAAGGACTTGGAGAGGATGGAGTGTGATTAGAGAAGGGCAACAGAGCTGGGGAAAAGGCTGGAGCCCAGGAGCTCTGGGACCGGCTGAGGGAACTGGGGTTGTTCAGCCTGGAGAAGAGGACACTGAGGGAAGAAGACTTCATCACTCTCTGCAACTCCCAGAAAGGAGTTTGGAGCAAGGTGGGTGCTGGTCTCTTCTCCTAAGTTACAGGATGAGAGGAAATGGCTGCAAGTTGTGCCAGGGGAGGTTTAGATCGGACATCAGGAAAAATATCTTCATCAAAAGAGTGGTGAAGCCTTGGCAGAGGCTGCCCAGGGAGGTGGTGGAGTCCCCATTCCCGGAGGGGTTTAAAAGATGGGTGAATGAGGTGCTCAGGGATGGTTCAGTGGTGGACAGGGACGGTTGGACTGGATGATCTCAAAGGTCTTTTCCAACCAGGCGATTCCGTTCTATAACTGGGCTGGGAGGACTGCACGGATGCTCCCTGCAAGCTTGTGCCCCATGGCGGCGACCGGGCGGGCAGCTCTGCCGGTGCTGGATGGCGGAGGGGCCGCAGCCACCGCGGGGGGCGCAGAGGGGTTCCCGCCAGCACGGACTCCCGGGCTCCTCCCTGCCCGCCCGCCCCGCGACCCCCACAGGGCGGGGGCGTGGCCTCAGCGGGAGGGGGCGTGGCCTCACCGCCAGGGGCCGTGGGCGCAATGCGAGGGGGCGTGGTCTAAGCGAACGGGGCGTGAGCTTATTCGCTGAGGCCACGCCCCCCGGCCCGGGGGCGAGGCGCATGCGCAGTGCTCGGCCGGTACCTGTCAGCGGCGGCGGGCGGAGGCGGCGGGATGGAGGGGCTCATCCCGCTCGTGAACCGGCTGCAGGACGCCTTCGCGGCGCTGGGCCAGAGCTGCCTGCTCGACCTGCCGCAGATCGCCGTGGTGGGCGGGCAGAGCGCCGGCAAGAGCTCCGTGCTGGAGAACTGCGTGTCCAGGTGAGGCGGCGGGAGCGGCGCCCCCGTGTGTCCGCGTGTCTGTCTGTGTCCGTGTGTGTCCGTGTGTCTGTCCCTCTCCATGTGTGTCCGCGTGTCTGTCTGTGTCCGTGTATGTCCGTGTGTCTGTCCCTGTCCATGTGTGTCCGCGTGTCTGTGTGTCTGTCTGTGTCCGTGTATGTCCGTGTGTCTGTCCCTGTCCATGTGTGTCCGCGTGTCTGTGTGTCTGTCTGTGTCCGTGTATGTCCGTGTGTCTGTCCCTGTCCATGTGTGTCCGCGTGTCTGTCTGTGTCCGTGTATGTCCGTGTGTCTGTCCCTGTCCATGTGTGTCCGTGTGTCTGTCTGTGTCCGTGTATGTCCGTGTGTCTGTCCCTCTCCATGTGTGTCCGCGTGTCTGTCTGTGTCCGTGTATGTCCGTGTGTCTGTCCCTCTCCATGTGTGTCCGCGTGTCTGTGTGTCTGTCTGTCTCCGTGTATGTCCGGGTGTCTGTCCCCGTCCATGTGTGTCCGCGTGTCTGTGTGTCTGTCTGTCTCCGTGTATGTCCGGGTGTCTGTCCCCGTCCATGTGTGTCCGCGTGTCTGTGTGTCTGTCTGTCTCCGTGTATGTCCGGGTGTCTGTCCCCGTCCATGTGTGTCCGCGTGTCTGTGTGTCTGTCTGTCTCCGTGTATGTCCGGGTGTCTGTCCCCGTCCATGTGTGTCCGCGTGTCTGTGTGTCTGTCTGTCTCCGTGTATGTACGGGTGTCTGTCCCCGTCCATGTGTGTCCGCGTGTCTGTGTGTCTGTCTGTCTCCGTGTATGTCCGGGTGTCTGTCCCCGTCCATGTGTGTCCGCGTGTCTGTGTGTCTGTCTGTCTCCGTGTATGTCCGGGTGTCTGTCCCCGTCCATGTGTGTCCGCGTGTCTGTGTGTCTGTCTGTCTCCGTGTATGTCCGGGTGTCTGTCCCCGTCCATGTGTGTCCGCGTGTCTGTGTGTCTGTCTGTCTCCGTGTATGTCCGGGTGTCTGTCCCCGTCCATGTGTGTCCGCGTGTCTGTGTGTCTGTCTGTCTCCGTGTATGTCCGGGTGTCTGTCCCCGTCCATGTGTGTCCGCGTGTCTGTGTGTCTGTCTGTCTCCGTGTATGTCTGGGTGTCTGTCCCCGTCCATGTCTGTCCTTGTCTCTCTGTCCATGTGTGTGTCCGTGTGCGTATGTCCATGTGTCTGTCAGTGTCCGTGTATGTCCGCGTGTCTGTGTGTCTGTCCCTGTCCATGTGTGTCCGTGTGTGTGCGCGTGTCTGTCCGTCTGCCTGTCTGTGTCCATGTCCCCTCCCTCCCCGCAGCTCCGCGCTCCCGTACCCCGGGGCAGCCAGCGGAGATGGACGAGGGGGCGCGGGGGGGGCGGCTCCCTAGTGCCGGGAGGGCTCGGTCCCCCTCCCTGGTCCTTGAGGGCTCGATCCTCCCTTCCCTGGTGCCGGGGGAACTCGTTCCAGCTCCCTGGCGCCGGAGGGCTCTGTCCCCCTCCCCGGTGCGGTGGGTCCAGCCCCAGTTTGCGCTCAGCACGGCTCCCGTGTAAACGCCTGCGTGTGTGTGTGTGGACCATCTGGAGAAAAAACAGTGTCTACCGCCCCAAATCGTGTCCACGGCGGGGGCTCTGGGTCCGCTCGGTCCATGGGTCTCGTACCGTTGCGTATGCTTCGTGCCATCCTACGGCACGAATGGGTATTGACGTTGTTGAAAATGTCCAAGAGAAGATGCCCAGTGACTCGGGTGGCCCTTCCGACGGGCAGACCGCGGCTCTGAGGATCTCCCGAGGTAAACGTGAGCTTCACGTGCTGTCCCATAAAGTTCCTGCGGCGTTCGTGCAGATAGCCTGTGGGCTCCTGGAGTGAGGTGATGCTCTCTGAGCGTTGCTCTGCGCAGAGGGGCAAAAGCACTCTTGTACAGCAATGCCTGGGGGTTTTCGTGTGCAGAAGTCTTTATTAAAGGTCATATTGGATGCTGTGTCTCTCCACAACCTAGCCATGTGTCAGACCACGATGGCTCTTAATATATGGTATAAAAATACCATACA
Organism: Tapera naevia; assembly: GCA_033556795.1. Lineage (NCBI taxonomy): Eukaryota > Metazoa > Chordata > Aves > Cuculiformes > Neomorphidae > Tapera > Tapera naevia. The sequence goes on along the minus strand of JAUMJJ010000006.1, from coordinate 12,474,877 downwards.
GTTGTTCTTTATCTCCACTGCATAATTTACTTTTGTTATGGTAAATGTCAACTCTTCCTCTTCTTTCTACTTGAAGACTGTAGCTGTTGACAGTTGTGCCGCTTCTCAAGTTCAGAAAGCACAAGTGAGGTCCCCGGAAATCACTATTCACCATCAAATTATTAGAGTTGTTTTTAAACCAGTCCTTTAAAAGTATTTTTGTGATCTTTTGATCTGTGTGTCTCTGAAGCTGTGCAAAGCACGTGTGTGGAGGTAGAAAAGCGTCTTCATCTTGTCAATGAGGATATCTTGGTCCCTGTGGCAAAGCCTTGCTGGGGTGGTTACCCACCTGGGATCAGGGCTCAGTGTGGTGGGCTGTGGGGTGGTGTCTTTCTGTGGATCCAGCTGTGCTGGTGACTGTTCCCAGATGCTTCTTGTTGCTCCCCTGATAGAGGAATTGTTCCTCTAATCCAAAGGTGGAGGAGCTATTCCTTTGAGTGCAGCTCACTCCGGCTGCTGGGGTGCACCTGGTGAGAGCAAAAGGTGAAAAGGAGCACCTTGTGCTAATCTGGCCCATTTGGACAAGAGGCTGGAACTTGCACAAGTGAGATGTGGACATGTCTAGGAAGAATTATGAAGAAAAGCTGAGGGCAATGACTTTTTTCCATCATAATTATACACTGTGCCGTCTGCAGACACTGTAAGAGGGTCCCTTCAGAGAAGAGCTTACACTCTGCTGTGAAGCCCCAGGGTGTTTCTGTCATGTGGGAAATGGAATTTGGATTTTTTTTCAGTCCTGTCTCAGAGTTCCACATTGTTTTATGCAGTAACTTCTTGAGATATAGCACCAGCTGATCTGCTTGCAAGCCTAGAGCAATGTCACTTGCAAGAGTGACATTAAAATGCAATACTTCAAACTGATTCCATGAGACCTAAATGTTCTACTTGTGCCCTTCCTCCAGACTGAGTGAATGTGTGGTCAGCAGATGTGCACTTGCTAAAACATGAGAACTTGATTGTAAAACCTCAGAACCAGATTAATAAACATCCAAGAGATAGGAGGAACGTTTTCCTTGTCAGCTCAGCAGGCGAAACGGTCTGTAGCTCTCTTTACTAAGCCATAGGATGTTCCTGTTTTTACGGGATAATGAAGCTGCTCTCTACAAACTAGAAGTTTATTACTTAAGACAGACTTAATATGGCTTACAGAGGTATCTGTGCTGCACTGGAGACATCCTGCACTTGTTTCTTTTTGTTAGTGGTAGATTGCATGATGTGTGATTAACCACAGGGCAAACACTAACTAATAGTAACACAGCTTTGAAATGCACGTCAAAATAAAATAGTCCCTGCATTGCTCTGAAGTTTGAGCATTAATTCTCGTGGGGTTTTGTTTGAATCTTCTTGGGGTTTTTTTGTGTTTTGTTTTTTTTTTTTTTCCCCCATGGTGTTGGGGTTTTTTACCACGTGAATCATTATCATTCATAGATTTTGAACTCTTAGCCTTAAGAGAGACATCCAAGATCTCCTGTCTTTGGGAACAGCTGTAATTGGAAGGCATGCTGTCCTCCATGTGGAGGGTAGGGTCTTGCTACAAACACACTGTTGGGTGGTAGTCCTCTAGTGAGGTCAGTAAGGTTCTTCTTCACTCTAGGAACAGATTATTATTCTCTGCTGCCTGTAGCCACCAGAGCATTGTGCCTATTTCAGTCCTTCATGGTGTCCTTCGTTGTGCAAGGATGACATATTTTTCTACTTGGACAGAGGAAACCTGTTTTCTGCCTTGCAGTTGGTATCAGAATTGGAGCTTCTTCATGGAGCCTCTCTGCCCAGGAAGCGTGTTGGGCTCTACTGCGTTACCCACCGTCTAGGTTATGTGCTGCCACAACTTTTGTCAGGGCTCTGGCTCTGGTATAATTCTGTGGGCTGGCAGATGGTTCTGGAAATGGGGTCCAAGTCGTGTTCGTTCTGAAGCTGCGGAGTGACATCCATTCATCGCTGTCTCCAGGGCAGCACCAAGCCCTGTTTAGGTTCACAAAGCATCTTTAATTACTGACAATGGCCAGTGAATATGTTGGGATTAGATTTCAGGTGTGAACTGTACTGGCACTGGTGTTGCATGAGAAGGAATCCTGCATGTTTACCTGCTCCAGGAATTGTGTGACACCCAGAACTGCATATGTGGCTGTAGGTTGACTTGGAACAGTGTTGGAGAGCAGCAGTGACAGATCGCCCGGTTTAGCCACTATTGTTGCTATTTGGAGTAGCATCTGCTAAGGGATCTGGAGAGTTGGCTCTTTTATGGCTCCCCTGTGTGCAAGGAGACTTTGCTTCTTTTGGTAGTCAAGGACTGTGTTTGAAGCGTTTCCTTTCCGGATTCTGATTATATTTAGATGGAAACAGAGGTTTCAGAGCACTTGAGGGCAAGGGACCTTTCTGTTTATGTGTTAGACCTTCATGTGTTCCTAGCTGGACCTCATGGCACTCATTTGAGGAAATGGTATTATCCAAAGAACAAATGCACTTCTTACCTTCCTCTCTTTGTAACAGAAGTGAACGTGTCCTTAAAATCCTGAGCCAGAGTTTGAGGTGAAGGATCTAGTGCAGTCTTTTGGTGAAAGTTGGTGGGAAACAGATTCAAAAGCACAAAGGGGTGTCAAATATCTAATAACAACTGAACGATGCTGGGAGGCAGGCTCTTCACTGAGTTTCACTCCTTTGCTATGTCTCAGTACAGCACCATGACCTTATATGTTGTTTGTGCTTTTTAAATGTCTTGATTTTGATAATAATGGAGTTGTTTAAAAGAGCACTAATGGTAGGAAGCAATGCCTGGAAACTGTATTTGAGAGAAAGCATTTTCTATTATTTCATATATCCAAATGGGCTTTTAAGATAACGAGGCATAGATGGCAAGGTACCCAGTCAGGGCCTCTTTCTTCAGATTTGAATCAGAACCTTATTTTATTCTTACAAATAGCAAGAAATTAGTAATTAGATTTCAAAGCTGAAAGCTATTTACTTCCTTCTCTGCCTAATATAATAGAAGCTGCATGTGGCTGAATAATTGTTTTATAAGAAATGTGAACTGTGGGTTGTAAGCCTGTCAGTCGTCTTCAGACAAGTGCTTTCATTTTCAGAGCCAGAGGTCTGGTTTTGTTGTAGCTTTACAGCTTTTTGATCTGAGATGCTTTTGAGAATCTTATGGCCATTCATGTTGTACAGCTATTTGTTATGACATATGTACTAATTTTTTTCCCCCAATTAGGATTCTTTGTGCGCTCAGCTCATTCTTTTTCCTTGAGATGGCGGTTGTGAAAAGGCTGCGTTGAGTCATTAGGGGAAGAGAAAGGGCTTTAAATCCGGCTGTGGAAGCAGGGAATTTCTCCAGAGAAAGCAGGCACCTACTTAGCTTGCCTGCTTCCTGGGGGAGATGCAGTTAAAATTGGTGCAGATGTTTTATTCTGTTAGCTACTATTCATGGACAGAAAAACTTTTTAACAGAGAATTCTCCTCTTTTCTGGAGCAGGTATGAAAAAGCCAGGCAGTTGGAGACACCGACTGAATGTGGTGCTGTGTATTCTTTTCCTAATCTTGAGGATCTTCTGGAAGTGAGAGTCAGGCACTCCTTTTCCTGGCTAATTAAGCTATTGTACAGCTGTATTGAGCGTGCTAGTTTCACTATCAAAATACTGTGGTGCGCTGAAAGCAACAATTGTTTCTGGGGATTCCCTTAGAGACAGCAGCGAATGAGACCCTGGCTCCTTTAGATTTCTTCCTCAAATACAGGTTTACATTTGAAAGCTGCAGAACAAGCCTGGCCATTTCATTGGAATATAGATGACCTAGCTTTGTCCTTAAATGTAACTCTGATGGGGATTTTAAGTTAATTTTTATGTCAAGTCTGGAGAATTGATACATGCAAAGTAAAGTGAATGCGTGGTTAAAAACAGACATGCAGGTATGCAGGTTATTTTTCTTCTCCCCCGCTCCCCAAAGTAAAAGTTTACCTTTAAAACAGTTTTGAGGATCTGTCTCTTATTTCCAGCATTTACATTTTACCAATTAAAAAGATTTCTTCTGTTTAAAGACTTCTTCTGTTTCAAGAGAAGCTGTACTCCATAATGAGACACGGTTATCAGGAGCCGTGGCTTATATTCTAGCATTAAATTCAGTGTATCAAGCGGTTTACAGAGTTGCTAAATCAATAAGTAATACTTAACACTTCAGTAAAGTGTCCTTGTGAGAATACCCATACAGATGGGCTTTGGTGTAGTAGATATGACTGGGGCATGGTGGTTATGTGAATGCAAGCTTAGTGTTTGAAGTCTGAGATGCAGACTTTAGAAAACCTCAAAACCCTGCAAAAAGCAACTCTCAGAAACCCCCCATTCTGGTCTCAAGTGTCCTCTAAGACATCGGTGCTGCAAACTCAGGAGCATTTGTGAAGGTGACTGGTCAGCTTCTTAGAGGTTTGGGGTGGGAGTTGTTTTTTTTCAGACAATAGGTATCCACTTAACTTTAGATAAACTTTCCTTATACAAAATGCAACAGACTGTCTGACTCTAGGCTCTTGTGTAACACCATAAATCCCAACACTCGCATAGCCCACAGCTGGTATTTGGTATTGAGATCAGTAGATAACAAGCATCTTTGTGGTTCTGCTGTTTCTTGAAGGGCGTTGCTCCTGCTAATGTCTCAGGCTTATGTTATTTGCCTTTGTAGATGAAACAGAAGGGGAGGCTTTCCAGTTTAGCTAAGTAGATGTGAACCATATAATCGTTGGGATGTTCACCTGTAAACATAGGCAGTGATGCTGCTATGGATTGCAGCAGAGAAGTCCAAGTGTGGGCACTGTCCTCTTCTCTGCCACTGATTTGCAGTGTGGCCTCAAACTGGCTCAAGTCTTTCTCTTAACAGTATGTAGTTTTTATTCCTTTATTTTGAAGTTACTTCTCTCTTTAAAGGAAGAGGTTAGCACATACTGTTAAAACCACCGTGGGATAACTGTGACAGCAGTCTAAAACTTGTAGTTACACATTTCTTTGCTTTGTGTGATGCTGCTCTAGATACCTATGTGACCCCAAAACTGAGCATTGGCTTCTGCCTTGTGCAGCTGAGATGCAGCACCATTTCTTCTTCCCAGAAAGGGACTCTTGTTAGCATTTAGTTTGTGTCTCTAAAAGAGTAGTCTTGAGAGAGATCATGTTTGGGGTTTGGTATCAGTCGGTCAGTGAACAAATTGATGGTATTCTTTTAAGTATTCATGGATTTCTTGAATATCTGCCTAGATGATGAGCATGGAGGGGCCATTTTTGCCTTTTCTATTTCTTTTTTGAACAGTGCATTTCAGAATAAAGCCTTCTCATAAGCAGAAGCCTGTGAACTCACCGTGTTTGCTGTGCTGTTGTGTCACGGGTTGCTGGGAATCCTTTTAATGCTGTCTGTCTGCCGTGTAAAGCCTGTAGTGTAAATATGCTGAGAGCAGGAAATGAGCATTATTTAACTGTGACCTTGCATCTTTTTCTTCAGCAAGTTGCATGGGGATGAACAAGGCAGCATTATTGAACCAGAGAGGAGCACAATCCCATTGAGATGTGTGCTGGGCTTTGATGTACTGCCAAGTGCTGTTGTCTGTGATAGCCTCTGGGATACAAAGGAGACTGGAGCTGGAGATAAGAGGGGTTTTCAACTGAAGTGTCATGATAATGTCAGCCTGTATAATTTGTATTTCATGTGGAAGTTATGCTTCTAATTCAATTCCTAGCACAGTATCTTTGCATCCTAGTTCCCGTGCAAAATCACCAAGATGTCATTATTCAGATATACAGGAGATCTTCTATTTGCTGTGATGCAGCCACATTTCCACAGATGATTTAATCACAGCTAGGTTAATCTCAGTCACTCGGTACTTTGTTTACTATACACAGTGCAACTGCTTAAAAATATATCATAGAATCACAGAATGGTTTGGGTTGGAAGGGACCTCAAAGCCCAGACAGTTTCAACCCCCCTGCCATCGGCAGGGACACCTCCCACCAGACCAGGCTGCTCAAGATCCCTTCCAACCTGGCCTTGAACACCTCCAGGGTCGGGGCATCCACAGCCTCCCTGGGCAACCTGTGCCAGTGTCTCCCCACCCTCATTGTGAAGAGCTTCTTCCTAATGTCCAACCTAAATCTTCCCCTTCCAATTTATAGCTGTTCTGCCTTGTCCTATCACTCCAGACCCTTGTGAAAAGTCCCTCCCCAGCCTTCCTGTAGCCCCTCCAGGTACTGGAAGGCTGCTGTGAGGTCTCCCCAGAGCCTTCTCTACTCCCAGCTGAACAGCCCAGCTCTCTCAGCCTGTCCTTATAGCAGAGATGCTCCAGCCCTCAGATCATCTTCATAGCCTCCTCTGGACCCGTTCCAACAGTTCCATATCCTTCTTACATTGGGGATTCCAGAACTGGACACAGGACTCCAGGTGGGGTCTCACAAGAGTGGAGTAGAGGGGCAAAATCCCCTCCCTGGCCCTGCTGGCCGTGCTGCTTTTGGTGCAGCCCAGGACACATTTGGCCTTCTGGGCTGTGAGCTCACATTGCCAGCTCATGTCGAGCTTCTCATCAACCAGCACCCCAATTCCTTCTCTGCAGGGCTGCTCTCAATCCCATTGTCAATATACATATATTTAGTTGTGCTTAGCTATAGAGGGTGCTGTACAATGGTCTGTGTGTAACTCTTGTAGTGGGAAGCACAAGAGCCGCTGTAAGATGCATCTCTAGCTTCTGCTGCCCGAGAGTGGATGGATGTGTTCCAGGTCTGTTCAGCAGCCAGCCTGGAGGCTGCTGAAGAAATGTTGGTATAATCTGTCAGAGGCAGTGTTCTGCCTTTGCCTGCTCACCTATTATTTTGTTCAGGTGCTGAACAAATGTTGACAGAAGATCTCCAATGTCTGTCAAGTCTTGGAAACAGGATGGAAAACTGTGGGAGTTTGGGCTGAGACCTCCAGCATTATGATTTTGTTAGCATTCTGGGAAGCAGCAGCACTGACCACTGTTTTAGTCAGGCTCTTACTGCAGAGTTTTCTCATTTAACAATTCAGTTTGTGGTGAGAGGAGAGATTGTGGGTCATGGCTGGTGTTCAATTTAAATATTTAGCTAAATAGATTTTACATTGTCGTGGACAATATATTCATTTGCACATACTAGAGGTTCAAAGCAGGAAAAAATGGGCAGGTGAAAAAAGGATAAAATAGCTGGAGAAGATAAGTTGAGAGACTGTCTCACTTGTTTTGGAAACATCCCCTTCCCCCTTCCTTCTATAGTTGTTATGTCTATAAATTCAGACTGTGTCTATACTGCAATTCCCATTGTGTATATGTTCTGGAGGGAGTGTAAGAATTGAATCCAGTCACATTCCAACTCTGCAAAGTAATCCGTGATGGCTTGTGTTGTACCAAGAAAGGTAATTGTACAGTTTGACACCTTGTCCATCAACAAATTGATTTTCACAATGCTGCTGAAGAAGCAAAGCTTTTTGGACTTGACTAAGACATGGCATAGCTGATTTGTTTGCTCTGCCACTCCTTAAAAATCTGTGTTAAAGGATCTGAGATCAGGATAGGGTGATTTGGGAGGAAGGGCAGGAATGTATTTTGTGTGGATTTTTGGTGGCAGCACTGAAATTTTTAAATATTTAATATTTAAAATCATTGTCATGACAGACTATCTAGAGATTAATTATTTGCTAAATGCAAGTAATTATATAGAATTTAGCTTCATGTAGCTGGTATGCCTGAAGTGTTGGGGATGTGTTTTATGATCCTTGCATTCAAATTTTTTTCTTTTTATATCTGATTATATTATAGAGGAAAACTTTTTACTGAAATCTTTTCTAAAGAAACATTGTGAATAGGATTTGGCAGCTGGAAGTGATTAAATAAAACCAACCAACTTCTGTTTAGAACCCTGACAACTATTTAGAGTGAATAATAAGCATTTTTGTTGTTCATTTCTTGTGTTTAGATACAAAATCTTGCTGCATTAGTGTTCATCCTGAGAATGGATGGGCTTTTATGCACCATCTTATGCAAATTAGTTCTATCCTAAGAGCAAACATATCTGATTAGTGAGAATGCAGTTGCCCTGCAAAGTCTGCTTTATTTTTTGCATCACAAAAGCTCTGTTGTGGGGATTTGTGTTTTGTGGTACCCCCCCCTCCCCTGGAACTGCTGGAGAGCACGTTGGGCAGGAAATAGCCGAAGCTTTTGTAAAATCTTAAAAGGGAAAGAGGGGGAAAAAAAAAAGGCATTTTCACTAATGGAATTAGGATGATGCAGCAAAGTCTTGGGTGCCTGCCAGGGAGGACAGATGCATCGTGCATACAGTGCCTTCCTGACGAGGGTGCACGTTGGCAGCCTCCTGCTCTGTTAATACAGTCAGCCTACAGCACCGGCACAGTCGCTGCAAACAGAGCAGTGTTCATCTCACCACTCTGGTGGGGTTGCCTGACAAGGTTTCATAGCTGTGCATGGCAAGTTTGCAGTCCCTGTAAACATTATTGAGACTTTAAAACTTTCTGTCACCTAAAAGGACGTGCATTTTCTTCCCTGCTTCATTGAACAGGCTTGCCTTTTTCTCTGCTGAAATGTACCCTCTCGCTGTCAAAATCTGGTATTAGATTTGGGGTACTTATAATGCTCTGTGCCTTCTTAGGCTTCAGTTCAAATGTCCCCTTCTTTGGAGAACTTGTTGAGTCCATATTTAATGGAAGACTTTGCCACTGGTACTGGAGTTGGTTCTGATTTTCTCATAGCCCTACAATATTTAGTTTAACAGGAGAGATGTAATAATTTCTGACTGCGTCTTGAGCAGAAATGCTGGTGCTCCTTGAAGAAAGCATCTTCCAGGTAGGAGAGAAGTATAATGACAGTGGTTTTCAAGCCTGCTGTATCTCCAGTCTTCTGCTTGAAGAGGAAATCTCAAGCTTTGCTTTCTTGCCTTGGTGATGCTGAAGCATTGCCACTGAGCTTAGTTGTTACGGAAGTGCCCAGCTAGTGTGACTGAAACCCTTTGCCATCTTATTTGAAGTTCTTCAAGGGTTTCCAACAATACCTTATTTCTCACCTTTGGAGTCAACGTGAGCCACATTGCCATGGTTAGGCCTTTTTTGGGTGGATTTTTTTTACCATTCCCCTCTGGATTTTTGCTTGTTTGGTCTCAAGTCCATAATGGGGTGGGGGAAGGAAGACTCAAAGAGAAATTTTGGGCTATCAAGTTTCAAGATTTCTTTTTATTCTTTCTGATTCAACTTGTGTGCTTACTGAAAGTGATAGAGAGGATAACTGGGTTGTCCCTGCTTTTGCTGGCCGGTTCCAGTAGAAGGACACTGATAACTTCTCAAAGACACCAAGTTTATCCACTCTTCTTGAAAGGAAGAGATAGTTAACAGCCCTAGGATGTTGGGATACTCAGTTTCTCACCCCTAGAGACGTGCCCAAACTGCATGGGCTGCAAGGTGTAGTTACTGCTTCTGTGTTGATTCATCTCAGATCTCTCAGATGAAGGCAGATTTACCTTGAAAGAACGATTACTGCAAACAGAGACCAAACTTAGTGAGAGAAGTTGGCTAGGCACTGAAGTGCCATGATAAGGATGCTGGCTATGTGGTTAATAAAAAGCCCTGAAAGGCCTGGTATTGAGCATTAGGAGCTAACATATATGAAATCACCTACAATCCACAGCCTTTTAATGCATTTGGCTTTCCTGGTAGGCCTACCTAAGGCAGATATCATCGGTGTTCAATAAAGAGGCTTAATTATTTTGTACATCCTTGCGTAAGCCCCGTTATGTTAGGCTGAGATTTTTAAGCCATTGAACAAAGCTGTGGGAGACTCTCTTGACTGACAGACATTGTGCCAAAACAAAAAGCGTTTACTCCTCTGTAACTAATGAAAGGAGGTGAAGGATCAGTGGTGACTGATAATAAGAACTGGTCTCTGTACTTTGAGCCAATGAGGAAGTGCATATATAGCCAAATATCAGCATGATGTAGAAAGCGATGTAGACTACTGTATTACTGAAAAAACAACAGGTATGTGTTTGAGAACATCAAGGTACAAGAGAGGCAGTGCCTTAAGGTTTTGAAAATGTGTCTTGGGATTATCTTTTTACTGTCATTTTAGGGCAGGGGAACTGTGCTTCCAAAGCCACGAGGGAAGAGTAAATATAGTGATGTCCAGTGTCAATGATGACAAGCTTCCTCTGAGAAAGTACTTCACTCAACATTAGGAATTTAATGCTGAAGAAAGCCTCTGCTTAAACACAAAGTCCATTTCCCATTGCCTGGATGTACCTTTGTAGGGAGCAAAAGTTTGCAGATGATACCAAGCTGGGAGGAAGGGTTGATCTGTTAGAGGGTAGGATGGCCCTACAGAGGGACCTGGACAGACTGGAGAGCTGGGCTGATTCTAATGGGATGATGTTTAATAAGTCCAAATGTCAGGTACTTCATTTTGGGCACAACAATTCCATGCAGAGCTACAGACTGGGGACAGAGTGGCTGGAGAGTAGTCAGGCAGAAAGGGACCTGGGAGTGCTGGTGGACAGGAAGCTCAACATGAGCCAGCAGTGTGCCCAGGTGGCCAAGAAGGCCAATGGCATCCTGGCCTGCATCAGGAATAGTGTAGTGAGCAGGACCAGAGAAGTTATCGTCCCCCTGTACTCGGCACTGGTCAGGCCTCATCTTGAATATTGTGTCCAGTTCTGGGCCCCCCAGTTTGGGAAAGATGTCAGGATGCTGGAGAGTGTCCAGAGGAGGGCAACGAAGATGGTGAGGGGGCTGGAGCACAAGCCCTACGAGGAGCGACTGAGGGAGCTGGGGCTGCTTAGTCTGGAGAAGAGGAGGCTCAGGGGAGACCTCATTGCTCTCTACACCTATGTAAAAGGAGGTTGTAGTTGGGCAGGGGTTGGTCTCTTCTTTCAGGTGACCAGTGACAGAACTAGAGGGCATGGACTCAAGCTTCATCAGGGAAAGTTTAGACTTGATGTGAGGAAAAAGTTCTTCACTGAAAGGGTGATTGGTCATTGGAATGGGCTGCCCAGGGAGGGGGTGGAGTCGCAGACCCTGGAGGTGTTTAAGGGGAGACTGGATGAGGCACTGAGTGCCATGGTTTAGATGATGGTATTAGTGTTGGTGTTAGTGTTGGGTTATAGGTTGGACTTGATGATCTCGGAGGTCCTTTCCAACCTTATGATACTGTGAAGCTGAAAAGTGCCTGAAGGCTCTGCTGCTGGGTGCTCTGGTGGTGGGGAGCACAGGAGCAAGAGCAGATGAGATGGGATGAACATGTCTGACAAAACAGATCTTCAGGTGTGTATTTTTGGCATTAAGAGTTCTTTAATTGTAAATTACCTGGGTTTGAAAAAGTGAACCTGAGGAAAGAAGTTAGCTGTTATTAATGTCTCTCTTCTGCAGGCTTGCACTGGACTACGCTTTTCACTGCTTTGCCCTTTTGTAGCACTTTGCTTTGAGGCTGAATATGGTCAATGCAAGAAAACCAAAAGCCTTTTGTAGTACTTCTGCAGAGTGTCCATTTGTCACAGCAGTGGGAGATGCTTGGCTCTCTCTGCACGTGTTGGTGTTCACTGTGAAACGGTTCTTCGTTCAGCACCCAGTGCAAACCGTGGGTGCTACCAGGGCTCCCCAGGTGCTCAGCTGGTGTTCTGTAGAACAATAAATGCTAGGATGGAAAGAAGCCAAGGGAAACTGTTGGCTTTTGGCACAATTGTTTCCTGTTGAAACTGAAGCTGCAGCGCAGTCTGTGGCAAATTTTGGGAATAAAGGCCTGTGTGGAATGCTGCTGCAGCAGTGTGGTTGGTTTGAGTGCCTGTGGGATGTGGCCTTTCTGCACTTGAGGGAAACTTTTACAAGCATGTTTAACCTGGAGAGGAGGAGGCTGAGAGGAGATTTCATCACTCTCTCCAGCTCCCTTAAAGGAGGTTGTGGTGAGGTGGGTGTTGGTCTCTTCTCCAAAGTAACAAGTGATAGGATGAGAGGAAACGGCCTCAAGTTGTGCCAGGGGAGGTTCAGATCAGATATTAGGAAACATTACTGCAAGAGTGGTGAAGCACTGGCAGAGGATGCTCAGGGCAGTGGTGGAGTCACCATTCCTGGAGAGGTTCCAAAAATGTGTGGCCGTGGCAATTCAGACATGGTTTAGTAGGCATGGTGGTGTTGTGCTGACAGTTGGACTGGATGAGCTTAGAGGGCTTTTCCAACCTCAGTGATTCTATGATTTTAAGTAACATTACTGATGTTATTTGGCAAAATGAAATAGATTCAGATGGGTCATTTGTGCTCCTCTTCCTCTGTAAGAGAATTATGGCTCTTGTCCTGAGCCTGTCTTATTTCTGCCCTCTGTGAAAAATGTGGAGGCATTTTCTATGGAGGGACTTCTGATTTTTTTGATAATTCATCACTATCAGTTTTACTTGTTGCTAGCTCTTTAATTAATGCAGTTGCTGTCTAATCATTGATGTTTTACTCCATTATTTGATTTCCTGGATTCTCCCTATGTTTTATATGAACTAATTATATTGGTGTTAGTTGTAAATTAATTGCCATTCATCTTGTATAATACTGACCATGGAGCTGATCTAAGTGCAGAACATTTCTCAGTGATGTTCTGGCAGAGCAGAGCAGGTTGAAATTTCTCTTTTGAAGCCAGGATTAAGGTTTACATGGTGATGCATCATCGTGCTTCACGCAAACTGGGGATTCTTTTGGCTTGTTCTTGTTTGATAATGTAATAAATATTGCTGGTGTGGTAGAGAGCTCCTAAATGAAAGCTCTGACCTGGAAATCCTCTCAGAGTATGTGATGTTAAAATTTTGTTTGTTTCATACATGTTCTGTTCTTTGTAAGCTTTAGTCCTGCCTCATTATGAGGCAGCTGATCTGAAGGAACCGCTGGCTGCTTTGTCTTTAGCATTTCACTATAGCTTCTGCCTCATCTAAAATCCCAAGGGTATTAAGGGAGCTGGCAGAGGTCCTTGCCAAACCCCTTTCCCTCATCTACAGCAGTCCTGGCTGACTGGGGAAGTGCCGCCTGACTGGAGACTGGCAAATGGAACTCCCATTTCCATGAAGGGTCGGAAGGAGGATCCGGGGAACTCCAGGCCTGTCAGTGTCACCTCGGTGCCAGGGAAGGTCATGGAGCAGATCATATTGAATGCTATCACACAGCACATGCAGGACAACCAGGTGATCAGACCCCGTCAACACGGGTTTACGAAAGGTAGGTCCTGCCAGACCAATCTGATCTCCTTCTATGACAAGGTTACCCAGCTAATAGACGAGGGAAAGGCTGTGGATGTGCTGTACCTGGAGATTTGTAAAGCCTTTGACACCCTTTCTCACAGTACTCTGATTGAGAAACTGGCTGCCATTGGCCTGGACAGGCACAGCCTCTGCTGGGTGAAAAACTCGTTGGATGGCCGGGCCCAAGAGGGTGGTGGGGAATGGAGTTCAATCCAGTTGGAGGCCGGTCACGAGTGGTGTTCCCCAGGGTTCAGTGCTGGGTCCAGTCCTGTTCAATATCTTTATCAATGATCTGGATGAAGGGATCGAGTGCAGCCTTAGCAAGTTTGCAGATGACACCAAGCTGGGTGCAAGTGTTGATCTGCTTGAAGGAAGGGAGGCTCTGCAGAGGGATCTGGACAGGCTGGATCCATGGGCTGAGACCAACGGGATGAGGGTCAACAAGACCAAATGCACTTGAGAAACAAGAACCCCCTGCAGCATTACAGGCTTGGGGAAGAGTGGCTGGAGAGCTGCCTGGAGGAGAAGGACCTGGGGGTGTTGGTTGGCAGTGACTGAACATGAGCCAGCAGTGGCCCAGGTGGCCAAGAGGGCCAATGGCATCTTGGCCTGTATCAGAAACAGCGTGGCCAGCAGGAGCAGGGAGGTGATTGTGCCCCTGTACTTGGCACTGGTGAGGCCACACCTCGAGTGCTGGGGTCAGTTCTGGGCCCCTTAGCACAAGAAGAACATTGAGGGGTTGGAGCGCGTCCAGAGAAGGGTGACAAGGCTGGTGAAGGGGTTGGAGAACAAGTCCTATGAGGAATGGCTGAGGGACCTGGGGTTGTTTAGCCTGGAGAAGAGGAGACTGAGGGGAGACCTCATCACTGTCTACGGCTGCCTGAAAGGAGGCTGTGGGAGAGCGAGTGTTGATCTCTTCTCTCAAGTGACAGGTGATGGGACAAGGGGAAATGGCCATGAGTTGCACCAGGGGAAGTTCAGACTGGATATTGGGAAGAATTTCTTTACTGAAGGGTGGTCAGGCCCTGGCAGAGGCTGCCCAGGGAGGTGGTTGAGTCACCATCCCTGGAGGTGTTTAAAAAGGATGGATGAGTTTTTTGAGGGACATGGTTTAGCGGATAATGGGTGTGGTTGGACTTAATGATCTTAGAGGTCTCTTCCAACCAGAAGATTCTATGATTCTATGAAATCTGAATGAGTGTTCCCATCTTTTCCATGGGACTCTTGCCTAATTATTTTTTCAGCTTATTTACTTTCTGAGGATCAGTTGAAGAGGGTGGTATGATAATGGAAAACCAGCACAGGCACAAGAACTTTCTTTTATTTCTTACAGTGAAGGTGTCTGCTGTAGCAACGATCCCACCCCTGACTGTCTGTTTTTTGTAAACTGCTATGGTGTTAGGATGGCCACTGATAACTTCTTTCACCATCCTGTGACATCAATTTTTGAGACTTGGGTTTTAACAAGTCAGATTCAAACTATTGTCTGTTACCTTTACACGTTAAAAAGACATTTCAGTAAATACACTTGTTCAGATCTCTGGTACTGGAAATGAGATGTGTGTGGTCCGACCCGAACAACCTGGGACTAATCCTGTAGCTTGGGAACCAGGAATGGCAAGGGAGACAGACAGAGATGGATATAGAGTGTGCTCTAACCTGTCGCAGTGAGACTAGACTCAACTTGATTGCTTCACTCAGCACAAGTGGATGCATGGTCATATAGAGACATTTTCTTACCCTCCATCAGGAAGTGTTGCTCTGCAAGAGTGAACAGCAAGTTCATATCAAGTTTCTTGTGAAATTGAAGAAACCCATGATGGAAACTTCTCAATGATTGACTGAGAATTACGGTCAAGAGATCCCAAAGATCCAGTTGGTGCTCAGAGTAACCCATTTGTTGTTGGTAGGAGATGTGAAAGCCAAACTGATGGAGACCCTCAACAGCCTTTCAGACAATGCTCTGCAGAATTGCTCTGAACATTGGCAGCATCGTGTGCAGCCGTGTGTCAGCTCCAAAGGGAGCTGTTGTGAAGGCGGTCGTAACTGATTTTCTTAAGTTGTTAAAAAAGGAGTTACAGGCAGGGTCTTTTGTGTGTGTGTGTGTCAGACCTTGTGTTCAAGGGTATAACCAGTGTAGTTTGTGTTGAGTGGCAAGACATGAGTGATTCCATAGTTTTTAGGGTAAAAATTATTTGACCTCGAAAATATTTTGCTCTTGAAAATATTGATTGGTATTCTAACAGACGAGTGCATTCTAAGGTTGATGAGTTGCTGAAGTGATGCTTGGGCAGAGCTGGCTGCTTGCATCTTGTTTACATTTGATATATTTGGTACTGGCTTAAGCAGCGCTGAATGGGCTTTGCTGCTGAGCTTCAGGCTGTCCTGTCACAGTGGCATTGCTGCTGTGCCCCAGTAGCTGTTTATCAGCAGAGCACCTTTTGCTGAAAATATTATGAGAATGGAGATGTAGAAGCAGTTTACTTCCTAATGTAGGATGCATGTCTTTTAAAGGAGCATATTTTCCATTCCCAGCTTTATTCCTGCATCATGTGTTTCATTCCCGTTTCCTGCACCTTCAGTGCCCTTGCAGCTACCCACAGCTCTCTATCCCACCACAGAAGACAGCCTTCACTTTCCCTTGTTGCCATCTTTGCACACAAATTCTCAGGCATGTTCTTTTTGCCAGGTGGATTAACTCTGTTGCTTCAACTCCAGTGTGAGTTTTCTCCCAGCTCTCCCTGAACATATCTGTACACACTGACCAAAAGGTTTGGAAAAGCAGCTGTCTCCAAACTGCCCCTGCATCAATGCTAGGTGTGCCACAGGCCATCGAGGGGCATCAGCCTTTTCCTCAGAAAGAACCTTTATGACTCAGCTGCATTCAGTCCTGTTGTTGCTGGTTGATGAGAAACTCAACATGAGCTGGCAATGTGAGCTCACAGCCCAGAAGGCCAAATGTGTCCTGGGCTGCATCCAAAGCATCACGGCCAGCAGGGCCAGGGAGGGGATTCTGCCCCTCTACTCCACTCTTGTGAGACCCCACCTGGAGTCCTGTGTCCAGTTCTGGAATCCCCAATGTAAGAAGGATATGGAACTGTTGGAACGGGTCCAGAGGAGGCTGCGAAGATGATCTGAGGGCTGGAGCATCTCTGCTATGAGGACAGACTGAGAGAGTTGGGGTTGTTCAGCCTGGAGAAGAGAAGGGTCTGGGGAGACCTCACAGCAGCCTTCCAGTACCTGAAGGGGCTACAGGAAAGCTGGGGAGGGACTTTTTACAAGGACATGGAGTGAAAGAACGAGGGAGAACGGCTTTAAACTGGAAGGGGGAAGATTTAGATTAGACATTAGGAAGAAGTTCTTCACAATGAGGGTGGGGAGACACTGGCACAGGTTGCCCAGGGAAGTTGTAGCTGCCCCGTTCCTGGAAGTGTTCAAGGCCAAGTTGGATGGCGCTTGGAGCCCCCTGATCCAGTGGGAGGTGTCGCTGCCCATGGCAGGGGGGTTGGAATTGGGTGGGCTTTGATGTTCCTTCTGACCCAGACCATTCTGTGAATCTTTGTATTTCTTACTGCTTTTTCTTTCCTTCTTTAAGAAGCATTGTGTTTAGGGAGATGTTTGAGGGAAAAATGAGGGTGTGGGGCCATTCCTAATACACTGGGGGTTTTTGGCAGCAGTATCAAACCCTGTGTAGAAAGCTGCCTGTAAGAAGAGGATGGGGAGAAGACCTGCATCCATCCTGCCTTGTGGATGTTGAAGCAGGCATTTCTGCAGGAACAGTTGGACAGTATTTAATCTGATTCCCTTGCTGCTAGAGCTGTGATGTGGTATTATGATGCTTTTCCTAAAAAAAAAAAAACCCAAGTTACATCTTAGATTAGACTTATGCTTCTGTGTGTGTTTAAAGAACTGCCTTTTTATAGAAGTAGAGTTTCTGTATTTATTTGTAACATTGGGTTTGGGCTGTGCAGAGAAAGTGCACAGATACCCTTGCCTTGTGGCTGGAACTGAAATTTCAGATGGTTAAAAAAAAATCCCTGTCCCAGTGGGGACAGGTTTATCAGTTTAAGGCTGATGGCTCTTCCATAGAGGTAAAATACCCATTCAGCAGTTAATAAGGTGGAAGGTTTCTCCTGAACTCTCCCCATGAGCCCTTTTTTAGCCTTATTTTTGGTTATTTTTTTTCCTCTTCAAGCTGTACATTTGAAGCAGAAGCCTGATGCCCTCCTGCTGCTCACTGTTTATCTGGTTATGTGATTGATCCTCACAGCTCACCCTCTCGCCGCGTGGGACTCTCCCTGCTGAGCCTTGCTTGAACAGGCAACACTCTTTTGACAATAACTCAATTTGTTGGAGAGGGTTATCAGATGCTGTCTGTTTTGGAGATGCTAAGAGACTTGTCTGAAGGAAAGTTGTAGTCATACATTCTCTCCAATTTTGCTGTTGAGGGAAGGTCAGTGTTGTGTAACAAAGAGTTGCATTAATGCAGTGTTCTTCATCTCTGAATGTGCTTACTCTGCAGCAGAAAATCAATGTCTTTTCAGCCTTTGACTCCCTAAGGAGGATTTTACTGCTGCGTGTGGTGCTGTATAGAGCCCTGGTTTGGTTTGTGTGATCAGTTTGTCCTGAGTGGCAATTTCTTTTAGCTTCTTGATGGGAAAATGATTTATTTATTTTTTCAAACAATCAAATCTGAAATGCTTGAAAATCGAAGTAAGAAACTGTCATCTCAATAAGAGTTTTATGCATCCTGAGCTGCTTTCATTTCAGTGCATACAGAGAAGTGGATAGCTTGGTATTAGTATTTTCTCCTCTACCCTAGGAGGAAATATCAGTAGTGGCATTTACTGGGACACAGGTTTCTCTCCATTGGTAGGTACTGAAATTGTGATAAACAGTGCCTTTAGCATCTCTTGAAGGTAGTTCTTGTATCCTGTTGCCATCTCAAGTGTAGTAAAACATTTCAGCTCAGATAAATCAGTATGTGTGATGTTCTTGCATTATCTTTGGTTTAGAATCATAGAATCTTCTGGTTGGAAAAGACCTTTGAGATCATTGAGTCCAACCGTACCCATCCTCTGCTTAATCATGTACTTCAAAAACTCATCTACCCATTTTTTAAACACCTCCAGAGATGGTGACTCAACCATCTCCCTGAGCAGCCTCTGCCAGGGCCTGACCACCCTTCAGTATAGAAATTCTTCCTAATATCCAGTCTGAACCTCCCCTGGTGCAACTTATGGCCATTTCCCCTTGTCCCATCACCTGTCACTTGAGAGAAGAGATCAACACTCGCTCTCCCACAGCCTTCTTTCAGGCAGCCGTAGACAGTGAAGAGGTCTCCCCTCAGTCTCCTCTTCTCCAGGCTAAACAACCACAGCTCCCTCAGCCATTCCTCATAGGACTTGTTCTCCAACCCCTTCACCAGCCTTGTCACCCTTCTCTGGACGCGCTCCAACCCCTCAATGTCCTTCTTGTGCTAAGGGGCCCAGAACTGACCCCAGCACTCGAGGTGTGACCTCACCAGTGCTGAGTACAGGGGCACAATCACCTCCCTGCTCCTGCTGGCCACGCTGTTTCTGATACAGGCCAAGATGCCATTGGCCCTCTTGGCCACCTGGGCCACTGCTGGCTCATGTTCAGTCACTGCCAACCAACACCCCCAGGTCCTTCTCCTCCAGGCAGCTCTCCAGCCACTCTTCCCCAAGCCTGTAATGCTGCAGGAGGTTCTTGTTTCTCAAGTGCATTTGGTCTTGTTGACCGTCATCCCGTTGGTCTCAGCCCATGGATCCAGCCTGTCCAGATCCCTCTGCAGAGCCTCCCTTCCTTCAAGCAGATCAGCACTGCCACCCAGCTTGGTGTCATCTGCAAACTTGCTAAGGGTGCACTCGATCCCTTCATCCAGATCATTGATCAAGATATTGAACAGGACTGGACCCAGCACTGAACCCTGGGGAACACCACTCGTGATCGGCCTCCAACTGGATTTAACTCCATTCCCCACCACCCTCTTGGGCCCGGCCATCCAACGAGTTTTTCACCCAGCAGAGGCTGTGCCTGTCCAGGCCAATGGCAGCCAGTTTCTCAATCAGAGTACTGTGAGAAAGGGTGTCAAAGGCTTTACAAATCTCCAGGTACAGCACATCCACAGCCTTTCCCTCGTCTATTAGCTGGGTAACCTTGTCATAGAAGGAGATCAGATTGGTCTGGCAGGACCTGCCTTTCGTAAACCCGTGTTGACGGGGTCTGATCACCTGGTTGTCCTGCATGTGCTGTGTGATAGCATTCAATATGATCTGCTCCATGACCTTCCCTGGCACCGAGGTGACACTGACAGGCCTGGAGTTCCCCGGATCCTCCTTCCGACCCTTCATGGAAATGGGAGTTCCATTTGCCAGTCTCCAGTCAGGCGGCACTTCCCCAGTCAGCCAGGACTGCTGTAGATGAGGAAAAGGGTTTTGGCAAGGACCTCTGCCAGCTCCCTTAATACCCTTGGGTGGATCCCATCCGGTCCCTTGGACTTGTGGATGTCTAATTGGCCGAGCAGGTCTCTAATCAAGTCTTCTTGGAACATTGAGGGTTCACCTTCACAGTCTTCTCACTCAGGAGGCTTGGATATTACTTGAATTCCCAATTAATTGTACTTTCACTTGCAGATCTGTGTTTGACTATAGAAGTTCATAAACTTGCCTATGTTTGAGCAGCCTCTCATTTTATGGTGTGCTTTAGCTTCAGCACACATGAACAGGTACAGAGAAAGCGTGGCTTTTATTTTATCTAGACATTAACATTGTTCCGTTCAAAATGCTGGGGACTTCCAAAGGGGTATGGGCACAACTGGCAGACAGTCGTGATCCTCAGAGCCTTCAAACTGCTTGCTTATGTGGTGTTTTATTTTTATTTTTCTTGATGTTAGGTTGGGAAGGAAATCTTCAGAGCTTGTATATGGTAGGGTTGCTGTATTTCTCTTCTGCACGCAGCCAGAGCTCTGTTACCTTCTTGGTGCTTGTGAGAAGAGGGTCACTCTCGTTGTGTTCCTGAGCCTGCCTTGACCTTGGACTCCTAAGATGTAATATCCTCCAATTTGCACAAATAACACCCTGAAGTCTGATGAAACATTTGCCTGTTGCATTTTTCATAGATGTACCCTCCAGGCTTGTTTTAAACCTTGTAGGCTTGTGTGCTGCCTTAAAGGAGCTGCTAAAATCAAGGACCTGTTAAGCAGCAGGGTGTCAGTATGGAGATATGCAGTGATTATAGGTAAGATGTGGTTACTCAAGTGGCTTGAGCAGCTCCATCTAAGCTCATCTAAGCTCTGGCAGCCAAGAGGCCAACTGTGTCCTGGGGTGCATCCAGCACAGCATTGCCAGCTGGGTGAGGGAGGGGATTGTCCTACTCTGGTCTGCACTGGGGTGGCCCCACCTTGAGCAATGGGGGCAGGTTTGGGCACCACAGGATAAAATGGACATCAATATACTGGAGAGTGCCCAGAGGAGGCCACAGAACTGGTGAAGGGTTTGGAGAGGATGTTGTATTAAGAACAGCTGAAGACACTTAGTCTGTTCAGGCTGGAGAAGAGGAGACTGAGAGGGGATAGGAGCAGGCACTGATCTCTTCTCTCTTGTGACCAATGACAGGACCGGAGGGAATGGCAGGAAGATGTGTCAGGGGAGATTTTTGTTGAATATTAGGAGAAGGTTCTTCCCCCAGGGCGTGTTGGAGCACTGGAACAGCTCTCCAGGGAAGCAGTCATGGCACCAAGCCTGACAGTATTCCAGAAGCATTTGGAAAATGCCCTCAGACACCCGGTGCGAATTTTGGGGTTGTCCTGTGCAGGGATGGGAGTTGGACTCAGTGATCCTTGTGAATCCCTTCCAACTCAGGTCATTCTATGATCTTCCTTCATTGACTCTTCTGTCCTTCTCACCACCCCTCCCAAACACACTGTACATTCCTGCCTCACCCTTCGTACTGGCGCGAGCGTGTGTGACGGCACAGCCACCTCTGCTCTGCCATTTGACTGGAGATTCATGCCCTGACAGTTTGCTGGATTGCTTGTCCCCTGAGCTGGGAGAGGTGAGTTAGCAGTGCTGCTATGGCAAGGAGGAGATGCAGCATCCCTGCTAAGGCAGGAAAAAGGAGGGGATTTCAATGAGCTAAAGCCGCTTGTGAAACTTTTTACCTCTGATTTTTGTTCCTGTGAAGATGCTTATTTGCCGGCATTGCTCTTCAAAGCCTCTCATTGAACCTCATCTCAAGTTTTGTAAAAGCTTAATAGTTATGGCAACTGGGGAAGAGCCCTGGGAAAAAAAGGTCTGTTTTTTTTTCCTTTGGGTTTCTGATCATTGGTTTTGCAACTAACAATTGGTTCCAAGTTTCTCTAGGGTTTCCATTGCCTAGGCCACCTCCATGCCTTTGGAGGCATGGACATTAGGAGAAATTTCTTCACTGAAAGGGTGGTTGGGCATTAGCAGTGGCTGCCCAGGGAGATGGTTAAGTCACCATCCCTGAAGGTGTTTAGAAGGTGGGTAGATGAGTTTCTCCGGGGCATGGTTTAGTACGTGGACAGGTGCAGTTGGACTCACTCTCAAAGGTCTTTTCCAATCAGGTGATTCTGTGATTCTATGAGAAGATCACAGGGATGCATAGTGATGTGAAGGAGTTGCTCTTTGCTTCATTACTTGCTTTTTTTGTCCAAGGAGACTTCCTCCTGCTTGTCCCAGAGTGCTTCCAGGGTTCAGTTTTCACTCAAAAACTTCGGGGCGAATGCATTGCTGGAAAAGTTATTTGGGGATTTGAACTGATGGCAGTTAAGTGTGCAAAAGAGTAGGTGCAGAGTGCTGGCACTTTGGTTTGGCCAGAGCTGACAGTTTGGTTTGTTAGAATGTGTGTGTTCCTGTGCTCATATCCTCTTCAAGTCAAGCAGAGGGTGAGGGCACATTCATTTAGAGAGCCAATAAATGTGGGCTTGGCTGCAGATATTCTTCTTACACTGCAAGATGGGTTTTGAGGTGTTATGTATGATGGTTATGAAGAGAGAGAATTGGTAAAGTCTGGAGCCAGTAACGTGGTTTTAATACATATTTGTCCTATCTGGTACCAACATTAACAGCCCTACTTCAGAGTAGTAAATCCATCCCCATCGACTTTTCATTTTCATTGCAGCTGAATCCGTCCCTATCTTGTATTCCTGGACAGTGTTCTCTGTGTAGTAACCATTTTTTAATTTTTTCCAGGGATTTTCTTCCACGAGGTTCTGGAATTGTAACAAGACGACCGTTGGTCTTGCAACTCATCACTGCCAAAACAGGTAACCTCTCTCTTTTTTGGTTCAATGCCTGGACAAAGCACTGATTTACTCCTAGAAAAACTTAAGGAGTGTGAAAAAAGGTGCAACTAAACTGTCTGGAACAAAAGTCTGCTGCTTCAAAGCTGTGTGCTCAAGACCAACTAATCTCGTTGTCCAATGTGGAAAACCAGTAAAATCTCAATCCTAGTGCTCGTAGTAAATTTAATCCAAGATCAGACTTGAAGCAGTTCAGAAACTACATACAAAGTGTTTTTGAAATTTAGCTTTGTTGTATTAATTTCTTTTGCTTGCTTTTTGTGACTTGTCTTTTGTGGTTGGGCTCACTGCACTAAGTAGAGCAGAATGTACACTGGGGGAGAACAAGGCTTCTGGGTATTTGTATGGTCAAAAATAAAAACATAGTATGTGTGTGCCACTGAGATATGTGATGTATAGAGATCTTGCATCAGGATTCACCACTTCTTACTCTTCCAAGATGTGCTTCATCCACTGTGGTGTAGCTCAGTTCCTTAGTGTATGTAAAAGCAGCTATGGTTCTCCATCGTGCAAGTTTTTGTTGTTGTTGTTGCTTCTAAACCAACGAAGGCAACAAAATCACTGGTTTACTATGACTTCTACTTAAAATAGTAAAAAAAAAACAACCAAAGAATGAAACAATATCCAAAACAGCACTGAAAAATAAAAAGAGCTCTTTGAAACTGGGAAAGAAACAAAATTGAAGCTGCCTGTAAAATTTTAGTCTGTCCCTGTGTGTGAGATGTAATTAAGTTTTTGTGTTATTTCCTAAAAGGTCTCTTTGTTGTTCATCAGGAAGGTAGCCTTCAGTCTGCTTAGGCTCCAGTTTCTTTCTGAATTAGTGCTTGTCAATTGTGTTCATATTTTCAGTGTCTATGAAGTTTTGCATAGGGTTTATAATGTGGAAGAGAAAGGAAGAACTGTGGCATCCGGTATTTCTGTATGCTCAGCTGAGAAACTTCAGGATTTTCAAGTGTGTAGTATGCTTATAGTGCTTTATATTTATTAACAGATCAAGATCATTTTAGTTGGAGATATGAACACTTGCCATTTCTGCCTAATCTGGCTTTTGATCTCTGACAGGGCATGCAGAAATGCAGGAATAAGTCCTAGCTGTGGAGTATCTTCACCTAATTTTTGCAGCACCATGTAAGAGCAGAATAAAGAAGAGAACTGAGCTCTGTGCTGGCATTCCTAACAAAATGACTAAACTGCAGGGAGATATGGATTAGTAAATAAACTCTTACAGTCTGCCCTCAGGTGGTTAAGTACTTATTCTTAGACATCCATCCTAAACTTACCCTAGCTGGTCTGTATTGCCCTGTTTTCTAAAATTATCTGTGTCCCTTGGTTAAGGGGGCAAGGAAAGAGTTTGTCTCTTTTTCTAGTATTTTCCCATTAATTTCCTCACATAGTATTAGCTTTAGGTTGTCCTCTCAGTTTTTTACAGGTGCCTTCTCTGCTGGAAAGTAGTTCATTATGACTTTTAATGCAGCTAAACCTTTAAAAATTCTGCACACTGAGCTTCAGCCTAATTTTGTGTTTCCTGGATGTCAAGGCATATTTCTCCCTTTGGGAAATGCCGGGTATTTCTTGTTTGGGATTAGATGCCAAGACATTCAAAATGCAGGCTTTAATTATTTTGTGACTTTCTTTAAACTTAGTTCTGTTGTTGTTTTTGGTGGTGAAATTCCAAAGAACTTTATCTTTGAAGCCACCTTTATCTTTCTGAACTAATTTTAAAAAGGAAAATAAAGAAAACCGCTTAGAGAAGCACAGTGTTCTTTTGCAGGAAGCAGATGCTGGACTGATTTTTATCAAGTCCATAATTATCTAGAATGTTATAGAAAGTAATTAGAGAAATCTGTCAGGTTTTTGCTGCTGTAGCAGGATCTCTAATCCTAGTACCTCTCTTGACTCTTTTAAAAGTAACTATTCTTAATCTTATAGTATTCCTTGTGGGGGGGACCCTTTCTATAGACTGTGTAGACATGCAGAGATGATTGAAGCAGATTTTAGCAGCATTTTGGAACAGGTTGAGGACCTTTTTGGAACTTGAATTTGGTTGATGGAGGAGGTTAAAGCCTCATTTAACTTTGAGTCATTGCAGTAAGGGATAAAGATGGGCAGCTGAAGCAGTTGTGCACACCCAAGTAAGAGAAAGCTTTGACTTCTTAGGGTGGGACACATCATGGAAGGGTGCAGCAGGATTTGGTTGTGAGGAGTTACCAGGGGCCCTCTGACATCTGAAAGATCTGACACATCTGGGTAAAGAGCTGTTACCCCTGTGAAGATGCAAGGGGTGACATGAAACTGTTTCATAGTAAGAGATTTACCTCATGAGATGTGGAGTATTTTTTTAGAATTTTGTTTACTTCCTCTTTACAAAAAAATTCCATGCAATTAGTACAAGGCTATTTTGTAATGACCTATTCACCTCTCTTAATCACTAACATGTTTTAGTGGCAATGGTACAATTCCTACATAGCTTTACGGCATTTGCACTTTCACATCCATGCAAATACTGTACTCTGCAGAAATCTTGGAGGCAAAGGCAAAGGTGCTAATTAAATATAGCATCTAACAAGTCAGTCTTTAATAGCTGTGACTATTTTCCTCTGAGTTTGATAGTGTAAGAGATACCTAGTAGTATTGAATAAATCAAAATGTGAATGTTAAAAATAATTTACAGTACTCTGGAGGGCTCTTGATTTGTTCTTGACTATCGTACTTTGGGATTTGTACTTGACTATCTCTTTTGGGACTGCCCAGCTGCATTTCAAATGAAATTATAAATATGACCTCTATCCAATAAAATACTTTACTGACTGGGGGTGGGGGCGGGGAACAACGATCTCCACCATGTAAAGCCAAGGTGGTTTTCTTCTTGCAGTGGGGCTGATACTCATTACTTGTCTCAAAGTGGATCATTTGCAGTCCCATAGGTAGACACAATTTTTCTTTCTAATTCTTTTGATTTAATTCTTTCTAATTATTTTTTCTTTCTAATTCTAAATCTCATGTTTTTGGATCAGTTGTCCCTCTTCTACTGAAGAAAAACGGCATATATGAGTCTTGCTGGAAGACAGAATTTATCCATATAAGCATGTGGTCTTTGTTCTGTAATAAACAGACCTGAATTCTGGCAGCTTTGTTTCCCACCCAGAAGCCACAACTAACAAGAAGTTCCCATCTGACATCAAGCACACTATGCAATCTGAGTGCAGCTGGATGTTCTCTCCATTTGACCCTGGGCAGTTCCACAGGGCTGGGAGTGCCTAGTGCCAGGTCTAACCAGACTCTCGTGCCTTCGTTCTTGCTTGTCTCTGAAGGAGCTCAGGGTAGGGAGTGAATTTGGAGACAGTAGCTCCACCTGGGAAGATGCAATTCCATAGCTGTTAGCTGGGAGGCTGAACGCCAGGATTTCCCAGGGAGCTGTGGTAAATCACCTTTGCCAGCCAGAGGAGGTACCTTGGGAGGAATTCCGCTGGCTCTTGTCCTGGGTGAGAAGCTGGATGTGGGGGCAATTTCTTTGGCGAGTCTGATGTCTGAGTTCAGGCAGAAGCTGTGCTGTTCTTTCAGTATTTGACTGTGATATCAGATACAGGGAGCTCGATCTTTCTGAGCAGACAGCATTTGTCCTAAAAGCTAAACTGATATTTCAGCAGGTACAGTGAGTGTGGGGTGCTGGCCTCTCGCTTCTCTTACTTGCAGGTCCTTTTCAGGAGGAGGAATGCACTATGTATTCCTGTATCTCTGCTTTTCCCTGTATGTCTTTTAAGATCTAACTCTTGGCACACAGCTGAGCTGGGACAGGAATTTCAAGGCTGTGTTGGTGTTGAGTTGTCTTGGAGCAACCTAACTGAATTCTGTATGAGGCAGGTGAGTTAACCTTTCAGCTCTCTGCAAGTTTTGCCAGGAAGCATGCTAACCTGTGCTAATTCATCAAGTGTTACTGCAACTTCTTAAATGAGAGCTGTGAGCTGCTGGGTTTTTCTTTCTTTTAGTTAGTATGTCTCAATTTATATGTTAAAATCTATTTCTTAAATGTTCTAAGTCCTTGTTTCACAACTTTGAGTATACTTACTTGCTTGCTTGGGGATTCTTGAGCCAATACATCAGGAAAATTAAAAACTTCTTGTAGCAGTTAGTAGATAGTTTAAAGTGGTACTGCTGATTAAGGTTTGGGAAGGAAATGGCTTGAAATTCTTGAGAAGATCTAGGGAGGTGGGGATCAGGTTGTTTTGGGTTTTTTTTTTTTCTATTTTTTCCCACACATTCTATCTAACCTTGGACAATCTGTGCTTCCTCTTGCTATGCTTTCTTCTGTCTTTGGAAGTGGAGTAATTATCTAGATCTCTTGAGTCTGTGTTTTAAACAGCAGTGACAACAAAAAATCTGCTTAGCTTTTGGGTGAAGCCTTTGTTGTAGGTCTTCTCTTTGTTAAAAATAAATTGCCTGCTATGTATGAGCCCTCCTCAGAGGAAGGACATAGATCTGTTGGAGTAAGTCCAGAGGAGGCCATAGAGATGATCTGAAGGCTGGAGCACCTCCCATACAAGGACAGGCTGTGACAGGCTGAGAGAACTGAAGTTGTTCAGCGTGGAAAAGAGAGGGCTCCGGGGAGACTTTGGAGCAGCCTCCCAGTACTGAAAGGGGCTACAGGAAAGCTGGGGAGGGAATCATTATCGGGGAGAGCAGGGATAGGATGAAGGGGAATGGGTTTTCAGCTGAAAAAGGGAAGTTTGCGATTGAGGTCTTAGGAGGAAATGTTTTCCTGTCAAGGTGGGGAGACACTGGCACAGGTTGTCCAGAGGCTTGGTGGCTGCTCCATCCCTGGAGGTGTTCAAGGCCAGGTTGAATGGGTCTTTGAGCCCCCTGATCCGGTGGGAGGTATCCCTGGTGGAACTGGATGGGCTTTAAGGTCCCTTCCAACCCAAACTGTTCTATGGTTGTATATAAATCCTGTTATTTGTTATTTACAAATTAAAATACCTTGACTCTAGGAGGGTTGTTTTCCTCATTTTCATAACTATTTTTGGAGGAATTTCAGGTTTTCCCATGGTCTTGCTTCAGTTTCTTTGCTAAACAAGCAGCAGATAACAGATTTTGAAAATTGTTATTGAGGTGGGTGTTTTCTAGATGAATGAGTCATACATACAATATCCACATTTATTTCAGTTCTGTTAATTAGAACACTAAGTGGAAAGTAAATCATAGAATTACCTGAGTTGGAAGACACCCAAAAGGATCATTGAGTCCAACTCTTATCCCTGCATGGGACATTCCCAACATTCACACCGTGTGACTGAGGGCATTGTCCAAATGCTTCTTGAATACTGGCAATCACCTTAAGGTTCAAAAGGCACTGTGATTTTTTTGTAAAGTCTTGTAGATGCTCTCTTCTGTTGAAATTGCTGAGTTATATAGTGCAAGCATCTTCTGTTGAGGCTGTTCCTCAAGGATACCCATCTTTTATTGCCATCTGGTGGCAAAACCAATCCTCTAACAGAAAATAAAAAAATTATACAAATAACGCAGAGTGGTTATTTCAGCAGACTCAAATCATCTTCCAGACTTCAGCAGCAGCAAGCCCAGGGGGTCTTCAGGGACAAAAACTGTAATACAAAGGTGCCGCAGTGCCAGTGGGCACTTCGGGGCAAGGACAGGAGGGCAGTGGCTGCCATTGTCTGGATCCTCGTCTCTGACTGCTGCTCATTCAAATGAGAACAGGGATGCTATAGAGACCACTAAAAATGTGAGAATCTACCCACCAATACTTGATTTTACAAGTGGCTTTGCCTGGGGGGGTTTATTTCCTTGTTCCCAAGTGAATAATCAGTGACATAAGGAAAGGTGGAATTCCCTCACTGAAAGGCTGGAAAATGACTCTGTACTTGCCCATCTTCAAAAAGATGATAAATAGAAGTGACAGAAAAATCAGTTGAAGTTCACTTTTAGGAAAAAGGAATCTGCAATTAGTTATTAACTAACAATCTGAAAGGTTGAGTTGAATGGCAGCCAACACAAATTCATCAGGGAAGAAACCCTAAACATTATATCACTAATTTTTTTATTACAGACCAACAGGTGTGTAAATAAAGAAATTGTAGGTGTCTTTAATCTTGAGTTCGGTAAGGATTTTTACATTATCTCAAGTGTTTCTCAGGGCTATTCAGCTGGCATACCTAGCTGAGCTTGTCTTTAGCTTATAGACAGATTTATAGAATATCTCAAATATGAACTTCGTTTAAATGGTTTGAAAACAACAATGACTATTTATTGTTAATAACAATAGAACATTGTGCTAGATTAAATCATAAAAGCACAGGGGAAATAACTCACAGGAAAAAACAGAAGCATTTTAAAAAATGTTATCCCGTAATGGTTGTTTATATGATTTGTCTAATTTAATCAAAATTGAAGTGAGAAATAATCACTTATCGTGACGCCTGTGATTGGGTGCTCTGAAAAGAACTATGCCGTGGTAGCTTTTTCATTCTGTGTTTTCCAAGGTGCTCTGAATGAGTCTGGAGGAAAAAAAGTATTCTACATGCAAGACAGTAATGTTAATTTTTTATCTAATTGTTCTTAATGTAACTTCAGGTTTATACAGTTTTATTTATCTTCTGTGTATGCAAGCTGGAAACTGAAGATTGTGTTAAAGCCTAAGTGTATCCAGTCTGGCTGTAACTGCATCGTTGCCAAGGACAGACTGAGGCTGAGAGGAGCAAAACAAAGCACTGCTTGTTCCTTTGGATTTTCATTCCGTGGGCTGTGTGTGGCACCGCGGGTTATGAACCGTTGTAAAGTCTCTTCCTTCAGAACTAGTGGGACCACAGATGTCACTGGGAGGAATGAGCTGGTGATAAATGTTAACACAGCTAAAAGGCAGTAAGGGTTTTCGTTTGAGTTACCTTGAAACCATTTCAGACAGGGACAGTTTCTGTGCTGAGTGTTAGGTGGAGCGAAGAGAAAAGCTTCCCAGACTATTGGCTTCGTCAGCTGAATGATTACAGTGGGGTACCGTGTATTAATTAGTGAATTTTGAAATATTTTTCTGAGAAAATCTGATGAACCAGTGGAAAAAAAATGTTAACTAAGAGGAATACATTTTATTTTATGTCAGAAGCAGTGCATGAAGAGCTGGGACAAAATAAGAACCACTTGTCAGCTCTTTTTTTCAGTAGGCAGCTATTTTCCAACTTCAAGATGATAAGTTTTACAAATGTGAATGCCAAAATGTGCTGGATCAACAGAGATATTTTATTTTGTGCATATTTCGATTTGAAATTTATGAATATTCCATGGGTTTATTTTAACAAACAGTTGACAAGAAACATACCAAGCCCCTTTTTGTTGTCATTTTGCTACTAGAACTAAAAAGGAATAGAAGATATTCTGGAATTCTTAAATTGTCAAAAGGAAGATGGAGGGTTTTGTTAGCTTTTTAAAAGTACGAGGTGTGTTATTTTTGTCTTAAGGACAGTTTTCCCTTGCACTTAGAATCTGGAGGGTTGATGGTATTCTTGCGCAGAAAGGTTGGTGTTTGTTGTGTTGGTGTTTGTTGGTGTTTTCTCTCCATTTTTGGCTTTCAGTTTGCTTTAACTACGGTTGTGATTTCTTGTGTGGGTTTGACTATTTATTTATTTGATAACATCTTTGTCAACAATAGTAATAAAGTGATTTTTGTGAAACAGACTTCAGTGCTGATACGCAAGGCCCTCTATTAATCCATATTCTTGGATCAGGCCTCTTCTGCTGCTGTTGTTTCTTTGAGTACCAAGCAAGCTCTTTGTCTTGATGTTTGAGGGCTTTTTATCCAGAACCATTTTCTAGAGAAAGAACTCCTAAATGGAACTTTGAGGTCAGGCCTTGATCGCAGTGTGAAACGAATGCACTCTGTCCAGCCTTTCTCTGGTCCTGCCACGTAGACCCTGTGGAGGCAGCACGCGAGCTTCTATCTGCGATTGCCACTTATGATGTTACTTCTGATTAGAGCCTTGCTATGTGAGATAAACTTTTGTGTTCTGTTTCATCCTATTTGAAGGAAGAAACTCCAGTTTCAAAATCCTGAGATGTGCTGCTGATTATGCACCTCTAGAGCAGGAAATTCAGGAGACAATAATTAGTATTTGGTTTCAAGAGTCAAAAGAGAGACCCAGTATCAAGTTAGAGTCTAACAAATTGGACTGTTTCTATCCCTGATTCCTTTTGATGCCCTTTTAGGGTAAGAGGGCAAGTTGTATGATATTGAGGACTTAAAAATTCGTTATGTTCTCCCACTTCAGCAAAATCACAGCTGTAGCTATAAAAGCTTTTACAGATTTAGGCATGGTTTGGATTTCGACTACAAAAAGTCTTTAGGATATGAGGAGCTGTGTTTAAAAACATTTTAAGTGATCTTATGTTCATGAGAAGCTTCTAAAAAAGTACAGAAATCCTTTGTTAAATTCACATGTAACATGGGCTGTTAGATTCTGAAAGCAAATGACAATTGTTTTTCATGATACGGAACTTGAAATCCTTTTGTTCGGATTGTTGGTATGTTACAGGCAAATGTAATCAGATAAAAAATCAGAATCCGATTCACAGTCTGTTCCTTATTCCATTAATAGAAATGGTATCTGAATATTTCAGGTTGTTCCAGAAGATGACACGCTGCATATAAAAACAGCAAATCGTATCCAGTCAGTTTGACTTTTTAACAAACCCTTTCTTTTTCCAGGCTGGTTTTCATCTGTGAAATCCTATCCTGAGCATGTGTTTATATATAATGCTTTCCTGATATGCACAATGACATCCTTTAATGCTTACACATCTGAAGAATATTGGGGGCTTGAATGTGGGTGTCCACATCTATAAGCCTGTGAAATACAGAGTTGCTGTTCGTATTTTTCACAGAGTATGCTGAATTTCTACACTGCAAAGGGAGGAAATTTACTGATTTTGATGAAGTCCGTCAGGAAATTGAAGTGGAAACAGATAGAATAACAGGAATGAACAAAGGCATTTCTTCAATTCCTATTAATTTAAGAATATATTCTCCACACGGTAGGTAAAATCATTCTACTTTATATTTCTGCCACGTGTTATTTAACTCTGTCTGTCTAGCTGTCCCCTTTCTATGTGTTCTTGTTGTCGATCAGAAGTCTTCTGGGCTGAAAAAACTTCTGAAATGGTGTTGAACCAAAAAGTGGTTCCTCAGCTTCTCCTGTGTTGCAAACCCACTCTGTCGTGGAGAGCTGTTGCCACTAGAGCTGGGCAGAACACAGACTCTCTGTCCCGATTTAGAGTCTCACAATTTAAAACTATTCTCACTCTGCATCAGGGTGAAACCAGTATCACTAGTTAGTACCTCCCTAGTAAAGACAAATAACCCAAGGTGGGAGACTTAGTGGCAAAGCTTCTTTATGGCACTCTCCAGCTGGGTTCCTTGATCAGTAATCTGGAAAGCCATTATGTCTCCCTGCCCTGTTGGATGTTTATTGTGCACTGTCACTAAAATATATATTTAGACAATAATGGTATTTGAAGCTGCTTTCTGTTGTAGACCCCCAGTATAGATCAAAGTTAGGTCCTCTGGTTGCCATCTGCCCATTTTAATGAAGACAATGTACAGAAGATGCTTTGCTTCGGATCTGTCTTGGATGCAGGAGAGAAGTGATGTGTTTGGCTGAAACACTTTATTTTTCTAACCACCTCATCTGATGTCTTCATTGTAAATCAAAAGGACAGAAAGATTAAAATACGAGGAGAGGCAATTAAAGATATGCTGAACCTCCCTTTGATATAGCTTGAGCAACCTTGGCTCTAAACATTGCCCCCGAACCCTTCTCTGCAGTGCAGATGTGGTACAGCCAACTGGAGAGGAGCTGAGCTAAATACCCTGTCTCAAGCCTTGTTTGTTGAATGTGCTGACTCCAGGAGAAAGTGTAAATTTCCTACCTGCTCTTTGTTGTATTAGGATCAGTCTTTTAGTTCAGCAATTGTTGTCTGTGTTACCAGACCCCAAATATACTCCTGTTGTTTCCTTTCTGGGAATTGTGTTTCTCTCCTATGTCTAAAGGATCCCCTCTTACCCAAGCACTGGCTGAACAAGCTGGGATGCTTCTGGTTGGCATTGTGGCCTGTCCTGGAAAAATCATACAAAAAAAAAAAGATTTTCTGTATGGATAAACTTTTTCATGTTTCTTTTTTTTTTTTTTACCAAGTTGCACAGTTAAAAAAAAGAACAAACAACCCAAAACCCAAACAGCAAACCCCTAAACACCCTAACAATGATTTTGCTATATAAGGTAAGCTAGCTATTGGCTTTTTCGGGCATTTCTTAACTGGAGACACTGTTGAAAGCATGGTCAGAAGAGGACCGTGTTTAAAAATAAAAACTAAAAAACTCCAAACAAAACCCCCAAAACATTTGGGGGTTAATTTGAAAGATACGATGAGAATGGTCTGTTGTCTGATCTCCTGTTGGTGGAAAAAGCTCAGAAGACCATGTTTATTTTTCTAAGAGCCTTCAAGGATATTCAGTGTAAGTGTTTTTCTCCTATGCCAGTTGTAATGTTCCAAATATTAAATAGTACTAATAAATCCAGAAGTAAAAGACGAAGAGGGAGTCAAGTGTACTTTTCAGTACATGGCATGCTAACTAGTTGTATGATTCTGTGTTTTCCATGTAGTATTAAGCCTGACTCTTATCGATTTGCCGGGAATCACTAAAGTGCCGGTCGGGGATCAGCCTCCAGATATTGAGCAACAGATCAGAGACATGATAATGCAGTTCATCTCTCGAGAAAACTGCCTGATCCTGGCTGTGACTCCAGCTAACACTGATCTGGCCAACTCGGATGCCCTGAAGTTAGCTAAGGAAGTGGACCCTCAAGGTAAGCATCGATGAACATAACCATTTCTTGTTCTGAAATGTAGTAACATAATTTGGAAGTATCAGATGAGCTCTTGATGAAATATAATTTATAATATATAGATGTGTATATATGCATTGCATATAGGCTTTAACATCACAATAACTGTTTGTTAGCTTGGTATCTTTCAGGTAATGATGCTGTAAATGTATTTTTAAAATTCTGTCACTATTCCTCATAAGCAAGATGGACAATGCCTATCTAGAAATTTTTGTCATACCTTGCAAAATGAACCATGCTGCTGATGGGATTTCTGGATACTTGCATCAAATTTTATGCAGTCCTATCATAGGAACACTGAGCCTTGTTTAAGAGTCTTGAGGAACACATTTCAGCACTGGCTGATCTCTTCCAGACATACCATAACTTGTGTTTGTAGCTGGTATTATGTGATACAAGCTTTGAGAAAGTCACATATCTGTTGCTATATAATTGTAAGATGTAATTGTTCTTCCTGAATATATATGATTCTTCACTATGTTTTCCTTCTTCCCCAACCCTGGTCAGGCCTTAGGACCATCGGTGTGATCACAAAATTGGATCTGATGGATGAAGGAACAGATGCAAGAGAAATTCTGGAAAACAAACTACTCCCTCTTCGTAGAGGTGAGAATGTTCAATTCCATATATCCTTTGCAATCCAGAGGTGGTTTGGATAAGGGTGGTGTTTAGGAATGCTGGAGGTGAAACAAAGGATGTGCTGGACTAAATGAGTTCCTGGCTTTTACTGTTCAGCAAATATATTTTACTATTCAGCAAATATAAAAGGCGGCTGTTCTAAAAATGTTGTGCAAGTAAAGTAGGTTTTTTCTGGACTTGGAAAATATACTGCATAGCAAGGAATATCAGCACAAGTTGTTTGGCAGTTTTCTCTACTGTGTCAGGCTGCTGTTGCTTGCAACAAAAGAATCACTTTTTCTTTGCCTATGACAGAAGCAAGCACCAGAGCTTTGGTGATCTCACTGTAAAACAAGTTTTGACCCCTTCCTGCAATATTCCATGTAGTTGTTCTGGCAACTATTGCCACAGTTGCTCATACTCTTAACAACACCAAGAATTTGTTTCTAGTTATAATTTATTGATGAGACCACCCATCTCCTCCCATGGAGCGTGTTGGTCCAGCATAAGAGAAGAAATTTTTCCTGTATTTTGCTAATATTGTATAATTTATTTGTTTAGACCTGTATGTGTGTTTTGGATTTTGTTTTGGAGTTTTTTCATTGTTTTTTGAAGTGGTTTCTTTAGGTTACACCAAAGTTTCAGATATTTCTGTCTTTGAATTGGTGATTTAAAAGGAAATAAGTCAAACATAAACGGAAAAAAAAAAACAATTTGGACAGTATTAAGGTCATTACAGGGCTTGTAAACAATATCTGAAGTTCCTAAATTAGAAAGTTTTCTTTGAACTGAAGCAGTATAGTTCATTTTAATGTGAATTCAGTAGTTCAGGCAATAGCTATGTTGACCTATCCATTGTTTCTGTGTTGGTTTAGGTTATATTGGCGTTGTAAACAGAAGCCAGAAAGACATTGATGGGAAGAAGGACATAAAGGCAGCTCTTCTAGCAGAAAGGAAGTTCTTTCTTTCTCACCCAGCATATAGGCACATGGCAGATCGGATGGGAACCCCATATCTCCAAAAAGTTCTAAACCAGGTAAAACCAGAAGCCTTTACGGTGAAAGGCAGCATTTATAATGATAGGTGCAATATAAATCTTTATTAAAAAGAGCATTGGTGAGTGAACCTCACTTATTCTTTCCTGCTTTTAACGTTCTAAATTTTCACAGTGTACTAAACAGCTCTACATGACATGGAGCATAAGGAAGCTTCCTGTGAGATGTAGTTTCTGAATTTTACTGACAGTTCTGCACTACTCTGTTCTCTCAGATACTGAATGAATGTAAAAAACAACATTTATTTTCCTTCCTGGAAGTTATACCATCCTATTCCCTAATTATCACATTTCTTCTAGTTTAAAGGGATTTTTAGAGTTCAAATTTACAAACTGGGGAGGGGGGAAGACATTTTTAGGAGTCGTATATCCTGAAGGTTCGCTGTATGTCTGTACTTCAACCTCAAAATCTGCACTTTATTGTAGTTTTTATTAGGAACTTTATATTAATGGTATAAATGACAACTACAGCAGTCAGAACATTTTGTTCACACTACCTTTGTTTTTGCCCCAACCTTTGGTTTGTTTCCATGAGTCCATGACAAACCGTGTCAGATCACACCTTCCTTCAGCAGGAAATAGAGGTCTGTTTCCCAGTTACTTGGAGGAGAAACCAGTAGCTTTCTGTCCTAAGGAAGACATTGACTAAAGCAGGTTTGGGGCAGTAGGTGATTGTTTTTACCACTCTGTGTCTTTGGGTATTACTCTTCCTGTAGCACCACCCGTTAGCTTGAGTAGAGTGTGACCCTCGTGATGATGCGAGTTGGAAGAGGATAAGATCTCTTTAAAATTACTAGTAATACTGAGATTGTTTTTTTTAAACCTAGTTCATCAGCTGACCTGGTGTCAAACATGATAGTGGTTTTCCCAGATCCCTGTCAAGTAGCAGCCTTTGGTCTGGAGCAGACAAAGACCAGGGCAGCCTGGTTTTGTCTATTTTCAACAGCAGCTGGGAACAGCAGAGAAGTTATTGATTAAGGTGGGAAACTAAAGGCTGACCTGCTTAATTTCTTGCTGCAGTGACTTTGCTGCTGTAACCTGACAGCCAGGTTATGGTATGCTCTGGATTCACTCTAAAAGAACGCTAATGCCATTGATTTGTGGCTCAGAAATTAAGCCTTCAGCAGAACGCAAGAACTCCCTTGTATCCTGCAATTTTGTCTGTTTAGAACGTTTTGCATCTTTTTTTTTTATCTTGAAAGTTTAATCCACATGTCTTAGTTTTGAGATGGAAGTGTGACCTGCATATTCCTTTGGACTGTCTTAGCTGTTCTGACTTGTCTTAGTTTATGTACTATTAACTTTTCTGTGAGCTGTTTCATAAATTTACCTATTCCAGTATGAACTGTTGGTCTTTTGTTGCTATTGCTATGTGTAGAATATTATATGTGAGAAGATCTATTTAAGTTTCATCCCCAAGGTATTAAAGGCCTATTAGTGTTTGTGTTTTAAGGTAATACTTCAGTTTTTCTGCCTCCACGAGGTGGTGCTCCAGGGAAACGCCAGCTTTTGGTTTTGTGCCTGCTGGGTCTGCTGAGCAACTTTTACTTTGAGTTTTTGTATCTTGGTATATGGCATTCTTAGTTTATAGGTTGTATGATTGGGGTTGGGAAGAGGGTTTGCAGCATAGTGCAAAAGGTCCACTTTGGTTTTAATCAAAGAATGGGTAAAATGCACGAGAAAGCTATGACACAGGTAAGACATTGATAGTGCTGTCCAAACATGTTATGTCCTATGTATGCAAAAGTAAGTGAGGTAAGTCAAACACAGATCTGATAAGCCTTTTTGTTCTTGCCTTCAGATTATTTTCTAGTACTTCTAGTTATATTTTCAGAAATGAAAACAGATAGTCTAGACTGGTAGAACCTTTTTCAACCCCAAATCAAGTGTTTAAAAAAGGTAAAGTTCTATAATTGATACGAGGGCAAAATCTCTTCCCTTTAGTATACTTTGTAAAAGGGAGCAGAAATCATATGGAAGTGTTTTTTCCCAATGGTGGGGAGTGCTAAGTAGGTACTCTCTCTGTCTGTGCTTCCCTCCCTCTCTGTTCTCAGTGGGCTGTGGATGCTCAGAATCTTCCTTGGCCTGCATTGCCCTGTGGCTGTAAAGTAAAGGAGTCATCATGCTGAACAAGTGTATGGAGAACTGGGAATAAAACTCCCTTAGGAAAACCAGCAAGATGGGACTGGTGGCTTGTGTGCCGGGTCACGAAGAGTCATTTCAAATTCAATATGTAATGTGTATATCTTTTTTTTGTGTGTAACTACAGAAGTAGTGAGAGTAGTGAGTGAGACGATGAAGGAATTTTTCAAGCTTCCTTATAATGTGTGCGAAAAGATGTGGTATTGTTGTGTAAACGTCTCCATTGCTTCAAAGATCAAGAGGACCTTCACTGGTAAACTGGCAGAGGTCATGGCTGATATGCTTGGCAGTCAGAAGGAAATGGTTGTTCTCTTGCTTTTATTAACAGCCTAAAAGGACTTTTGTTTGCTTTTTAGCAACTTACCAATCATATTCGGGATACCTTGCCGGCCTTCAGAAGCAAACTCCAGAGCCAGCTCCTTTCTATAGAACATGAAGTAGAGGTATACAAAAACTTCAGACCAGAAGATCCAACCAGAAAAACAAAAGCCCTGTTGCAGTGAGTGTCTGGTCTTCTCTCTGCTTTTCCACTTTGTATGGGTTTGGTTTGTTTTTCTTTTTTTCTTTCTTTTTAATGACTTTAAAAGTAAAGATTAGGATACAGTTAAGGATTCTATACGCAAACTCCAAAGAATTCTGTGCTTGATGTTCCAGAACACTTTATTTACTCTGCCACTTATTCAAGGTTTTCCCTAAATCAGTAATTTAGTAGTTCTAGGAAAGAGAGAAAGCAGAACAGGAAAGGTACAAAGAAGGGCAACATAGATGATCAGAGGTGAGAAACTGGTTCAGATTGTGTAGACACGTTCTTCAGCCTGCCAAAAAGATGACCTCAAGCAAGGAGAGTATTAGAAGTCTGTAAGATGAGGAACTGGAAAGGAGAATAGGGAATGCTTATTTTTCCAATATAAAAACTTGAGTATCCAAATGAACTTGAGGACAGCAAGATCAAAATTAATCACAGGTGGTAGTTCTTCACATGGTGTGCACCTAAGCCACAGAGCTCTTTGCTGTTCCTAAAAATTCACGTGCTTTTGGGAAGCAGTTAGGCAGATTCTTGAGGGATGGGGAAGGTACATAAGGTTATTAAGTACAATGACAGATTTCTGCTCTGTGGAGCCCATGAGCAGCGATTTATGGAGGCCAAGCATGTATTCTGGAGGAATATTAGTGTGTGTTTGCTCTGGTCTCCTAGACACTTATTGTTGGTGACTGTCATGATATAGCTGCTGTAGTGCAGCCATTCTTGTGTTCAAGCAGTAGTGCATTGCGTGGGTGAAAACCTCCTCCTTGCAGTTGGCCTCTCTGGGCACATTCCTGAGAATGTAGAAAGTAGGTGATGTGATGAGCTACCTGTGCTTGTGTTAAAATTAACCGGGCAGGTGTTGACCCTTTGGAGCCCAAGGGGTCATGGACTGAATATTGGTGTTGTTGGAGGAATTGCAAAGGTGTGTTTTTTTTTTTCAATTGTAGCCCTCTGCAGCCTCTATTGTGTTCATATGCAACTAAAATTTGCCTCTTAGAAGAGGGAGTGTCTAAAGGAGGAAAAAGAGATGTAAAATGTATCTGTCTCTTTTAAATGAGGATTGTCATAGTCATACTCTGGCTGATTTCAAAGGTTTTCAGTCTTCTCAGGGATAGATGGTAGTACCACTGGATTGTGACAGCACAAGTTCTGTACAGGATTAACTCTCAAATTAAAAGTCTGGAATGCAGAAGGGAAGACAATCACCTGAATTAGAGAGGCTTTCTTGAGCCAGCTGAAGACTCTAATTTACTCCCTGTTTTTATAACAACTATGTCCAAAAGAGTGGAAGTAAAACCCTTCAGGACTTTTCCTCAGGTGTTTTGGTTGCAAAAAGGAGGAACATCACCTTTGACTCCTCCATGACTGTACAATATGGGTGTTTTTTATTTCACTCTGTATATTTGGTGTCTTAACTGGTAGAATCTGTAGGAACTGTGAATTGTTAGGTGTTGCTGGTACCTCATGCTTGTTGTGCTATTGTAACATATTCTAAAGGAAAAGAATTTAATTCCATTTGAGCCTAATTCATCCTACTTTCTACTTCTCTGCATAGTTTCTTCCAATTCCTTCATTACATGTGGATGCTATAGGAGAAATTAACTTCTTTGGCTAGTAAACTCTCACTTTACATCCCACACCCCAAAAGAAAAAAGGAACGTAACTAGAACCCTTTCCTCTTGAGGACAAGTTCCACAATGCGTATAAGGGGAAAAAAAAAATCTGCCTTGCCTCATCCCATAAGATGTTCCTAAGTTTCTACAGTCCTCTTCAAAAATTGAATCTGGGGCCCTACATTTGGACTGTTTCTCTAATTCTGTTCACCTGGTTTTTGAAGTTTATGTACAGGTGATCTGCTGTATTACTTTTTTTGGCAGAATCTGTCATTTCAAATTTTATGACCGAATGCCTGTGTTTACTTTAAGAAAAATAAAAAGTACAATTGAGCTGTCCCTGAGTCTTCCATAACTGCAGAAATTCTCCTGTGTGTTTGGAATGCTTCTGCTGCAGAAGTCTAAGTACAACCACATCAACCGCAGCTTGTGATACTGACAGCTGCCGCGTTGATGTGACAGTCCTGCTTCTGGGGCTGGCTTTTTGGAGCAGGAAAGTAAGTTCCTCAGCAATAGAGATCAGTGTAGTGGCTTGATTTCACATCATACTGTGTATTTTTGAAAGTTATTGGAAAGATCAAAGGACCATTGTGGAGAAGCTCTCTCTCCGCAAATGGAATCTCTTGCCGAAAGATTGGAGATGTTTGCTTGTGGTGATCTGCCCCATTGAACTCTGCAGTTTCTGTAACAGCATCTAAATATGGGTGTGCTTTTTTATTTAAGTACAACAAAGGTTATAAATTAGATGTTAAAAGACTTTTATTTGTTTATCCTGCTGAAAAGACTGCTATCACTTGTTATTCTCTTCAAAAAGTAAATAAAAATGTATGTAGTGAATAATGGTAGCGTTTACAATTATGTGATTGTTGATAAAACATGAATGTACCCCAGTACCCTGCAGTATTTGTAGCTGACTTTGTTAGATGCTTTCATAAACAGTATTTTTTTTAACAAATACAGCATTTATGAGGAAAGAAAATAATACACTAAGCTATGCCCTGTGGGACAGAAGGATTGTAGGAGTGCGTGTGTGTAGGTATAGATTTTATGGATGGGCAACTTGGCTGAATGAGTTGTTGATACAGATACTTTTGTCAGTTCCTAATTGGGACTTTAACAGGGCAGTAATTTAATTGGACACTAGCAGTCATGTAGGAATGAAGTAAGAGTTGGCAGTTGACTTGCTTAAATGGTTGTGTTTGTTTTTGGTTTTTTTTCTCCCTCCTTTGAAATTTAGGATGGTGCAGCAGTTCTCAGTGGACTTTGAAAAAAGAATTGAAGGGTCAGGAGACCAGGTTGACACCCTGGAACTTTCAGGAGGTGCCAAAATCAATCGTATTTTCCACGAACGCTTTCCTTTTGAACTAGTGAAGGTATTTATCCATCTTGCTGGTGTG
Source organism: Tapera naevia (assembly GCA_033556795.1). Classification (NCBI taxonomy): domain Eukaryota; kingdom Metazoa; phylum Chordata; class Aves; order Cuculiformes; family Neomorphidae; genus Tapera; species Tapera naevia. The sequence continues at coordinate 12,433,997 of JAUMJJ010000006.1, read as the reverse complement.
CTTTGTGTTTTATTTATGTATTCTTATGTTCACATTGATAGTAGTCAAGCCAAGATAAAATGCTATTGGAAGACATGCTCTTAACTGGGGAAGCAATTACATGAAGTGATAATTGAGACTTCAGTCCTAGTTTTGGATGCTGAGTTATGCTAAAATTCTTAAAGATAGTAATTAGAGTGTAATTGTAGTCTGAGCTGTTACTATTTTCCATGTCTTTTTATTGTTTTATCACAAATGACACCTTCCTTCTTGTTAGGTGGGACAGGGAAACAACTGCAGTTGATAAATTTAATGCTGTGCTCAAGTAGCTAATGCCTGTTACTCTTAGAGTTATGGAAAACAACCATTTTCTGTGTTTCCTACTTCCTGTATTCACAATATTAAACCAAAGCCACCTTTCAGTCCCGCGTTTTCATAGTGGGAGGTGGAGCAGAAGCAAATTTAGTGTTTTGAGATAACATTTCTCCTCTTGAGACATTTCTTGCTTACCCATCCTTTGGTAACAGAATACATGGGGGTTCAGTGGGGAGTGAACTAATGATATGTGGCTTCCTATGAATTTGTGTTTCGTACTCTTTGATTTTTTCATTCACTGCACTGACTCCAGCTTCCCCTCACCATGAACCCTGCTGTATCTCTAGTCTTCATTCTTCTACACTTTTGCTAAGCTTCCTTGTCATCTGTTTTATGTTCATCTACCTTGATATCCCCTCCCTTTCAGGTGGAGAAGAACCAGACAGGGTTGTGGCTGGTTCTAAGTTTTGAATGTGGTAGGACAACGAGCAGTCCAACAGAACAGAGAGTGGTTGGGCTTGGGTAATGGTGCATTTGTTTGACAACACTAATTCTCTTCCAACCAGGTGGCCTTCAAGAACCTGAAAAAAAAGCCCTACAATTTCATAAAGGGGACCACTCCTCTCTTAAATTTGGTTGAAAAACAGTAGAATGGGAAGGATAGGGTAAACAAAACATAGTGAGAGAAGTTGCACCACTTTAGGAAACCAAGCTTAAAAAAGCCCAGCCACATCTTTCTGGAAAGCTATTTCTGGCTTACTTGATCAACTTATGTTTCTTTTGGGATGTTCTGCAAAATTGTTCCAGCTGTTGGTATATCTGGAATGGAAGGGTGCATAATTTCCAACAATCCTTTCTGCTGCCTGTAGTCTTTATGTTAAAATGTTTTAAGCTACTTCTGCTTTAGTGTGATTAGAGATTACTCTCTTGCCAGTCGAACCTGCCTATTTTCCAGTGATGTTGAGACAGGTAATATTTTCTGTTTTATTTAAAACCTTCCCCTAGTATGATCTCATCTGCTTTTGTTCCTCTAGATGGAATTCAATGAGAAGGAACTGCGGAGAGAAATAAGTTATGCAATCAAGAATATCCATGGTATCAGGCAAGTGCTCCCATGTTTTCAGACCCAATCACATATAGAGGATGTGGTCTCTGTAACACTGGCTATTGAGTGGTAAATTCAATAAATTGAGTGGTAAAGTAATGCTCCCAGCAGCTGGCTTTCTCTTCTGCCAGTTCACACTTCTGTTTTCCTGTAGCTGTTTTTGGCCAAACAGGTTTTAATTTGCCTGGAAATCCTGGAAAATTATTTTATCAGAAAAAAAGACATAAATTTTCTCTGTCGTCTCTGCATTTTCAGTGAATCCTAAAAAAGTCATAGGTTTTAGAAGGAAAACTTGTGTCTTGATATGGAAAATACCCTTTCAGCTTGTGTTGCCACATGCTCTTTGCGCTGTCTTAATCCCTGTTATTGTCAACTATTTCTTGAAATGACTGATTTGCTAGTGAGTTGGCTGAGGTTTCGCTTTGTGGATGTGTCTGCAGGGTATTGTTAGGATTGGTAAAAGGAGGTATTTGACTTGGAATGGCCTATTCATCTCACTTTGGAATGATCAGTGTCTTTTGGAGGGACACCTTGAGATGCATACCTATTTTTTGTTCTTTTGACAGTAGAACAGTTTCCAAAAGGCTTGGGTGATTCTGTTATATTTTTTTTGGTGTTTGTTTGTTTGCTTTTTTTCTTCTCCTGCCCACTTTTAGATAATATCTTTTGAAAGTGTTGCTTAGAAGCCTTGTTGTCCTTAGTGTTTTGGAAAATGTTCTTCGTATTATGTGTACATTAATGTTATCAGGGTGACTCAGTGAGCTCTTCAGCCCTGAAACCTTGAAGCAGTGGAACGCTTTGCAGCAGCAAATGATGACCTGAGAATGTTAAACACATCTATTGCAGACCATTTCTATCTTATTTGAGTGGTATATCTTGTTGGAGGAAGTAACTTGAAATACATTACTCCCATTTTTCCAAACTGTCATCCCTTCTCTAAGGTTTGATGCACTGCTGAGAGACTTTACTGCATTGTATCTGCGCTCTTTAGAGTTCTTGCAGTCATCTTCAAGTAGTAGGGCAAGTTTCTCTTTCTATTCCTACTCACAGTGGGCTTTTGTTGTTTTCTCCTAGAGAAGCTGGCAGCCCATGGCTTGGATGGGAGCACTCTGTGCTGGGTTAGGAATTGGCTGGATGGCCGAGCCCAGAGAGTGGTGGTCAATGGTGTCTCATCCAGTTGGCGGCCGGTCACCAGTGGTGTCCCCCAGGGATTGGTGTTGGGTCCAGTCCTGTTTAATATCTTTATTGATGATCTGGATGAGGGGATTGAGTCCATCATCAGCAAGTTTGCAGATGATACCAAGCTGGGAGGAAGGGTTGATCTGTTAGAGGGTAGGATGACCCTACAGAGGGACCTGGACAGACTGGAGAGCTGGGCTGATTCTAATGGGATGATGTTTAATAAGTCCAAATGTCAGGTACTTCATTTTGGACACAACAATCCCATGCAGAGCTACAGACTGGGGACAGAGTGGCTGGAGAGGAGTCAGGCAGAAAGGGACCTGGGAGTGCTGGTGGACAGGAAGCTCACCATGAGCCAGCAGTGTGCCCAGGTGGCTAAGAAGGCCAATGGCATCCTGGCCTGCATCAGGAATAGTGTGGCCAGCAGGACCAGAGGAGTTATCGTCCCCCTGTACTCGGCACTGGTCAGGCCTTATCTTGAATATTGTGTCCAGTTCTGGGCCCCCCAGTTTGGGAAAGATGTCAGGATGCTGGAGAGTGTCCAGAGGAGGGCAACGAAGATGGTGAAGGGGCTGGAGCACAAGCCCTACGAGGAGCGACTGAGGGAGTTGGGGCTGTTTAGCCTGGAGAAGAGGAGGCTCAGGGGAGACCTCATTGCTCTCTACAACTCCCTAAAAGGAGGTTGTAGTCGGGCAGGGATTGGTCTCTTCTCTCAGGTGGCCAGAGACAGAACTAGAGGGCATGGACTCAAGCTTCATCAGGGAAAGTTTAGACTTGATGTGAGGAAAAAGTTCTTCACTGAAAGGGTGATTGGCCATTGGAATGGGCTGCCCAGGGAGGGGGTGGAGTCACCGACCCTGGAGGTGTTTAAGGGGAGACTGGATGAGGCACTGAGTGCCATGGTTTAGATGATGGTGTTGGTGTTGGTGTTGGTGTTGGGTTATAGGTTGGACTTGATGATCTCGGAAGTCCTTTCCAACCTTATGATACTGTGATACTGTGAAAGAGAAAGGAGCACATATAGTGGAAGGCTGTTTATGTTAGGGATTGTTATCCAGCTGTAAGCCTCTGAAAATGAGGATATGAACAATTCAGTAGGAAAAAAATCTTCCTTGCACGTTGTTTGTATTACTGTCTTATATGTTCTTCTATCTCCACAGAACAGGTTTGTTTACCCCAGATATGGCTTTTGAAGCCATTGTTAAAAAGCAGATAGTTAAGCTGAAAGGCCCTTGCTTAAAAAGTGTGGATCTGGTGATGCAAGAATTAATCAACACTGTCAAGAAGTGCACCAAAAAGGTAACTTGCAGTTAGATCTGGCAACATAAGCATCATGTAATGATAATACAAAACCTGTCTTACATTTATGGTATTATAAGAGGTTTCTGATCTGGTCGCTTGATATATAGAGTAAGAGTCTGTAAGGTAATTACAATTTCTGCAAAACTCAAAACAATGTAATGCTGAAAATGTTCATTTTTTTATTCCTGTTCCTTGAATATATATATATATATATATATATATATGCCTCACAACTGGAGTTTTGTTGAGTCAAGAGTTACCCCCGCTTTCCTCTTTAAAACTTTTGTTTCCATTGGTACTGAAAATGGACCTTAGGCAGGAATTCTGTGAATGCATAAATCAGGAAGGAACCTTTTATTTTAAAGTTTTCTTTTCCAGTGCTAATGAGAGGAAGACAGAGTGAAACCTGTCTAAAGTGAAGGTCTCAAATGTGTTCACAGATGTTTATCAAGAAGAGAAAAATGCTCTTTCTGTATTGAAACTTTCCTGGGTAGCACCACAGTTCTTTGTGACATAAAGGGTCTATGGCTTCACCTGTGCTTTTTTCATGCACAACCCCAAAATCTCTGATCTCCAACTGTCAAGAGGTCAGAAATGCTAAGCTGGGAAGATTTTGTCTCCCTTCTATTTGTACATCCTTGCATTAGTCTTGATGAATCAGCTTGCTGCACAGGAATGTTGAATGTTTAATGGGAGAGATCTGCTGAGCATTGAACTTCCTGCTGTGGAAGTTGTGTGCACCAATTAAACTTTTAACTCAAGACCCTGCAAGTGTAGTAAAAGTTAAGAAATAGGTTCATCAAAACTAAACATAGCATATTTGTGAGTATTGGGGGATGCTTGTGTTGGTGTATGCTCTTAGAATGAAGCTTCAAACTTCCCAGCCCCAGCTATGGCTAAGGAAGGGTGTCAGATAGATTAATATAAAGCACTTTCTTCTCACGCTTTCTCCCTTCACAGGAAAGTTGTCAGCTGTCTGTGACTCACTTGTCTAGAGCATTGACAACTAACAGTTGCTGATTTTCAATTGTCTTCTCTCTGCTGTTCTTCCTCTTACCCAACATCTCAAAGTGCAGGGCACCCAAAGAGCAAAAACAGGTGTAGGTCTGGCGTGTGAGCACAGATGTGCTGAAGTTGTTGAGAAACAGCCATGTTTTGTACTGATGAACAGGTAAAGGAGCTGTTTCTCAATACAGTCTTTTGACAAAGATCATAGAGAAGTGGATTCACTGCAGTATTTTGAATGGAGTTTCCAGTTTTTTTCCACTTTTATCCAAGTTTGGAAGATACATCACGTGAATTTGCAGATTCTTTTCTCAGTGCTATTGGCCAGATTTACTGTTGTGCTTTGCTGTTCACTTTAAAATATTGTTGAGATGTAGGAATGTTGCCACAAGGTGGAGCCTTCAAAGAACAAGAAATTTGGAAATTATTTAAGGTGCCACTCTGGAATTAGGAACACGAGTGGAGAGGCATGGAGAAACCTCACTTCAAGGCTGATAAACTGTGGGTCACATGTCCAAAGTGTCTTTTCCTCAGTATTCCATTAGTACAGCACAGAACAATCCAAAGGTCTGGTCTCTCCACTTTCTCTGAAAAATGGCCTTTAATAGCAAGCCAGACTTGCTTTGTAATGTCATTAACTTGTAGCCCAAGCTAAATAAGTATTATAATAACTGTTCTTCTCCAGGGGGAAATCTGGAAGCTCCTCTGTTTGTGTTTTACTGAAGCCACCCAGCAGGTGTAAATTTCTATTCTGCTTTTCAGTTGGCAACATATCCAAGATTGTGTGAGGAAACAGAAAGAATTGTTGCTGGCTACATCCGTGAAAGAGAAGAGAAGACCAAGGACCAGGTGAGAATAAATAGCAGATCTGACTGTTTGGGGAGATGTATGGAGGAGGAAAGTTCTTGTGCACAAAGTACAGGAAGTCAGTGAAAGATTTTTATATTTTTATTTTTTCCCAGCAGGCTGAAGGGGAGAGAAATTTCTCCTAGACTCAGAGAATCACAGGATAGTTTGGGTTGGAAGGGACATTTATGGATCATCCAGTCCAACCCCCTGCAATAAGCAAGGATACCTTCCACTGGATCAGAGTGCTCAGAACCCCATCCAACCTGACCTTGAATGTTTCCAGGCATGGGGCATCCACCACATCCCAGGGCAACCTGTGCCACTGCCTCACCACCCTCATTGTAAAAACATTCTGCCTTGTCTCTAGTCTGAATCTCCCCCTCTCTTAGTTTTAAACTGTTGCTCCTTGTCCAATTGGAACAGGCCCTGCTAAAAAGTTTGTTCTCATCTTTCTTGTAGGGCCACTTTAAGTACTGAAAGCCCACAATAATGTCTCCCCAGAGACTTCTCTTCTCCAGGCTGAACAGCTCCAACTCTCTCAGCCTGTCCTTACTGGAGAGGTATTCCATTCCTCTGATCGTGTCTGTGACTTCCTTTGGTCTTACTCCAACAGGTTCATCTCCTTCCTGTGCTGAGGATTCCAGAGCTGGACACAGGACTCCAGGTTGGGTCTCACTGGAGCAGAGTAGAGAAACAGAATTCCCTTCCTTTCCTTGCTGACCACGCTTCCTTTTGTGCAGCCCAGGACACAGTTGTCCTTCTGGGCTGTGAGTGCATGTTGCTGGCTCATGTCCAGTTTTTCATCCACCAGTACCTCCAAATCCTTCTCGGCAGGGCTGCTCTCAATCCCTTCATCTCACAGTCTGTATTGATACCAGGGACTACTCCTTGCACTTAGCCTTGTTGAACCCCAGGAGGTTCACACGGGCCCACTTCTCCAGCTTGTCCAGATCCTTCTGGATGCCATCCTGTTCCTTGGGCACATCAGCTGAGCCACTCAGCTTGGTGTCGTCTGCAGACTTGCTGAGAAGGTGCACTCGATCTCACAACAACCCCGTGCAGCGCTACACGCTGGGGACAGAGTGGCTGGAGAGCAGTCAGGTGGAAAGGGACCTGGGAGTTCTGATTGACAGGAGGCTAAACATGAGCCAGCAGTGTGCCCAGGTGGCCAAGAAGGCCAATGGCATCCTGTCCTGCATCAAGAATGGTGTGGCCAGCAGGGTGAGAGAAGTGATCCTTCCCCTGTACTCGGCATTGGTGAGGCCACACCTTGAGTATTGTGTTCAGCTCTGGGCCCCCCAGTTCAAGAAAGATATTGAGGTGCTGGAGCTGGTCCAGAGAAGAGCAATGAAACTGGTGAAAGGACTTGAGCACAAGTCCTATGAAGAGAGGCTGAGGGAGCTGGGGTTGTTTAGCCTGGAGAAGAGGAGGCTCAGGGGTGACCTCATCACTCTCTACAACTATCTGAAAGGAGGTTGTAGTCAGATGGGGTCGGTCTCTTCTCCCAGGCAACCAGCAACAGAACAAGAGGGCAGGAGCTTAGACTCTGCCAGGGAAGGCTTAGGCTGGATATCAGGAAAAAGTTCTTCACAGAGCGAGTAATCAGGCACTGGAATGGCCTGCCCAGAGAGGGGGTGGATTCACCATCCCTGGAGGTTTTTAAAATAAGACTGGATGTGGCACTTAGTGCCATGATCTAGTAATCATGATAGTGTTGGATTAAGGGTTGGACTTGATGATCTTGGAGGTCTCTTCCAACCCAGATAATTCTATGATTCTGTGATTCTGTGTGTCATTGATGAAGCCATAAACAGCACTGGTCCCAGTATAGACCCCTGAGGGACACCACTCGTCAGTGATCTCCGTTGGGACACTGAGCCATTTGCCCACTCTCCTCTGGCAGCTGACCACCTTGCTTTGGCAGGACCAGGGGCAGCCAGTGAGGCACCTGGATATAGGTGCTCCGTTACCATCATGGTGAAGTTCACTTCAGAAGGCCCCCTCACAGCCATGCCTGATGATGTGGACTACTTAATGTGTACACCAGGTGTCAGGAGGTGCTGGTGGGTCGCTTGGGTGCTGCTGCTGTAAGATAGGGCAACAGGGAAAGCGTGGGGCCAGGAGAGCTGCTGCAGAAAATCAGCATTAGCACAGAGAGTCCCTGGGTGAGCGAGAGGAGTGACTGTGGTTCGGCACTGGTGAGCGCTGAGAGGGTCCCTCCAGCACCTGGAGGCAGAAGCCTGTGAACTATGTGCTGGTGCTCAGACCTTGGAGTTTCAGTACCTCCCTCCTCTGCCGTCGAGCTTTGAGAGGCAGATCTGGAGTTGTTACAGAACACCCTAATCTGTTTTTTTCAAGATTAGGATCGATGCCTTAAAGAAACATCAGCTTGTTCCTGTGTCATGGTGCACCATCTTCTTAGCTGTGCCCCAACAGCTGTTTGTGGAAATAGATTCATGATTAAACAAATACACACAGAAATACCCAGCCTTGCTTCTGCTTCATTCCCATTTTTTTTTTAACATGCCATTCCCATGTTCTAATTAGAGTGAGGCCCACAAGCAGTTGTGCTGGGGCTCTTGTGGGGGTGACAAGCCGTGCAGAGGATGTCTGAGCTCCGACAAGTGCTGCTGCTGAAGTTCTGTGTTGCTGAGAAAAGGCATCAGCATGCAGGCTCAGCCAAGCAGCTTGGCCCATCTGTCTCTGGCCACGTTGACAGGGTTGCTGAGGTGTGTAGTGTAGAATCAGTGGAACTGACCCCTGATGATTGTTTGTGTGCTTTGAAAGGCAACATCTCAAATCTGAAGTGATTTCTCGTTTGGATTCTGAAATCAGCAAGAAGAAGATTCCTCCTGTGGCTGTTCTAAAAGGCAGGACTGCTACCAAGTTGATAATTCTAGTTTGCAGCATTTTAAACTCGGAATTTGTTGAGCAACACCATTCCAGGTTGATGAATGTGTGGCTCTTCTGACAGTTGCTTTCCTTGAAATTTAAACAAAAAAAAAACCCAAACCAATTTCACAGAAACTTCTTTTGAACATTCATCACCCAGCAAAGCACTCCAAATCCAAGAGCCTTCAAAAGACGTGAGAAGATCTGGATATAGAGACAGGAATTATTGTCTGGAGAGTGCAGAGTGTGACAACAGAAATACTTGGGAAGAAGGGCTGGGCAGACCTGAGCTGTGCTGTGCTCCTGGCTCTCTGGTCCTGTCCCTGTGCCGGCCTGTCCTGCTTCTTTTCCTTTAACCTATGTTTTGAATGTAGGTTTAAATATAGTTTTTAAAAAAATGTATTTGCTGGGCTTTTTTTTTTGCAGGCTGTTCTAGTTAGCACACTCAGCTATTTAAAAATTTGGAAAAAGATACAATTTACTTAGAATAGTTGAGTCTTTTTTTCTTATTATTCCAGTCTTTGCTCTGTGCACATAATCTGGCAGTTTCCCAGAACAAAGAGCAAAATGCCAGCTTTCTGTAAATGCCAAGAGTTGGTCAAAAAGATTATTGTCACATATTCACATTGTTATTTATGCTGTTAGCAGTTATGGTTACTACATCAAAAGATTACTGAGGTTGTTGGCAGAGGTAAGAGCTAGACCCAAATCCCCACTATCTTTTGCTCTGAGCGAGGCACTTAGTGTTGTCTGGAAATTGTGAAGGATTTGGGAGTGACGCTGTGTTTGAGGAACCTTACAAGAATAACTTTGTACACTTGGAGGATAGTAAATGCTACCATTTCATAGATATTGGGTTTTTTTTTCCTTGCTCTCTGCTGATGAACGGAAGTCTGAAAAGATGGTGGCAAAGTGCAGTCCCATGCATGTTAGGGAAGCTGTTCAAGAGTGGGAGGGAGCCTGCCTTTCTAATATCTTACTAAGTCCTTTGCTGAGTTAGATTATTGAGTTTGAATGAAATTCTGTCTCTGGGCTATTGAAGGCCTGGGACGTGACAAGTACAGAAAGCCTTGACTCTGTTGTTTCATTGACTTGCATATCTCTCAAGCCAGATGTGTGCACCAGAGTGGCTGTCTGGGGTCTTGACTGTAATTACCTGGAACAGGCCCAGCTTCCCTGTCAATTCTTTCTGTAGTACCTAAAGAAAATCTAGGTACCCTGATTTTAGGTTTAAGGTTTGGGTTCCTTGCTGCCTTGGCTGAAATGCTACAAATAGAATTGTGCTTAACTTGCAAAATGTAGAGCCAGAAACTATGTTATATATTATTAAATGCTCTCTTGTGGTGTATGATTGGTCTTAATAAAGTGGACAAGGGCCAAGATAGTAAAAAATGAGGTTTGTCAGGGGAAAAAAAAATAGGAAGAGAGGATAACTCTTCTGTAATCTAGCTTGTTAAACAAGTACACAAACAGAAGTGGTGGGGTTTAGAAAATATTGTTTCTTTTGGCCTGAATGATTATGAAAGGAATTTTCAATACTGCAGAAAACTCAAAAGTTCTGTTCTTTTCTCCCACCCTTTCCTTCAGTCTCTCTCCTCTACCTTAACCACTTTTTTTTCTCTCTTGTCTCTCCCAAAAGGTGCTGTTGCTCATTGATATCCAAGTTTCTTACATCAACACCAACCACGAAGACTTCATTGGCTTTGCAAAGTACGTATATAGAGACTTTGTTATAAAGACACTGTTAGTTTGGTTTTGTGTTTTTATGGTTTTTTAACTAAATGCAAACCACACAGTCCTGAAATGTGACAGTGAAGATGCAAGCTTCAAAGTCCTAAGCACGCAGCAGCATGCTTTTCCTCAGTATGCACAGTACTGACCTCTGTCCCACTTGTAAGGGATTCTTCACCCCAGTTCACAAGCCTGGTGTCACTGAAGCTGGAGCTTATGTTTTGGTCTGGAATCACATGCGTCTTGGGAAGCAGCTTGGCAAGCAGATGCCATCACTGTATCCATTTTAGGACCACAGAAGTGTATAATATTGGTGGTCTTTCCACATTGTTGTGAATTCATCTTTTGGGAACTGTGATTCCATGTGAAGCAGTTTTGCTCAGAGTAATGGATGTCACTGAATTATAAATGTGCCTGCTGTTTGGCTGTAGAGAATAATAGTAGCAGAATGCCCTGCAGAGCCTGGTTTGACGTTCTCCTCGCTTATTTGAAAAGACTGTGAGAATATTCTCCAGAATGTTCTCCCTCAGCTTCCAACAATTTGTCCCTCAGGGACTTCATAGCAGCACTTTGACACCAGTAAAAACGTTAAAGATGTCTTCACTCTTTGAAGAATAAATGTTCCTTCAGTCATATTCATGCAACAATTGCTATAGCGGTCTTTGAAATCACAACAGGCTTTATCTGTGCGGGATGCTGGCAGCAAAGTTTGACACCACAGTACACATAATGCTATGGCCTGTTGTAGTTAGCACAGTGAAGGAAGGTCTGCATCTTTGGAGGTGTGCCTGGAAGGTTTAAAACATGAAATTCAGTAAGCCAAGAGGGAGAAGGCAAAGCCAGCCATGTTTACATGTTCGGCTTGAGCAACTTTCTCTGGAATTGTTTGCAGGTCCTAGATATCTTTATCAGTTCTCTTGACAAATGACAGGATGTTTTAGCAATGGTAGCTGGCCTTCTAGAGGTCAAGATAACAACCTGTCTGCTATTTACTTCTCTTCATCCTTTTCTGACAGGAAAAAGCCTGCTAAAAACACCCAGTATATTCATGGTGTGTGGTGTGACCTTGGGAAATTGCATAGTCCAACCTCCTGCTCAGATGAGGGTCAGTGCTGAGTTCAGACCTCAGGTTACTCAGGGCTTTGTCCGATCAGATCTGGAAAAATTCCAAAACCAGAGTTCCTCCAGTCTCTCTGTGCAGCTTGTTCCAATGCTTGTCTCTCCTCCTGTGAAAAGATTTTTCTTTGTGTCAAATTGGAACCCTTACGTATTTTATCGTCTTGGATTCTGGAGTGCCAGGTGTATCTGGAGCTATTTCATTGCCGGTCTCCCCTGGAAAAATCCTCCTCGTGGATGCTGCTGCTGGGACCTGCAGTTCAGTCCATGGTCCTCACTACTGTGCCTTTTCCAAGGAGTTGCAATGCCCGAGTTCATTTTCTTGGGAAAGCTGCTTCTTCTTTGGCCAGTTGAGATCTAGAAATCCTCAGCCGCTGTGCGTGAGGCATAAACAGATAACAAATGGCTCTGTAAGGTTGCTGATAAGTTTAAGCAAGTGTTTCTATAGGTTGAAGCTGATGGGAGAGGAAGTATCTCTGTTGACTTGAGCTCAACTGGAAGAGAAAACTCGCATAACTAAGAACAATTTAAAATAAAAAATATTTTCATTTAGAATTGTATTATTGATACAGCAATTGTGTTAGAACTCAAAAATGAAATAATTTTTGGGTAGCATATGCGTTCTGCAGTATCTAAATGTGCAGGGCTATAGATTCCCCAGATTCCCTAGGGTGTTCCTTTCCTTTGCTCAGTCTCCTGTCTCACGTGGCTGCAGTGTTTTACAAGTGCAACTCCTGTGAACCTTGTTCATAAGAATGAGAGCACAAGACATTCCAAACTACCCCGCAGCATTGCAGGGCCTGAGGCAGGTACAGTGTGCTGGGAATTAGTTTGAGAAGGATATAAGAATGCCAGTTTTTAGAACAGCTTTGCGTAGTTGTGAAATCAAAGAATATTAATGTTTGTCTCATTTAGCAGAACAAGTGGTCACATTGGGAATGGGTTTGTTTCCAGTTGGTGTAACTGAGGCATAGCTACATGCTTCAGTCTACATAAAGAGTGATTTGTATTTATAACAGTAAATAGAGGACCAATTGCTGGGCTATTTGTAAAAGGCATGGGGTTTAGTATGATGTTAGTGGTCTAATTAGGTTTCCTAAGGCGATAAAATAAAATTAAAAAAAGCAAAACCACAAAAAAAAATAAATCCCAAACCAGAAGAATGGCAATTAGGTTTCCTAAAGCCATCCTATGCGTGTTTCTCACACAGCAGATTGAAACTGGTGAGGGGTTGGTGCTGTGTTTCCTGTGTGCATGTTATTTAAGCATATTTTATGCACCAAGGCTTATGCAACTCGGATGAAATACCGGGGACATGCAGTGTTATTTGGTCCAAAGGATCTGGATGGCTGAGCGCGAAGCGCAGTGAATAGTCACATGGAATAAAAATCCTTGTGGATCTTCTCAGAGACAGGGTGTGGACTGCTGGTTTGATAGAGTAAGGTCTGATGGGTGGGATCTGAATTGGGACAGGGCTGAGTTTGATGCTTCAACAATGTTTTGTGCACAAAACAGCTGCAGGATTGGCCCGTAGGCTGTGATCCAAGCACACTTTGACTGTTTCAGAGCAGTGGTTGTAACTGGTCTAATCTGTATCTTCTTTCTTCAGCTAATCAATCCCTGCTGAAACGGTAAAATCTAATCCAAACATAACTTGCTGTCCCCAGTGCCTGCCCTGGTTGGTCAAATAGCCAGAGCCTGCTGGTTGGACACTTTTTTTTCCTCTTTCCAGCATTATGTTAATTTTGCGGCCAACACTTAGAAACCCCCCCCCCCAGTAATGCAAATGCTTTTAGAATTAATGGCAGCTTGTATGTTTTTGAGGCAGGAGTGTGACTTGTTTCAGGACTCTGGGATTACCAGAGTTCTAGATTTGGGCAAAATATTTTGAATACGTTTTAATTTCAAATGTGGTCTGCTCTTATAAGCTTCCAGCTTTCTATACCAGCTTTGTGATGGCTTCATCCATTGGTTATATTTACACCCTCAAAGTGCACATAAATATTAGAATAATATACAAAACCAACTGTCATGACAAAGCTGTTAAGGAGCCTCCAGCAGGGGAGGATTTTGTTGTACTGCACTGTGTAACAGAAGAGGCTCGCTTTTTGTCTTCTCTGAATATTTACAGAGGCCAGTGTTTCCAGAGTGACCCATGTGAGCCATAGTTTCTCTGTGCTTTTAGTAACCTCTACCAGTCCAAGTAGGATGTTGTTACAAAGGAGATGATGAGTAGGAGCTGTCTGTTCTTTGTATCCCTTCTGTCCCAAGCAGGCAAATATAAGTAGGCATTCCCATACTATAAGAAGCAGTACATGGAATATGCACGTACATGCAATGATGTTGCTGTGTCTCTGTTACTCTACCTTTCTATGCTGAGATCAGAAGTAACTATTACTTCTAAAATCTGTTCCTTGGCAATTGACCTAGTTCAAGGTTCTTCAGTATAACTATCTTCCTCTGCTTTCCTTAGTGCCCAACAAAGAAGCAGTCAGGTTAACAAAAGTGCAGTGGGAAATCAGGTAGGCACCTAACAGAAAATGGACAATGGCATGTGCGAGCTAATCCAAGCTGTTTGATTTCCTTGGCTGTGTTTATTTAAGTGTATTGCTTACCTTTTCTGCTTCAAACGCGCATAAAATGCATCATCATCACTTGTTTTACTGAATTTTTAGAGTCACCTGACTTCTGTTGTTACCATTCATTGCTTAATATCTCTGCTGCTGCTTGCACTGCTGGTTAGTGTCTCCCCTCCCGTGGTGTTTAGTGTGTTGAGTCTTTTATGTTGCACACCAGTGTATTTTGTCATTTACCTGCAAACTTGTGAATTTCAGAATCCAAAACTCTGGTGAGTACTTGCTTGCGTGTGCTTTTGTCACAGTTGTTTTAATAGTCCTTACATATTCACAGCTTAATAGAGGTGAAGGGGCAATCCAGCAAGGAAAAGTGGATTTGCCTTTATCTCTTCCGAAAACTTTCAGTTGACTTCATGAAGGCGTTGACTCTGTACAATAGTCCTCTCTCAAAGTGAGGACAGAATATCTGGTTGATGGTCTCAGATTAACTAGCATTTTCACTGAGATTCATTAATGAAATTACCTGTTTATTTCTTTTTATCACGTGAGATTATTGAATTGTTTCTGCAACATGCTAAGCACTCTTGAGCTTTGCTTCTTTCTTTGCTTGTGTGTGAGGGATGCTCAGTAATTCACAGGATCAGACCTGGTTTTCATATGGGATGAAAATAACAGGAATGCTACAACTTCGAGGGTTTTGCAAAGTCTCAAACAGAAAGAAAATGTTGTGGACTTACTTTAAAAGGATATAACATTGCTAGTAAATATGAGACAATTAATTTTTGTATAAATAATTACCAAAATTGAACATCTTCCTGATGTTTTCATGGTCAATTTGATCAAACAGTGCTCAGAGTGAAAGGTCCAGGTTTTCAAATCAGACCACTGAGTTCAGGTCCCTAGGTGATAAACATGCGATTTCAGAAAGTCTCCTGTTTGGCTTTTGTAGGTGACTTAAGTTTTTTAAAACTTAGTTTTTTGGGGATAGAAATCCAATCTCTTCCTCCCACCAGGAAACTGCTGCTTATTTTTGAGATGTTAGTTAAAATAATCCATTAACTTCTTGGATGTGATGGTTCCCCGGAGCCTGGCCAGCGTGAGTGGCATTTTTGCTGTAATGTATGGTTTGGAATAAAATGAAAAAAGTTGAAAGGTCTAAACATTGAAATGGCTTCAAAGACTAGTCTCTCCCCTCTGAGGAGAGATTTCCTTCTTATCTAGCTGTGCCGGAACATGTGTCAAACACAACAACCACCATCACTTTGGATTGTCCCATAAAAGGAAAATGGACCAATTATCTGACTCTTCAAAAATACACAACTAAAATGAATGATTTTTTTAATTAAGTGAATGTTGCCTCTCTAAAGAAGTGAAGAAAAAGCTTGACATTTGAAATTACATGTTGAAACTGGATTACTTTTGGTATAAAGGACTTTGCTGAACCTTTTATTTTAAAGATAATGAACAGATGTTTGTAAGTTAATTGTTTCGAGTTGAAAAGAGTGAGAAAATGTTTCTGAAATAAAACATCATTTTTGCAATTTGCTATTTCAGGGAACCAATCTACCGCCTTCAAGGCAAATTGTACGAGCTAAGTTCTGTAAGCTTTATTGTTGCTTTTTCATTTAGCTTCTCAGGGGGCAAAGTTTGTCTCTAACGTATTGGTTTGTTGAATACTTGCTACTAAAATACTTAACATTAAGCTGTCTTGTCTGTAACACTTCCTCCACAAAGTATAATTGCAGTTCATCACTTAACTGCTCCTAACCTGCTGTTACGAGTATGAAATAGTATAACTTAATGTTATAGAAAACTTTGGATAAAATTAATATTTTATACTTTACTGAGTTTCTCAAACTAAAATGACTAATTGATGTTTGTTTTTTTTATACAACTGAAAAAGCAGTGTTTATCTGTTGTAAGTGCCTCTATTCATAGGAAACCTCTTTTTGAAAGGTGGGCAAATTAGCTATTGCTTAAATGAATGTGCTGTTTGTGGGTACAGGTACTGTCACTGCTGTTTTATTTATACAAAGGAATTACTTTTGATAGAAAAAGTGAGTTTTATTAATAGACCTAGAAATATTTAAAGCCTTTTTAGCATTGTTTTCATAGCACCAGGAGGATCGATACATCATGGACAGACTCCTTTTCTAACCCTTCCACCCCATGAGTAAATAAATATGTGAATGCCTTTAATATTACTAATTAGAATTAATTGTCTAAACAATGGTTAATTTTATAACAAGTTGCTCCTGGTTCAGTGGTGGGTAGGTGTAAGAACTCAATTGCTGTATCATGTGCATTCTGTGATGAAAACATATACATTTTTCCAGTTTGTTGCCACATCATCAAAATTGTGTTTGTTATCATATCAAGCAAACTTAAACTAATGTTCAGTAAATGAAAAAGGACCAGGCAGCACTGATTCTAACAGCAGTTGAATTTAATCTCTTAGGGGATCAAGATCACTAAGTTTTTCCCCAAATAGTGGGATGCTCATTCACAGTCCATCCCTTTTCTCTTTTGCAGCTTGCTTTGAGCTGAAATAATGCAGATACCTGTTAACTATTTCTGTGTATCTTCAAAATAAGATGAACACAGCAGTATTGCATTTTTGGAAGAAGTGTAATGCCAATTGCTTTTAACATGTTTTTGTTCCTTTTTCCTCTACTACTAATTTATCCTCTCACGCTTAATCTTTGGCCTTTTTTGTTTGTCTTTTCTTTGCTACCGCCTGAGGTTTTGAGCTGACTCCACAAAGTTTCTTTTTAAGCCACAGGTTAGTCTGTCTTCTAATTTGCTTGAAATAATCAGTGTAATGCTTGGTTTTACCCAGCACACTAGCAAAATCTTGATCCTGAAAGCTGACCCACTCTTAACAGTGTGATTTGTGTGTTGAGATGTGTTTTGGTGACTAAAATTTAGTGTTTAAAGCTCTGCTTCCTGATAAATCTTTAGAGGTGAAGGTGTCATTGCTCCATGTGCCCAATACTCTGTGTGTGAGAATGCAAGATACTGAAATTATAGAGGTTTATTATGTAATTTATATGAAATTCTGTTTTGTGTTTTACTTCTGCAGCAAAATCTGCTGCAGTGCTCAAAGCAGCCCCTGTAGTTGCAAAGAGGCTTAATCTGAACTCTGAGATTCCAGTCACTGTCCAAGTGATATGAAGGTTTGGGTTCTAAGGCTTTGTTTGACTTACCTCTTTCACAGTGTTGTGCCAACAATCGGATTCACTCCTGGACACAAGTAGCATTCAGACCCTGTGGCTGTCCTGAGCTATTGTGCTAATAAGTAACTTTGTCCTAGTAACTCCTTTTTTTTCTTTTTAATTCTGCTTTGTAGCGTACTTTGCTGCTGCTTTTCTTCAGTTGTACTTAAATCCTGTTACCTTGCATGAGCCAGAAAAAACCTGTGTGTTTACATAATTTTTTTAAGTAAGTAGATAGAAATGGAAACTTCTACTGTAGTCAGTGAGGTGGTGATGAAAAATCATGACAGGGCTGTTCTGTTAAGAAGTGCTGGTGTTTCCATAAGAGAGATGGTGCCCACAGACAACCACATGGTGCTAAATTTTGAAATATCCTTCAATGAGATGTACTGCTGTCGATTTTTCACTTTATCAAGACTAGAAAAGGATTGCTGTTCTAAAGGGCCTTAAACTTTACTTATTTTTGAAGCTAACATTCCTTCACAATTGACTTAATCACCTCAGTCTTTGTTTAACTACATTTGGAGTGCTTTGCTTCAGTAAACAGTGAATTTTTCTTTGAAGTAGACACGTTTAGGAATTAAGCCACTGCCATAATTTTTAAATTGTGCAATATGTTGTGCTGTATTTTTGGGGGAAGCAGTGCCACAAGAGCTCTTTTGTGCTCAGTATCAGAACAGATCTGGTCAATTTATGCTCTGACACTTAGCAAATGGCAGTGAAATACTGTATTAGGTTTCCCCTCTAATCTGTTTTTCCTTTTTAGCCTCTGTAGTGTGAGAATCTTCATACATGAACCCAAGGATGCCCCAGAGTAGTTTTTGCAATTTCTGTTCTCTCAGTGTGCTTACTATTTGGCAACACGTGATGTGTGAAGACAGAGTAGTGCTGGGAGCTGTGTTGTGCATTCAGAATTATTTCAATGGAGTTACGTAACATAACTTTAACAGTTACATTAACTCAACAAAGGCAGCTGCGGAAGTAACCGGTCTCATGATTTTCCCACTTTTATTTCTGTCTTCCCAGCCAATTTCACTTATCTTGAAGTCATCTTTCAAATTCTCCTTTTAAAGAAAGGGAATGCTTTCTGATTTTCTAATGTATTTCTTCTACAGATACCTTGTTTGATTTAATGGAATGAATAAGTCATGCAATGATACATAAAATGTACTTATTGTGTCAAATCCTACTTTCCTGTTTATCTATGAAGAGGTGGAGAATAAGAACAACTGATATGATTGGGTTTTGTGCGTCTGAACTATCAGAGAATTACTTCCTTCTGGCTTGTTCACATGCATTCGTACTGTTCTAAGTTCCATTTTTCAGACACCCAGATTAGATAGCAGGACCCTGAAGGAAGGAACTGTGTCATCTCTTGTTCATCCTGTACATGGAGTCCAACTACCGGTTGGAATATTGTCTTCAGTAGCTTCTGGCAATGCCCATATTTTTCACCTTCCTAGAGTTCATAACTCATGTCACCAATATCCGGTTTGCACAGACTCACATTTAGAAATATAACAGACAATATTGAAATATAGCTTTTAAATCCAAACCAACCAGAAAATGAGCTAGTGAAAACAATAATGCAACACATGACTTTAATTTTTCAAGCTGAAGTGCTATACAACATAGCTGACACAATGGTTTTTTAAAAAACCCAACACCCCACCCCATCAGAGGTTTTTAACTTCCAAAATCTCTTTGAAAATCTTTGCTGCTTGTTGCCCGTGTTAGGGCACTTATTTCTAAAACGTAGCTTGAGTTATTTTTTGAGGGATTGGCTGGAGTCTAAGCTGTAATTCAACTTCTCTGGAAAGCAAAATGATGTTGCCTAATCTCACTTTGCTTTGCACTTCCACCTCGATCTGACAGCTCCCTCTCCCCAACACTGGTACTGAGCACGTTGGAAGTGGAGCTTTGTGTAGTTAACAAAATGTGCCTGGGGAACTGGAACAATGCAATGAAGAGAACACGAGGCTTAGCACACTAAGCTCTTCTTCTCCCTCTTGATGTCCCCTGGAACTGCTTCCAAGTGTAGTTGATAATTATGATCTGTTGTAGCATCCCTGTTTTCCTAGAGGAGAAGAGATAAAGAGACACACGAAAAACATAGCCAGGATACTTCTATAGCTTGGTGCCCTGCTTTTCATGCAGCGTTGTGGGGGAATGACAGCTGGATCTAATCCTCAGCACACGGGATTTTTGAGGAAACAACTAACAAATTCCTTCCTTTACGAGACAGTGACCAATGTTTGTATTACCAAGTCAGCTTGTTTCTGTCTGCACCCATTGATGGTTATGCATCTATGGGGAGATGTGTTGGGCTGGAAGAAGACAGTTTTGGAGCTGTGCAACTAAAGTAGTTACTACATTAAGTGTATTAAGAGCTTCATTACTGCATAAATGGCTTGTGTAGTTTAGATTTTAAAATCTTGGCTTGGTCTGTTCTGCGCCAGCTACCACAAATGCGATCTCATGTTCAGAAAATCTGACTCTATTAACGTGCTACAAAGTCTGTGGTAATGATGAGGGAGAGCACTGAATGGATTAAGAAGAGTACAACTTCCTGTTGCTTCTAAGTGCTCATCACCTGTAAGGTTCTTGAAGATGCTACTTGGGTGTTTCTCACTGTTTCTCACTTCTGTCCCCACTGCAACATCTGTGTTCAGGTCTTTTACCCTCTCTAATCTGGGTGTCCAAACCACTTGTCAGTAGCTTCCTGGCCCAGCTGCCTGTGCTTCCTGTATGTGGGTGTGTGCTTTACAGGGAGTGGCACAGCGTCTTCAGCTGCAGACAGATGGTCCAACAGCATCTGCTCTCGTAGCCTGTTGCAGTTTCTCTGTAAAGTGGGAGTAACCACCTTTGCAAATCTGCTGTGAATTGTTTAGTCTTCAGTATAAATACAGCTTACTTTGTTGTGGAGCTGAATGCATGAATTTCCTGTTTTTTTCCTGAAATTTCTCCCATTTCACTTGTGTAGTTCAGCACAGAAATGAAATTTGCTTGGTTCTGTGGCAGCTTGAAGGCCAGTGTGCTGGCTATAAATACATGTTGCCTGCTTTCTGGTAAAAATTTATGTCATAGAATCATAGAATCACAGATGGTTTGGGTTGGAAGGGACCTTAAAGATCATCCGGTTCCAACCCCTCTGCCATGGGCAGGGACACCTCCCACTGGATGAGGGGCTCAATGCCCCATCCATCCTGGCCTTGAACACTGCCAGGGATGGGGCATCCACGACTTCTTGGGACAACCCGTGCCTGCGTCTCACCACTCTCATCGTGAAGAATTTCTTCCTAATGTCCAATTTAAATCTTCCCCCTTCCAGTTCAAAGGCATTTTCCCTAATCCTGTCACTAGAGGCCCTTGTAAAAAGCCCCTCCCCATCTTTCCCGTAGCCCCTTTCAGTGGAAGGTCTTCCCTGGAGCCTTCTCTTCTCCAGGCCGAACAACCGCAGCTGCAATAAACATCATAAAATAAAATGAGGATTTGATGGGTAATCCAGTTTGTATAAGTATGCTTCCCTTACTTGCACTTGCATAAGCATTTTCTATTTGTAAACAGTAATTCCCCCTCTCCACTAATTATTTTCTTTTTCTTCAGTGAACATGAATATTAAAAATAATGACAACCTTCTGCAGAAGCCTTTCTGATAGAGGCTGTGCTATCCAGTCTGCTTGGCTGCACCCTTGGGTTTCTCTGCAGGGGTTATGTCCAGATCCCTCAATAAGAACCAAATCAATACCTTCTTAGCAGTTTTGCTGCGGACTGAAAACCCATAGGCTAGTTTTGGATCTTCAGTGGTTTTTTACTTCTTTGTAAGGAAATTGATTCTGGCAGCTTTTTGGGTGCAACTTCTGATCTCTTTCTTTGGTTTAGTTATCAAACGTAATTGTGTGAAACCAAAGCTGTTCTTTCAGGGAGCTTCGATGGACCTGTGTGCTGAATGGGTATGAATTCTGAAACTTTCATAGATGACGAGGAATAGACACTGGTTTTCTCTGGCCCTCTGTTGATACTGGAGTTACCACTCTTGTAAAGCCCTGTGAGGGGAATGTCACAGTGTAAAAGCAGGAGGAATTTCATGTTTCATCACCCATGTCCTTGGTGGGACAGCTGAGGGAGTTCTGAAGGGCTTCCCTGAGCACTTCTTTCCATCTCAGTACATTGTAGGCAAGTTAAGGATGTTGTCCTGGGGAAGAACAGAATGGCTGGGGTTCCCTGCATCTGTGTGGTTGGGAGAGTTCAGTTGTCTTGTTCAGCTTATGGTAGGGAGGAACGTTTGCTTTCTCATAAATATATTAGAAAAGAATCAATGTTCCAATAAAATTGGAATTTTCTATATGATCTATGAACCAGTTCTAGTGACCATTCTCTCCTCCACCACTGGAATTGTCCCATCTGTCTTAAGTTGCCTTTTGTCCACCTTTCTCTTTACATGAGGTTGCCTTCTGGCCTTGGTATTTGTAGATATGCTGTTCCCATCTCTTCTTTCATCCTTGCTTTGTATCTATTTTATGAAGTTCTGCTTTACCCATTTTTCCTAGTTTTTATTGCCACCTTAGGCTTTTTTTTTCCTTTTTTCTTTTCCTCTTCTACCTTATGAGAAGGAAATAGCCCTCATATACCTTTTCTTACAACTTCCTATCTTAATTTCAAATTAACTGTAGAAGACCTCTCCACTTTGTCACTTGATTCAGACCCTTCTGATGATTCCCTGTGTGTGCCAGAAGCTACTCACTTTGCCAGAATCTAGGTGTTTTTCCTAGTATCCAGCTTTACAAATGTCCTTAACAGGTAGACTAAAACAGAGCAGTCATATATAAGTTGTATAGACTTTTACAGCATGTTATTATACAACAAATAAATATCTTTACACAATCCTTAATGCACTCATACTTGCTATAAGCACAATATCATAATACTTAGGTTTCTCTTTCTCCAACCTTTTGACTAAAAATGCTGTATTCACTTTGTTACCTTTTCGTTTTGAATGATAGAAACCTGCAAAAACTCTTGAATTTGCTAGAGACTGAAAAACTGTACCTCTTCTTGTTTTATTTAGCAAGTCTGTCTTTAAAAGAATGAATGCAGCAGCAGAATAATGTCATCAAGTAATGAACTAAACTGTGTGCCTGACTGCACCTCTGCACAGGTCATCCGGAAAGGCTGGCTGACCATCAACAATATTGGCATCATGAAAGGAGGATCCAAGGAATACTGGTTCGTTCTAACTGCAGAAAGCTTGTCCTGGTATAAAGATGATGAGGTAAGGAATGAAGAGCTTTTTTCTAATGGAAAAAAACCCAGTATTTATTCAGTCTTGTGGTATCAGCTTAAAATATTAAATCAGCTTGTATAGACTTAACTGAAAGATTGTTTGAAGTTTGACCTATGTCCTTTAAATTTTCTTTTTCTGATTCATGGAGAACGCTGACCCCATAAAACTTCTACTGAAATGTGGGTGATAGAAATAGGGTCTTGTGGGGGGAGCCTTTGTTAGGGTTTTTGGAGGGGGTTACTTTTTTCCTTTCTTTGCTTCTTCCTGTGATTTCCACATGTGGATCTTAAAAAAACAACCCCAAAACCCTTATTTTGGAATGTTCTGGTTATTGTGCTGTGCATCTTTGGACTGCTCATGCACATTTACTGTGAGTTGGTATGGATTTTCAAGTTTGCTACTGAAATACGAAAAATGAACCTTGGTAAGAAATGTCACTGCTGATTGGTAAATCTGAGGTGAGTAATAAGAGAACTGGAAAAAGCATTTCTACAATAAACAAGACACCCAGGCTGTGCTCACTGTATTGAATATGTTGTTATGCTTTGGGAACCAATCTTTTGCTCTTCTGTCCTGCTTAATTATTTTTTTCAGAATGTTAGTAATGACAATCTTTATCCCAAGCTGAACATCAGTGCTGTTGTTAACTTTTGAGGGTTAAAATGGGATTGCTATGTGCACTATCAGCAAAGATTTAGTAATTCTTAGGGTGAACCAGCTCATTGGATCAAAGAGACACAGGTAAAGAGAGAGTTCTAAATGAGCTTTAAGAAGTTTCTCAGTCTTTCCATATTATGCTGAGTAATAATCAAACCACTGGCCTAACCCAAGAAAACGGGGAGGTGGTTGGTGGGGACTGTGCAGAGAACTAATATTCTGTATAACCTAGTGTTTAACTGGTTCTGTAGCACCACTGGGTGAGGTCCTGCAGTGCATGCACATAAGCCAGAGCTCTGCTGAGTATGCACAAGGTATGCACAAGTTGGTCCTTGTGATAGGCTGGTACTTCAGGAATAGTCCTGGTGGTGAATCTGTGCCGGTCAGGAGTGTTTTTTTCCAGAATCAGTAGCCATTTGGGTATAGACCTTAAGATTGAGGGACAAATTAGGTTGATGTTGAAGATTTTGCACCTTACCCTTTTATTTAAGTTTTAAAGGGATTAAAATGTATTTGCTGTAACAGAGACATGAATATGTGTTAGCTGAGGGGGTGGAGCACAATGCTATGTGTCGAGAGGGAAGCTTTGTTCTCAGATTATTGAAATATAGTTTGAAGTATTTTACTACCATGTTTTCAAAGTGAATTAAAAAGAAATGCAAAGGTGCCTTTATGAATTTGCAAATCTGAAGCTGTCCTTTTTTATGATCTATCTTGAAGCTACTGAAATTTATTGTCTTAGATTAGGTACTGGTAACTGGTGAGATTAGCACCCATTGCTGTGTTGTGTCTTGGGCACTTGGAGGTGCATCTAAGATGTGACATGGCAATGTTGGAGGTAGTTTTGGTGTTGCTTTTCTGAGCCTGGTCTTTGTTTAGTGTGAAGTTCCTGTAAATGCTTAGAGAATGCCTTCTGCTTTGCACCTTTAAAAACGAAATTGTTTTGATAGTCTGCTAGAGGGCCTCACCTGGGAATCTTGGAATAGTGCAGGAAGGGAATTGGCCACTGTCTGATTTCCTTATGCATATTTTAAAGTAATGTCTCTTAATTGCCAAACGGTTGTGTTTGGAGAGTCCTGAAAATACCGGTAGTTCATTCAGGCCAATAGGGAAGATAAGTCAAGAATGTCTTACAACGGTGAGAGAAGATAACAGCGTAGAATTCCATACTTTGCTGCTGGAAAGAGTTCCTCTGTAAGTGCAGATTTGCTGTATAACTTGATTATTCTGTCCTAGGAAAGAGTTCACGAAGTTATGTTGAATGCCTTTTTTTGTTTTGTTTTGTTTTTTTTTTTTTACTGGGCCTTTCTCAATAGGATGTAAAAAATGAGTGAGGGCTGGTTAAGATCCTTTTTGAAGATGGGGAAGGCTGCAGCTTAACGATTGGGTTAATCAAAAGACCAGTGGCTTTCTGTTTCAGAAACAGAGCTACTGACTTCTGAAAGTAAAGAAGCAAATATTTGATCTCCTGGCTGAGTTCCAATTTTTACAATTCCATTTTATCTCCTTAAAACGTTCTCGCTTTCAGCGTGGTTTGGTAGTTGTCACATCCTGTTCTCAGATGGTTATTGCAATGGCTGCGTGCTGTTGTGTTCCAACTCCCTCCACCCCAGTAATATCCACTCTCCAGTGATGTGTGAAGTGATCCCCGTGTTTATGTGTCCGGGTGGTGCGGGGGCTCGGAGTGGCTGTGCATGTGGTGAGGTCGTAGGGAGTTCAGATCCCCCGTGCCTCCCTCTCCGGGCGCTCACGTCTGCACTCCTTGCATGGTAGCAAGAGCTTCTCCAGCACAGCTGGGGAAGATGCAGAAAGTCAGATCTCCCCTTCGATCTCCTACGGCAGAATGAGTTTGTTGCCCTATGCCTTTGCCCCTGAGTAAGGGATGCTGTAGCTGCTTGTGTGCCAGTGAGCTCTGCCAGTGTGCTGCACAAAGCCCGAGAGCTGCTGGGACCTCTAGGGCTCTGTACCCCCTCTAGTGTAAGCTGAGCCCGTTTCTGGAGAGTGGAATTTGCTCTGAGATGAAATCACTCTCTGAATGCAAGTGGTTGCTTGCT
The DNA here is from genome assembly GCA_033556795.1 of Tapera naevia. Classification (NCBI taxonomy): domain Eukaryota; kingdom Metazoa; phylum Chordata; class Aves; order Cuculiformes; family Neomorphidae; genus Tapera; species Tapera naevia. The sequence goes on along the minus strand of JAUMJJ010000006.1, from coordinate 12,408,735 downwards.
AGTGCCATTAGAAGGATGGGAATTCTTTCCTTTATTTGTGAGCTGCAGCTATTATAAGTGAAGAATCCATGGTGGGATGTGTTTGAGAGCAAGTTAGTTTGGCAAAAGACTTTAAAATTTGCTGCATGGTATCAGCATTACAAAAGAAATTATATGTTTCTTGACATGGTTTTGTTGCTACTCAAACACACAACATGATTTCATTCCTTATGAGAAGGGAACCAGGGCCTAAGAATGCTTTTAGGTTTGTAAGAATGGCAATACCCAGTTGATGTCTGAGCAGTGTGGGTAAAGCAGTTATAGTATCAGTTACATGAATACTAATCTGGATTAGTTTTTGATCCTGTGTACAGTTGCTTATGTTCATAACTTCGTTGCGTAGCCAGTACCGTGACTTTGTGCTTTTCCACTTGTTTAAAATCAAGCAAGGAAAACACTGGGTGCCTCTGTGAGGCTGTTGTGAATAAGTGCACATTCGGTGACCTCACAAATAATAGTGTTCTTTCGTAGAGTCCACCATCTAATAGTAGCTAAAGTGTTATAAGGATACCTACACAGGAAAGATTAAATCTATAATAAAAACAGCTGATAAAAACTGGAAGCTTTTGTTCTGAAGTTCATCTGAAAGCCGTCCTGCAAATTTGGTTTCTGCCTTAGGATATAATGAACTGTGGGAATGTAGAACAACATCTTAGCGTGTGAATTGAAACACCCTTTGTTGTGAGCAGAAGGATGCTGTTTGTAGAGTGGTGTTGCATTTTTACAGGGCATGGTCAGAGAACAGGAATTTATTGTTCTTTCAGAAGCATCCAGCGATCTCACTGGTGTTATTGGTGTGCAAAATATGCCAAGCTGGGCTCCAGAAGGACTCCTAAAAATGTGAAACTGGCAATTATTGGAAAAATCCCCTTTAGTCTTATTGCCAGATGAAATATTTCCATTCACTTTCCATAGGAAAGCATAGTGTTATCAACATCCAGCGACTGATGCAGTTTGTATTAGAATTTTGCAGTTTATTCCCAACTGTAAAATTCCGTGTGGTTTGGGAGGGGGATATGGAAATAAGTCAGGAGGTGAGAGAGTGGAAAGGGGAGAAGTTGCTGTAAGGTCTAACGTTGTGTCTGTTAACTTGCCACACAACAAGCAGCTCTTGGCTTCTGTGGCTAGTGGGAATGTTAGTGATTTTTATACCAATAATAATCTCATAGCGCGAGTTATGCCTGGGAAGTAAATGGGAGGACGAAACGCATAAAGGTGCCACGAAGCTGCTTATAAATAAAACTTATTGTTAGTGAGTTAATGAGAACAACTAGGAAAAGAGTACTATAGGAAGCACAGTAAAAATTTCAGCAGTGGGTTTTATTGTCCTTTATAGGCAGTGTTGGCTTGACTCTAGGTGGGTTGCAGTACGCGGCTTGGTTACTGACCGGCCGGCTGGGATCCAGAGTGACTCCTGGCTGGAGGTGCTGCTGAAGATGCTCTGGTGTGTCAGAGCAGTTTCCCACTGGCGGCTGTCCCTCAGGCTGGGTTGTCATGCGACTGCCTGTCTGTGCCTGCTGTACAGGTGAGAGGATGTTCTGCACAGCAAGTGTAGACAGGCAGACACATGACAACTCCGTCCAGCCAGTCCCTTGGAGCCGTCACCGCTGGCGTGCAACAGTTTGCACCGTTCCGCTCTGGGGGCTTGGTTGGGGGGAACACACATAACAGAATTCAACTTTAAAACAGTGGGAGCTGTCGAACAAGAACAGAACTTGGTTTTATTTGGAAAAGAAGCCTTTTGGTACATTGGGGGTCGTTGTGCTGACATGGATAAAAGATGCGATTGCAACAGACTGGTCACACTGAACGTTTGGAAAAGCAAAAAGGATTGAAACCATGGTTTATTTTATATGCAATTCATACAGGATTTTGCCTGCATATTGTACTCACACATAGTAACTTAACCAGATGTTTTTACTCTTCTTGGAAGCACAGAAATACTGAAGTTCAAGATAGAGGATATGTTTATACAGTACATATTTTCTAGGAGCAGATAAGTACAATAATCTTGCATGTTAAAAATAAAAATCTTTCTGTATAAATGGGGGCAACTACTTGCACATTAACCCGGTTAAAGGGAATGTGCTGGAAAGAAAACCCATTGCATTTTATGTCTATTCTGCTATGTTACAGCTATACAATTATAATATTTCTTTAGTGTTTTGCTTACATATTATTTAAATCTAACTTTCTCTCAACATCCGTAGTTTATAAGAAAACAAAATAACTTTGTAGAGCTTCAGTAATTTTTTTTCAGTTAAAGATAGACGATGCTATAGATCAAAAGCATGTGAATAGCATCGTTTCACATCACAAGATGTGCTGCTTTGCTGAACTTTCCTGTATCTAAAGTATCTAAAATGCACACAGTGACTGTAATCCAGTTTAGCAGTGACACTTGCGGCATCACTGCGGTGTTGTTTCAAAAGGTATAAAACACATTGGAAGCTGAAAGAGGGAGAAAATAGTTGTATTACTTGACTTTTCTGTACAGATAAAACGATTCTATTTTATAATGGTGATTTTAAATCACTGTTGCTCGCTAGTGCCTCCATAGGTAAGCAACAAACTTGTGCTTTACAACCCTTCTCAGATATAACCCATACACAATAGCAGCAAAACACTTTAGTTTCAGCCTGAAAACTGGTTATAAGGGGGTGAATTTACCAAAAGGCTAAAGATGGGGATAATGTTGAGGTTTTGAATGAGACTAATAATACATTTATATGTAATTATTCAGGTGCTCTAGAACTAATCGTTATTTTGCTATAAAGAAAAAGATGCATTTTAGCTAATTTACAATTTGAAGCATGCAAATAAAGTTTATCAGTTATGTAAGTAGAGCTTTCCTTGAAGCTAGCAAGATGGAATAAGGTGTCAAAAAATTAATCGCGCACAAAACGTGACTAGATAATTCAGACATGAAAATAAATTCTAAGACATTAAATATTCTTACTTTGACTTTATAATACACTTAATTAATTTTTTATTGCTCTAGCTAAAATTTAAAGTGCACGCTTTAAGCTGGTATATCTTCCTACCTGCTTGGCCGTTGTAAAGAAAGACAAAAGTGGCAAATTAGAAGTACTTTTAGAACAAATATAAAACACTACTTGTTTTATAGATTTCATCAAATTTAATTTCTTCATTTAGTTGTTAGAAAAATCGAAGATCTTTTTAGTCTGGAATTAAATTTGGTCTCAGTTTCTGTGCTATGGATCCTTCTGGAAATAGCAAAGAATTGTACAGTAAAATTCATTGGCAACCTGTAGTGTAAAAGGATTGGAAGAACAAAAGTGTGCATTTTAATTAATGGATTTTCTGTTAACATCTGTCAGGGAACCTATACTGTGAGTAAAAGTTGTAAGTGGAAAGATTGTGCAGTCTTTCTAATAATTGTACACAAGGAGAATTCGTCAGAGATCAGCAAAGAGCTCTGCATCTTGAACTGAGGGCAAATTCATTTTTGCCTTCAGTTAATTCACTGGGCGCTGCTAACGACTGGATAGTTACTGCCTCTTCATTATTATTTAAAAACTGATGCTCCTTGAAATTGTGGTTGGTTTGCTAAAAGCACTTTGCATTTTTGGGTGCTGGCTGTATCTGGTTGACGAATTGAGTCAGTAAAGGGCTTCAGAATATTAAAATACTCGTAACAACAACGAAAATAATCTCCTTATTGCCAATATTATATTTACAGAAACCGTTATTGAGGAGGTGACTTTAAATATTGGTAGCTTGGAAACTGAGTTGAGAATTATATTCTCTCCAACTGTGATCAGGGCTTTTTTTTTTTTTTTTAAGGGCACTTTGTTATTTTTAGATCCTGTTTTGCAATTGTAGCATAAAATGCAGTGCTAAAGTACAGTAGCATTATTCAGGAAAGTTTAATTCTTAACTGTGGCATTTCCTGTCTTTTTGTAAGTTTAAGCCTGACCCTTAATTTTATTTTAATTAGCTTTTTTTTCCTTTAAATAAAGTACAGTTCAGGAAGCAAAACCTTTGCAAGTAACAGTAAAGTAATACTCTTGATTAAAATCTATTATTCTAAATAAAACACAATAATATTCAGGGGCTTCTATTTTCTAATCTGCTTAACAGATTTTAATTAAAATATTATAATTTAATACTCTATATAGAAGGCTGGAATTTTTAGGCAAGTATTTTACTATTTTGGTTATCATATTTTCCATATAGCAGCAACACTTGGGTGGTCTGCAGAGCTGTCTGTTGGGCGCACGGTGATGGTGCAGGAAGGGGGCAAGGAGCGTGGAGAGGAGAGCAGTGCCCTTGAGGCTGCTGAATATACAGATGTGTTAAACAGCGCTGGTAGCGGGAACAGAGAACACAACGTGCAGCTTAATGACAAGGCAGAAAAATGTGAAATTACATGGTTTTCTTTAAAGTAACTGGGGTTTTTTTTGCATTTGGATGCTTATTTGATCTATATTTATTTCTGTAAACTTAAGTGTCTTTCCCCCACCCTTTGCTTTTTTTCTTTTTTTTTTTTTACTGTTAAAGGAATATATAGAAAAGGGTTGAAATATTTTCTTCTTATTCCCTAGTTAATTTTGTTGATTGTGTTAAAAAAATGCTTCTTAAAGTTGAAAGTTTTTTATATAAAACCTCCCTTTTTATATATTATGTATATTACATATATGTAATATATTATGTATATTACATATCTATATATTTTATATATTATATATTCATTGTATGTAAACACTCCCCACGTGAAATGCTCATACAGACTTTAATTTGTATTTTTTCCTGTTTTTATTCATTTTAAGGTAATAAGAACCGTATTAGTTCACACAACAGACTTAAACCAGATCCTCATTTTACAGACCTCTCACTGTAATTTAATATGCATTAGATCCTGCTAATTTTTTCACCGTTACGGAAAGTAATGTTTTGGTTTGGTTTTGTTTTCTCTTGAAATATTTGCATATAGCTACCTTGTGTTTGGTGACTTGCATAGTTTAAACCTTTTGTTTCCTAACTACGGAAATCATTTCTGTATGATCATGATCAACTAGAACTTGCTTCAACTAAAACAAGTTTTTTTTAAGAACCACAGAAACACTTAATTAACTTTGAAAATGTTTTGATTGCTGAGCCGAAGTAGATATCCTTCCTTATTCATTCCTAACAATACAGCCTTTCTTTCCGTAGCTGCTGCTTTGCACGCTGCATCTCCCCCCCGCCTCCTTTCCAAGCCTAATGCCAAGGGGCCTCCTAGACCTACAGTCTAAAAATGTAACTTTCAAGAGCAAGGGGTGTATGGGAGGGGAATCACTTCCTAAATTCAGAAAGGTCATTTAAAATAAAGATTAATGCAAATAGTGGACTAGTGATAAGAGAAACACAAGTTCCGTTTGTTTTCATTGTCCTTACTTATTTAGCAAAAGCTGGCGCAGGCTATCGTCAGCAGGGTTTTTACCAAGAGCCTTAGAGCTGACTTGATAACAATGCTTCCTTTCTCAATTTCTAAATCAGAATTATAAAAAAATAAAATCAGCTATGCAAGTAAGCACAAGATAGAAAAAATTACTTGCAAACAATCATATTTCCCTTGAAAACATATTTGAGCAAGCTTCATAGCAAGAGTTGAAAACACTTTTCTACCGCTTGAACAAAATCTAAATCATAAAACTTTTCAGATTTGCTATGCCTAAGCCAGCCATCGTACTTAGAGAGACTGAGAAATGCTAATGCAAATTTGAATCGGGTTCCATTCCTTTAATTTCTTCCTGTCTCTTTGGATTTTCTATTAATAGCCACATTTAACTGTGGTGTAACTCCACTTTAAAGCAAAACAAGAGTAAAAATTCCACCTACTCATACTACAATGGATTAAATCCCACTAATTTAATCCTAATCCTAAAAATAATCTTCTCTGAAGAAACAGGAAGAGAAGGTGGATAACCTGTAAGTATATATGTACTTTTAAAAAGAATTCTTTTAGTCCAAATACATAAGATTTGATGGGAAACAACAGTGTTAGTTCTTGCTCCATAGGCTTTAAGACAGCCAATATAGGCACAGTCACACTAAAGCTACGAGGCCGTCTCTCGCCAGTAGGACTTCTATAGATTATTGAAGGAGCAATGAAAATGGTAATAATAATATACATATTTAGAAAAAAAATTATACAGGATCAAGGCTGTCTAAAATATAACGTGTGTTCTGCAAAATTAACTGGCGATAATTCTAACGGCTGCATATTTATGCTAATTCTTTTTATAGCATATCTATTCAAAGCCTTCCTGGCAATAATGAGCACCATATAGATGGGATTTTTTTCCGGTTGCAGTAGTTTGTTTCTAGTGTTAACTTTAGGGAAGCTGACTCTGGAGTTCAGCTGGTATCAAGTTGCAGCCCAGACTTTTTGTATTATTTTGTCCGTGGGGATTTCATTCAGCCGGAGGGTTTTTTTCCCCTACCAGGACAGCTGGAAATTCACCAAAGCAAACTTCTGCCTTCGTTTACAAATTCCATTTTTATCAGTGGGATTCAGGACAAAGTAACTTATCATTTTGAAAATTAGGAGAAGTATCAACGATTCAAAGTATACGTGAGAGCAGTAATGATCAATCGGTGCTGATCACTTATAGGCAATTGCCAGCCAGGTATCGGGATGGAAAGCCGTTCATTCAGGTTTATTTTTTTATTGTTTTTTTTCCATCACATCCTGAACTTTCAGAGATAATTTTTCCTGACAATCAAAGATTTTGTATACTACACGGCAGAAGCCTAGCATGGAGTAGGGATAGATTTCCTAAGGTTTCCCTCTCAGTTTCCATCAGCACATAAAGAATCAGTTACTTGCAAAGATGTTGCAGCTGCATATAAAATCTAAGTACAGTTCTACCGAAGGTGATAGATTTTACAATAATTTAAAATATATTCATGCATTCTTTTCTATTATTTTATTACTTTAAGAGGAAATAGTTTCTTAAAATTGATCTTCCAATCACAGTTCACAACAGGAGCTATTCAGAATACACACTTCTAGCAAGCCTTTTCTGCATTAAATTAATTTATATACTCCTTAAATATTTATACTGATTGCTACAAGTTAAAAAAAAAATTAAATTTACCTTTTTAGTTTGTGGGGATTAAAAAAAGCTTTATTTTAAATTAAAAAAAAATTTTAAAAAAAGCAATGCCCGCCTGTAACTCTACTCTTGCCCACTCCAAGGCCGTACAGCTCTAGGCAGTACAGCTCCCTCACTCCTTGCACGGGTTTGGGAACCCCTCAGAGCTCCATCTCTCTTCAGTGATGGCTGGAGGAGGGGAGGGAGTCACCTAGGTTCGCCAGGTCATAGGCCAGGTGCTCTTCCAAAGTAGGCCTTACCAGAATGTCTTCCCCGCTTTATTCTGAAGTCCTCCTTTTTCACAGTGTCCCTTAGCGTTTCTTATTCCCTAGTGTGCAAAACCTGCGAAGAAAAATACTGTATATGAGATCTGAAAGGAGCAGTGACTGTCTTCTCCTTGGCAATAGCGCCTTGCGTCCCCAATAGTCCGTGCCGCCGCTTTCCCTTGCCCAGTCTAACCAATGTGCAGACTACTGTACAACAGCATTGTCCTGAACAGGTAGTCTGAACACTGGGGCGACGGAGCAGGATCTCCGGACGTGTCTATTTATTTATTTTAAATCCTCTTTTAGTCTCGGGGAAAAACTGCCTTCCTGCATCACGGGTTGTGCTCAGCTCTGCCTCACACTCTGCAGCACTCACTGAAACACACTGAAGTGCTGTGATTTCCAGTCTTGACGTGGCACATTTGCAGCAGACTGGGGATCTGGCAATGAATTTAGGACCAGGAAAAGGGGGAGGGCTGGGCCTGAGAGTCCATATATGGGATGATGTCACCCTGGGGAGGTTTGGGTATGCACTGTGCCGCTGGTGAGACCGCTAGAATTGCCTGCTCTCAGACATGGGTCTGTGTATAAAATGGTACCAGATGTTTTAGTGTAATGTTAAGCAGTCATTTCATCTTCAGGCCAGATTTTTTTCTTCAACTGGGCAGGAAGTGGGCCCCAGTATGGAAAAGCTGTAAAAAGTCAAGATGTACAGTTTCGCTGCAGCCAACGGAGAGCGAGTTAATGGAGGCGCAGAATTTGCTGGTTTGAGAAGGCTGAAAACCCAAATTTATAAAAACAATTCTGCTTGGGAAGCTAATGCAATAAGCCAGTGCTTATTTTTTTTTTTCTCTGTAATGACTCTAGTTGTGCTTTTCTGTTTTGGCATTTCAGACCAAGAAAAGGGCAAATAGGTTCATTTTTTCTTGGAACTGTCAGCGGCATGCAGGCTGCCGAGACTTGAACAGTAATTAGAGTTACTTCCTGAAAGTGAAGCCCCCATGAAAAGTCTGGAGAAATGTTCTTTGTCATAGCCTCTACATGAGTAATTAGTTCCACATGTGGCCTTCCTATTTCCCTTCAGCTATTTTGGCTGGCTGGTTGAATACTTTGCTATAGCTCAAGACTTAAAGAAGCTTTAAAGTTTTCATTTCAAGCATCCACTGTGAAAATAGCTATTTCTGGTGTCATAATAAATTGCTTCTGGTAGATCAGTGCTATTAGGCCTGGCATTGTTTTTCACTGGTAACCCTGCTGGTCCCATTTTTCTTTTAATGGTGCTTGGTGGAATTATTCTGCTGAATTTTATCTTTGATATTTACCAGAT